>JAXQGY010000928.1:0-600000 GCA_037040535.1 Talaromyces sp. P118-02
CACCGCCGCGTCGTTGGCCCGCCCCCCCCCCCCCCCCCCCCCCCCCTCGGTCTCTCCCCTCAATGCTGGAGATCACGATTAACAACAGGGAGTGGCAGCATCTGCCTGACCGTGTGCGAATGTTGGGCAATATCGGTTGTTTTAGGTAGAAATGGCTGTTTACTGTTTAGTTACGCTACAACATGCACATTTTGGAAAAGAAAACTTTTGGTGTCTTCAAAGCTATGTGAGGTAGAGACACCAGCAGGGTAAATAAGACAAGCACATTGTCCATACATCGTCATTTCCTCCAATGACAAAAGAAAAAGAAACATCGTTCCGCCTTCTCACTGCTCCAACCATCCCCAAACCCCCTCGTTCCACTGCTGCATCGGTCGAACCTTGTGTTCTGAAAATGGAAATACATGCCAGTCGCCGTGAGTACCACCCGCAATAGATGAGCGCCAATGTCCAGTCAAGAAAATCGAAGAAAATCGAAATGTAAAGAAAGGGATATAAAAGGCATGTCGACGAGAAACAAAGGGTATAGCAAGGCCCGCACATGGCCAGAACCACATAGATGCAAGTTTGGTCAATAACACATGCGAGGTGAAAATGAAACCAGCAAACACAACTGGAAAGAAACAGAGACAAGAATAAATGTCAATGGTAAGAAAATCTTGCGATAGAGGTCGCCCGAGGCAATTATTGACCAGTAAAACCGCAATGACAGATCAAACAGAAATTCATGGCCTCGTAGACAAGATTAGTTCGTTAAAAGAAAAGAGAAAAAATGCCCACCCTATGTACATCCGCCGATGCCTGTAAGAATTTCTGAGACTTGAAATCCGAAATATGTCGCGTTCATATATTAAATATTGTGTATACAGCTGGCGGAGATCGATGAGGTCATAACCACAACGGCCCAAAAATATCATCCGCCATGAAGAAGATACCGAAGATGCATGTGTCGAGGGAACAGGCCAAACGTGGAGAGTAGGAAAAAATATGAAGAAACAAAAGATTCAACATCAAGGCGAAGTGATGCGCTGGTAAAATAGGAGATAGGCAACTTTGTTGTCGCGAGTGCCGTATCTTCCAATTGGCGTTCTGGAGCCAGGAGAAGTGCCCGAGGTTGAAGGAGACGAGACACCATTGGGGACAGCAGCATTGATGGATTTTTTGCTTGCGTGGCCACTCGGTCCAGTTCCATTGACCTGGCTCCATCCCTTCTCATCATCCACGCGGTCGTCTTGGTCGATCTGTTCGAACATGTTCGGGTTACGGTCCCGTTTGTGTTGTTCTAGCGCAGCAGCTAGGACTTTCGGGTCTTCTTCGCCCCCTGCTTCAGCGACATCTTCGCTGCGAACGCGGCGAATAACAGTATCGTCCATGCGGATCCACTCGCGGCCATCTTGACGTCGAACATCTACCGTGTAGTGTCCACCGCTGGCGTTCTTTCCGTGGTGGTAGATAACGCCAATGAGCCGGTATTTGGGAATGCCACCATGAATAGCCATGGCGTTGCGGCGGTTAGGAGGGAAAACTTCGCGTGGAATCTCTAACTCTAGAGGATATCCAACCTTTTTCCAAATCTTTTGCGTGCCTCGGGTGACACTATCGTATTGAAACCGCTTCAGATGGAGGATAAGAACCGGAGGCAACGTTTCGATAAAAACTTGCTTCGTGGCAGAGACCTTGGAGCCTCTCGGAGAGTTGAAATCGCCGTGAATTGTTTCGGGCTTAGTAAGTCCCTTCAATGCATCGATAATATTGTTTACTTCGGGAGACCCAATATCAAGTTGTAAGGGTTGATAAGGTTCCAGGGTCACCGAGTTTTTATTACCAGGGACCTTGAACTCTGATCGAATCTTTCCTCCGAAGATCTTGGTGATTGGTGACTCGAAGTTGATGTCGCCAGATGAGCGTGTGATAGCAGCCTTTTGTTTATGGCCAACTTCTAGCCATCCATCAGCCCCGGAGTCAGATGAAGCCCCCTCGGTTGTTGTCGTGGCAGACTGTTCTGTGCTGCCGCTTTGCAATGCTTGGGCGCATTCTTCATGCAGTTCTTCCAGGAAGAAGCCCAGGAATTCTTGGGCATCTTGTTGGTGACCACGCTATAGCCATTCGTGTTAGTAGAGTATAGCTTTAGGTTGTAATGGAAGAACTCACCCTCATGTCTCGGAAGCGTGGAAGTTCGCGTATCACTTCATAAACGAACTCTGGAGTGAATGCACTACCATATTCTTCAAGTTCTTTGTGTTTGAGCCGCATGCGTAGCAAATCCTCAGATACAGCTGCATCGATCACTCGAAATTCTCGCATAAACATTATTCTAAGAGCACTCGTTAAAAATTTATATCCTTCGCGGATAATCGAGTCTACTTACGTTGAATCAATGAGCGGTACGTTGCTCTTGAAACTGTGCGCCGCGCGGCGCCCGACATGATCAAGAAATTGGTAGAAAGGCACACAAAAAGCTAATATTTGAAGTACCTAATATGGGATCAGTATTTTGTAATATAGAAAGAGCCACTGGACTTACGGAATTCATATAGCACATGTTGCCTGTGTTAACAAGGCCCCTCGGTTCTAGGAAAGAAATCTTCTCTCCGTACTGTTCAACATCGGAGCCAAGGTTATGTAAAACATCCCCAATGGATTCACTCCGAGAGGGCTGCATGCTGCCCGTTTCCGCTGGAGCGTTAGGTGCAACATTGGAGGCACGAGCCTGGTTTTTAGAACGAACTAGATCAGCCCACGACTTTGGGGCTGTTTGCGGCGGTGTTGCTAGTTTTTCAGAAGCGGACTCGTCGGCTTCCTCCTGTGTACTGCTAGCAACCGTTTCAGCTGTGGGTTCAGCGGTTGCTAAGTCCGTTTGCTTTCCAGGAACGACTGCCTGTTTAGCAGCAGATGCTTGTGGGAGAATAGGCACCACCGGAAGCAAGGGCCCTGTCTGCTTTGCAGGCTGGGAAGGAGTCTGAGGTTGACCTCTAGAACGAGAGGCTAACTGGGGTGTCGCTGTTGAAGATGGTGTGGTTGGGTGAGTTGAGTCGGACTCTGATGGGGCGTGCGAAGTAACCGGCGTCTGTGGTTCCGAGGGGCCTGGCATGTATACAGGACCCTCTTCAGACTCGGCAGCCGGTTTCTGCTGATTGATTTTGACGGGGAACTCGACCCAAGCAGCAGACATTTGTAAAGAACGACCACCACGCTTATGAGGTGCACGAGGAGGAAAGGGTTCATCGGGTACGGAGAGCCACGGTAACTGCGAAGTATTTAGTACTAGAATAGACAACATTTATCAAATCACAAGATTTATCAACTTACTGGTGCACGGAATGGTTTTTGAATCTGCAAGGGTGTTTTAGGGGCCTCTGGAATAGGAGGTGAAGGTACCGCCACACTGGGGGTTGAGATGGCAGACTGTAAAGCGGATGGTGGGCGCTCCTGAACCTGAAGAGGCATATGCATAGCAGGCGGAGGAGACATGGCGGACTGTATAGGCGTCGAAGCTGCTGACCGCGGCTGGGGGGCGTATGTATTCAGCGGTGCATGGATTGGGGCCATGACTGGCTGTGTATGTGGATAAGACGAAACAATCAATGGGGCATGGGGGTATGGGGGGTGCTGGTATTGACGATGAGGAGGGCCTGGTGGCATGTTCACGCCAGGCGGAGGTGGGTGCATCTGTGGATAGGCGTTATACCATGGCGGTGGGTAATGCTGTGCATAGGGCGGCATATGGCCGTTGACTGGAGCCGGGTGATGATAGGTCATGTACGCTGGAGGAGAGCGCATATTGGGTGGCGCCGGGGGATAATGCATATCATGCTGTCGCCGCTGAGGAGGCGGCGGCATGGGCGACTGCCCATGGGGCATCGCAGGCCGATGATGGTTTATCATATCCAGACAGGTGGTGTTGGTAGCCTTGCTTGAACCGAAGCCATGCGAAACGAAAAACAGGTATTGACATCCGACAGATAGCTATCTGGACCGGTCGCCTAGGTAGCCATGCTGCGCGGAAAGCGATAAATGGCGGGAGTGCTTGTTATTTGTCGCTGTGATGCCCTTGAGGATGGGATGGCCGAATAATGCTGGCGATCGCCGAGATGAGGTCAGTTTTTTGCGGGACGTTTGCGTTTTTTTGCACGACCCCAGCGACGAGGCGGCGGCGGCGACGAGGACAGGATGCAGCACTTACCACAAGGCAGGGCTCGATAAAAAGAAAGACAGGCAAGCTCCTCAGATGCACGGAGGACGTGGCGAGGAGGTTGGTGATGGGCGAGAGAGAACGGAGGTCTCGCAGGTGGGTAGTGGAGGTCACGTCCCGATGGCGGCCAGAGAGAGCAGGAACTGATGTTTTTGGCGCGAGCGGTGCCGGGCTTGCTGCCTCAGGCATCCACTGATCAGCGCCTGCGCAACAAGGGCTCGGTGGCTGGTGAGGAAAAGGTGAGAGATGTGCCACAGACTTGGGATTGTTTTAATTATTGAATATAAAGAATTTCTATGAAAGAGACAAGAGAAGGGGTGAAGCTGCAGCTTCTCCCTAAGGTTTGATATTAATTTGATATCAAGGGACGCCTTGATTGTCGTACAAGTTGGAACAGTAAGCGCGCTGCGCTCGTAGAAGGATAGAATAGATATGGCACAATAGACTCGGGTTTGACTAATTCTAAAACAAATAATGACCACTTGACTACCGCCGGGGAGTCATTAATTACTCTCTACTGCAGGAGAAGAGGAGAGTCGTCGGGAGCGCCAAGCCCGGAGCTGGGAGATGACATAACGCGAGCGCCGACTCATGAGTCAACTAGTCCGCCGAGGGGCAACGAATCTCGAGAATGGACCTTCTGGTCTGCAGCAATTCGAGGGTCAACAGCAACACGCGTGTGGCCCTGGGCCGCCATCGGTTGGAATCTGTATCTGTTCTCTGTCGCCTTTTCACCTCTCACACTGTCCCAAGGAATAGGCCCGCTGCCGGACGGATTAATAACGAGTTAGCGTCTTATCAGCAACAACACCGCATCCCATCCCTCGGGCTTCGATCTCCATCTGTACTCTGGCGCGTCCTACGCGAGAGAGAAACACACACGGGCAGCGTTATGAGATATGTCGTCCGGTAACGGACAGATGGTTGGTTCTTCCAAAGCGATTGCCAGCACCTCGAACCTTTCTTCGTCTCCCGCATCTTTCCAAGGCGTCCCCTCTTTTGCAGACGGAGGCGCCCAGCGACGCCCATCTATATCGAGAAATTCTGCATCTGCGAGGAGCAATCAAAACCGGAAGAACAAGCATAAGAAGCACACGCGGCCGTCTTTGGTGAACGAGGATGCGATAGCGGAGTCTGTAAGCGGCACTTTCCAGCACCATCAACCATGCTTTTCAGCACATTACTGACTTTTTTTTTAAAAAAAATCAAGGCCATGATGAAGTCAACTACCAGCCGCAAAGGGCAGACGTCCATCACCCATTTAATGAACTTTTCTCTGCCTCCTCGTCCCCAACGCAACCCACTCCCACACCGCCCACGACGAAACCCGACATGGGGAATGGGCTCGGGCTATCATGCCGTCGATAAAGCCCGATACGTGCACGCAAATTACCGATTCATAGTCAACCCTCAAGGCGGCTACCATGCCCAGGCTGCAAATGCGGACGTGCACTTGGACTGGAATTCGGTGCTTCAGGTGTTGGCATCAGAACAGACCCAAGCTGCAAGCTGCCCGATTTGCCTTTCAATGCCAGTAGCCCCTCGAATGGCAAAGTGCGGTCACATATTCTGCTATCCTTGTCTCATCCGCTTCATGCACTCGACCGATGAGGAGACGCCGGTACCGGAGAGAAAAGCACGCTGGAAGAAGTGCCCGATTTGCTGGGACACCATCTACGTTTCGGAAACTCGCCCGGTGCGTTGGTTTACAGGTCAAGAAAATGATCTTCCGGTTGAAGGCGGCGACTTTGTACTTCGTCTTGTGAAAAGGAATCCCGGAAGCACTCTGGCCCTTCCTCGGGATGGAGCAGAAGACCTTGGCCCAGAAGACGACATTCCTTGGTATCACGCAGCAGAGGTCGCGGATTATGCACGTATCATGAAAGGCGGCGAAGACTACATGGTTTCTCAGTACGACACTGAAATCGAAGACCTGAAACGACAACAGCAAGAAGACGAGCTTCTCTTCGGCGATGACTCCACCTGGACGCGCAAAGCTGTCAGCGGTATTAATGAGGCTAAAGATAAAATCCGAGGAATAGGTAATCCTCCGGATATTGTTCGCGTTGAAAAGAAACCCGCTCGGCCTCCAATTCAGTTCGAGCAACCTTCAGAGGGGGTTCCTGACATGTATGCCTACCAACAGACCGTCCAACTAGGGAAAACAGCAGCATCTTCAGATCCTTCGCCACCTGAGCAACTCACTCAAGAATTACGTGGCTTGAAGTTGGAAAATAACAGCAATGATAAACCACAAGGGAAAAACAAGCAGCCTAAGAAATCAAGTACTCGCGAGACCTCGGGCCATTCCATTGATGAGCCATATTATTTCTACCAGGGCCTACCACACTTTTACCTATCACCCCTCGATATCCGCATTCTCAAAACAGCCTTTGGCGATTACTCGCTATTCCCAGCAACGATTCTTCCACGAGTGGAGCACATTTCTACTGGACACGTCGTTGATGATGAATTACGGAAACGCACCAAATACCTTGGACATCTACCATATGGTTGCGAAGTCAACTTTCTCGAATGCGATTGGACCGATCTTGTCGTCCCCGAAGTATTGCAACAATTCCGTAGCGAAACAAACAAGCGAAGACAAAGGAACCGCGATAAAGAAAGCAAGGAAGAAAAAGACCGGCTTCGAGCCGAGAAAGAAGAAGACGAAAAACGCTGGGCAGCTGCTCGCCGCAAACAGCCCATGTACGAGAGCAGCAGCAGCGAACGCCCATTCTCCGATCAGGACTTTTTGCCTCTGAGCGGGTCGTCTGCACCAGCTGATGCAGAGTTGTTCTCGGCCTCCTCGCCGCCTGGGAATAGCTCGATGCCGTCTCGCTTCGAAGCCCTTGCGTCACCTTCGACAAGTCCTCCTGGTGCTGGGCGAACTGTATGGGGTACGGCTGCTATTGGATCCAGTGCACCAGGCCCAGCGCAACGGCCTGCGAATGATGGCTGGCTGCGAGGTTGGGAAGATGACTTGCTGGGACAGCAAGAGGCCGAACTAATTGCCCAAACCATGCCTGATGCACCAAGCGCTTCAGGTGGAGGTGGTCGGAAGAAGAAGAATAAGAAAATCACACTAATGTCAACAAATATACAACGAGGTGCTTGACCTTTTTTTTATTGTCTATTTCTCCTTTTTCTTGCATATTTACAATCTGGCGGAACTTTGTGCTTAATTAGTATATTATACAATAACATTGAGATATATATCATCAATTTTCAGCTACAGTACTGGGTAGCTCAATGATTTCTTGGGAAACAATAACGTATACATGTACCTATGTAGTGATTGATCAGTGTGATGCATCGTGTTATCATGGTGCCTGTGTATACCATAGATTGACAGCTCAAGAGGAATTAATAACATTTTCACTGTTATCGCATCTGTAATTTCATAAGAACCAACAATTTATTTAACATCTCCAAACCGACAATTTCCTTCGCCGCCATTCAACACCGCCAAATAACCTTTCTTAGCATCGAGAGAGCCGTGAGGTTTAGGAGACGCTCAGCGACTTGACTCCCTGGATGTTGGCTTCTAGTTCACGTTCAAACGATCGTTCGTCACTGCGATCGAAGGGGAGTTGGTCCATTTCCTTTTGCCATTGTATATCCATCATCTTCATGAGGATTGCTTGACGGGCCCTTTTCTCCCTCATAATCCTGACATGATCCAGCCAGGCCAACCACTCTCTGTCCTGCTGCTGCTGTGTTTCGATCATATTACTTTCCTGTTGATACAATGTATTAGATTTCACAGTAGGTATATATTTGGATGGAAACTCTTCAAAAACACAAGAAATTTCTTACAAGGAAAGCTTGCATGGCGGCAGAACGCCGAGTGTTGGTCGTATGGCGATCGTTGCAACACTTGCAGGACTAGAAGTGAAAAGGTATTTAGCACTATCCTGTAGTATAGGGTTGTAGGGAAATACCTTTTTCTTCTGGACACGATTGGCGTTTCGCCCTCCTGCACCAGACGTATGGGCACCGGCACCCTGACCAGTTGTATTGGCCATTTCGATAGACAAGGGTATGTTTGAAGAAAAGATATAAACCAGGTAGTGGTATGTAGTAGAGGCAGGATGATGATGGTTTTGTCGAGAGAAGGTAGGTGAGGAGGAGGAGGAGAGAGAGAAAGAAGTGAAGAAAGAAGCGGTGTTGAAATAGCTTGAGAGCGGTGATGTCCTCTTCACATGATCACAGGCATTGATTTTTTCTGCCAATTTCGTCTGAAATTTTTTGAAACAAAGGAACGCCCAAACAAAGGTCAGCAAGGCGTACGAGCCTTAGAAAACCTTCTGGGTACATTTCTCAATGTAAGATCACCTGACGTCCGCAGAAAGGATGTCACGGCATACATCTCATCTGTAGTCGCAGGATGCCACGAGTATGCCTACTACCAGTTTCAATCAGATATCCTCAATTTTCTTGAAGAAAGAAAACACATCACCGTAGTAGACGCGGGCAGCTTCGTTCATCAATGGTCAGCAGCGGTCGAGGATCGACACTGACTCTCCGTTGTCTCCCATCAGGGGCGAGAATATCGGGGGGTCGCTTCCATGGTTTGAATCAATTTGCCAGCATACACCCAAAGGCAAATAGATGAAATACTACGACCGTGCCGCGAGTTTTCCGGGGCCTCCGTCGATGATATCTGCATCACACTCAATAAATCTCACTCGCACCTGGGCGAAATCGACTCGATCACTTTACCCACGAGTTCGACACAAAGACGATCGTCTTTTTACCTTTGTTCCTCCTCCTTGATCAGGTATAGGATTGTGGAATTGTCATGAGAGAGCGTTTGTCCCTTGGCCTTACATCAAGGCGGCACGACTAATCCCACACAACCACAGCACCAAAGTCACCAACCTAATCCAGTTTGTGCCTCCTCATAGACGGTAGCCAAAGCCTATTTAGCCGGTTGGTGATATTTGCTGTAAGCTATTATCGATGTTTTATTGTCCGACATGTCCTCGACGAGTCAAAGCAACCAGTCAGCTAGCAGGGATGAGAACGGCGAGAGAGAAGACATACCCAAATAGTAACAGAGGATTGAATAAATACTGAATCCATAGATAAGTACACTTGTTCGGTAGGATTTCCACGGTATAAGTCTTTATTCGGAGCAGATCTTAGCTTCCTCAAACAGTTGAAGGATCAACTGCGAGTACTAGTCCCAAGCACCACGAAGAGGTGTTTGCTCATCGCTGGGGGTCGACAGCTTGTGCAGTGTCGGTTAATGCAGCTTTCTCAGCGGCAGTAGTAGGCAGCTCTGTCAGCGGCGATGGTCAGGAGCTTGTTCAGGGGAACCTTCTCTCACTCGACCAGGAAGTTGCGTTTCTCATATTGGGAAGTGTATGCCCTCCTCAAAGGGTAATGGCAAGCAGTATTTCTGCAAATTTCTGGACCTGTGAAGCATCTTCCAATGACCACGGGCCGTATCGCTTCATCTTCATTACACTGGTGAGATTCAGTATCCCGCTCCGAAGATATCTCAACCAGTTACCATCATATTCCGCAAATGTTATAGACACTTCTTTGTCATCCTGGGAAACTAGGATACGCCTGTTTGCGGGAGTGTCATGTTGCTTTATCCATGCCACTATTTGAGCGGCCTCCTGGCATGTCAACACGCTCGCCAGTGCGGGTCTTGGACTTGCATTCAACAATTGCTTCTATAGCATTGGTTGCATATGTCTCTAGCTGGCCATCGGTTATGACCTCGTAACCGCGCCCATAACTGAAAATCGCTTGGAATATCTTTCTGGTATGCCGCCAGCGAGAACGACGAGGAGCCAGACCGGATGCGTATAGGATCCCTCTTGCGGTAGTGACCTGTGGCCCGATACCGTACAAAGCTGGGTTAAAAGTCAGAGGACTTTTTTTGTCTATCACCGTGCGAAGGAGCAAAAATTGCTGCCGCGTAATTTTCGACGCGGATTTGAAAGCGTCGAAGCCGTTGCATTTATCGATCAGGGCTTGCGGACATCAGGTGATCTGTTGCAATATCCATGACACTCCTGGCATTTCAACGCCTCCTCCCTTATTTATTTGCTTGAAAAACATTTCAAAAATCTACTATATAATAAATTCCCACATAATTAATAATATATTGATATCTGAAAAGGAATTGTTAAAAATTGAGAAAGTCATGAGGAAACTTGAAACTTGCGACTGCCGACAGTTTTTGCCAAAAAAAAAAAAAAAGCCAAGAGTGTCATGATTAATGCAATTTCGCCCTCAATTCTTAATAGAATTATAAGGAATTAAAACTACAGAATATATATAATTTAAATTATATTAAAATTATTTGGGGTTTATTATCTCCTTGCGACGCTTTTTGCGAGAACTGCGCCAAGATCTTAACATGGAAGTTCACGTCAGAGTTGTCATGATATAACTTTATAACCGTCCTCAAGTGCTGTAATTGGCCAGCATTACATCTACCGAGGATGAGAACGTACTGGATCAGCTAGAGAGGACAGAGACTTTGATTGATTAAAAGTAATGGTAGTAACATTAACAGCAGGAAAAAAAAAGTAAACAACGGCTCCCAGAAAAAAAAACAAACTCGACCACCAGCGAGCCCCAACGAGCAACACCAAACCCCTATGGATTAACAGGAGGCACACTCAGCTCGCCTTTCTCATCTTCTTGCAGGGGGTTGCTCAAAAGAATCCTCGCAAAAAAGTCCCAAGGAGCGGTTTCACGTTTCTCGAAGCTGAACAGCGACGATTGTCTGATCACCATTTCGAGCCCATCCATACAGGCGTAGTAGATGCGTCCATGCTGAGGGCCGACCAGAGAAACCATCAAGACCTAGAGATGTCTCAGTCAGACTTTCATGAAACCAAAGGATACTAGTAGATATAGTACATACCGGGAATGTCTGCTCGTATGGGAATACGAGGGGCGATCCCTCGGGGAAAAAGGCTTCCGTTTCCTCTTCGTCGTTCTCAAACTCAGCATCCTCGTCGACGTCCATCATTTCCGATTCTTTGGCACGGTTTCACATAGCAGTGATGAGCTATGCCAGCTCACCGTGCATAATGGAGTTTTCATGGCCGATATCTGACTGGTAGGAGAGCAATATGACATGGGGGTGCTGTGTGACGGCCTTGGCAACCCTACTATATGAGAGAGTAGTAGAGAGGATCCACCATCCTCAATATTCTGGTCTTTTGGCGCAGCAGCTTACCAAGTGAATACTCCCACTGAGTAGGTTGTGACATGCTGTTTTCCCCAGACGTTCACGTCATACTCATAAATGTCTGCTTCCCATTTCATTGTGCGAGTCGTCATTGTAAATGTCTCGTCCAAGAGAATCCCATGAGGCACTCTTTGCTTTAAATTCAGTATTGCTAGCTTGAAAATGAAAGTGAGCTTTGAAACAAAGAGTTTACTTGACGTGGAAGATACCTCTCTTGACCGAAAGAGGGTCGACGAATGTAGTGTCCTTCCGCGGAAAGCCAGCATACGCCCAGTCATGAAGATAGTGGAAAACACGACGTGAGCAATCCCTTGGTTTCATCCCATCCCCACCAGGTGTGTAGTCAAAGAATTCATAGACTGGGTTTCCAAATACGGGATCGTCATAGCTTTCTGGCTCGATTGGATGATTATCAATGAAGTTTTTGGGACAGATTTCGAATAGTACAGGTGGGTAGCAGCCACGAACTCCAGAGGTGTCGAAATCATGGGAGACGAGCCGAATTCTGTGTTTCCCAAGAAAGTCAAGGGAGACGGCACTATTAACTCCGAGGTTCTCGGTCATAGTGTCACTGAGAACTGTCTTCCACAACGACTCAAGGCGGTTGCGGATTCGAGTAGTTGTGCTAGCCATTTTGAGGGGTACGTTGAATACTTTTCCTTCGTTGTCTAGAGTGCTGATGACGTGACTATCATTGAGCGTGATTTCTTCGTGTTTAAGCTTGCTCAGATGAACGATGTAAAATTCCTGCGAAGGAGGTGATCTAGTCCACATCGAAGATCCTGCACTATCTTTATCTGACCATCAGTTAGTACCCGCTGTTGGCAATGGCCTGGATACAGCTTTGAAATGAGTTCGATGCTTGCAGGAAGTCTCTTGCGGTAGTCGGTCATTTATTTGTTGAATTTTAGCTCGGAGATGTGCCACACGATTTGCATTGATAATAGTCTAGATGTATTATTAGTAAAACATGCTTGTCGGTGATGGGTGAATAGAATGAATGACTTACTGTTTTCTCCTCGAAGGATAGAGTATTGAATAGCCGATCAGGCTACATGAAATATTATCAGCAATCATCTGTGGCCCGATACTGAACACAGCTAAAGGATAATTTTTACTATCACTGTGCGAAAGAGCAAAAATTGCTCCTGGTGATTTTCGATGCGGATTTGAAATTGCCGAAGCCTTGCAACGACTTTCTAAGCAAATCCGCTCCAGTTGCCGCGGTTCTCCATTCTTCAATCGTACTTGGAGCCTCATCGAAAAGTGGCCCTGAACGCGTTGGCCACGGCTGTGGTTGACGATTGCAGCGATCCACGTAACGCAACCACATAACAAATGCAGCCTTTCAAGACAAGCATCGTCCCGATGCTGAGTGGCCGAGGAACTATGAGAGAAAAACAAGTGAGGCCTTTTGAAAAGCATTCAGAATGATGCTACAGTGATAGGGATCTCCTGGCCCGTTGACTCGAAGTCATCAAGACATAGCTAACAAGAGATGGCAATGATAGTTTGTAATATTTTCACAAAGTTCTCATATAGACTGTTCGAAAAACGAAGGACAAGAGGCATACGTTTGTGGGAGAATCCAAGCGAGCTGGAGAAGAGAAGATATAAGTGGGAGATGTTGAGTTTAAGAACTTCCTCTTATTTTATGTGCGAGGCGGTGCCATATTAGGATTCGGTGACTCAATTTTCACCGGGCTTTGCCGACAAGAATACTTCAGAAACCCAAAGAAGAATTTTCTGCGTCCCGTGAGGACAACGGAGCTGAAATGGGTGCGGTGTCTTGAAGAGCAGGCCGCCATTGGATGAGGTCTTCCGCAAGTTACCCAGGAGCGCGATATTTCGGTCTAGTATACATCAATGTGTCAATAACATAGTTTCAAATACGGTATTAAAGTCTAATGTAATAGGAGGTTGGGAATATTAATTGATCAATTAATATCTTGAATGCAGCGTTCTGCGCTATTGATAGTTTTCTCTATTTAATATTGATACAGATCGTTGGGATAATTGATTTGGAAGCAATACAAATAGCACTATAAGAGTTATCTCTGGATTGAATACCGTCTTCTTCTTTCTATAGTCTCTTACTGTCCATGCGTGATAAAATACAATAGAATGATTGAAATTGTTGGCGGCATGGTATTGTGTTGCCTAATAATCGGCATTGATCTGGATTGTTGGAAGCTTGCTTCTACTTGGTAGTTAGTAAATACTGGCATTAGTAAATAACATATCGATCGGCGAGAAAATCTACTTTCAAAAATTCTGCTTGAACCAAACAAATTAAACAATAGTTTGTTGTTCTCTTCGTTGTGACATTTGCCAATCAGGGCTTGCGAACGTCAGGTGATCTTTTAGCCACCGACATTGAGAACACATACATACATAGCTGAGATATTAAATACTCTGCCAAGGCGTCCACTTCCAGAATTAAACTGCGTGGAATTTTCGTTACTCAAAATCCAAGTTAATATTTCCAACTATCTATGAGTGAAACGAAAGTAACCTTGACTATATTTGACATTTTCTACATGAAGAGCTCGTCTCAGCTTCGCGAGCTGCCTGCTAGACAGCATAGCTACTAGACTCCAGCACCACGGTGAGGATTTGCCTCGGCTAATGGTCACCCTTATGGTCAATTTATCTCGTAATTAATCTATTCTTCAAATTGTATGCTCCAGGAAGCAAAGCAGATTGTCGTTACATCGGGATCCATTGTCGTCGGATTCCGCGGGCTCCGCGGGGGTCCATCTTTGTTGGTGGGTGTCCCCAGTCACTGCGCCCTGCTTCAGAGGGTCATGGCAGAGATTCCTGCAATGTCTAGTAACAAAGCTGATAATGGCATTTGAGATACAGAGACGATTAGAACTGGAAGCAGCTCGTCAGACACGAATAAAATAAATAAAGATGGGACTAGAAATGCACCCCAGCGCCGCTAAACCGTGGGCCGCGGATTCCTGCCGGCCCGATGCGGCTTAGCGCGGCGCTCCACAAAAATAAACAAGCCAAACCCAACAAGAATAATCAATGAACATGAATTTCTCCTTCCTGGCCAGCGATTGATCGTTCTTTCATGTTCTCTTCCATCCGCCGCTCCGCAAGGGTTCCGAAGAAGCCATAATGACGCTGACACGCTCGCAGACGGGGAGGACCCCCAAGTGAGTATATAACAAAGCCCAATCGCCCTCTCCCCCCTTTTGTCTGTTTGCTCGTTTGCAATTCGAACCGCAACTGATTGAGGTCTGTTTTGCAGGAAGATTGAACGCCCCGAGTTCGTTGAGACCCCTGGACGCCGTGTGACTCGCAGTCGTCTTTCGATTACCCCGGACCCAGCAGCCGAAATGACTCCGACATCCCTGGACAGCGAGCCCAAGAGCTCACCGCGCAAGCGCAAGTCTACCAAAGTCAGAGTGGAGGACGACGTTCAGGAAGACGAGCCCTCTTCCAAGGCCAACGGAAAAACAAACGGACACACCAATGGTCATGCTAACGGGCATACCAATGGCGCGCCCAAGGTCATTGACGGCTGGATTGAAGGCAAAGACCCCAAGGTCGACTACAGCGGGGAGTTTGAATTTGGCGGATCGCTGGGCGCGCTGGCACTGATGATCGGTTTCCCACTGCTCATGTACTACATGTGGATTGGGGCAACTTACTACGACGGAAAACCTCCTCTTCCATCCGACGGCCAGAGCCTGCAGGAGTTTGTCACGCATCTGGGCAATCTCGCTTATGAGGGAGCCTTCCCATCGCTCAAAGCGTGGACCATGTACTGGGTATTCTTTGTCTTTGAGGGCATTTGCTACATCACCCTTCCCGGAATTACTCTGTCGGGACGACCTCTACCTCACGCAGGTGGAAAGCAACTGCCTTACTACTGCTCTGCCGTTCCTTCGTTCTATGTCACTCTCGTGGTCGCTTTGGGACTGCATTTCAGCGGTCTGTTCAAGCTGTATACCATCATCGACGAGTTCGGCCCTCTGATGAGCGTGGCCATCCTTTCCGGATTCCTCGTCTCCTTCATCGCCTACTTCTCGGCCCTGGCTCGTGGTGCCGAGCACCGCATGACTGGCTATCCGATCTACGACTTCTTCATGGGTGCCGAACTTAACCCACGCATGTTCGGTATCCTCGATTTCAAGATGTTTTTCGAGGTCCGTCTTCCGTGGTACATTCTCTTACTTCTCACCATGGGTACGGCTGCTCGACAGTTCGAGCTGTACGGATATGTTTCCGGAGAAGTGGGCTTTCTTCTCATGGCCCACTTTCTTTACGCCAATGCCTGCTCCAAGGGAGAGGAGTGCATCATTTCGACCTGGTAAGTGCTCCAGTATCTTTTGAAAGTATATTTCGGTCTAATAAAATTACAGGGATATGTACTACGAGAAATGGGGCTTCATGCTAATCTTCTGGAACTTGGCCGGTGTCCCCCTGAGTTACTGCCACTGCACGATCTACCTCGCCAACCACCACCCCGACACTTACCGCTGGAACCGCTACGTCCTGGCCTTTTTGTACGTTGCGTACCTCTTTGTCTACTGGGTCTGGGACACCGCAAACAGCCAAAAGAACCGCTACCGCCAGATGGAACGCGGCACCACGGTATTCCGCAAGGCATTCCCTCAACTACCCTGGCAGACAGTACACAACCCAGAAGTCATCAAGACCCCGCAAGGAGGCACAATCCTGGTTTCTGGCTGGTATGGCCTGGCTCGCAAAGTGCACTATACCTGTGATCTTTACTTTGCGTTGAACTGGGGTTTGATTACGGGCTTCAATAGCCCATTCCCGTGGTTTTATCCTTTGTTCTTTGCTGCCATGATTACTCATCGCGCTACTCGCGATATCCAGCGTTGCCGTCACAAGTACGGTGAGGCATGGTTGGAGTATGAGAGACGGGTTCCGTATCTGTTTATTCCTGTAGGTTTCTACCCCCAAAAATCAGGGAGAGAAAAACAACTAACCCATCGGTGTGCTATAGTACGTCTTTTAAAAAATATCGACTGTCACCAACACGTCGACCACATTTCGCACAATGTACTCTATTTAACAGAGTCTTGCTTTCCACTTGACAAGGATTTCTTCCCTTGACCTTATACACTTCTTTTTCTTTCTCTCTCCCTCTTTTTTATTACTTCCCATTCACCAATGTGTTATATACGTACATATCTTTTTTATCTTTTTTTTCCTTCTCTTTTTGTTTTTGCACCTAATAGCATTACCGATCGGAAGGATGAGATATTGGATGTATTCTTTGGGTTATACGTTTTTTTATTCGCCTTTCTGGCTTTTCTTTTCATCGTTTTTTTTTTTTTTGTTATCATGATCAAGAATATCACGCATATTGAAACTAGGTATGGAAAAATAGTAATAATAATCAATTAGATACCAATACAACAGGCAGTTTGAATTTGAACTTGGCTATGTAACATATCAATAAGAAAAGATATAATAATAAACATTTGCAAATAAAAAGTGAAGTTCTCTTGGACAGACTGGTGATTTTGAAAACGCAAGGAAGAAAAAAAAAAGAAGAGAAAATACATCGACGAGAAATAAGTACTCCAACCTACTTACTACATTAAATATAATAAACTGAAATCAAATCCATCCACCACCAAGATTCAAAACTCCCACAACACTCCATATCAATGCCATCCGACTGAACACCGCACCACCACCACTACTGAACCTATCCGCCGCTCCAGTGTACAACGGCGAAAACGGGTCTGTAGTAGAAGTCGATTGACTTGTGGGATCTGCTCCCGATGGGTTAGCGGTGTTGGAGTGATAAGAAGGATCATCGCCACCAGAGCCTGTAGAGGCGGCAGACGCAGCAGTAGCTGCCCCGGCAGCTGATGGTCCTGTTCCATTTGCTCCGGAGTTGGATGCCCCGTTGGCGCCGGTGGGTTGAGCGCTGTTGGCTGGTTTGGTGGTTGTTGCTCCTTTTCCTGATTCTGGTGCTGGATCTGTCCCTGTTGCTGCTGTGTCAGGCCTAGTCACAGAGGATGGGTCGGAAGTTGAGGTTCCGTATGGGTCGTCGCCTGAAACGCTGGGATCAGAGCCTCCAGTCGAAACAGCTCCAGAGCCCGATGTTGGCGGCGAACCAGCAGATCCAGCTGGATCTACAGACTCTGGATCTACTCCTGTCGGCCATGCTGTAGATCCAGGATCAGGAGACGAGGTTGCATCCCCACCACCACCACCACCGGTCGAGGTCGTCGTTCGATCTGCCAATACCGAAGAAGGATTCGAGGATCCGCCACCACCACTGTTAGGCGGCGATGAATCAATAGTATCGCAATAAGACAAAAACTGCTGGAATTCGGGGAGTGTGGTGGTGCCGCTTTTCTTTGTCTTGTGCACGTTAATACACGAATTACAAAAACCGAGCAGAATTTCAAAAGCAGACTTGGCAGCACACAGAGCAGGGACCTTGCCCTTGGACTCGGCTTCGAGCATGCAGTCGTTGCATTCATCATAGCAGACGCCTGGGATGGGATCTCCGCCGCCGCCAGGGGACCAATATTCTCTCTTTTCCGGGTGATGGGATGGGTATGACCAGTCCAAAAGGCCAGACACAAAATGCTTTTTCACCCGTTGAGCTGTTTCCGAAAGCTGCACACCGAGCGGAAAGTCAAAAATTCCATAGTCCAGGCCAAATTCCGAAGGGTTTAGATTAAAGTAGCCCGGCGAAACGTTGAAGCGGCCAACCTGATATGATGTGACATCGGGACCCCAGGATCGAGAGGGCAAAAGCTTGGGTGATGGAACACATTCGTTGGGACTGCAATAGTATGTATCTGCCGGTGGACCCATTTCGAAATTGCAATTGACTTGAGGAGGCCGACAAAGAGAGCCTGGCGGACAGCCCCAAGTGTAGTTTTTTGGGTAGGGAGTTAAAGGCGCGTATGTTGGGTTGGTGATTCGGGTGGGACATATTGTTAAACTGTATGTGGTGGTTACCGTCTGTGTCTGTGTTTTTCCCGGGATGGTTGTAATAAAGCCACTGTGGGTAATCGTGTGGGCAGGTTGTGTAATGACGGTGGTCAATGTGGTCCCAGTCTCAGTAACCTCAGCGGTCTCGGTATGATCCTTGGTGATGATCTGTGTATCTGTATATGGTTTACTGATTATTTGGGTTGCTGTAGCCGTATCTACCACCGTGCTGAGTTTGATGCTTGTCTTTCCACCGATGGTCTCTGTGACGGTTGCAATGCTCGCGGGTTCCGTTTCTGTTATACGCACGGTACTTGGGGCGTTTGGATTTGTCTCCGTATCGGTTATAACGATCGTAGAATCTGGTCGAGTAACGGTAACCGCAGGCTCAGACTGTGTGACCGTTTTGATTATGGTAGACCCATGCTCGGACTGAATGATAGTCCTTATAACAGTCGGCCCTGGCTCTGTAGAAATATCTGTTATTGTGTCGGTTACTGCAGGTTCCGTCTCGGTAACAGTTTTGATTATAGTTGAACCATTTTCAGATTGAGTGACCGTCCTAATTATAGTTGGCCCGGGCACAGTAGCAACGTCTGTTATTGTGTGGGTCACTGCAGGTTCCGACTCAGTAACCGTTTTTATTATAGTTGATCCATGTTCAGATTGAGTAAAGGTCCTGATAATTGTTGGCCCGGGCACAGTAGC
Organism: Talaromyces sp. P118-02; assembly: GCA_037040535.1. Lineage (NCBI taxonomy): Eukaryota > Fungi > Ascomycota > Eurotiomycetes > Eurotiales > Trichocomaceae > Talaromyces > Talaromyces sp. P118-02. Next base: position 19,074 of record JAXQGY010000928.1, read on the forward strand.
AATGTCAGTTACCGTATCAGTGACGGCAGGTATGGTGGAAATGTCGGTTATTATGTCAGTCACCGTAGGCGCCGGCTCAGTAATGGTCTTGACAATGGTTGACCCATGTTCAGATTGTGTAACTGTCCTGATAGTTGTTGGCCCGGGCTCGATATCAGTTACTGTCACTGTAGGCTCGGACTCGGAAACAGTCTTCACGATGGTTAGTCCAGGTTCAGTAAAAACGTCAGTTATTTTGTCCGTTACTGTAAATTCAGGCTCAGACTGGGTAACTGTCACTGTCACTGTCTCCGTCGGACCAATTCCAATAGAGACGCTGAGCAGCGTCGTTGTCAACACGCTCGTGGTTGTCGTGACGCTCGTTACCGTCACAGTGCTGCCTGGTGTAGGCGTTTTTGTAATCATATCGGTGGCTGTTTTTGTTATAGTGCTTGCAGGGTCAGTCCTGGTGATGGTGGCTGTGACTGTACTCGGCGAAGGCACGTCTGTGATCGTCTTTGTTTTGGTAATGTCCGAGGTCACCGTTGAAGTAACAATGGCTGTGATATTATCCATGGCTGTGAAAGTCTTTGGAAGCACTGATGTCGTCGTGCTTACCTCGGTTATAGTAGTGGTCATATTTAAGACGGCAGTAGAGGTGAGGAAATCGGTGATCGTTACCGTTGTAGCTGGAGGCACTTTTGTTGCGGTGGCGGTTATAAACACTGTTGTACCATTGTAAAGGGTTCTGGTCGACGTGAATTTGTCTGTTATAGGGGGTTCCGTTAAGGTGATAGTGTCAACCACCGTTTTCGGACTCTCAGTAACGGTGAGGGTAGAAGTAGCCCCGGGCAGTGTCACTGTAGCTGTGATACCTTGGCCAGGGCAGTTTCCCCCTGAAGGAGTCGGAGTCGGGGTAGGCGTGGTAGTATGTTTAGTAGTTGTAGATGGGGAATTAGACGGAGGAGGAGGGGGCGGTGGAGGAGGAGGTTTTGAAGTAGTGCTAGTATGTATGGTGGATGTTTTTTTTGTTGTGATGGTCGTTTTACTAATAGCCGTCAATGTCGTCGTTATCGTCGGAGGTCGAGTACATCCACAATCCGACGTCATTGTCACAGTAGTAACACGCGTGTGAGTAATGGTATCCCCGATTTCCACCCCAAATTCAACTCCCAGTGGTGAAGCAAACAAGTCTTTTAACTGAGACATAATTCAGCGCTATGAACGAGCAGCTTCGGGACAAACTCACCGATGGAGCCGGTGATGGAGTCGACCCATCGTCATTTAAATATCCAATGGTAGTTATGCTGGACGTAACTGTTTCCCATATTGTTGGTTTTCTGGAAGAGACAGATGTAACAGCAGCACCGGCAATCGGCGTGCTGATTGCTTTTTGAGCGCTTGCTCCGAGTAAGACATGGAAACCGACAGCAAGAAAAACGAACGAAAGCCGCATAGCGATTGTAAGAGACGTGTGAGTCTCACATCAATGCTCAAGATGGCAATACCAAGCGAATGGACATGACTGAGAAAGCTAAGAGCGACGTCTCCCTGTATACAACAAGTCAATCTGATGTTTTTCGAGTTTGGTTGAGTTGGTTGACGTACACACATCATCAAAACAAAGAAACGCCTACAACTTGGCACCAAATTAGCTCTGCCTATAATATCTTCAGGAACTAACCGCAGTCCTTCCCCGAAAGTTTAGGGGTTGCCAGTGCACGAAGAAGAGCAGGTCCCATGGATCGGCCCATGTAACCCCATCCTCTGTCTGAAAAAAAGTTAGCCAAAAATATCAAAAGTGACGAGAGACGTTTTTGACATAGGTTTCGCCAGAATTATTAGCGGTTAGCTTTCCCCCCATCTACTCATGGAGACGGCTGTAAGGCTGTTGTTGATACGCGTGTCCATGCTGGCAGCCTTCATCCCTCACCTCACATCTCGTGTCTATGTATAGGTTTCGAGGCTTTTGATACACAGATCGATTGAGGAAGCACCAATCGTTTTTCTTGGCGGGGATGCTTTTGTTGATGCTGGCGATCACTATCTGGCCATGGGTAGGAGTCACAACAAAGGGCAACAAACCAATCAACCAACCCACGTCGGGCGAGCCACCACCATAAAGCTAGTCCAGATATGGGAATTGATTTTCTATAATTAACGATGCAAACTCTGGCAGATGCATCCCCCACCTGTCGTTCTCTTTGTTGGCCCGTTGTGTGGATGTGTCGTCGAACCACATGGCAGTTCTTTGTCCAAACGCCTGCCGTCTGCCCGAATAATATCGGCATGAATACCGAAATTCAAGCTTGCAAGGTTACATTGCTAGTGCCTTGCTGTTGTTGCATTGCATTTTGGTCATCGTGCTTTCTCGTCTGGAAACTCGCACTCCACGCCTTTCTCATCACTCATGGACCGAACCTTGTTTGCTATCACGACTCGTAGACCCGAGCGGCAGAGGAGGAAAAGGAAAGCACCGAATAAACATTGAAACAAGAAAGCGACAAGAAATTGGACTCATAAGAGAGGAGTGTAATGAGGATCGATATATGATGTTGCAACAGGCCTAAGTTGTTGTTCCCGGATCAAGCACAGCTCGCTCCTTCCGCCATGTCATGGTTCACGTGGATCGGCTTCGTCCTACTAACAACGTTCCATCCTGCGACTGCAATCAGCTGGCAAAACGAAGTCAATGTTTCGATCTGCAACTGGGCGCAGCTTCGCGGTGCGTTCTGCTATCCATTTCAAGCATGGTGAAGCTGACGCTGACCTTCAAAGCCAATATTGTGCGAGGCACGATTTATCTTGATGGCGGGGATCTTTGGTGGCAGATGTAAGAACGTTCTTGTCGATTTACCGTTGTTGGAAAGTAGCTGATCCAAAAAGAGGACTGTCCGACGGGACGTATGGAAGTCCTCAGAGTGACAGTATGACAACATGCCAGCATGCTTTCCATGAGATGAAACTAACTGATTCACCCAGATGAAGACGGCGGCTCGATGTACAGTCTCCCTATGTGTTGTGAGTTTGACCAGCAAACAAACACGACAGGCCTACTTCAGGCCATGGCCAAGAATGGTGACACCTCGACGGCCAACGTAAACCCTAACTACGAAGACGGGGTGATGTTCGCCAATGATGACGAATTCATACTATACGGGTATGAGGAATTCTGAATACCTATTTTGAAATCAATGGCTAACGTTTTGGCATAGAGGGCTGGCTCGGTTGACCAACAGTGAGAACCCTCCCCCCGCGGACGTGATATTGGGCTATGAAGGCTACGAATATTCCGCCAATATCCCCAATTGGAAGTCCGGATTCATACAAAAGAGCACAGACAACGATGTGACCAGATACGTAACCAATGGTGCCGGCGTTTCTGCTCCAAGCGAAAACATGGGTTTCTACTTTAGTGGCATGCGTGGGCCCGGCTGGGGGAGGATTGAGGGAGGCGATGACTCGGCCAACATGACTGCGGACAGTTTTATTACTGTAAACATGACGACGATGAGACTTGAAACATGGCAAAATATGAGCCTACCGACGAGTGTTGCGCCTCGAGCAAATGCAGAGCTAGTGTGGCTTCCGGTGTCTGATTCAGGGGTACTGGTTGCAATCGGAGGGGTGATAAATCCTGAAATTCTTACGGCAGATCGGAAGTTGACGGAAGAACAGGCCAAAGAGAGTGTAAGCTTTTCGGTGTTATTAAACTGTTGTATGGTGTCTGATCAAAGCAGAATAAGACAAGTCCATCGTTCATGTCCGAAATCCCAGTCTATGATGTTGCATCTCAGACATGGTAAGAATAAACATACACTAGTGACTGAACATACTAAAGCTTTGAGCTACAGGTTCCTGCAGAACACCACTGGCGATATTCCACCTCAGTTGACAATGTTCTGCTCTGTGGTCGCACCAGCAGCAGATCGCAGTTCTTTCAACATTTACATATACGGAGGCTACGACGGCGTCAGTGCTGAGAGTCCGCCGTCAGATGACGTTTATATCCTTTCGATTCCATCTTTCACCTGGATTAAGGGTTATTCCGGGAAGTACTCTCACGGTCGTAGTGGGCACAAGTGCTTGCAGGTATACCCAGACCAGATGTTTGTCCTCGGCGGTGTCTTCAAAAATGACCCAACTATCTGCCTGGAAGGAGGGTTTGTCCAAGTATTCAACCTCAACACACTTCAGTTCCAGGAGACGTACAGCCCGCAGAACTGGAGCAATTATTCGGTTCCAGCAGCCGTTGCGTCTCGAATTGGAGGCACGTAAGTCATCCAGGTGTCTGTCCTTGTTGCGAATGAAATTCTGACAACCTCACAGTGCAAATGGTGGCGCTACCAAGATGTCACCTTCCTCATGGAACAACAACAAATTGTCTAATATATTTTCAACCGCCTATACGAAGCCTATCAAAACATACTATCCGTATTCGTTAAAAACCACAAACTCAACTAATCCGGGCACAGACACACCATCTTCAGGGAACCCAATGCCATCCTGGGTCAAAGCAACTATCGGAGGCTTCACAGGACTCGGTTGTGTCGTCCTGGGACTAGCAGCGTGGTATCTATATCGGCGGTTCCAGCGGCGCAAGCAATCAAATATAAACAACAATATTATTCGTTCTTCTGTACAAAAGAGTAGCCCAGACATCTCCTCGGCGGCGACGGAAGAAACGAATACAAACTACTCCACACTGGCGGCGACGCCAGTGACTGGGGTATCTTCTATGTCTAGAGAAAAGGGAATGGAGACTATCAACACAGAGATCAGTGTTGGAACGCAAATGAGCCAGGCCGATAGTGCGCCAATATTTGAACTAGATTGTAAGTATCTCCAACCCCCATTCCAAAGCTCACACGGCTGACTCTGTGACCAGCGCGGTCAAGGAAATGGGTCGAGTTGCCAGCAGAAGAGTGCGAAATAAAACGGCCATGTTCAGCCAGCCGCAACTACCGAGACCTCAAGATCAGTCTGCCCAACAGCATGCCGGCTGTTTCGGAATCAGTTCAAAACACGCCAACGAAAATGCAAGAGCAAGGATCTAGAAAAGCATCAACACCAATGTGGGCTCCGACGCCTTTATTTCCGCAGGAAAATCCAGTGAGGGGTACAATGGGGAGCATGTCGGTATCGGATATTACCGAGGACAGCGAGCATGAGCCGCCATCGACGGTGGCATCTTTTGTGAGGTATTATGATCCTCGAGATCGCGCGCAGCGGGATTCGGTGGGGAGTGCGGAGGACAGGAGTGGCTGATTGTATCTGTCTGTGCTTAAAAAATTGAAATGTATTAAATGCAGTGAGTCTTCTACGCTAGAAGATATTAATGAAAAAGTTTGCCATTTTATTTCAACTAGACATTGAGGTGTAGTTAGCACTGTCAGACTGAGTGATATCATGAAAAAGTACGGAGGTGGGGCTACTGCGGGACATCAACGCAGAAACAACGTCGATAAACTTAGTTGCAACCACCACACTTTCCAATCCATCACGAATTGCTTTCTTACTCGCCGCTATCATGCTCATCAAGGAATCCCACGTGGACGTACCCACCAAGGCATCTGGCCAGGATGGGTCAATGCGTGAGCCTCTACCCATACCAGTTGACATATTTATATCATCACCATTGGCCCCGTCTAACCATGCAAAAAAGGCATATACGTCTTCCATCCAACGGTGCCGGGATACCCAAACGCCAGATTCCCCGGTGTGGTCGTCTTTAGCGAAATCTACCAAGGTTAGTTTTGCTCTTTCTTCGAAGAGCCCCCAGTTAATAGAAAGAATAGTCACCGGCCCTGTCGCCAGGTTCGCGAGACAGATAGCCGGTCAAGGCTACATTTGCGTCGCCCCTTCGAGCTACCATGAATTCACTGGCCCAGAAGCTCTCAAGTACGATGCTGAAGATACTGACAAGGGGAATTTGTGGAAGATTTCCAAGGTTAGAGCTCCTTTAATCTTACCAGTAACGGATAGAAGGGCAATGCTAATATGTTGATAGAAAGTCGTAGCGTACGACGAAGATGCCTCGTTGTCTGTAGACTACCTCTTGTCGCTACCAACATGCAACGGCCGCGTCGGTGCCACTGGGATGTGTCTTGGTGGCCATCTGGCATATCGATGTGCGCTTGACCAGCGAGTCAAGGCTGCGGTGTGCTATTTTGCGACTGATGTCCACAGCGCGACGCTTGGAGAGGGGAAGAAGGATGACAGTTTGGCGCGTGCTGGGGATATCAAGGGTGAATTGGCCATGGTAAGTAATCTTTGGCAAATGACCTTGCGGGCTTGTGACTGACGCCAGTCTAGATATTCGGCAAGAACGACAACCACGTCCCACCAGAAGGGCGAGATTTGATCCGCAAGACACTGCATGAAAAGGGGGTCTTGTTCAGTTTCTATGAAGTTGCCTGGGCTCAACGTAAGTATAAGTCTGCCTGCAGAAAAACAAAAGCTAATGTTGGTAGACGCCTTCATCCGCGATGAACTCAGCAAAGGACGCTATGATCCAGCCATTTCAAAGACTTGTTTCGAAATGCTCTTGGAGCTGTTTGGTCGGACGCTGAAGCTGGATTTGGGAGAACATGATGGAAAGGAAATCAAAATAGAAAATGTTTGTTAATGCGGAGCGTCATGAGATGAGGTTTAACAGGTTCAATAAAGAGTGTGTGCGAATTTAAAACAATGTGCTGTTTTGTTTTGTTTGGCTGTAGAATTCATTGTGTTTGGTATGACATCGTCAGACACACGATGCAATGTGCACTGTGTGTCAGGACTGTTCACACCGACTCGGCTGCTTGAAAGAGTGCTCCTGCCTTCTTCCACCCTTCGACACTCTGAGAATCAACACTCGGTTACCTCTATCCCCTGATAAAAGTGGTCAGCCACCCACTCACCATGAGGGTAAATCTCCAGCTCCAAATATTTGATACGATGCAAATAACAATGACAACCAGGACCCCCTCGCCCAAGAGGAAATCCTCTCTCACCAGATCGACATCGTCAACAACCGCGACCAATTCCGCATCCAGCGCGGTCCCCGAATCGTCTACCTCTCGATTTACGGCTTCGACGTGCTCCCCTCACAACAAAGCAGCGACCACGACCAAATCCTGCAAGACCTGATCGACCTTCTCCCAATCTGGCGCCGCTTCGACTGGCGCACCGCCATCATACGCAAAAACACCGTTTCGGGCGAAATCGAGTGTCAGACAGACCTAACACCGCCTCACAGCATGGACCGTGATGTGTTGCGCGTGCTCGAGCTGTGTCCCCTGTATATCAACGTGCTGGATCTGATCGAGGTCAAGCGGCTGAAAGACCGTGTGACGCGTGTAGCCATGCTACCGGAACCCCTCAATACCCCGGTTTTTATGATCTTGAAAATGGCCAGCTTTGCACGCGATATGGGTGCTATGCAGCGCGAGGTGGAGGTTTATGCACACCTGTTTGCCATGGCAGCGAACAACCTGGCGCCGGATTTTCTGGGGTATGTCTATGAAGAGCACGAAGACAGGGTAGTTGGTTTTGTCATGGAGGATTTTGAGGGCCGATGTGCAAGTGCAGATGATCTAGACGAATGTCTTGACGTGGTGAAGGACCTACACAATGTTGGCGTTATCCACGGCGACCTGAGGCCTAGCAATTTCATTGTGGATGAGGATTTCGGTGTGCGGGTGATTGATTTTGAGGCTTCAGAGATACATCGCTTGGGCAACGCGTTTGTGGACCAGGAGGCGCTGCAGGAGAAGAAGGAGGGAGAGATTAGGTGGTTGGAGACACTGTTGCTGGGGAGTCCGGGGCCGTCGGTGGATTGAATTAGAGGAATTAGTGGAAGGGAGAGAAAAGAGAGAGAGAGATTTGAGGAGTATGATTTGAAGGATCCATCAATGGCATACTTCATTCTCACCGCTTGTACTGTTGAAAAAATGAAATATGCAAAGCAGAAGAGAGGTGAAGAAGTAAGTAGATCTGAGACTTTCCCGTTTAGGCAAATACAGCGCATATCATCGATCAAGCGATGCGGAGCGTGCACTTTGCATGCAGCGAACACATGCATCAGTCGATACCCCACACAGAAAAAAAAAATACATACAGTGTACGTACCCAGTAATGATACCAATAGGCCAGACGAACAACTTGACAAGTTAGAATTACCGACGATCATCAATGGCCGTCGAATAACGCGCCCCGGCAGGGAGACGCGATGGGCCGACTATCGATCAATGAGCAAAACTAGTTACGACTAACCTTGAACCTTCAACTCGTGCCTTGCTACGACGGTCGACCTAGTGATCCCGGCTTTTACCTTTTTTTCAGTCCATCTCTCGAGGGGGCTTAACAAACACGTTGAAACAACAGATAAAGAAAAGAATAAAGAAAGATCAGCAAGGAGAACGGGCAAGGCTAGCCAACTCATTGGCGGCAAGGGCAGAAGCCTAATTTCCTGCAGCTAGCCAAGCCCTCCGCTGCAACGCCAATCACGCTGCAAACATGTTTCTTTATCTACGGGCACGGAGTATATTGGTATTATCGAGGTCAACCGATATCGTATAGAAGAAGAAAAAGAAGATAAATGATCATAATAAATTGTGGTCATAGCAGCAGCGGTTGTAACAGCCAAGCAACGTGAAACACCGCGTTGGCGCAAATAGTTCTTGATGTCACCCGGCTGGTCCTTCGGGCCAAAAATAGAATTGCCACTATTGCCATGTGTGTAGCCCATTCCAGGGCTGTGTGACAGAGGAGTACATTCCCAACTGGGACCGACTGGAGATGCTTACTTGGCTAATTGATTGCTGTACGCTTAAGCAAGCCATCTATATAATGACGACGACGATGATGGTTTACTTCACGTAAACATGGAGGAACGGTAAAGTCAATACGCCGTAGATGACCGCCAAGTGGGCAGAACCTTACCGTACGCGGTGGTGCAGCCTGAGGCAGGACGCCGATGACGGGCTAGCCCGGCTAGGTGCGGGCTAGCGTATTGAGCTAGTCCCCAAAAAGCAGGCGAGCTCCGGGCGCGGTGGCTGCCGAGGCTGTTGTGCCTGGGAAGGGGCCCGTCGGGTGGCTGAGCGTCCCCGATCTGCCGCTGCTTTCGGCTTAGTGCTGGCGATGGCTGGTACCGGCCGTGTATTAATACGCCCCGCCGTGACCTGCGTTACGGCTTGCAAGAGATGAGACTGGCTAGTGCCGTTACTTGCTGAGTCTCGTCTGGGCGAAAGACTTCTCTCTTTCGTGTCTGTCTCACTCTCTCACCACGCCTCTCCTCGTCGACGACGCTGCTCTCGTCACCTTCACCCCCAACGACTCTCTCTGCTCGTCGAATATCTCTCGCCATTCGTGTCGCTCGCTCGCCACTTCGTCAATTGTTCTTCGCTCCGCAAAATCCGACCGCGTGGTCGGTCGCAGTTACCCTCGGGGGCCGCATCACACCCGGCCAGCAGCAGTCGCAGCAACAACCGGCAGTCCGCGTTTTCCTCGTCGCTCGAATTTAATATAATTTAATCAACCGCCACCATGGGGTCGACTCAGTTTGGGAACTTTCATGTGAGTTTGGGATTTCGACATCGGTGATGTCAAAACGTGCTGTGGCTTGGGCTTGGGCCACACGAGGGGCTTGCGAGAGACTAACCATGTCAACAGGACTTTTGTCGCGATACCACTCTTCCCGTGTGCAATGTATGTCGAACCTTTTTTTAACTTGTGTGTGCCTCACACCAGAAGACAATTCACTAACATGCCGCCAGCTATTCGTTCCTTCCAATCAACCCCCTAATGTCGCCTTCGGGGGCTGCGCGTTGACCGGTATTCCTCTGAGCAATGGCCGACACCTGGGTAACCTGGGTATGTATTTCTGTTGAGGCTGGTCTTATCGATTTGGTGCTAACGAGGGACCAGGTTCCATCCTCATTGCCTTTTTCGCCATTATTACCTGCGCCGGCTTGATTTTCTTGTCTGAGAAGAAACGCGCTGCTGTCGGCCGAAGGTTGGTTCTATGGTCTTGAAGTTTGGAGGTGACTTAAACTAACGTTTCTAGGGAAATTCAATTCTTCTTGCTCGGCTATCTTATTATCTCGCTGTGTGAAATTTTCACTGTTGGCGCTTTTCCTTTGGGAGACGATGTTCGCAAGGTTTGTCAATCAGACGCTGTATTTTCGACTCACTTCTGACCTGCTGTAGGGATTTTCTGCTGTCCATGTTGCTGCCATCACTGCTACAACATGGATTCTATTCCTCAACTCTCTCGTTGGCTTCCAGTTCTTGGACGACGGAACCCCGCTATCAATGGCTCTGTTCTTCGGTTCAAGCGCCGCTCTCTTTATTGGAACAGGCTACATTGCTCTAGATACCGGCTTCAGCTGGACCGGCCATTTCGACCCGAGTTTGTCGGGAGATAACCGGAACATCGGTCTCTACGTTCTGTACCTGCTATTCCCACTCGTCTGTCTCTTCCTTTTCTACATCTTGGAGGCCCTTCTTGTCATTCGAGTGTTGGGTGAGAAGCGCCCGCTGAGTACGTATTGCCTGATTACCTGCAACTTTGACGCCTTGCTAACCCCTTGTCAGTCTATCTTACTGGCGCTACCCTACTTTTCGCCATTGGCCAAGTGTTCAACTTTGTCATCAGCCCTCACATTTGTGGCCCAGTTGATGGCAAGATCAACGGTGCCCTCTTTGAGACTCTCTTTTCTTTGCTATCGGTGGTATGTGTGTGGCTATTCTGGAGCAGCATTACCGAAGACGACTGGCCGTCCGTGACTAGTGGCTACAACTAACCTTAATCACTTAATTCCTCAACAACAAAGCAAAAGGGTGGAACGGGATATTGCTTTCGAGCTAGATGCTTAACGCCGCCACAGGAAGGAAAAAAACAACAAAAACAAAAACCTATTTCGATTCGATTTGTCTCTGCGGCGGAGAATAATTTACCGTGATTTATTTTAGCGATGCAGTTTCTTGCTTTGATGATACCTCCGTACATATACGCGATTTTGGTGGTTTGGTATGGTCATCGGATGAGATCTTGCTTGCAATCTCTTTTGATACGACCTAATGCTGTTGCTTATGATATATAATTATGGATTTACCTTTCTATGCGTACGTGCAATGTGGATGATATTTATGTATTTTACCGCAGCTTCCTCGTTCCATATAACAATGATACATGTATATGTAGTATGACTGCGAAGTTTCCACATTGACACTAATGTTAATTGTCATGAGGCATCTGGATTCAATATCCGATCCATAGCATTTGGATGTATCATTGAAACTATGCAAATCTGATATGCTTCAATGTTCCAGATGTCCAAATTTCAAAATTGAAAACACAGGGACCTCGGGATAATGTAGCTTTTTGATTCGGGTATTATTCACAAGGCATTAAATCAACATAGAACAACGCTATAAACATGAACAAAATCATTTTTCCTATTTCCCCCAAATGTACAGACAAGCAAAAAGTAAATCTTTACAACCGCACCTTCACATCAATGCAAGGTATCGTCCACTCGCGCTGTCCAAGCATACTGCGAAACCACGCGAGTCCAATACCAGTCCATTCCGCATGACGCACCTCCACACCTGCTGCTGCTGCTGTAGCCGTGTCGTTACTCATCAAAAACCTCTTTTTCGCCTCCTCTAGCGCAGCGCCGGCGAGCGCTGTGGTCGTAGTGTTCATTGTCTCCATGATGTAGTTAACCAGGGACGGGTCGGTGTTTGATATTGTTTGGTTGCTCCCCAGAAACGTTGAGGCTGATGATGTGTTGTTTGTCGGCACGGTGTATGTAAATGGCACAGAGGTGAAGCGCGGCGAGTACCAGTCCCCCCGCAAATCAAAATAGCAGCGGTCTGACCAGTGGCATGACGATGCGAAGAGGATCAGGAGGAGCGCGGAGCAGTAGATGCATGGTCGGTGCAGGACGTAGGTGAGGACGACGAAGGAGAGGATGAAGAGAGGGGAGGCGTTGGTCGGTATGAAGAGGAGGGGGAGCCAGCTATTCGTAGAGTTTGTTAGTGTCTTTTATCATAACGATTAAAAAAGCAAAGTCTTTGTGATGGTTGTTGAATCTGAGATGGGACGGCTCACCTGCGAAGGCAGAACATGACGGCTGATGATAGAGGACAGCCTCTCCGGGTATGTTTGTCAGTCGAAGCCGCAGAGACAGAAGCGTTCTGAGTGCTCTTCTGGTTATCGACCCAGAGTTGATCACTGATGGGTGATGGCTTGAGGTTAACAATGCTGCCACTGAGGACTCCCGAGTTACTAATGATCTGCCGCCACACCAGCCACAGCCTGAGCCCGCTGCTTCAGGGCTAGCGCGTTATTTTTCCGCTCGCTTACCTCAATCCGACCGACACCTGGACCTCTCTTTCATCCTCACCTCACCTCTCTTCCTTTGCATCAAAAGTTCTGCTGCTTTCTTCAATTCCTTTTCTTTACAAAACGCTCACTTGTCTGTACAGTCTTTGGCTTGGCAGATTCAGTATTTTTTCGTGCAAGACCACTCGATTGGAAGCTTGCTGGCGGTAGACTTCTTGGAACAGAGCTCTCCCCAGATCCAACAGCTGCCCAAACCCGCTTGTGTTTTCGCATCTGAAGCTTTGATTGTTGTCGATTCAAGGGCGCCTTACCTATCAGGCAAGGCGAGTTGGCAGAAATGTCCACCCCGGGCGACCTTCAGGCTCTTTTTGCGAGCATCAAGCCGCGGCCTTCGCCGTCGCAGGATGGCGGCCAGCCATCTATTTACCCTCCTCCCCCCGGTTCGCGCTCAGTCAGTCACCAGTCGTTTGACGGGCAACAACAACGCGTAGCGCCCTCCCAACCACAACCACAACATCCTCATTACTTCCCTCAGCATGGTTATCTCAATCCTTCCGTTTCGTCGCCGCTCTACAGTCCAGGTCCCGCCAACACGCCGCCTCACCATGGCTCAGACATCATCAGCCCCAACGTCCCGACGCCGCGTGCTGACAGCCAGCAACGTCCTGCTGGGCCCGACCAGGCTATGAGCTTGCTCAATCTTTTGAAGTTTAAACAAAACCAACCTGCCTCTCCGCAGATCCCTACCTCCGCGGACGCGTCTCCCTCGCTACCCGTGGATCACCAGGAGACTGGTGCATCCGTGGGCCAGCATTCAAGGGCCATCTCGGCTTCTGATCTGGTTGCTTCGTTCATTTCGAAATCTGCAGATTCGGCACAGCCACAAACCGCGGCTGCTGCGAGTTATGGAACTGCCGAGACCTCTGCAACCAATGCAGAGACTCAGGACATGCTCTTGCGTCTTCTGAATCGATCACAGTCCAAAGCGGAGGATGCCAACCGCGCGTTTCAAGAATCCTCGGACTCGCAGCCTCGGTCTCCCGAGCCTCAGGTTCAGCCTGGTGCTCCCTCGGCGCAGTCATTGATGCACGTGTTTGGATCTCCTGAGAACAAGGATTCTTTGAATTTTGAAGCACCACAGCCAGGCCCGTCCAAGGGTACTCTGTTCACGTATTCCAACCCTTTTGAACAATTGGCGCGTCACACTCAACCCAAGTCTCGCAGCGATAGTCCTGCTGTCGACGCAACTCAGCTGAAGAAAGAACCTCAAAGCGTGCTTGATTCGAAACCCAAGTTTGATGCTCCAGTCAAGTTTGTGGCGGCCGAAACACCTGCCGAGGAGAAACAACCCGAGCAGAAGGAGACCGTGTCCAACGCTGTTGGTGAAATTGCTCAGAAGTTGGAACGTGAAGTGGAGGACGCCCTGAGCAGAGCTGGTCGAGAAGAGACAGCTCGTGCCAAAATTGACGAAGATGTTTCCAAGAACCTTGTCTCTGCCGATGAGGCTCGCACTACTGCCGTAAAGACAGAAGTGCATGAAGAAAAGGTCAAGGAAGCTACCCCCATTTCCCATGTCGAGCCCGTCAAAGAAGCGGCTCCTCAAGCTGAAGCAAAAGCCGCGGACGGAAATGTCGCAGACAGCTGGGAGAGCGCAGAAGACAGTGCCGAGAAAACTGAAGAGCGTATCATTCGTGTTTACAACTTCCCTTTGAAGCCATTCATTTCTATTGTCGTGAAACCCGACACAGGCAAGCTACCCTCGTTCCGCGACGATGGTATCATGGACGTTGCCCGTCTGAAGAAAGATTTTGATCAGCTTGACCGCTGCTTGACTTCGGCAACTGCCGAGTACATTGTCTATGCTCTGGCGAAGAATGGTGGCTTGCGGATCATCCGTCAGGACGATGGTCGTGACAAGCAAATCTTCCGTTTCGCCCGCGACCGTCTTTTCAACGTTGCTCTCAGCCACGCTGCACCTACTACCTCCAGCCCTTCGAAAGAGCAAGCTGTTCTGGCAATTGGTGTTAGTGGTTCTGTTTACTGGGCACCCATCTGTCGCGGAGATGACGATCTGTTTGAAATGGATTCTGTGGAAAGCGATTGTCTCGTCTTCCCCCCGTACCCTTCATCCGACGAGAATACCTCTGGTGGTCAGCTGAAAACGCGCGCTAAACCAAGCTCTCGTCATACGGAATTCTTTGGCATTGGCCGCGGCAAGAATATCTACATTGTTTCTCCTCAGTTCGCCGCCCATCCGAACTATGGAGTTTCTGGCTCGCAGCGAGTTGTTGATACTGAAAAGTTCTTCAAAGAGCATGCGCTGAAGATCTCCACCGGCAAGGCTGGAAAGGACTTTACCTTTAGTGAAGATGATACCGTCGTGGCATCTCTCGATAAGACCGGGAGATTGAGATTTTGGGACATTCGCGAGGTGGATCAGATCTTGACTGGATCTCCTCCGCCTGAAGTGCGCACTCCTCTCGCTACGTTTGTCACCGGCTCTCCGAATGAGAAATCATGGCCCACTTCTGTTTTGTTCATCGACAAGTTGCGTCCTTTTGTCAAGGCCCTTGCTCTTCGCTATGTGCTCGTTGGTTTGAAGCAGAACCACACTCTTCAACTTTGGGACATTGGTCTTGGGAAGGCTGTTCAAGAAGTCAACTTCCCTCACGAGAAGGAGTCTGATGCTATTTGCAGTGTTGCTTACCACCCTTCTTCGGGCATTATTGTCGTCGGCCACCCCACAAGGAATTCGGTTTACTTCCTTCATTTATCGGCACCCAAATACAACCTGCAGCCCATGTCTCAAGCAACTTACATCCAGCGCGTCACTGAGAAGGACCCGACGCTTCCCAAACCAGACTCGACAGCTTGCTTAAGTGGCATCCGTGAGGTGTCGTTTGCTTCCAAAGGTCAATTGAGAAGTCTCGACATTCTCCCCATCAGCAAGTCTATGGGTAGCCAACGCAACGTGGAAGAGGAGGCTGGATTGTTTGAAATTTACGCCATGTACTCTCGAGGTGTCACTTGCTTGAACGTCAAGAAAGAGGATCTTGGCTGGACTCCTGAAAATAAAATCATTGAGCCTGTTGATGCTTTGAAGGAGGGCTATGTCGACGTCAATGAACTCCAGACATTCCCCACCTATGTTACTGACGAGCCTTCTGTCAACGGCGACTCTGTTGTTACTACCAGCACCGCGCAAAAGACTGTCATCAAGGACACTACTAAGAAAACGACAGACCTGACAGTTGAGTCTGCTTCTACTGTTGCAGCTTCTCGTGCTGCATCGCCTGTGAAACCGCTGGGCAAGGCCTCGGCCGATGAGCAGTCAGAGGTGGCTAGTGGCGCCGACAAGGGAAAGAAGAAGAAGGAGAAGAAGACCAAGGAGACCGGCAAAGCAGCAGTGCCTCCGACCAGTGACCTTAACAAGTTCTTCACGCCAGCCAAGTCTACTCAAACTAAAGAAGAAGTGACCCCTACAGCGAATGGTGAACCCATTAACTTTGCAGTCACCAGTGAAATGGTTAAACAGCTTGAGAAGGGCATTTCCGAGGAAGTGATGAAGAAGATTGGCGGCGAGTTGAACCAGCTTCACACCCGATTTGACGAGGAACGCCGCGCATGGGAAGCTGCATCTAGTGCAAAGACCGACCAGGTACTTCGACTTGTGTCTAGCACTCTTTCTGAAAATGTGGAGAAGAACCTCGCTCGCATTATTAATGGCAGCATCAAGGAAGATGTCTTGCCTGCGGTTGTCAGCTCGACTTCGACGGCCATCAACCAGCAAATTGGCGACGCTGTCTCGAAGCAGCTCGGCCAAATCTTCCCACGAGAGCTGCGTCAGGTGTTGCCTGAATACATTTCCCGCGCAGTCAAGCAGCAGGAAGTATTACGTTCAATTTCAGATGCGGTCGGAGGCAAGATTGCGCACCACATGGAGACGGAGTTTGCAAAATCCACGCAGAATGTTGTGACTCCTGCGATCAAATCTGCAATTGCTCGTCATTCCGAGACCGTTGTGAAGGATCTCAAGCATGGCTTCGAAGAACAGTCGAAACATCTCGAATTACAGCGCAAGCAAGATGCCGCTAAAATTGACCAGTTGACAAATCTGGTGCAGACCTTGAGCGAGTCTCACTCTATGATGATGGCCTCGCACATAGAACTACAAAAGGAAGTTGCCACACTCAAGCACCAGCTGGGATCACAAGAGCAAGCTCCTGTTCAACCAGCTTTGCAACCTGCACGTGCTCCTGCCCCGGCTCCGGCTCCGCCCCAGCGCACTCCTGAGGAGGCTGAATTGAGCGACATTGTTCGTTTGGCAGAGGATGGGAACCTCGAGGAGGCCTCAGTCAGAGTATGTATTTTTTTTTTTTTTAATATATATTGTGAAAAGCAGATTCTAATGGCTATCTAGTGGCTGCAATCGTCCCAGCAGGCCGATCTTTTCGACAACTTTTTCGTCCGCCTGAATCCGACGTACCTCAACACGCTTTCGCCAATCGTGTCCTTGTCTGTTGGAGTGGCTGTGACGACCTCTCTCGATACAAATGTCCAAGAGCGTCTTGCCTGGCTTGACTTTGTGCTCAAGACCGTGAACCTCGGTGTATGTTTTTTTCCCTCTGATTGTGAACTATTCAAAGCTAATTTCAATCAGGATCCTGATATCCGCGACGTGGCACCTCAAATCATGGAAATTCTCCTTCAGCGGCTGAACGCTCTGTACATGGCCGTTGCTAAGAAGAACCCCCATGACATGACGCTTCGTCTTATTGCCCCGCTTGCTCGACGCGCTTCGGATCTTCGTGGTTAATCGTGGTTACTCATAGCGTAGTGTTTATTTCCATGGGTTTTTGTTGGCGATGGATTTGGTTCCATGATGGTGATGATTCTGCATGATAGATGGCCATTAGTATTCACGAGGGCATGATTTATGCTAGCAGTATACCACACATTATTGCACTTCATTATTGGTGTTTTTATCCAGTTGCCGGGCAAGCTCTAAAGTCGTAATAGTGATCAATACGCAAAAAATAATTGGCATGGTTGCCTGCTCGTGTCTTGCATGGCTCTTTATATGCTTTCAATACAAATGCAGTTAATTAAGCATGATACTCCCCCGGCTCTTCCCACCCTTCTTCTGCTTTTATCTCGCCCTCGTCGTCTTCGACAAACTCAAAACACATAGCGCGCCAGTTTAGCTCTTTCCGCCAGAATAATCCATAATAATTCTCCCGGGGCGTTAGCTTATTATTGTCATTTATTTCAGTGCTAGGCTCAGCAGTTGTTGTTGCTGTTGTTGTTGTTATTGTTGGCTCAGAAGCTAGCCCACCAGTAACCAACCTCCCCCGACGCAGAAACGTCACTGCGCGGAACCGAGAAAGTAAAATACCCATAGAGCAAGATAGGCATGGTTCATGGGTCATGTAAATGTCTAGATCTGTGCAGAGATATCCCCCTGCGGATCGGGGGAGAATGCGTGTCGTCGAGGTTGTCGTTGAGGTCGTTGGTTCGGTCGTCGGTTCTGAAGGCGGAGAAGATGATGGTTGATACAGATACTGCTTCTCCAGCGGTGATAATTCTGGCTTGTGCAACTCGCTATGCTCAGACGTCGACGTGCCTTCGCTGCGGCGCTGAATGGCAATCATCTCGACGACGCGCATGACGGCGTGGCACTCTGGTCCACCCTCGCAATTTGGCTCGTATCCACTGCTGCTACCATCTACAGTTTCATCAATCCCCTCTGCACAGAATCGCGCGTCGCCTGCAACAGCCACAATCCCATCCTCTCCCTGCTCGTCAGAGCTACTCAGACTCGCAATCGCCGGATCAACAACCACAACGCCCACGCCCCTCCCTCTTTTGAGCGACCGCGCTTCTCTTGCAACGCTACACGCAAGATTTAAAAATCTCGCTGCTTTCGAGGACACATTCATCTGCGTTGCGCTGAGCAATGGTGGCGGAGGCGCGATTGTGGCGCGCGCAAAGGCCGCGTTGTACCCCGTTGGCCAGAGGGTTTTGGACCAGTGGTCTGCTTGCGTGGCGGAGAGGGGTGGGTATATAGGGACGGTGGTGGTGAGGAAGAATTTGTCGAGGGGTTGGTCTGTTGTTTCTGGTGATGTGTCAGTTGATGATGATGGTGATGGTGGTGGTGGTGATGGCAGAAACGGCGCGAGCAGCGCTTTCAACTGCTCAATCTCTGGTAGCGGAGGCTGAATCAGGACAAATATCGTCGGTACATCAGCGCTGATACTATCATTACTGGCAGCACTGGTCCCTCGCTGGTTTATCTCAATCTTGAGATGCTCCGGTAAAAACTGCTCCTTGACAAAACGACGCAGATGCGTAAATGACCGATTCGGGTCTCTGGGGTATGTAGCATCTATTAATCTTTGAAACTTGTCAGTTTTGCATTACAACCAAGAAAGAGCGGAGGGGAAGGCATACGTACTTAGATACTTGTGCCGCGCATTTCTGTCTGATTTGGACGACGTATGCGTCCGCTGTAGCCAGTCAATCCCTCTAACTTGCGATAAATGAGGGTTCGTACATATATACATACCAAACTCAATCTCCGGATTCGTTTCTTGAACCGTGCGCACAGGCACAATATGGCCTTTTAGCGCGGGTATTCGGCCGGCGTCATCGGTCATCCTGTTAACTGTCACTTCTTTATCAAACTTGCCCGTATGTTATGTAGATAGAGACTTGATCATAAATGAGGATAAAGTCGGATAATTTTCTGCCGCGAGGCCCCGCATTACCCTGTGCCCTAGGACCTAAGCCCTAATTTGTGTGCTGGATGTGGGATAGTGGGCTTGGCATGTATCCCTGCTGTAGATCTATAAAAAAAAAAGTAGGGACGACATGCGTCTTTTATGACACCTCGAATAGACTAAATCAGCTTCTTACGTAGTAGGCAACACGTACCCTACAGCCCCTGCCAAGAGAATGCGCCACCACGCGCTGGGCTGTGTTGAGACCTGTGCTACGTTACATGGAGCAACCACACTCTTCAGATGTTATAGGTAAATTCTTGAATTCCGTCACCAATATAGTTACACGAAGAAGTAGACGCCACCAATATATACAAAGAATAAAAAAGGACCATAAAACGAAAGCCGAAAAAAAAAAAAGACGACAACCACACCACTTGGATATTTCTTCGTTGCATCAAGCCAAGAATAGAAAAATTAGGGATATAGCTTGTCGTATCACATGGATGAAAAATAAGAGAGCGATCCAGGTGGCTCTCTAATGAAGAGGAGAGAAGAAGACAAGACTCATGAGTCGCAGGAATCTAATATAAGCATTTTTAGGCGGATCAGAAGGTGCGGCGGGTTCACTGCATTGAGGATGTAGTAGAGGCGGGGGTCGCGGCATGAGGGTCCAGCTCTAGTGCATACAGCTCGCATCGCTCGACGAGGCTCAAATAGTAGTCGACCAGAACCTCGGGCTGAGGCACAATCTTCCACTCGACCCGCCACAGGAACTCAAGCTCCAACAAGGCCAATTCGTTGAGGCTGATTCCGCCTACTCGGGCGTAGGTTTTGTTGGTCCAGAAACTGTCACTGAGACCCTTGCTAGCAACGGTAGCACTCGTGATGAGGAATCGATGGACGGTCAAGCTGGACACGGTAAAGGCTGGGTAGAGCGCACACAGCCGGTCAATGTAGTAAACCATGCTCAGGAGAATCGGAGGAGATAGTGTGGCATGGGTGGTCAGTCGCTGCAGATAGTCACGCACGGAAATGCGTGGCGGCGTTCGTGAGTGGAAGCGCGTCAGTTTTCCGCCTTGCAGGGGAATCTTGTCGTTGTACGAGATCAGCTCCATGATCATGCTCGAGATCAGAACAACCATGTCGTTCGGATCGGCAAACTCATATTCGCGGGGCAACAACTTAACGGCCGGCGCTGGCGGTCGCACTCGCTTGGCTCGATTCTGTTCTAGTTCTGCGGACTGGGACGCAGGCTGCGTCGAGGGTCGCTCGTCAACGGTAGCATCGGCGAGCTGGCGCTTGGTCGAGCTGGGCGAAGTTGACGTTGACGGTCCGGCAGCTTGTACATTGGCAGTAGCAGCAGCCTCCGAGGGCTGCTGCGGTGCAACAATAGACGTGCTGTTGGTGGTGGACTGGCGGGTTTCGCCCCCAAGGGTCTCGGGTCCAGAGGACATGGAGCCGCGAGAAGGGACCCCCGAGGGCTCCGCGGCGGACGAGTAAGAGGCGGCGTCAACGGTGTGTTTTCTCAGGGCGGCGCGGATCTCCTCGACAGCTGGGGACAAGAGGGCGCGAGAGGAGGACGACGAGGAGGAGTCACAACTGTTGGAGACGGCGGTTGTCGCGGGAGGAGCGGCGGAAACAGGGGAATGCGATGCAGAGTAAACCTGGCGACGCGAGGAAGGAAAACGGTTTGGTGCAGACGAAGGCGACGAAATAAGCATGGTCGGCATGCTGCGTCGTGCAACTGAGCGGCGGCAGATCGGCCACGTGCTCAGGGAAGAGGCTCGTACAGGCCGGCAGGCGTGCCAGGGAGCATTGCTCCGGGACTAGTCGGTGGTAGACTTGCTATAGGATGCGGTCGACGGGGCGCTATTTGTATACGGTATGAGCGCGATGAATGCGCATCGGACGGTCGCCGTACGGGGTAATGATAAAGAAATAATAAAGAAGGTCGAGGGGAGAGCAAAAAGTCGCTCACAGGGGGGCTGATCACCTGCCCAGACGCCACTATTCCTGTTTGGGCTACTCACGCCGGGGGGCCGCCGATTAGATAATCATTATTAGAGATCGGGCACTCATCGTAGTAGATTTTGATGGACCATGGTAATATTATTATTTGTGCTGACTATCCCCGTGTGACTCGGATTCGGCCTGACGGAACAGGCAAAGAAAAGAGTTGCTGCCTGATTGGCGAAGTCGGTGAGTGTGTCCGTGTTGACCGAATGCAATTGCTCTCTGTTTTTGTATAACATATCCTGATTATCCGAGTTGAAGTATTTACAATCCATTAAATTAGTCCTAGTATCACTGTATAGTGTGTAGTCACTATAGTGTATGGTGTATACATGTGTCTTCCGCTAAATCCGGGCGGGGGCAGGTGCATTCCCTGCTGCCCCATTGGCCGGGCGTCAGTGGACCAATCGTGTTACAATGACTATACGCCAACCATGACTATATTAAGCAGACAGTAGATTGTGTTGCTTCTTTAAGCTAGTTATTATTTAATATGGACTACTGCTGTGCTCGCACAATCCATTCTGGCCTGCACCGTGGTTCCGACAGCCCGGTAGCGTCATGCGCTGCGCGATTTAAGCATTTCTATGCTCTTTTACCGCGTCATTTGGACCTGGGCGCTTGTGCCAACCCAACTTTATTCTAGGGCACTCTTGGGGCATAAACCTGAAGTTCTACTATTTCACGCAAGAGGACAAGGGCCTGGACTCATGACTCAGTGAGCATCCTTACCCATTGTCATTCCTATTTAACCTCGACCACTCAACAGCAAACCACACGTCTGCCTCGTCAAAGCAAAGCCAAAACTATCCTCAACTCGCTTTGGTTTCACACAATATTTTCTATTTGTAATTCGAGCAATCTCCGTACTCGTCATTGTAGTAACGCAAGTAGTCCCGTAGAGCGCTGTGATTGGCAGAAACAAGATGGCTCACGTGATCTCCATCGTACAGGTAATACCCCGGGGGGCAACGCCCGCCACGCCAAACTTGTAATTTACTGTAACCTTCGAAACACACTCTATTTCCGGCGCATCGCAAATCCATCTTATCTCTGACATCCCGGCCAACGAGTGCCATGCCATAAGATAAACTGCGCGCCACCGTCGCATGTTATATCGCCGTTGACTACACATCGTGCGAGGTTGCGCCCGTCGGTACTCTTCCGGTCGCCCGCCACTCTCTTCAGCTCTGCCGTCGGAGCTAATCGACCATCGTCACATTCTCGCAAAACGACCGATCGGCTTGGTGGAAAGATAACCAACAGCAATTTGGGGTTGGGCACTGTCTTCATCTCCGCCGTACTAGGAACGATATGAACCCAGAAACCTCGCCGCTGCTGGCCCAACTCCTCAATGCCGAAACCATCGCCGAACAAGTCACCACCTTGAGGCTGCTGAAGCACGAGCTCATCGGATATGATCAGCGAAAGGAGGCCTGGGTTCACTGGGGGATCATCCCGTTGCTTTCCAGGGTGTTATCGTCAAAAACAGGAGGCAGCAAGAAGCCAGCTGTGTCAGGCCAACAGAACGGAGTAACAAGCCGGAGTGATGCTATCAACGACCGCACCGAAGATGAAGAGGCTTGTTTACAGGCCGCCATTATCGTGGGCAGCTTAGCTCAAGGTGACAATCACTCTTAGAAACAAATCTAGGACAAAAACTAATGCGTGCTTGATTTGTTATAGGTGGTCCTGCTTTCGTCTCGCCCATTTTATCGAGTTCCATTGTCCCTTCGTTGTTGTCCATTCTCGCCTCCGACTGCTCCCAGTCCCTTGCGCTCCCAATTCTCAACACCTTCAACACTATTGCAGATCGATATATCCTTCAAAATGTGAATTGGCCCCAAGACAACCATATTGGGGATATCTTGTTCTCTCCCGACCACATCAGCTGTTATGCGCATATTATCGCCGGATCATCTCCGTCTCCGTCCCCGGTTACGCAATCATGTATCTCGCTGGCTGCGACTTTGATAGCAAAAATATGTACAGACGAATCCCATAAAAACGCTCTGGCCGAACACGGTACTTTGGATGCTTTGGCAATGAATCTCGCCTCGTTCGTCGTCGCACAAGGTTTCGTCCTCCCTGGCGCAGAAAACCATCTCAATCAAGATGGAGCTCTATCCTCACTCCCACCGCCAGCACCTTCATCGGCTAAATTAGCACCCATTCTACGCGCCGCCTCTGTCCTTGTGGAAAACTCCAAGTCGCGGGCAGAGCATTTCTTGTCTTCTCCGGGCATCCTCACCGTCTTCCCGGGGCGACTGCCCGAGTTCTCGCCCACGGACATCAAAAGGAATCCTTGGGGCATGCCATACCTGTCCGGCACAGCAGTTCCCCGCCAAATCCAGTCAAATCCATTCGATGTCATCTTGCCTTCTGTTCCTCTCAGCCAAAGCAGTGCGCTGTCAAACTTTCCCCCGCTCGTCCCAATGGGAGGGTTTCACAAACGGTCCTTGTCTTTTCTTGAAACATCGCCGTCTGACGAGGAAGAAAATGCAATAATTCCTTGGCTGATTCACTTGGTTCGTACAGAATCTGGTATGTCACGAGTCATGGCCGCGCGCCTTGTTACGGCTCTGTTTCGCCTTGAACTAGTGAAGAAACATCGAATCCCCATGTTTAGCTTTATTATAATACCGATCCTCCTGCAAATGCTCGATAAAGATTACGACTTCAAGTCGGCTGCGGATCCCGAATATGACGGCTTGATTCGTACGACCCTTCGTCTGAAGGAGGAAGTACCATTTATACTCGCCGCGTTAGTAATGGACACGCATGAACTGCAGAAGCATGCTGCTGAAGGAAATGCCATCAAGAAGCTCTCTCAGCTACTCAAAGAGACATACAACACCCATCAAGTCCATGCTAAAGTCACTTGGTCTGCTGAGCCCAAGACCAGCGATTTACATTCAGAAATATCTTCAGAAGTTCAGTTGGGGCCCGTCGGTTTCAGTCCGATGACCTGCCATATTCTTCGCTATCGAGAAGGTATCCTGAGGACTTTGGCCTCTCTTGCGCTTTTCAGTGATGATTACCGTAAATTATTTTGCGAAAATGGAGTTGTGCCATATGTTATCAACGCTCTGAAACCTCGGCCATCCACCACGACCCAAGATGCTACGGAGACTAAGAATGGCCCGTCAGATGGCAATCCCATCCCGACAATACTCGCCGCTTGTGGTGCTACCAGAGCCTTGACTCGATCTGTCAGTGTGCTGCGAACAAGCATGATTGACGCCGGAGTAGCTACACCTCTGCTGGAGTTGTTTGTCCATCCCGATATTGAGGTACAAGTTGCTGCAACCTCGGTGTTGTGCAATCTTGCCCTTGACTTTAGTCCTATGAGAGAGGTGAGAATGGTTTTTATTGTTATTGGAGTACTTTTATGCTGACAAGAGTGTAGTCATTGGTGAGCCCGGAGACTCTCTCGACTCTTTGTGATCATGCGCATTCTCCCAATGTTAAACTCCGGCTGGAGTCGTTGTGGGTTCTCAAACACATTGTGTACAATGCAGCCAATGATCTCCGAATCAAAATTATCAACGGTCTAGAACCGTCATGGCTCGGTGAGGTCATGTCAACAGACCCAATCAACAAAGGAGGCTTTTTGCAAGATTCAGATACTGGCTCACTGTTGGGCATGGGGACGTCCAACTCAGTCGGCGAAAGGGTCGACTTGCTGAACCCAATGGAAGATGTCGAAAATGGAGACGAAGCAATGGACTCTGGGCTGGAGGCCGAGAGCAGGAGTAGCAGCAGCGAATCATTCCTGCCGGACGCGACACGGCTCAAAAAACTGGCCTTGAGCGGAGAGCTATATCGGAAAAACCAAGCCCGACTGGACGACTTTGCAGTGCAAGAGCAAGTGCTCAACATAGTCCGAAACTCAATGGTTGGCAACGAGTCATCGGAAATCGTTGACCTCCTTCTCAAGGAAATCGGCCATGACGACTTTTTGGACATTCTCGCCGACAAGGTACGCCCACGACCAATTCCTACACGCCGCGACTCGCCATCTCGACCTACAACTCCCCCGATGCCCAGCGAGATCTTGCTCGCCGTGACATATGTGATTATCAACATCGCAGCCGGCCCGCCGCGATACCGGGACTTACTCTTCTCGCATCGCACCCTTCTCAAGGATCTTCAGTGGCTCTACGAGTACCCCAATAGCCAGGTCCGAGTCAACTGCGTCTGGGTCGCCCTCAACCTGACATTTGCAGATAACCAAAGCGACCAGCCAGGATGTCGCGAACGCGCGCTCAAGCTCAAGGCTCTTGGATACGTCGATCGACTACGCGCTCTTGAAAAGGACCCCGATTTGAACGTTCGAGAGCGTAACAAGACGGCGCTTGATCAATTGCGTAGCTTGATTGATTTGTAGACGTTTGGCGATTGTTTACTATCTCTATTGTTATTGTCGTTATTGTCTTGATGCTAATCTGTACATTGAACCATTCGGTCTTGAGAGATTGGTGTTAAGCGGTTTATCCGGCGTTTCCGAAATTGGCATCCAGCGAGCGATTTCTTGTATATATTATGATTGTTCTTCATGCAGGGTCAGACAATAAAAGATTATGGAGGATATATGTCAATTGATACGAAAAATCGTACTGCTTTATGCTCAGCACTCACTGATGCATGTAGTCCGGAGACTAAAGTCCCCAATTGGAGAAATTATTGACGTTGATCCCACTCCGCTCGAACCCACTGACTTGGTAACTCATTTCCCTTTCCCATTTTGTAACTATCATATTCAGCGCCCATGACCGTCCTCTCCCAAACGATCTCCTTGATAAAAAGATTCTTTTTCGCGGTAGGTATATAGTGTAGTCCAATACCACAACCTGGAGAATCTTTCCTGCGCCGCTTAGATGTCTTAATATCATGCCGTAACTTTGGAGCGGACCAATGTTCTGGCCATTCCAAGTGCACGAACAGGCGCTCTAGCTGTAGTAGGGCACGGAGGGGGTGGAGGAGCCGGGGGCCTTTTGTATCAAGAATGGGTGCTGTCTTTTCAAGTGGCACGCTCCTAAAAGAACCAGCAGGCGCAGTCCAGATATGCACGATGAGGGTTAACTTTCGAACGTCTTCCTTCCTTGCTAGGTTGACTAGATGGTCAACGGCCATACGCCACTCTCTGTAAGCTGGAGCCGTGTCCGAAAGGTCAGAACTAGGGCCGATTTGAGGGAAGACAATCTCCAGATTGCGAATAAGTTTGAGTGCCTTGGGCCCGACTTTTTCAATGAAGATCTTTGTTGAGTCACGCGACAGATAGCTTTGAGAGGCGTAATAATGGTCAAGATCTGTCATATTAGTTTGTGCTGCTGGATCCTCTGTATCAAGAGGCTGCTCTACAAGGGTGGAAGGGCCAGCAAATGTGATACCCTTGACGTCAAAGTCCGGTTGAATAACGATCCGGTTGCTCGAGTAGAAAAACTCAATCGCCTCCTCGTACATCGCTCGGCATGTTAGTAGTAAAGGCAAGGGACTGTGAGAATGATTACAACGGGAGGAGTGCGATGCGTGATCATGCATGCAAAAGTCTCCTGTAATTCTCGACCAGGCACCGCAGCGTCCCATACTGTTATTGTGCAGATCCTCTTCGAGACACACACTACCATCACATTCACAGAAAACGCCCGCAGCATAAAACTGCCATTTCGGCTCCCAGTGTACTTTGCGGAAAGGAGCGACAAGATTGGTATACTCGAATATGTTTCGTCGAATCTCCGGTGGAAGATCAAAAAAGCGGAAATACCCCGAAGCCCTAGGATTCGGGGCTTGAGCTTGAAGTGCTGCTTCGCGAGCTAGGATGCTCAGTTTCGGATCACCGCCCTTTCGGTCCAGGAGACGCAAATCTAGTTCAAATAGCCGGCCTGGAAAATCGTACAGCGGCAGAAGAACAGCGGCTGTCTTTTTGCTATCTCCCGTATCGCAGATGAGATGGAGGCTTAACTGTCCGGGGGTCGCATGAGCCAAAATGTTGGCGGCGGCTTTTTGCCACTTTTCAATGAGTCTCCATTTCAATGGTTTTTTCAGTCCGTAAGAGTAAAAGTGGCTGGGCATGACATGCAAGTGAATGTATACGTTCCTCAGCATGGAACACACATAGGGGCTGCTTTGCCAGAGAAACTCAAGGCCGTCCTCGAGAGTGTCATCCTGGTAAACACAAACATTGTGGTTGACCAGCATAGCTTCGATTTCCTCGCGCATTTGCAAACATACGTTAGTGAGATTCCAGGTGACAACGAAATCTTCATGTGGAACCCTGAGATCAGAATCATTCTCAACTCTCTCAAAATCCGGATACGAGATGTAAGTGCCGGTAACCAATCCAGCGTATAAGTAGATACGCTGCCGGATTGAAAGCGGTATGTGTAAAAAGGTGTCGGCATGATTGCAAGTCACGCCGAGGTAATTGCACAAGCACAATTGCTTCATCTGGTGTCGCAGAGTGCCCCAGATTCAAATTTTTGGTAGTGGGTGGTTTTGATGATTAGACTCGCAACACGGATGTTGACATTCACTCTAAGGTATTTTCAGTAGATGAGGCTGAGAAAAGTCGGTGTATGTTAGAACGCGGAGGTGGGGGTTTGACTGAGCTGGCACCGTTTATGACCAGTGATATTTGAAGTAAATTAGCTCGTTGGTTTATAGACAGAACGCTAACCAGACTTTTGATTTAGGGCTGCAACGGTCTTGGCAGGTCTCACAGCCTGCTTAATCCGGCTGTCTGACATGTAAACCTTGGCTCAGTGGGAGTTTCAATGGTATTTGAAATTTCCTGGCTATGAGATCCAGCAGTATAGTTCCAAAAAAAATGATGCTACAAGCTGGACACCGGTTCCTACGCTTCTTCCTTCTCCATAATCTCTCCGGTTTTTATCTGATCTGCCGCTGAAGTTTCCAATACGGCGACCCTGAGGGAAAAGAAATTAGCCCGGAGTTTCTTGGACATGATTTCAGGAATTTTTGTTTTCTGGCCGACTCCCGGGACCATTAACTTCTGTTTCCTTGAATTTCCTTGCAGGAACATGAGACTGTCTCTATTAGCTATGAATGTTTATGGGTGACTCTCCTGGGAGTCACATACTCTGAACAATTCATCTAGCTCCTGTAAACACGGAAACGTTAATATATTATCAACAATCTTGGATATTTGAAGACATACCTCAAGAGAGCGATTCTATAAAGAGGAAGATATTAGGTTAAATTGCCAAAAAGAAAATGTAAGAAAAAAGGAGCTCACCTTGGTTTCGGGCAACACAAAATACACCAGCACAGAACACATAAACGCAATCGCGCCAAAAGCCCATCCAATATTTGCACCGATATCGTCCAAAATATAAGGCACACAGAAAGAGACTATAAAGGCCGAGACGACACTATGTAGTAATTGTGTTAACTGAATATCGAGATTAAGAGAATTGAGTTTAACTGTACTTTAGAGCAATACCCAATGACAATGTTTTGGCACGTAAAGGCGCAGATCCCACTTCGGCTGCGACCTGAGAGAGGAATGTATGAGCTAGAAGTTTATTCATCACTGGAGATGAGCGGATATTGATCACTTACCGTAAAAGCTAGAGGGCCCCAGGTTCTGTTTCTATGAGTATAAATCTGCCGTATCAAGTAATGCATGGATCCGAGAAACTCTTACCCAGAGTAAATAAAAAAATACAGCATCACGCCTGCCACAAGGCCGTTTGCGTCTGCCGTTGTTGGATTCTTTTTAAGTCCCAGGCCAGCAACAACAAACAAAAAGATCATCTGTCCAACGCCACCCCAGATCAGCACGGTTCGTCGGCCGATGAAGTCACTGAGGAGCATCCCGAGCAAGCAGCCTCCCCAACCGAGTGTCGCCGATCCGATATTATAGTTGAATGCTTCGCTTGAGAGGCCCACGGAGTTATAGAATCTTGGAGAGTCTGTATGGATTTTTAGTATATATGGTCTTTCGATAATATGGAGTAAGTCTTACACCCAGAAACAAAGCCTTGGCCGCAAAGCTGTTGCAGAAATAGTATAGACGATGCAATAAGCGTTCGTCGAAGGTTAACACCTTGCTTTAAGTTAAAAAGTTAGTAGGCAGTGTATTAAACAAAACCGGTGTCTTACAAATAGCTCAATCCACGAGCCACTCTCCATGTCTGCTCTAATCACTTCCCTGATTGTCTCGGCTTCCTTTTGTGTAAGCCCAGCTTGGACATCAGCGTTGGGACGAAGCCTGTTAAGAACTGTAACTGCTTGTTCAGTTCGATCTTTGCTTATGAGCCATCGGGGCGAGTCCGCTAAACACTGTTAGGAAGTCAAGGTTGTCGAACAACAGGGCGACTGACGTATGAAGAAATTTCCAATGAATATCAAGACTGGAATTGCTGCTTGAAAGGCAATTGGGACAATCCATCTGTTTATTAATTAGACTGCATCAAATGGCTAAATTTAGTTTGAACTCACCCAGATCTTTGCTCCATGCTTGAATATCCTCGGTTGATGCCAGAAGCAAGAATTTGGCCAATCAGGTTGAATAATTGTAGCGACCCTACAATTGTGCCACGAATAGATGCGGGTGAGATTTCAGATTGGTAACCACTGTATAGAAATTTCATTTCTTAGAATGGACTCATGTTGCTTTCCAGAAAATCTTATTTCACCTACGTTGAGGTCACTTCGGCAAGTCCTACACTAGATGACAGAGTAAGCAAAAACAAAAGCGAGCGCGAGAATGGAATTGGCCTAACCTAAAATAAATGACAACCCTGCCAACAATAAATTGTGCAATGTACCGTGAGGTTGATTCGAGTATTATTCCAATCCAAGCAATGACCACCAAAATCCAGATAGCCCATCGATGACCCAGACGTTCAATGATCTGTGGTGCAACCTAGATTTTTCGCTGTCAGTACTCACACTATTTATCTAAAAATGTTCTGAACAAATCCATATACCAAAGACCCAATTAGTTTTCCCGCAAATGCAGTAGAAGACGTGTACGATGCCCGTGCCGCAGAGAGCGCCCATTTCCCGGAGCTGTCCTGACTCCCAAACTCCTTTGCAAAACTCGGCATGCTCTGGACGCCAGAAAAGCTTGTTGTCTCATACCCGAATATAATGTTGATTTGGGCCGTTATCATCCAGCTGACGAAGAGGACAGGAGTCATCTTTTCGAACAAAACCTTCCAGGCTATTCGACTCGAAGATTTCTCGGACAGTGCCGTGCTGGCCGGCTCTTTAGGTGACCTGGCCATGTCTGTAGATGCGCAAGTAAAGGGGATATCATTTGGATAAAAAGGTAGAACCTTAGAAGCAAATAAAGATGTCAGATTATATGCTTTCTGGATTCCCGAGTCGCAATTGGTGCTCCACATGGCATAATCCGGGGTAAGCCATCTGCTCGCGGACCTCGCGGACCTCGCGGGCCGCTAACCCTAACTATGTATTGCGGGGGAGTCATAGTTCACGGCCTTGGACAATTTAAATGCGTTTGAGAGAGTCAAAAATGCTTGTGTAATAAATCATTCGATAACATAATTCATTCAAAATGGGCTCAGACAAAAAACGACCAAACTTTTTGCTCATAGTCGCCGACGACATGGGCTTCTCTGATGTTGGGTGTTTTGGTGGAGAGATCAAGACACCCAACATCGACAAGCTGGGTCAGACAGGAGTTAGATACACTGGATTTCATTCGGCTGCAGCTTGTTCGTAAGTGGTTATAAAAGAATTAAGCTTTTGTTTTTTGTAAAGCTAAGGGGGCCCTTTTCAAGACCGACGCGAGCTATGATTATGACGGGCACAGACCATCACATAGCTGGCTTGGGAAATCTCGTCGAGTTCACCAACTACACTGGCTGGTCTCGCTTCGAGGGCGAGCCGGTTACAGAAAAAGGGAATTTCTATGATGCAAAGCCACAGCGAGGTTGGGAGGTACCAGCTCTATATCCATCATGGTGCATTCTGACAAGTTGCATACAGGCATCCCGGGCTATGAGGGCTACCTGAATGAGCGCGTCGTAGCTATCCCCGAGGTCCTTCGTGACAGCGGTTATCACACCATGATGGCAGGTAAATGGCACCTTGGGCTCAAACCGGAACGAGCTCCTCATGTTCGTGGGTTCAATCGGTCTTTTGCAATGCTTCCCGGGAGTTCCAATCACTTTAATTATAGACCCGAGGGAGAGTAAGTTACCACCAGTCTCCAATGAAAAATAATCTACTGTAATGCTGACATACTTTTGTAAGAGTGAAAAATGGTACGCCGCAATTCCTCGACACCAGCCTCATTTGCTTGCACAACGAAGACGGCAAATATGTGGACCTTGAAGATCTTCCCAAGGACTTTTACTCTTCCAATGCCTATGGAGACAAAATTGTCGAGTACATGCGCGAATGGCATCTGGGAAATACCCCGAAAGATGAATCCTCGGACAACCCTTTCTTTGCCTATTTGGCATTCTCTGCTCCGCACTGGCCTTTACAGGCACCCAAAGAACACATTCAAAATTACCGTGGCGTCTATAACGACGGCCCCGAAGTTCTAAGGCAAAAGCGGCTTGCAAATTTAATCAAACTGGGTCTGATTGAGAAAGATACTGAAGCCCACCCTGTGGTGGACGACCGCGTTGAAGGATGGAATGAATTTACTGACTACGAGAAGGAGATGTCGTGCCGGTCAATGGAGGCATATGCCGGGATGGTGGAGGTAAGTAACTCCATACATGTAGGAGGAAAACAACTAATCGAGGCTTATTAGTGTATCGACAAAAATGTCGGCAAAGTAGTTGACTATTTAGAGTCAATCGGCGAACTCGACAACACATTCATCATGTTCATGAGCGACAACGGAGCCGAGGGCGCTGCCTACGAGGCGTATCCTCTTGTCAAGGGGCCTCTGCTGGAGCACATTCGCAAGTACTATGACAACAGTTTCGAGAATATCGGTGCTGCCAACTCCTTTGTCTGGTATGGTCCCCGCTGGGCACAGGCTGCCACGGCTCCCTCTCGCCTGTACAAGCTGTATACGACTGAGGGTGGAGTGCGTGTTCCGTGCATTGCACGCTACCCAGAGTATCAAGCTTCTATCAAGCATGATTTCGCCACGGTCATGGATATCGGTCCTACTATTCTCGAGATGGCAGGTGTGAAACACCCGGCGCCGATCTATCAAGGTCGTGAGGTTGCAGAAATGCGTGGGAAAAGCATGCACTCCTGGCTCAAGGTCCAAGAAGTTTTCTTTTGTGTATAAAAAAGAAGATCTCGATGGCTGACTAATTGACAGGGCGACGAAGAATCTGTCCACCCCAAGGACTTTGTACAAGGGTGGGAACTATGTGGACGGGCTGCCATTCGTGTTGGGTCTTGGAAAGCAGTGTTCATTCCTGCACCCAAGGGACCCCATTGCTGGCAGTTGTATGACCTGTCAAAAGATCCCGGCGAGATTTACGACCTGAGTAATGTCAACCCAGACAAACTGACCGAGCTACTCAAGCACTGGGATCAGTACGTTGAGGATTGTGGCATTGTTCCCCTGCATCCGGAACTTGGTGCGTATCTGGAAGCTACGGAAGAACAAATGGAGGTAAGGATTCTTCATACCTATGACATAGTCCAATTCATTGACTAAAGATGTACAGGAAAACGCGTGGATTGAGTACGAATATTGGAAACCCGGCGGGTTGGTTGATCGAGAGAAGTTCTTCCGAACGCCTAAGCGTTTTGGCAAGAAGTAAACATCTGTCGACTCCTGAGGTACTACTGTACCAAAAAGAGACTTCCTTGGTGGAGACTCTTGATAAAAGCCGTATATTTGCGAGAAATCATACTGTACAACAGTGCCCGATCTAGCCGTCAAACAGAATAATCATAGTTGAAATCCATATCCAGACTTTGATTGACCCAACCCAACTGCACTGGACTCATTGAAAAATCAAGAGTCCCATCTCCCCAGCCATATCCCATTTCTTGTGCGCTGATGTCGAATGAAGGGAATGGTATCTGTGAGGAAGACTGTTGGTTGATCTGGTTTACTGCGTCAGTCCGGTCGGCGGCGAGGTGGTCACGGTTGACGTAATTAAACACATCACTCTCCTCTTCTGCTGAGCCACGCGCAGTGGGAGAAAGTGCGTCTCCTCGTGTAGCCATTTCCATTTGGATCTTGCTAAAAGTGCCAAACGTACGCAGACTTGGTGAAGCTGGTCGTTCGGCCGTTTGTGTCTGTTGACTCGGAGGGGAAGTGACGTTGGTATCAAAACCGCTGTAGTTTAAGAATCAGATAAATGACTAAAACAGAGTTGAAGACAGGTGAGATACTCACGTTGTTAGGTTTGTTACATCTATATGATATCCACTGCGTTTAGCAAGGTCACAGATCGAGCAAAACTGGTAATGAAAATGATGAGTATATATCCACGACTGAATATTAAGTGGCAAGACCTACCAATTCGTATATAGGTTTTGATCGCCGACAGACTTCCTTGACACATCGTATGGGGCCATCTAAAATGGAGTGGATTTCTTCATTTGTAAGCCCAAGAGCGATACTGTCCTCTGTTCGCCGCTCGATCGTCAGGATCCGAATGGCGAGAGAGACAGATATTGCCACGACAGGATCATGAATTACGCCATGAAGACTCATGCTATTGGATATAACTTTGCAAATCGAAAAAGCATGCCGCAAGCGATTGCGTCGACAGTTAAGTAGGAACGGCGATGGCGTATCATGGGGAGAAATTGCGGGTGTTTCTCCTTGGGCTAGGGCTGTGATGTAAGACCCAATTCGGTTCAAGTCACAGAAGCAGCCGTGAAAAAGGCAGTGTAGAGTAATAAAATTAAAAAGCTGGGGGTGCCTCCGATACATGACATCGTCATTGAATTGAAGCTCCATGGGCAGGCAGGCTTGCCACTCTTCTAACTTCTGTTCAAAATTCCAGAAAGGCGAGTCAGAGTCCCACGGAAGCTGCCGCGGTGTATGTCCCCTATTTCTTGGATGATAGGGTAGGGTATAGTTGAGAATTTCGCGTCGCAAAACTGCAAGCTTGATTGAAAATGCTGATATTCCGGGGCGAGTCGGGTGGGAGCTGTTAAGGCCGCTGTCCAGATTAGCCTCTCTGTCGAGCAACTGGTCCAGTCCCGCCATATTGGTTTCGAGTGCCAGTTGGAAAGCATTCTCATTGCATGGCAGCCTCACCTCGATTGAAGACAGGTCGAGTTTGCTGAGAGGACTGCGTCCAGATTCGATCATAGACTCCATTACGAGGCAGCTCCACATAAGCCGTCGCCGAGTTTCTCGGACGACTGTGGTGGTCTGAGTCTCATCAGGGATTTCAAGATTCAGCTGTAGACCTTGTGCGAGGCGAATTACTAGTGCAGATAATATCCAAGCATTCATGTGCTCAGCTCGGTGCCACTCGTAGCGTTGGAGCAGCAGGAGGGCCTGCAATGTAGTTGTTGACGGCGGGGAGAAGATTTCCAACATGATCAGCCGGCGGCTTTCATCTGCCCATTTATCTGCACGAATGTCTTGTGGATCAAGAAAGTGCAAACTTGTTGCGAGCACTATGAGTAGAAGAAAATTACGGATAGCGCCCCGGTCGAGCGCTTGCTGAAACGTAGGGCGGTGTATGAAGGTGTAGAAGTGGAAAAAATGAGGCCCATCAAAATAAGAGTCAAGAAGGCTTTTTATTTCAAAGTTTCCAGGCATGTCAATACCAGACTCGATGGTAGATTCTTGCTGTCTTGTGATAGACTCTGGCCGTACTGCAAGACTGCATTCCTCCCCGTCGGTCTGACAGGGGCCGCATGGTGCGGTTGAAGAAGCAGAGGTGCATCTTATCTGAGGATTTGTGAGACAGAATCTGAAAATCGAGGGACCACCGCTTGATTACTTTCTTTTGTCTGCATCTTCTACAAGCATTGTTGACGCGCGAGCGTTGTAACAACTCCGATACAGGATACCACGAGCATTCGAGATTGAGCCTCGAGCAATTTCCACATTTCTCACGAAGTTCATCACAGCGCACCTGGAAAACACACGTATCAATACCAAGCACCGTGAGTTACATTAATGAATCTCCGCTTACCTTCCGTCTCCTGCAAGTCATGCATCCGGACCGGCGATTCGGGGGGCGGTTGGCGTTCCTCGGCTGAGACGAGCGGTCTGGTGCAGCCATGATGGATGTTCCCATTCAATTCATGGCTGCTTTCCTTCACTGAACTGTTCATCCAACAAGCATTAGTTGTCGAACGGGATTGTTTCTGAGAAGATGAGTGGGGGAGAAATCGCATGTTCGTGTAGAAGGTACGGGATGCAAACAATACAAACAGGAGATAATACCAAGCAAAGCGAAAGATGACTTACTCTACTGGCGATCAAACACTATTTAAAGGAAAGATCCTTCAGCTTGTTAATTGAATAAGCCTAGAATACAGAAATACTAATAACCGAATATTAGAATCATAGTGAAAAGCACAGGGTCTGGTGATTCCAAAGGGACTTGACTACATCAATTGATTGTCTATCAAACGTCTATAAATAAAAGAGGGCGTGAAACTCCTTGAAAAAGTCAACTGGTATACGAGACGTGTTTTGACGGTACATATGTATCCGAGTAATCCCCAGTGCCAATATCCCCTATTGTATTTCTCTTCAGGCTTCGGTCGCGAGTTGAAGCAGTCTGACCTCGATCAGTATGGAAAAAACCTGAAGAGGCTTTTAGCAGCCCATGAAAATCCTTTACTCATCTGGCTTAATGATGGATTGCCACAGTCAGCATTAGATTAGGAGGAGTTTATCCCGTCACACTGGTTACTCTGTACTTTTCTGTTGATCGAGAATCTAACAATTTTGACTCTTGACAGCTGCGCCAAACAACATTCGGTCTCTTGGGCAGTCAACCCATGGGTTTTTACCACTGGCGTCAACAATCACTTAGGAAATTCGACTCGTGAGGGTTCCCGTCTCTTTTTGTTGAAGCCTGCTGACAGAATCGGGGTTTGCAGCTTAACCAACAATAGGACCTCGACTTTTTAAAGTCGGTTTGCCGAAGCATATTTCACTTTGAAAGCTCAATCAACGCTCTTCTACCCGAGCACAGACGACGCAATGAGTACACAACAAGCAACATTCTGATAATTCTCGTCTCAGAGGGAAGAACATCGGTGAATGTCTCAATGCCCCGTCTGAGGGTCAAATCCATCCGGTTAGAATTTCGTTTTCATCTGAATTCTACTGACAACTAGTTACTGAAAAGAGTCCGATCCTGTGAGAAAACAAAATTTCTATCGTTATTTCTTGACGCTAGTGCAGCGTAGTATCCTTCGAGCGTTGGTATTTATGTATTCTAGGCTGATTCAATCAATACTTTCTTCAAACAGTGAATCCTAGTGTGTATCCCGTGTATTCTCACAGTACATATAAATCATATGCCGTAAACCAATCTCTGACTAAAAGAAGACCCCAAAACTTTGGCAATGCATTCTTTTCCGAGATTGAAAAGTACCTGCTGCGATTCAGCAGCGGATGATCCTTGATAAACCGGCAGCACTGTCTCAACGGGATACCACCGACCAAGGCTCGCATCCCACTTATTTCTGCTAAAGTGCAGTCGTACATTGACCGAGCCATCATCTTGACGTTCTTGTTTGAGATGTATCCCTTTAATTCGGCGTGATTCGATTGGATAGCCTGGTAGTGGTACACGGTGGCGTCCATTCTCGTCATTGCTGCACTTTGAAGAGCCTTCCTCCTCCTCCTCCTCCTCCTCCTCCTCCTCCTCCTCCTCCTCCTCCTCCTCCTCCTCCTCCTCCTCCTCTTCTTCTTCTTCTTCTTCTTCTAGTTCAATCAATTTTGCTCCAAGCATGGCCCCTGGCAAGGTCCCATGAAATGAATTTACTCGCGGCACTTTCCCGAATAACTCCAATGCGCGACGTCGCAGTCGCGGATCACGGCATTTAATCACTATGTGGTAAAGACATAACCCACCGCCCATTTCGAATGACTGGATGGGGAATCCATTTGAGGGTTTGGCAGCTTTCGACAATAGATCTAACGCATGCTGGAGAATGGCCTCGAATCGGTTGATATGTTCATCGTAAATGCTCTCTTGGTGGCTCAAACAGGTCGCTGTGATGATATATGTGGTGCCGTGGAGCATTAGAAGAAGTTCCTTTCCGTCTGATTGGAGAAGTGTTTTTGAGTTTATGAAAGCCGATAGCCAGGTTTGTAGTTGTGTTAATAAATGAGTTTGTTTCGAAAGAGCATCCGATGAATTTATGAACTCTTGTGGGCGATAGTTTGCGGCTGCCCATGCAAGAGAAAAACATTCTTCCATCAATTCATACAAAGCGATACGACAGTCACCTAGACTCTCAAACTGGTGCGACGTACCCCAAGAACCGTGCTGTATGCGCAAATTGCGTGGTTCTCCACCAAAGAGAAACGTGGACATCCCCTGGCGAATAAATATAGGCAACATATCGGAAGCAAAAGTTGACTCTGCACTCATTTGAGCAGAAGAACTGACTGCGGGTGAATAAAGACTATAGATCAACGCCGACCCCTGACAGTATAGCTTGTAAGCTTGTGCGGGATTTCCATATAGAGCCTCAAAACAGGTGAATAATATGCAGCTGACAAGAGCAACCGGAGCTTTTATTGTAGCCTTGTTAATCTGCGAACGAATAATAGATAGCGACCGCGCGTACCATTCGATGGCTTGGGTGCTGCTTCGAACGGAGGGTTTTCCGCCGTACACGCTGTCGTCAGTAAACAGAGGGATGAAATTATCCTTCGTTTCGGTTATACTGTAGTAAAGAGAACTGAGAGCTATAATAGCATCCCAGATGGCAGGTTCGGAGTGACACATGTGGACAATCACGCCTCTCCAGAAACCGAGATCTAGCATGCCGGCGATACTTGGAGCCACCCGTTCAAAGTAGAACTCAAAAGCCCAGCGCTCATCGTTTTTGGTGCTCAAAGAAATAAAATTCCAAGAGCTTAACCGTGCAAAACTGTTCAATGGCTGTCTTTGGACGTGAAGGTGTGCTGTTCGCGTTGAATTCGTGGTGTTGGACCCAAATTCATAATCGCATTTCCGTCCTGTCTGAGAGCAGCGTAAACACACGGGTCTTTCTTCGCCGCATTTTACCCGTCGAATCCTTTGAAATTGTTAGCAACTGTGGGAAATATCAGAGGAAAGGGTTTCTTGGGCCTAAATATCAAATGTTCATACTTGCAAGTGTTACACCCGGTGCGAGACTTTGACCGTCCGATGCGCCCGGAAGTTGCCATGCTTATCAGAAACAGGCAATCCTATTGCAATTTTACATAGCCGGGTGTTGACTGTCTGTATTCATCGCTCGAGACCATATAAATATCAACGTGACAGGCTCTTTTCATCATCATAGGCCCAATAACCAGAGGCTAGTTGGCTGTTGTCGGAAAACCCCCTCAGGGTGCTACCTTGATTTCTGCCGAGTTGCCCGTCGATTTGAATGATTTATCTTTTTTTTTTCAAAGGATGTGAACCTTGATATTTGAACAATCGACTTTTAGAGGCAGAAACTGAACATCACCGCAAGAACATCGATAGTGGTAACGTTGAAACTGCTTCCGCCCCAAGCGCCGGTCCTCTTCTGCCACCAATTCCAGCGGCAGGAAAGACTGCGCCCCACTTCCGATCATCTATCAATCGGTTTCAGCTTGTTGTTTAAGCTTAATTGATTTAGACTTTATGCAGGCCTCAATTTATTACTATCTCCGAAATTGGAATGGACTTAATGGCGTCACTGATAATATATAGAATTCAACTGGGAAGTTAATTGACATCGGTGACCACGTTAAATATCAAAAAGAAACTCATAATACTGTTACCAAAGAATCAAAACCTGCATTTCCGTTTCTATTGAAGCCACCCCAAATATCATTGAAGGGTCTATCCAGCTTCGTCAAAAGGTAACGAGAACTGCTTCGCTATCTGACACTTCAATCGTTACCTCGCCATCAATCACATTGTGAGTTTCCTCTGTGGGGACACCAGCCACCAGATGTCCTTGACCTTGATCGACCGAATAGCTCCATTGCTCGCCAGCCCAGGTAATATTCTCTGTGGGACCAGCATAGTCAAAGCCCATTGCCTGAGCACCAGCAGCAGACACAAGACGCTGCACCTTGTACGTACCATTCCCCGAGCTCACCGGGAATGACACTTTTTCCGTCCCTCGATTACCGTTATTCCCTCTGATCCAGGTGCGCAGATTGATCAAGGCAATTTTGGACAATTGACTTGTAGATGCATCGTACATTGCATATGCCGTAAGCACGTCCGATCCCAGATCCACCTCTGCAACTTTACCAGGACTCTGTCCGATAAAATCCGCTATAAACGGCAAGGCATACCAGACGCCGCGTGTCTGCGGCCCAGGGTTTGTGTCTCCAGCAGAGTCGTCTGGCACCCAGTAACTGTGCGGAGCTGCAGGACGGTGCGTGGCATCAACCCGAGCAACGCCTTGCGTTAAGCTGTACAGCTGGAAATCTATGCACCACAGGGCCGCGCCAAACCCTGCCTGAAGTTCGATGGAGCTCTGTATTCCAGACCCGGTTTCGCTCAACACAAACTGGACTTTGGGGTTGTTTGTCTTTAGATACTCTATCTGAGAGATAAGAGGACGGAACTGTGAGGTAACGGCGGTGTGGTTCATGAGATAGGTCTGCTGCTCGGCCGCAGTGGTATAGTTTGTCTGGAGCTGATACCAGTGCCAGGTGGCGACTTTGACGTTTTTGGAGCTATCGATATCATCCTCGAATGCATTTGTGCTAATAGTAATGTTAACATGGGTGTTTGTTTCGTAAATTGGAGATAGGAACACACAGTGTGAAGGAGTTATCCCCTGCTGCAAAATCAAGAACCTCAAATATGCGTTTATCGCCTGATGATTCCAGTCCCAAATTATTCAGGA
Organism: Talaromyces sp. P118-02; assembly: GCA_037040535.1. Lineage (NCBI taxonomy): Eukaryota > Fungi > Ascomycota > Eurotiomycetes > Eurotiales > Trichocomaceae > Talaromyces > Talaromyces sp. P118-02. The sequence goes on from JAXQGY010000928.1 coordinate 59,085, forward strand.
CATCGCCCATCACTGTCTTTGAGTCGTTGACAAATTGATCAAGCGTATAATCAACATTGTATTGACCAGGATAGAGATCAGGCTCGTTCCCAATCGCGATTGCAACCAGACGGTCTTTGCCGACATTCTTGTACGCTTGAGACACATATAAAAGAGTATTTGAGATGTTGAGCTGCGGGCCCAGGGGAGCTTGAAAAGTAAAGCCAAAGTCCTGAAAGCCTTTAAAGCCATCAAAATAGCTCGGGCCCAGGATGTACGTTGCCGAAGAGCCAATTGGGCAATCACCAGCAATACAGACCTTCACCTCGTCCTGATTTGGATCAAAAAGCACTCTGTCTCCGCTAGTCCCACCAATACGAATGGTCGGCACTGATCCAAGTCTGCCGGCAACAGAATGGAGAAGATTGTGCGTGAAGTTATTGGCATAGTCGTTGATAAAGGCCGTCTCAAATCCAAAGCCCACGAAATCAGAAGAAGCCTGCACAGCGCTGTCCGGAGCCTCGAGTGGCACTGACACATTCACCGAGCTGGATGCAGCTAGTATGGCACTGGGCACAGCTCGGGCTTGAAAATGCATTCTTGCGGTTTAAGATACAGAGATCCTCGACTGTTAAGCATATCTCAATTCCTTGAGGAAAATAAAAGAATACGGACAACATTTGAAGCTATATATGCTTGGCCATTTAAGCTGTGTAGCTGTGCACTTATAGAAGAGTCGTAATTTGGGGTCCTGATTAGTACATAAGCACTGCTCGCGGAGGTCGCGGACCTCGCGGAGTAGCTTTACCTCCTATGCAATTAACCTCGAAAGACTAAAAATAAAATTAATATTTTGTCAGATCGTAGATTTTAGCAAATAAACAGACTGCAGTTAAAATGTCTGCCACAGTCATGTCTCAATTTGTTTTCCTTTGCCATCGCCCTCTTACCGATTGCACAGGAAATGCGAAATTCAGCCTGTGTATTCTAGATAGTCACGCAGGCCCAATATACGACAATATACGAATTTTATGCAGAGTCTGGATTTCTTAGACATGCTTCGTAAAACAGATGAGAGTCAACCCCAAAAAGTGATTGTGAATTAAGTGATGCTCGATCTATATATAGCATTGACGTCTTATCGATAAGACCCCGCAACGTCATAGGACCCACGCTATACTTAGAGATTTAAAAACAGCTTCTTTCCAACATCAACTCATACCATCCATCTAATTAAAAAATTCACTACAGCGAAAGGAAAATATGTCTCCCGTCCCCCAATCCATCCTTCGCGCTCTTTCGCTTTCCCTCGACCCATCAAAGTCCAGCCTATCCGGTCTTGGATCCGGATTCTCGACAACAGGACGCATCACTGCACGCGTTCCATCTGGGGCAGAAGATGGAGAGGAAGAAAGACAATTCTTTGTCAAGACATCTCCAGACGGAGAAGAAATGTTTCGCGGCGAATATGCCTCTCTGAATGCCATTGCCGATAGTGTCCCAGGTTTCTGCCCTAGAGCGTTGGCCTGGGGTTCTTTGCTCGAAGAGAAGAAAAAGGGGTATTTCCTCGTTACTGAATTTCTGGACCTTGGAGGAGGAGTAAGGGGAAGCAAAAAATCGACACTGCCGCAGAGTCTAGGAAAACTACATACTACGCCTGCACCTCCCCCGCCAGACGGCGACAAGCCCATGTTCGGGTTCCCAGTACCTACATTCTGCGGAGATACGCGGCAGCCAAATAACTTCCGGGCGTCATGGGCCGACTTTTATGCAAATGAGCGATTGCTGATGATCCTGGGCGAGTCCGAGAGACGAAATGGATCCGACGGGCATCTGCGCGATCTCGTTGAGCAGACATCTTCTGTCGTCGTGCCACGGCTGTTGAGTGACGGGCATTTGGGATACAACAAAAACGGGACTGGCCAGGGGATTATCCCAGTTGTCGTGCATGGAGATTTGTGGAGTGGAAATGCGAGTAGAGGACGGATTGTTGGGAAATCATCCGACGAGGAAACCGGAGCTTCTGACGTTGTATACGATCCTTGTGCGTGCTATGCACACAATGAGTATGAGCTTGGTATAATGCACATGTTTGGCGGGTTTGGGAGGGCGTTTTTTGATGAGTATCATAAGATTGTGCCCAAGACGGAGCCTGTGGAGGAATATGACGATCGAGTGAAGCTTTATGAACTGTGAGTATTTTTCCCCTGTCTTATTGTTGTGCATTCTAATTACAACGCAGATATCATCATCTAAATCACCATGCAATTTTCGGGGGAGGATACCGGTCTGGTGCTGTTTCGATCATGACGAGACTGATCAATAAATACGGCAAAGCATAGACATCGGAAATTTGAATTAGATGCAATATCAGACATGTTTGCTACCATTATATACCAGTTGACATGTCCGCTACACTCAACTACATACGAAAAACGATAAGACACCTAAGGCACCCCCCGTCCAGCCCGCGTCGCCTTGGCCAACTCACTCTGCGCAACATTGTCCGCATATCGCTTGAGGATGGGCAGATAATACTCAGTCTCGCTCGTCGTCTGCTGAACACTCTTTCGGGCCTCGATAGCCTTCAGCCACTTTCTCCAGCGCTGCCAGGTCTCGTCGTCGTCAGCCGAGCCCTCAGCTGGCAATCCAAACCCTCCCTTGAAATGATCAAACGCCCAGAAGCGAATCGCCCAGGGCGCCAGTACAAGGTCTGGTAGCGAGATCTCCTTGCCCAAAAAGTACGGTCCTTCTGGATCAGCCTCGCTAATCCACGTTCTGAGAAAGCCCAATAAATCCGACTGGACCTTTTTGCGTCCAGCTTCAGCTTCTTCCGCAGATGCGTCGGCTGCGGGCTGATACTGCAGAAACCGGTGAAAGGCCGAGACGACGCGCGAGCTCACAAAATCGACCCAGATGCGCGCACGTGCTTTCTCATAGGGGTTATTTGTCGGCAGAAAATGCGGCGTGTGGTCTGGGTATGCCTCTTCGAGATACTCGAGCACAATGTTGGACTCATACAGCGGTTTCGGGTTGGATGGGTCTTGCGGGTTGGGCACCTCGAGAGTCGGCACCAGTCCGCGCGGGTTGAGTTTGAGCAGGGATTCGGGTTTGTTGTATGGGTTTACTTCGATGTACTTATAGGGAATTTGCTTTTCTTCGAGAGCGAGCCAGACTCGCTGGACTGTTGGGGTTTGGTTAGCTGGTAAGCTGTACATCATAGTAACATGGCATACCGAATCTGTCATTCGTTAGTACTGTGAAGAACTATTGAAGTTAGAAAAAAAGAAGTAGAAAAAAAGAAACATACGGACAAAACCAGCCAGCATAAAGCTTCAACGGCTGCTCGGCCTGGTGCTGGTCAACTACACCCTTGGCCAGCCCAGTCGCCACAGGGTGCAAGTGCGAGTCTGGATGGGCGGACATTTTAATCGAGCTTGCTATATCTTGAAGCTTTTCGTATATATTAAAAAACAGGCAAAATAATCAACTGTGGGCTGGACGCTCCAGGGGATCGACCCGTTCTTATAATTGAGTTGTCGTAAGACAGGCAATTGGGTAAAGTGGCACTTATGCAGCTAACCATCTAGACCATAAGCAGAAAAAAGCCAGATTTGTCATCAGCATCTGATCAGTGATGTGGATCGTATTATTATTGTGGTGATGCGATCGTGAGACTGTAATAGTGTAACTGTTGGTTTGTAAAAAAAACACCCCACCACTGCTGTGACGTCACGAATACCCCAAATATCGCCGCTCAAGACATCTTTCGAGATGGAAGAGAGGAGCGGAAGATAAATGCAGGGCGTAGCTAAGCAGGATTTTTCATGTCGACGTTGAATTGGGCGTCTCAAATGTCTTGTTGAGAGCCAAAGGAGGGGCACATCGACAGGCAATCAATGTATGAAACATGTAAGCGCTAGCTTTTGGTAAGACCTGAAATAAAAATATTCAATATTCTCAGACATCAATTGATGATTTGTGACATATGTGCCTCAGGCCAATTCCGTCACGTGCAAGGAGAACAAAGAACCCAGATCATCCCACAAATCCTGTATTTTACCCTTACAAGCTTCTCAATTCAGTTTTCCAAGCTTCAGGTTGAGGTGATTCCCAATAATCGGTTCTTTCTCAAGCCCTGACATGCGACCTGTCGACCTAGTTCGACATCATACATGGTTATGCAGAAGTACTCATCATTTTGGCCTAATGTGGCCGTACGCACAATGGCTGCCTATCTAGGTGCAGCTATTAAAACGCTCCTTCTCGCCATGGGTTTCACTTGCGCTTCCCACATTCACAAGAAGCAGAACCTCCCGCAGTCAAAGACGTATCTTCGAACAGCAGTGATTCTTCAGACAGCATTGAGTGTTTAATATCTACATTTATCCCAACCGACGCACTGGGCGCAGTCAACATGGCGCGTCAGGAGCTTCAAAACGCTGCCCAGCATGAGCCTCTTCAAGAAGAACCCCTGTACACCGATAACACAGTACTCACCAACAGCAGAGGAAGCCGCTGGTCTCGTACGGAGAGTCAGCATGCTCGTACAATGGATGAGTTGGCTGCTATCCGCCAGAAATTTCAAGCCCTGAACGACAAACTGGAAGAGAAAATTGCCCAACTCAAAACCGACGATATTAAACGAGCCTGAGTTGGTTTCCGGGAGTTCGCCACAGGTTCATAAGTACTTATAAACGCGTGTCCTAAACGACATGACAACAAGGAAACCCTTGATGAATGCAACTCTCGGCAAATCGTTTGTATCTGCTCCTACCGCCCAACACTTCGGCAGAAATATGTTCACCTTCTCTTATTACCCCGCCTCATTATCATCATCTGCCATCTACTCACCAGCACCTATTATGGCTCCACACACAGAAGCAACGATACGTTTCCTGATGTCACCCCAGCAGCCATGGACAATTGTCTGGTTACTGACCGCGAAATTACCGAATGTCAAACAAGAGGAGCTGTACAGAGCCAAGACGAAAGAAATGAACCGCCTTATCAGTGATATATACGATGGATTCACTGAACAAAATGAACGAGGACATGAAAGTGCAGAGCCCTCACCACCACCACTTTCCGCAGCAGTGGGAGCCTCAAGGTATTCCCTTGAATCAATGAAACACAAATTGCAAGGGCTACAAAACGAGAGAGAGCATGGAAACGGAAGGAAAGAAACAGTTGCTCGAACAGCAGCAAGCAGAAAATGACAGTCATAATACGTCTTGGGGACAGAATATTATATCTTTCGGACAAGTCGTCTTCTGTTGCTCTACAGCTTAGACAACTCCAGAGGAAAGTGAGAGAACTAGAGCGAGAATATCAAAGACGCCGAAGCGCATCTCCCCGCGTCGACAACAACGTATTGAAGGTGAATCTTCACCACCGCTCATACAACCATATCAGAAATCGCAGAAGTACCATTCAGGCAACCCCTGCCAACTCATCCAGACAATGATGCTGAACCTGAGACTATCCCCGATGACGCGGAGAAACGAACCATGGGCTTTGTGACCCAGATGTACGGTAATTATTATACAACTGCATGTCGTCATCTACCTTTCAACAAGCACATAGGAATGATGAAGGATATCGGGAACAAATTATGTTGGCGCCAGTGGTAAACCATAGATTGACTGCCCAAGAGACTGGAGTCTTTTTGGTGCAGCTGTCAAGATTAAATGACAACGCTATTTTTCCACGTATCATGACTCGAATGTTATATCTAATTCAAATTGATTGAATTTTATTTTTTTTGCAATACTCGTAAAAACCAATTCCTAAAAATAAATTACATATTCGTGTTTTTTCAATACCGATAAAGCTATCCGCACGGGCCACGCACTGCAAAGAGTTCGGCGGGCTAACTGCATTCAATCATTCATTCGTGCATCCATTCTGCTCTCACCACCACGCAGCTCACAGAATCGACATGGCAGGCAACCAGCAGCGAGGCAGAAGGGGCCAGCATCACAATAACCATAATAATAACCATAATCACCACAACAACCACCACCCAAACGCCCGAAATGGCCCTCCTGCGCGCCCCGACGCGGCGGACTCGAGAGGAGGCTTCGAGCCGCCGCGAGGACCCAGGGCGATGGCGATACAGCAGCCACCTCTGCCACATCCCTCGTTCATCCAGGTCGCAAAGCCATATGTCTTTGAGCACACGGTCCAGGAATGCCTTGCTGCGCTGGCCGTGGACCCCCGGCGAGAAGACAGCATCCGCATTCTGGGCGTGACCTGGATCGACAATGTGCGCAAAACGCTCCGACTGTAAGTTGCGCTTGTCTCGTTGCGCTGTGGGTTTCGTCGCTCTTCTCTAACTCACCGGTACTAGCCCTGTTCGTACATACAATACTGCATGTGTATATTACCACAAATTCAGACTGGTGCATCCTGACAGCCAGTACAATTATATGGTGCGTTTCGCCACTTCCACTTTGGTCTGACTTGGCCCGTCGTAAGCTGACCTAGTATGATAAGGATGCCGCCGCTGCAGCGCTTTTCACAGCATGCAAGATTGAGGACACCCTCAAAAAGTCGCGAGACATACTATGCGCGGCATACAATCTGAACAAGTCGCCCTCCGAGCAGGTATCTCCCGATGACACAGTAAGCAACTCCATTTCTCGACACTGAAACTCGCTGAGGTTGTCTAACACGACATACCCCAGATCTTCGACCAACAGCACAGAGGCATCATCATCCTCGAAAGATTAATGCTCGAAGCCTCTGGCTTCGACTTTCGAAACCGGCATCCCCAGAAACTGCTCGTCAAGCTGGCAAAGCAGCATGGCATCAAGAAAGAAGACGAGGTGGGAAGCATCGCGTACTGTATCTCCCTCGACCTGTACCGAACTTTTGCGCCGCTGAAACAGACAACGGGAGCTATGGCGTATGCCTGTCTTGAGCTGGCCTCTCGTCTCATTGATGCTGGTTTGGAAGATGTCGAGGCCGGTCGAGACTATGAGAAATGGCAGGTGGGACGGGCAGAAGTCATGGGTGAGCAAGCCTCGCAAAAAGAGAAACAAAAAAAAAGGGTCCTTTGCTAATGAATGGTCAATCAGAAACACTGCTCGACTTGGTTGATCTGTACATCAACGACCGCGCCAACACTGTTGTCGGACCGGACTTCCCCGTCGAAGCCTTTCTAGCAATCCGCATTCCCCTCAACAAGGAATTAGAAGACAAGCAATTACCGCGCTTCACCAACTGGAAAACCAGCAACAAAAATGCGAACCCCAACCAGAAACAACAACCATCAATGCCCAACGGCAAACAACACGGCAAGCAACAACATCCTCACAAAGGCAAAGCCAAAGATGCCGCCGCTGCTGCAGACCTCCCACTGGCCAACCCCCTCACCCCAATCTCTGCAAACGGTGAACGTCTCGGACCCAGCGATCGCGGCCGAGACGGCACTGTTCGATTCATGCTGGACCCGGAGCGTGCCGAGGCCGAGAAGAGGGCGGTTTCGTCGTATTTCAAGGATGAAATGCATGAAGTTGCCGAGGACTAGCCTGTTGGTTGTTCACTCTTGAATTTTATATGTCGAACGCTTTTTTTGTTGTGGTAGTGTTCAGGTGTTTTGTGATACCCTTGTTGTCATTTCATTGGCGTTGTAAATAGACATGGAAGTGGAAAAGACGAACGGAATATTGAAAAAATTGTTTTTCATGCATTAAATTTCTATATACCTTGTAAAAACAACCTAATACACATATGACTAGCAACAGCAATGGTAGGTAGCTCATCAATTGATATCAAGTATTATGTATTCATCAATATCAATGTCGAAATTGATAGACCATTGACCTGTGCACCTTCGTCTGCTTTGGCCAAACACCTACCAACCAACACTCTCCAAGACACCCAAAAAGAAAAACAACAGCCCAAAGCTGCAAATAAAAATAAGCAAGCCTCACGAGGTAAAAAAGAGGCGAAGAACAAAGCCCGGGGCATTAAAAGCTGGAAAATCATATTTTTTGACAGCCACAATCATGATATTGGGCAAAAAACAAACAGTCGCTGTGGCCTTATCTAAAATGAACGATGAGGCCATACGGGCGATGCTGTAGTAGATGGATTAAAAGTGCGAATACAGAATTACTCGTGTTTTCGACAACGGGAGAAGAGAAGATCTTTTTTAATTCATCACGAAAAGACGACAGGTGCGGTTCATAGCTTCTCTATCGTCTCAGAAGATCACCATTAAGACATTCCAGAATCTGGGCTGGTCAGTATTGCGTTGGAAACGAAAGACCAGAGAAACTCACATTTTCCGAGACGATACCCTGGTTATACAAATACTTGCCGAGACCACGGACAACCTCATACTGCTCTTCCGGGGTCAATCCGGTAATGGCAGACTCGATGACATCTCCAACGCTGGTCTTGGTCACCGCGATGAAGCTATGGTAATACATAAACGCGAAAAATCCCATGATAAACTGGCAGTCCATGCGGTCTGTGATGCCACCGTGTCCGGGAATGGATTCTCCAAAGTCTTTGATTTTGAACGTTCGCTTCAAGCCAGAGGCAAAGAACCCTCCAAAGGGCGCGATCAGAGATGAAAACGAGGCAAACACGAGAATGTGGAATTGCATTGGCGCAACGTCAATGGTTTTTGGCAAAAGGGGCCAGTCGGGGAGAGTATACGTCTGGGCGATAAAGACCGGGTTCGGTGTGCATTCCAGACCGGTGAGAACGCTGGAGCCAAGGTCCGTCACGGGGCAGATAAAGTACTTGTATTGCATCAAGATGTTGGCCATGAAATAGCCGAAAATAATGGTGCAGGCCCAAGCTCCAAGAAAGCCCTCGACAGTCTTCTTCGGGGACAGCTTGATTAGCTGGGTCCGTCCAAACGTGATACCGCAAACGTATGCGAAAATGTCGTTGGTAATGACAAGCGATGCTGGCAAGAAAAACCAAATCATGCCCTCAAAAATGTTGTTCATGATGAAATGGGCCTGGACGACAATAAGGTAAAGCGCCATATGGGTCCACGCGAACTGGGTGAATTGGAAACGGTAGTGACCTTTTTGTAACGTAGCCACGAAGAACACGAAACCTGAAAGTCGTTAGCAACAATAGCAACAATCATCTTAAAAATTGTCTCTTACCCATGACGTAGAGCATGAAGCTAAGGAATCGATGGTGAGTTGCAAACGGCAGAAGCACTTTGTCCACCAAGAGTATATGCTTGAAGTAGTATATCACGCTCTCTCCGTATAGAAAGTACATTGTCGTGGCCAAAAAATACCAGTTGAGAGATTTGGTGAAGCGCAGATTCCTGTCTCTGCTGGGGACGTTCGCGATAGCAATGACTTCCTTGAAGGAAACGATCTGGATAGCGGTGACAATAGCAATCAGGTAGATGTGGCCCGAGAACATGGCGCTGAAGAAGCCAGCAATCATGACAAACGTCCATATTGTGCGAGTGATGAATGTCGCCTTCTTCTTTTCGTAGTCCGAGACAGCCGGGGGATCCGATTTCTAAAAAGTCCAAGTTAGCAACGGAGTGGCTTGTCATCCGAAAGCGCGTCAACTTGCCTCCTCTGCAATGGCTTCTGAAACACCAGTCCGTGTTGGACTGCCAGGATCAGATGGGCCATCGCTCATCTCTGAGAAGCTCGGTCGTCGTGCGTCGCCGTTTGAGCGGTGCGGAAACCTGACATTCCTTCGTCCCATTGTGAAGCAGTAAAACCCTGGCCAGCGCCCACTTCAGACTTTCGTTTCCCTTGGGAGGATCAGACGGGCGAATTTTGGAGAGCGAGCGACAAGTTCGGGGTGCGTGAGGAACGTAGAAAAAAAAAGGAGGTGTGAGGGGAGTGGTGTGTCGTTAGCAGCGGAGAAGAGAGGAGAGCAGACTTTCCATGCCGACGTCAGTTCCGCACATGACGCCGGGGCTTGGCACTAGGGCTGCTCGGCCTGCGGGGAGAGCGCTCGCCACTCAGCTGGCCGGGTGCAGCAGCCAAAACAATGCAGCCGCAAGCACAGCCTCACAGTTAATAAGCACACCCCAGTCTGCAATCCAACCCCAAACGCGTCAGTCCGGAAGCCATTTTCTCATGGCAGCCGTCCGATCGGGGGCATGGACAGTAGCGATGACGGCTTCTCTGACGACGGCTTCGATTCTCTCCCCGCAGGTACTTTGTTAGAGCTCGAGCAGGGTGCTTGGCAGGCCACCCAGGCACCACCGCGAGACCAGCTCCCAGATGTCGTTCCCAGGAGAAATGTGGGCGCGTTCAATGGAGCGTCGCTTTTGAAGCCCGCGCCTCTGCAGCGCCAGGCCTCGAGTCTTTACGAAAACACCGATCTTGGAGACTGGGACGCCGAGATCTTGGAAGATAACAACAACAAACACGTCGAGAATCTGGCAGGCTTTGATCCTCGAGGTACATACGATGCACAGCCTGGAAACTATCAGGACTTGACTACACCCGAGCCACAGCACTTTGCTCAGCCTACCCAGAGGTCAAATATAGCCGTGTCGGAGCAGCACCTAAGGACCAGGATCGAGGAGGTGAGATTTGCAGAGAAGGGTTTCTGATCGGCTTGGCTGATATGAGAGGCAGATTTCACGCAACCATGAGTCGACCATACAAGAGATTGCTTCCGCTAAGGAGGATGCAACCAGAAAATCCGGGGAAGTCGCCATTCTAAGATCGAAACTTGCCAACCAAGAACGAGAATACGAGCGAACAATTTCCAGTCTGAGAGCCCAGCTCGCAGAACAGACGGCAAAAAATCAAGGAGCGCAGCAAGCTGCAACGGACGACAGGCAAAGACTCCAGACGGAAAATTTGTTCCTGCGAGACGAGTTACGAGGTGAAACGTTACGGGCGAATAATTTGCGAGTCAGAAAACAAGCCGATGAGAAAAATGCACCTTTGACGCCTCGGAAGCAACGCACACTACCCTATCGAGATGGGTTCGATGACGATGAAATCGGGATGGCGTCCCCTTCTAAATCGTCTGGCGGACGATCGAAAAGAGGAACACCATCTGCACATGGGAAGCGGAAAAGGAAGGCTAGCGATGCTCCGGTGCCAATGCCTTCTCTCCAGCTGAGTCCGGCGAACAATATATCCGTTGAACCTGGCAGTCCATCTTTGGACAATGAGACCACCAACAAGACCAACATGCTGGAAAGAGACGACAACTCCAGCATGCGCTATATGTCACGCATCCTAAATCACAAAACACCCCCGAATACAGAGCCTGATCTGCAAGTGATGACCCGCATGGCGTTTCCCTCTGATCCCACAAAAATGATATCCTCTGTCGTGCTAGAGAAGATGCGTGCAACATCAGCCAACTACGCTGTGAATTACGCAATTTGCCTGGTTGATTTGTGGAAACGTGCTTTGACAGAAAAGTTTTATGAGCCAGTACCATTGTTCATGGCTTCTATTGAATTCATAGTATTACTCGACTTGTATACGATTGGCCCGAAGCTTGCCAGCCATCTTACTCTGGCGGTCCAAAACTCGGTTTTGGTGAATGCTGTTCCTCGATTTGAGCATTCACCGGTCTCGTCAAAAACCAAAGGCGAAAGCCGAAGAACGCCACGTAAGTTGCTGGAGGAAAAGGTCGACTCTACCAAGGCTTTGGAGATACTGTATCTGTTGGCACTGGCCTGCCAACAGGATGACGAATCGTACGAGGCGCTCTGGGGAAACGTGCATTTCGACATATTGCTGATGTCCTTGAATGCCCACCAACCTTTACAAGATATCATCCTCATTTTAAGGATATTGTCGACCAGTCTCCGCCCAGGCGCGTTCGGGACTATCCAACCCTCCGAAGCAGAGCAAAGGCAAGTTGAGCAGCACTTTATCGAACGCGCAACAAGCCTGCTCACCGAGCGTGTCAACCCAGACGAAGGCGCCGAAGAGTATCTCCCCTCGCAGATTTGCCAAATGCATCTGGAGATTCTGTCTTTCCTGGAGATGTTGACATTCTACAACTCAGATATCAAAAAGGGCCCTGGCCAGAACGTGATTCTCTCTCATGAGCTAGTTCTTCCACGACTTTTCCGCAGAATGTACGAAGACATGGACTGTCTGTACACTCTCCGACCAGAACATAATCTGCGAACAGCACTTGTCAACCGCGAAATGCATCTGATATACGAACTTATCCGCAAGGGCGGTGGCCAGGATCTCACACGGGGATTATCGCGACTGAGTGGCGCGAGACAGAAGCATCGACTTGTTTTGTCGCGGCTGGCTTTTAGCGAAGGGCAATTCTTAGAGTCTGGTATATCAGAGGAGACCATGGAAATGGCGCGTCAGTTGCTAGAGGAGGAAGACATGAGCCCTGAGGAAGCAGAAGCTCTTTTTGAAGCTTTTCCTAACCAGTCGGCTTTTTTGAGTGGCAGGGAGGCTGCTTCGCAGATCAGTTGACAGTAATTAAATAATATATAATGTGAATGAAATATAATCATACAAAGACTCTTGTTAGTGTGTAAATGTTGCACAGATCAAACGGTTAGCTGATCATACTGAAAAGGTGGCCGGTGTCTTGACAGATATAGATTGACAAGGCAAATCCTATCATGCCTTTGACAAACCCAGATAATAGCCAAGCCGCCCGGAACATGAGAGCGCTGGCTTAGATAAATACGCTTGGATAAAAAAAATACAATCTTATAATCATTCCGGAACATTAGACAGCTTATTCACCAGAGACTCTAGAAGTCTCGACCTGCTAAAAATACGGGACACTGGCCTGCGCAGGTTCAAAAATCCGGGGAAGGCATCTCGTTCCATGGCTTCGAGATAGCCTACACAGAGTTTTATATCTACATGTATAAGTATAAATGAAACAAGTCGTACGACTCTCGGTATGAGAGGGCTTCGTAAAGAGTCGGCTGTCTGCCGATGATGAAGAAAGATGGATCGAAAGTCTCACGAATTTGAGGCCAGTAGGGGCTAGGATCATACAATTCCTCAATACTCATTGGTTCGCGTGGAGGAATAGTGTAGAACTGTATCTGCTTATCAGGGACTGACACCTCGGGCACTTTTGGTCTGGACTGAGTTAGCTTCCCTATGGACTACACTTGGAGCCGGGGAGTCAACTGACGGCGATAGTGGCAAAGAATTCTCTTCTGCAGGCTCAACAACTTCCGGGCCCATATCTTCTGGGCGGTGGAAGGTGCTGCTAGAGTCAATGTGTGAGCCGGGTGAAATATTTCCTGCTCGGTTCGCTTGCAGAGTGTTGCCATCTTGGCTACTATCATTCTGCGTGGACTGAACGACTTGTCTGGCGTAAGCTCTTCGGTATATCGTGGTATTGATAAGAATATCATCAAACGCGAAGGGTGCTTCGTTGTCAGTGTAAGAAGAACTCTCCACGATAGTTGACTCTCTGCAAAATGATCAAAGTGTGTTTTGACATGAAGTTTTGAGTGTCTCCGTATATAACTAGGGGATAGGGGCGCGTTTTCGTGCCTGACAACACAAGAGCCGCCCGTCTGGACAGCGTGCTCGGACTAGCTTCCTACCATTGTACATGCTTATTACAAGTTCCTACAGAGAATCCCTTCTCCAAACCCTCGCGCAAGGCCAAGGTGTTGATGAAAAGAAAGTGCCACAGAGTGGAGGGAGCCAAAGAATACGCCTGCCAAAGACCCGAAGGCCGTTGGACAAACCAGTCCTCCGCGATGTGCAATGCAGGGACCAACTTGTGGTGGACCGCCTTCATGATCGCAGCCACCCAAACAAGGTAAGTATGAAGAAAGAAAGAAAAAAAGAAGAGGAAAGGACGGCGAGAGGACGCGGTATTTATGCTCGCCCGGGTCGCGCTAGTGTCTTAGCGCGTTTCTGCTGGGCACACATGCAAACAGCACAAACATACAAATAGTGCAAACATCGCTGAGGCCTGCTGGGCGAGCACGTGACATGCCGGCGACAGTGTTTTTGAAGATTTGGAAAGGTCCGCGGAAGCCGCAGAAGGACAGGAAGGAGCTTGCTGCACGCCAATTGCTGCTGCCACCATGAGGAACAGGGCCACCACGCCTTTGAGCAAGGCCGTAAGTACATTCTCTGCCCATTTCTCCTTGGTTCCTTGTTTTGGGATCATTGGCACCCCCCTGAGCACGCATCACTGACTTGCCTTGAATACAGAAAATCCGGCAGTCATGGAGCAAATACAATCTGTATAACCTGCACCGATATCGCCAACCGCCAACCGCCACCAAAACCTTTTTCCAGCAGAAATGGGCCGCCAAATCCATATCTCGTGCATACCACGGTGAACAGATCCGCGAGAGTCAATGGACTCGCATGTTCTCGCGCCGTCTGCGCAGCGTGGTGCCCATGAACCCTCGCTCGCTGGCCATGGACGATGGCTCCGCGATTTCCGCCGGTCGTGGTTCTGGTTTAGGAAAAGCCCGTCCTGCGCCGCGAACGCCCTATACACAGATGACTTTTGCCCCTATGGAGCGGCGGTTAGATGTTGCTATCTTCAGAGCTCTGTTGGCGAGTAGCACGCGACAGGCACGGCAGTTTGTCGTGCACGGTGCCGTTACTGTCAATGGGAAGAAGGTACCTGATACTTGGTTGTTTTTACAAGGGCCTTTTTTTTGACTAATTCGTCTTGCTAGATGCGACTCCCTGGTTATCTTCTGAACCCCGGCGATTTGTTTCAAGTAGAACCCGAACGTGTCATGTTCGCTACAGGAGCACCCAAGAATAAAGCCGAGCGTCGAGAGGGACGTCTTGCGAAGAAAGCTGCCGCTGGACAGAAAGACGGCGAGACCTCCGAGAACGCCAAAGAAGAGGACACGAAAACGGATGAAGTAACAGAAAAGGAGCAGGCTGAAAAGGCCAAGGAGTCGTTGAAGAATCTTCTTACCAAAGCCAAAACCATCATGTCGCGAGAAAAGACCGTCCTTCCGGGAAAGAAGAAACAGGAGCTTCGCTCATTCCAGAAAGCGGTCCGCATCGTGCTTTCTAAATCCGCCACGAGTACGATTTTAACCGACAGTCTCGAAACTCAATTTTCGGAACTCCTCAGTACGCTGAAAGCCAAGGTGGCCCCGGCAAAGATCAAGGGTGAACAACAAAAACGAGCCCCTCAAGAATCCGACAAAAAAGCGTCCGAAAATGCGGCCAGCGACCAATTAAGAGAAGCTTTCGATAAAGCGACCGAAGACCCAGAGTCCCTGGATACTTCGCAGCTCTCGCAAGAAGAAGTCAGCATTTTGAAGCAAGCGCTGGCGCAGATGCGCGATAACCCGATTGATTCCAGCAAACCCTATGCCACGCCCTGGCGACCGCGAGACTACATGGCCGCGTTTGCATTTGTTCCGCGATACCTCGAGGTGCACCACAAAATCTGCGCTGCCGTTTATCTACGTCACCCCGTTGCTCGCCCGGGCTTTTCAGAGGTTCCATCTCCCTTTGGCGACAGCATCCAGACCCCAGCATTCGCATGGTATCTCCGCAGAAGATGAAGAAACGTATGCTTCACATAATGTACTATCTAGATTTTGTTGGGATTTCTTCTCTGTATTATTGAGCTTTGTTTATGTCTTTTCCTCCGCTCCTGCATGGACTTTCGTCTGAGATATGTGCATTCGAGAGCGATTTTTTCGAGTCTTGTCGCTTTTTCGGCGTTGGGACTATATGAGGCTTACCTACACTGTATAAAAATGGAAGAAAGGTTATATCAATGATCTTGTCGAATAAAATAATAAATAAAATTAGCTTGCGTAACCCCTGCCTTAAAGTTCAATAATTATTGTACGTATTGTCATTTATTTATTACTAATTACGAGGCCGCGTATCCACCCGTAATTTTTCCGCAGGCAATTTCGCGCTCGCGACACGCCAAGCCTTTGAAATTGCAGGCGTGAATATTTTCAGCCAATAACACGCGTGAAAATATGCCCCTGAACGACCCACTTGAGAAATATTTTCACCCGCGCGAATTTTTCATTTCATCCCATTTCCTTGGAATATACTTGCAATTGCATGCAATATATATATATATATATACCAACTTTTTTTTTTCAAACTGCGAGAATATCGCACATGCAACACCAGAACTGGGGTTTTTAAGGACATATTGCACATATAACAATTTTTAAGAAAGAGAGGGGAAAAGGACATGTTCCCCTGGCAAGGCGAAGGGAAATCCAGCATCATGGGTAAAGCCCCTGCAGACGATTCGCAGCAACAGCAACAGCAAGAAACTCCTCAGGGCAGCAGCAGCAGCACTGGAGTGCGGTGGCGCGCGCCATCCTTCTTCCAACAGAACAATCGACCTTCCAAGGAAACGTCCAATAACGGAAAGTCGTCAAATATGTCTTCTGAAGTTGTTGATGTTGACGATAGTCATAATAATAATACTCCTGATGTTGATACTCCCATGTCACAGGCTAGCTCTGCTGCAAGTCGGGCGAGCCAGACTGATGGCGATGAGGAGAGAGATGACGACAACGAAGGCGACGATGTGTCAGAAGGTGGTGATATCCAGCATACCGTTGAGAGAAACGCAGCTCCGGCATCTACTTCGGCCGATGATGGCAGTACGACGAATAACAACAACGACAACAACAATCCTGCCAACGCGCCGTCTGCCTCTACATCTGGTCTTCATGCAGTCCAAATTGGCAGTGCGCAGCACCATGTGATTCTCGAGGCAAACCGTACATACTACGGCAAACGGCTCAACTTCAAAGAACAAGTTCTGCTGTTCGAAATCTGCAACAAGTACAAATCCACATTCGGTGAACGCAGCAAGCTGTGCGAATGGTGGCGCAACGTAACCGATGAATTCTGCCGCGAAATCAACGGTCCATACTCGTGGCATTCAGTACGTCGCAAGGTCGAGCAAGTCACCAAACAGCGCGTCAAACAGCGGTCCGAGGAGGAAAGCACCACTAAAGAGCAGTATCCGGATGATTTGTGTAAAGTCGTCGACGAGTTCATCCCCGTGTGGTCCAAGTTTGAGGCTTCGGAGAAGCGGCGTATCGAGGTTCGTGACTCGCGAGCTGCGTCGGCGAAGAAGAGGAAAGTTCCTCCGACAGCAGCAGCAGCAGCAGCAGCAGCACCAACGAGAACTGTGCCGGCAACGCAACTTGCAACACCGCAGGGAGCTGTTCCGTGGCATGTGTCGGCACAGAGATGGACGCCTGCTGCTGCTTCGCCAATCCCGGCACCTCAGTTTTATACTCCGCCGGGTGTGAAGATGCCTGCTGGATACGATACAATGTTCAAACCGCCGCATAGTGGACCAGCAACACCTCAGTCAGCTGCCCCAGGGCCCTATCCTCCACATACTTTGAGACCACCTCCACCGCCGCAACAGCCGCGGCCACAAAGCTCTCACCTTCCTCCTCCTCTTCCTACACCACCATCACAGCAGCGCCCATTGTCAGGCGTTGAAAGCGCAGCATCTTCCGAGGAATCAACGGTGACAACAGCCGTCCTACAAACCCTCTCCTCACTCAACAAATATCTAGAACAAGTGGCTACCGCAGGCACCGACAACTCGCCCATTGCCGGCG
Source organism: Talaromyces sp. P118-02 (assembly GCA_037040535.1). Classification (NCBI taxonomy): domain Eukaryota; kingdom Fungi; phylum Ascomycota; class Eurotiomycetes; order Eurotiales; family Trichocomaceae; genus Talaromyces; species Talaromyces sp. P118-02. The sequence continues at coordinate 76,603 of JAXQGY010000928.1, forward strand.
CACTGGCAAGCCTCCTCGGCGGCGGCGTAACCACAAAGAAGTCTTCTGAATCACGCATGAAAACAGCGCTTATGGAAATAATGTCCGACCTCGGCGAGCATCTGGGACGAGTTGCTGGCGACAGTAGAGACGACTCGACTCTTGCCACTGCGTTGTCAAGTGCCATTGGCGACAGCGTGGCAAACCCTTCTAACAACACTTCTGACGAAACATCAACAATGACAAAGGCAGAAAAGTCTCGTGTGACTAAACAGCTATTAGAAGTGCTCACCAACGCAGCAGATGCTCCTAGCACTGGCTTTGCTAGCCATTCTAGCCCTTCTTCTCCTTCTTCTCCTTCTACCTCTGGCATCACTACTACTGCTGGTGCTGGTGCACACCAACCCGCAATATCCACTTTCTCAGCGTTCAAAAACGAAATCAAAAATGAACTCAAAAAAGAAATGCAGCGGGATTTCCTGGTCGAGGTTCAGAAAATGCGTGAGTCGTTTTCGGAGAGGCTGGATTCTATGGAGCAGACGCAGGAGATGATTATGGATATGTTGAGGCAGGAACCTGGAAGAGATTAAGAGTCAGGATGCATATATATTCCGTTCTTTAGTTCTTATTATTATACCAATTTTTAATCCAGTGAATACTCTCAATCAAGCATATTCTGATACCAAGGATTACGGCTAACTACCATGTGTCTTACCGATTATTAAAATTGGAATGTTCATAGTCTTAAAATTTTATAAGGGCGTGCGTTGAGCTAAATTACACATGTCGGATAGGGAAGTAAAAGAACAAATGAGAAGTTAAGAGGCTCAGGCTCCATCCACCATGCTTTCTTCCACCAGTATGCCTTGCTTTTTGTGTGTAGAGATGCTTGTCTTATACAATTCTCGCGTCATTACTCCAACAATTATCAAAAAAGAAGGAAAATCTAGTAGTAGAAAGTCTCGTCGACAGTGCGACCTCTCATCCAGAGAGGCTCGCTGCCGCGGACAAAGATGTCCTCGAACAGGATGCGGTTGTTGGCCTCGGGGACGGCCATCTTCTCGGCAATGGCGACCTCCTCGTCGACAAACGAGCGGGCCTCCTTGTCAATGGCCTTGAGCTCCTCCTCGGAGACAACAGACCAATCCAAAAGCTTCTGCTTGAGGCCGGCAATGGCGTCGTGGGTGCTGCGCATGCGCTGGATTTCCTCACGGGAACGGTATGTGGTACCGGGGTCGGACATGGAGTGACCACCGTAGCGGTAGGTGACGTATTCGTAGACAAGAGGACCCTTGCCGGAAACGGCGTACTCGCGGCCGTACTGGACAGCAGCCTTGATGGCGAGGACGTCCATACCGTTGACCTTGATACCAGGGATGTACTGTCCGCGCTTGTAGTAGTCGGTGAGAGCGGAGGAACGGGCGGCCGAGGTACCCATACCATACTTGTTGTCTAGTCCACAGTTAGAACATTGCAAAAGTCTCAGATAATCAGAACATACTCTCGCAGCCAAAGAGGACTGGCAGGTTCCAGAGCTTGGCCATGTTGAAGGCTTCGAAAACCTGACCCTGGTTGGAAGCACCGTCACCGTAGAGGGCGATGGAGCAGGTCTTCTCGTTGGTGTATTGCTGGGCAAAGGCGAGACCGGCACCGACAGGGACCTGGGCACCGACAATACCGTTTCCACCAAAGAAGTTGGGGGCGAACATGTGCATGGAACCTCCCTTGCCGTAGGCGATACCCTCACGGCGACCGAGGAGCTCTCCGATGATGGACTTGACGGTGCCACCACGCATCAGAGCGAAGCCGTGGCAACGATAGGCGGTGATAAGCTTGTCCTGGGGGGTAATGGCGTGCTCGATACCGACAGCGACGGCTTCTTGACCGGTCGACAAGTGGCAGAAACCACGAATCTTCTTTTCCTTGTACAGACGGTCGGCAGCCATCTCCATTCGCCTAGAGTTGTAACCGTAAGTATGTAGGCTTCGTAATCAATTCCAACAGTTCGTACCTGGTAGCGACCATGTCGTAGTACATCTGCTTCAGCTCCTTCTTGGTCGTCTCCAGGGTGTAAGGGGGTGGGTCGAGCTCGTATGTCTCGAAACTCTCATCAGAGAGTCTGACTGTGAATGGCTTGTCATCCTCCTGCAAACAAGATCAACGTCAGTCACTGTTTCGTCTTATCGAGCGTTGCTGCCAAGTCGGAAAATTTGTTGGCTCACCTGGGGGATATTTTCAGCATGCGCAGAGGCAGCATCGGTGGTGACGGAGCGGCGAGCAACGAAAGCTGCCTGGCGCCTCAGAGGCGCAGCCTGGCGCGCCCACAACGTTCTTGAAAGCATGGCTGTGGAGGAGAGAGCAATTGAAGGTGGATGAGAGCAGAGAGCAGAGAAGGAAAGATTGTTGTTGGGGACAATCTTCGCCGGCTTCCGGGAAGAGCTCCTTAGGTAAGCACCGCACTAGCCGTATTGAGTAAGGCGTGGCCAATGGACTCCCGTTCTGGCTCCGGTGTATCACTCTTATCAAAAGCGTATCAATAATATACTACGTATCTATACTATTCCTATTTTTATTTTATACAACAACTTTTAATTAAAAAGTAAAGAATAATTAAAGTAGCATAAATTTTAGTTACTTTGAGCCTAGTAGTTGAAATTAATTCTCAGCGCCAATACAGTATCTTGTGTTTGGATTCAAACTTTTGGTCCCCTGACTTCGAGTCGCAGGTGACCAGCTTATGTAACTGAAGTTGGTCAGGGAGAGGTTGATCCTAGGTAAATAAGACCTGAGGGATCCTTAAAGTATCTTAATGTTTAGAAGAGACATCTCAACTTCCTCTCGTAAGAGCCTTCACACCGAAAATTACAACAGTCAGAAAGCAAAGATGGTCCAACTCGATTCCACTCCAGCGCTTGTAGTGGTCGACATGCAAAACGGCTTCTGCCACGAGCAAGGTAGCTTCGCGAAGATGGGCGCGATAAGCGAACCAACAGCGATTGTTCCGCATATCAACAAGCTGCGCTCCGCGTTCCGCGCCGCCAATTTCCCGATCTTCTTCTTGAGGACAGCATACAACGCCGACTACTCTGACAGACGCGGTCGCGACGCTGGGGATTGGGTTGAACAATTGCAAGGTCTTATACGAGGGTCTTGGGACGCCGATATCCTAGATGAGCTCACGCCCCAGCCCGGCGAAACAGTTGTCGACAAAACGAGATATTCTGGTTTCATTCGTACGTCGCTGCAAGATAGCTTAAAGGAGCGCCGAGTCAACCATTTGGTTATGACAGGAGTGGGGACGGATGTATATGTCGACTCAACGGCAAGACATGCCTATCAATTGGACTTCGCCGTTACTACCGTGAGTGATGCAACTGGGACATGCAATAGGCCAGACCATTTAGCCGCTCTACACGCCCTACGAAATTTCGGTGGCACGGCGTCGACGGGAGAAGTGATTGAAGCTTTGCAAAAGTTACAAGAAAGAATACCATAGACGTTGGGAAAGACTATCTGAGGGCCTGTCCAACAAGAACGAGTATGCGAACCACCTCAACGCAGAACTGTCGAATATCAGTAACCTCTAGAAGTCATACATAGCCCTAACATGTTTCTCTTGGTATAAATGGGCAAGACGGGCAAGATGCGGAGTAGATGCCGATCAAATGCGGAGTTAACTTGGCTTCCACATATATCCAATGCACTAATGCTCCAGTATTATTATATTTCCGGAGCGAACCCCGGGATTTTTCTCAATCAATGTTATACACCGATACGCAATTTACACAGCTTTAAGGAGAGTATCAAATAGTATGATAGAACTCGAGGATATTGAGTTGAGGCAATTGGGAATTATGCATTTAAATATCATGCCAATCCATGTCCCGGGCTGACAGGTATGGTTGTTTATACCTACATATATTGTGGCCCCACATCCTCCTCCCACATTTAAACACAGAATATACATACGGCACTCCCCAAACTCCATCTTCCTATACTCACTACCATTATTATATCCAAAAACCGGCATTTGAGCTCGGTATTTGCTGTTTCTTCCCCACATCAACTCGGAAATTGGCCAAGATGGGGCCGCCGCAAAAATGGAACACGCCGGCCGGATAAAAACAAACAGCCACCGTTCTATACTAGCCTCTTGGTTTGTAGGTTCTAGTTGGTGCGTTTACTATAGCATAAGGAAAATAAGTCATATTCTCCCCATAATCTCAGCGAACTACAGGGTTGTGGACGCCGTGATCGGCAGTCGTCGTTGCTTGTTGCTTGCGCAATCCGGCAGATGAGGACTGAGGACTGACTCTTCCCCGCTTCTTCAATAATGTCGACTGGTTGTTGTTTTTTAGGCTTATATAGAAGAGGCGTTGGCGTCTCGTTTGGCTTGATTATGCTTTTGTTTCGTATTGTGAGATCTGCGGGCTTGCCAAGAAAAGCAGACCAGAAAAGCAGAATCCAACGATGATGGCTCTCCCCAAAAACCATCTCACATTGTCAAGCTTTTTGTTCTTGCTTGGATGCTGCTCTACCACTGCAGCAACTGGCCCTACAGTATCAGTCGAAAATGGCACGTACGAAGGGGTTTTTAGTAGTACCTATGACCAGGACTTTTTCCTGGGTATCCCCTTTGCGCAGCCACCTTTGGGATCGCTCAGATTCCACCAGCCTGTGTCGTTGAATACTTCATGGGAAGGGGTGAAGAAAGCTACGGAGTATTATCCGGAATGTGTCGGCTATGGGGTATGTTTTTGTTTTTTAGGTATACTATATATACTATATCAGAGCTGACAGACGTAGAGCGATGACTGGCCGTACCCGCTGTCCGAGGATTGTTTGGCTCTTAATGTAGTTCGCCCTGCAGGATACGAGAATGAAAGCCTGCCTGTGGCCGTGTGGATTCACGGGTGAGTTTACAGCATATCTATACATACTACATACGTATCAGACTAACAAACCCAGCGGAGGATACACCGAAGGCGGAACACCCGACCAAAGATACAACCTCTCCTTCATCGTGCAAAACTCTGTTGCCATCGGCAAACCCATCATCGGCGCCGCAGTCGCCTACCGACTCAGCGGCTGGGGTTTTATTGATGGACAAGAAATTCGCGACGCAGGCGCCACAAACATCGGCATCCATGACCAGCGTCTTGCGCTGCACTGGATTCAAGAAAACATTGCAGCCTTTGGTGGTGATCCCAGGAAAGTTACTATCTGGGGCGAGTCTGCTGGAGCTGGCAGTGTGGGCATTCATTTGACTGCGTACAATGGTCGAGATGACCATCTTTTCCGCGCTGCTATATCGGAGAGTGGAGGACCCATTTCGCTGGCCGGTGTGTATAATGCGACGGCCGCCCAGGAGTACTACGATGCAGCTGTTGCGACGGCTGGCTGTGACTCTGCCAAAGATACTCTGGAGTGTCTTCGCCAAGCACCGTTTGAGAAGCTGAATACCGCGTTTAATACATCTGCCTCTACAATGCCATACACCGATGGCGACATAATCGCCGGCGCGGCATCTGAGCAGCTCGCTCAAGGAAAATTTGTGCATGTGCCGTATCTCCTCGGCACAAACTTTGACGAAGGATCCTCGTTTTCGCCGACGGGCATTAATAACGACAGCGATTTGGAAGCTGTGCTACTTGCGTATGGCTTTTCTCAGAAATCAGTAAAACGGCTGTTGGAACTTTATCCGGATGTGCCAGAATTAGGTATCCCTGCAACGTACAAGGGCCGGCCGGACTATCCAACGCCGGGTCTTCAGTACAAACGCTCAGCGGCGGTTGTTGGGGATTATGTGATGCATGCATGTCGACGTCTCTCGTCGCAGACCTGGGCACGGGAAGGTGTGCCCAGCTACGCATATCATTTTAATGTGCTGGTCAACGGCATGACCAGTATCCAAGGTTCTGGCCACTTTATGGAAGTGGCGTTTGTGTATGACAACACCAACGGGCTGGGATACTATGCAGAGGCAGATCCGTTTGGAAATGAGCCGGAGAGTTTTTTCGCCTTGGCCAAGTTGATGAGTCGGAGCTGGGTTAGTTTTGTGCATGATTTGGATCCGAATAACCATGGAGGTGAGTTCGCCTTTGTATCAATATATCCATCACTTGATACATCAATTTTGATATATGGGTATATGAGAATAAGCTGACACATCACAGTCAAAGGAATCCCGCACTGGCCAGTGTACAAGCTCGACAAGGATGGATACGGGCAGGACTTTGTCTTTGAGACCAATGCGACCAGTCACCCGGAAGCCGACACCTGGCGGAAGGAGGGCATTGCATATTTGAATAGTATCTGGTCTGAGCTGGGTAAATAGGTAGTGGAAGAAATGACGAGTTTTTAAACAATTCAAACTGCCTTAATAAGGCTGGTTGGACTTTTTATAATTGGTTCTGTTTTGTAGATTAGTAAAATAAACATTTGAATCTACATGTCCGGTGGGATCTATGAAGATGTGTTAAAATCAATTAATACATACGTATATCAGTGATCAACAAGCTTGAGGCATATATCAATTGATACTCATATTCAACATTGATGATTATATCTTGATAAATCTTAATAATGACATGTCAACTACATATGTATGAGCGTAAAATCTACCAGAAACCTTCATGTCTATCCTTTATATATGCGAGGAGCTCTGCTGGGCTTTGACGATTTGCCGTCAGAATTGCCCCAAATGTGCCGAAAATGCTCTTCTCTCCATTTTGCCGCCCGATGATAGTCACTTTCCAACTCCTTAATTTTGGTCTGCCCGTTTTCTTGAGAATTTGATATTTCAAATTTTCTAGACGAGTGATTTTCCTGCTCGGCCCAGGAAGGCCACCACTGAGGAAACCAGCGCAATTGTTCACCAGTCTTCAACTCTATCTTCTCCAAGGCGGGTGCATGTGACAAGCTTCGATGATGAGAAAATCGATTTGCAAAGTGTAGTGCTGTCTGCTCTGTCAAGACAGAGTTGAATCTTTCTTTAAAACTGTTTCGGTTGGGTTCAACGGGGTTTGCGGTTTTTGGGGAGTATTGCTTGGGATTTGACAGATCACGAGTAATTTTTTGTATTGAGCCGCGTTGTTTGGGGATCCCAATTGGGGCGCAGGTTTCTGAAATTCCCAGTGCGACGTGTATGGACAGCCGACGAAGTCCTTTAAAGCCTGTAGCAATGGATTTGATAATGTCTTCGGGCTAAGAAGTATTTAGTTCTGGGTAGATTATTGAATTATATGAATAACTCACCCAGTCATGATTATTTTGGTTCATGTCAATCTCTAGAGTCGTCAGCTTCTGGCATTTTCGATCCAACTCTTTTATTGTTTCTGCATCCAGGATCTGTCTTTCTTGACCATATTTCTCAATCGCATGCAAAGACAGATACGTCAAGCCTGGATGAGTAGTCACGGCAGATATCGAGGGGAGACACCCGGCCTTGGTGATAAGGCTTTCCAAGGAATGAAACGAAGACAAGAAAGTGTCCAAATGGGGTTTCAGTTCATCGCTCCAACCGTAACTTTTAACCTCCAGTTCCCTCAAATCTTGTAGCCGGCCAGTCGCCAACTCGAGGAATCCTTCACAGTCCTGGACGCCCAGGCTGAGTGATTGTAAAATTCTGCCAAGGAAATTTCTGTTCCCATACACTTCTTTCCTCTTCACGAATTGCGTAGCCACTCAAAGAAAGCGCTCGCAGAGGAGGAAATCTTTCCTCCAGAGATAAATTTAGGGGTTTTAACATCGTGGGAGATCTGGGTCCTCCCAACACACATCCTCCGCTCAGCGTATTGACATCGACTGACAAGTTTTCAAGATTTGGATACACGGCAAACAATTCGTGCAGTGCCAATCTCTGTGGCGTGAACGGCTCGTCGTGGCTATATTGCGTGTCGTGAAGGTCTATCTCGATATTGAGCGCCCGTACAAAAGGTAAACAGTCTTTCAATTGCCTCCTGCCTTCTTCTCCTAGTAAGTGCACGCTTGGAGAATTTGGATGGCTTAGTAGCGCATCAACAAAGCTTTTTGGCATTGGGATGGCGAATTTGAAGCTATAGAAAAATTTAGACAAGTCTATAGATTAAAAGAGCTTGTATCTTACCAGAGGTTCTCCAGATTCTGTAGTTTCTTCAAAAGACGAACAAAATTATCCAGAGGAAATTGTGTACCATGACGATCATAAAAATTGTAATCCACGGTGATATCTCGCACAAGAAGCCTTAAGCATTCATTTCGAACGTCGAGAAGTCGACAAAAGAGACCAAAAGAAAGATCCTCTGCCTCGTCTTGATCTTTGACGTCCTCCTCGCTATCGGGCAGCTTGTACCAATTGTCTCCGAAAAATCTGATTGAGCGATATAGGAATGGGGTAGCGAGAGCGTCGAATAACTTGGATACTGCACATATGTTTTTGAGGTCATTGGACGGTAGCTGCAAGCGTTCCTGAGTTACATATACAATTGATTACACGTGGGCATAAGACTTACAGACTGGAATACAAGGCACCAAATTTCTGGCAATAGGCCAGAGTCAGAGTCATTCATGACTGCTTTGACATGACCTCTAGATGGTCGTATGATCTTGACGTTGAAAGTGAAGTCTTTCCGTGTGGAGTTGGACTGATGCGGGGTCAATGAAGAACATTCGATTTTATGTTATACTTCTGATGTCCATGAACTGGTCTCAGTATTACATTTATGTCAATTGATATCAATCAATTCATATATTCAATATACACCCAGGTGTCAATTATTTGAATTCAACGCTAATGCTAGCACGGCATATTACTTCCTAAATTATTTTTGTTTTTCAATAGTAATCAAAAAAAAAAAAAGAAAAGAAAAAATCAATCAATAAAAAATGATAGACAAATAGCAACGTTGAAAGTAGCAAGAATTGAGGCCTTCTTTTAGCATTATATTCAAACCTTCGGCCCTCCACTGTACCTTGAAATGTTATTATTAACAGTTGGACATTTAATATAGCTAAGCTATACTAGCATATTGCGTGTAATAACCCGCTGCTTACATGTATATGCTTTCACCCAATCCCAGGGCTGTATTTATTCTGATCAGCATGAATTGATATACAATATCAACCTCTATTATTCTTTCAATCAATTCTCCTCTCTGCCCTGACTGATACATGCAAAATCCCATCGTCCAGTAGTGTCAACGGCTCCCTCCCCCAAAAAAAAACAAGCTCAGGCCACCAAAATATACGACGAATTTCCCTTTCCGGAAGGTGACGTTTTGAATTCAATACTATTAGTATGCATCGACAATAAATAATCCATCCATCCCTTGCTTGAAGTTCCCATCAGGCCATAAACAACGTCATACGTACGGAGTACTGTACGTAGCTGGATACTACTACACCACAATGGACACAATGATCTATGGGACACGTGGGATTGACTTTGAGACGCCTAACTGACACGCAAGTGAAAAAAAACTGGTTGACAAAAAACTGCAAGCCGAAAGAGAACGGTGCGAATCCACATTTATTGACAAATAAGAACCAGGCGTTCACAACAAGTCGCAATACCAGCCAGGATCGTCGCGACTCGGTATCTGTCGATCAGGTCGATCACTGAGCCACAGAGTAGCATTCCTAGCCTCAGTTGCCGTGCGTGGCGGCCTAACCTGACCTGACCTCAACTGTCGAGACGACTCGTCGAGGGCTTTGGCACTACGTACTAGCCATGCTTAGCATTTATCTTTACGGTATGTACTTGCATACGGCGTCCTCCGAGCCCAGAAAATTCAAATACTACTTACTACGAGGAACGAATAGAAACAAAACGAACCAGAAAAAAACAAGTTTGCGCTGGAGTCCTGAATCGCGATCACGATCACAATTATTGATCTGCGCTGGGGTTGGCCTCGCAGGGCTGCAGTAAAGTTAAGTTACAGCCCACGTGAAAATAAAACCATGGAATCGAATTATTCTCGCACACACAAATATTGAATAGTCTTCTCCAGACCGTAGCGAGTGTAGTCTCATTGGATCGTGCGCGGTGATGGGAGAGTGGGTTTGGGGCTGGATCGGCAGTTGTTAAAGCTTAGAACGGCCTTAGTTATTAGTACGTATTGAGTTTTTGTTATCGAAGACTAGCACGACTACTATTCTGGTTTGTACCAGAGTTGGAAGCGCGGAATTAATACTTTATGCAGTAGGTAGTGGTTCATGGTTCACGTGGAGAATGGAGTGGATGAACCATGGGTGCGAAATGGGCTTACCTGTCTGCCGGTAGCCGTTATTCTACATCATAAAAATAATATTGTGTCGAGGTTATGCAAAGTATCTGCTCCATAAGCGTAAGACCTGAATCTCTAGAGAAAGCTAATACCCAGACTATTGAAGATGGGCTGCAGAGTGCACGTGCAGCGCCACACTCGCTGTCAAAGTTGAACACCATGTGGCAGTGTATATTACATCGTGGTACGAAATACTGACAATCTTACCATACAGCCATTAAGCGTAAAAAAGGGCAACAGAATCCGCTATTGAACACACTATCGGCTGTCCCTGTCACTGAACGAAACCTGCAGGATGCGGCTCGAGCGGCTTTCCCTTGTTTGGGGTTGAGGGTCAACACATGGCCATCCTTCGCATCGGTTAGTTTTGGAGATCGGCAGATTCCTGAAAGCTGGAGATGACGAAATTAGGTTCCACAGAGGCGAATGATGGAATCGCGTCAACGCCTTCGACGTAGGTATGAAGTATCCGTACTGAAGAAAGAAGCCGAGGGGCCGAAAATTCTAGTACTATCCGTATGGCATGCCGATGTGATCGGCAACTCCTCAGACTCCAGAGAGTAGGTGTGGCTGTAGCAATCCGGGGGCCATATGCGGAGCTCGCGGTGCTTGTCCAGAAAGAGTGTTTGGTGGTCCGCATTGGGAATGAGAAACGGCTGGCTGGTTGCTCCTTGCAGGCTGCAGCCTACAGGTTGTAGTCGTACAGCCTATTCGTACGCGAGACTGCGAACTGGGTCAGTCGAGACAGATCACTTGCATCGATCTGCCGGGTTGCCAATCCTTTTGATCGCTCAGACCAGTGTGGGGGCCGGGCCGATACACCACGTTCTCGGAAGATACGTAGATGGGATAGGAAAACACACGTGCCATCACTGGTCAATAGCTCTCAATAGTCGTAGAATAGTTAGCGGGCTCTTCGCATCCTGATGACGAGTTGATCACACAGATATCTGGCCCCGGTGGATGCTCCGCTGAGTCTGATCTGATGTCAACAGTAAATACTCCGATGAACAGTTCGTAAGTTGCCATATGGCAGCTTGATCTGGCAGAGTCTTCATAGCTCATACGTACGTATATGCAAGCGAGGTATGTTGTGCGCGATACGACGCCACCACACGTTGACTCGTTAACTTGGATGCATGCCGTTCGTAGTCGTACTATCGGTGACAGTGTAGACGAGCGATGGGGCCAGACGGGATGTCGGGAATGTGGCGGCTCGTGATGGAAGCGGGCCAGTGCAGTCAGGGTCTGACTGTTTCAAGCAGTGTTCATTTTGAGTTGTACTGTTATTATTGTTGACGCCTAAATGTCCAAGGAAAATAAGGAAACGGAAAACATTACGCGGACACGGAAGGAGCGCGCGACAGGCGACTCCGTGTCTTACCTAAGCCTATTGTTGTTGTCTATTGTGCAACTCCTATTGATGACGGCGGAGATCGGAGATAGTACGTAGATGCTGTCAGCGCGGATCATAACCACGACAGGCTGTATTTATAATATGAGAAAATGGGTTAACAGTCTGTGCTCCCTGCTCACTGCTCACTGCTCAGTTGCTGCGGCGGACGCGTCAACTGACTCAACCAACTCGTGGCATAACATTGCAATTTCCATAGTGAGAGTAGGACATGTCATATAGTTAATTTGTAGACTCCACAGTGCGTCCTGGACGTATCACTATCCGGTCAGTGTCAGTGGTCATAGCATCTGTAAATGTTTAAAAAATATCCGCAAACAGCACACCAATGTGAATTGTCTCGCGCACGTCCGGTGGTTAGTTTGAGCCGTTGATTGGGATTTGGCGATCTCTGCAGGACCAATAAATGGGCAATGGCTTGGAAGTTGGGATGTATCATATTACTAGTATTCAATATCCTAATTGTCACTAATGATTCATGCAGAAACTTGTAATTAAGTTGTTACCAATCACACTACCCCTGACATTATCTGATTGCAGACTGCAAATTCCATCCCATTTTACTATTCATCTTCTACGTATTAGAATATAGGGACGGCGCAGCCCATGGTACTGGGCTGCTCAAGTTTGGGTCGGTGGGTCGCGTCTGAGTCTGGTTCGAATATTGAGTCGATACGGCGTGGCCATTGGATGGGGAGCAGTTAGTAGAGCGCATTGAATAATAATTAATTTTTATTATCGACTCGCGGCGCCGTTGCTGTGGTTTATCCCCTGTTCCCCGGGCTGTGAGCGAGGTCTAGGCTCTGCTAGTGCGAAACCAACCGTATGTATTCAACAAATACTCAAACACTTTTGACAAGAATACTGGAAGATCTCAGCAACGCAAGAGGATTCTCTGTTATAGAGAGGATAGCCATATCGTTCATTGTACAGGTGCTCCGTAGCTGTACCGCAGAGAGTATCGTGGTACGTGGTAATACTACGAGAGAATAGAGAAAGATCGGCTGGCACTAGCCCGCACTACCGAATCCTTCCGCTCCGCACTAGCACTAGCGCATCCTGCAGCGGACTCTTGCCTGTCACCGTATTCTTTTCATATTGGTACGTATTATTATTATGGCTTGTGCCTGGCGTGACGCTGCTTTAACTTGGATTGTATATGGTGCCCAGCTACCCTGTACACAGGACAGGGTACAGAGTACGAGAACTCGGATTCGCCAGACCAGGGATTTGGGCTGCGACGGAATACTTACTCTCGTATGAGTCGTATCGAATGTTAAATGTACGTATTATTCAAGTCACAATACTCCGTAGTAAATAATAGTAATAGTAATAGTAATAGTAACACTGTATGTCACGCCTGATGGTCCAGGTCAGCCTTACTGCGATTATTATTCAATACGAGCCCTCCATACCAAACAGCCTGAATACTTAGCCCCATCAGCTAGCGAGCGTCCAGCCCCCGTCGGAGTATACTGGCTGCACTGCAAGGTGAAACGACCACGTGACCGGCCCTAAAAGCGGCGGGGTGCCTCTTGCCCCCCGAGTGACTCTGCGTCGATGCAGTAGTAGTTAATGATACACTTCCTCCTCCTTCGCCTGCTATCCCCTCCTCTTCTTCTCCCCTCTCCCCTGGCATCCAGAGTTCCCAAGGGCTCATGTGGAAACACCGCTTTTCCGCCAGAGAAGATCAAGCGTCTCGAACCGAATCGGGTCTCCATCTCTCGGATCTTGGTCTTTTCGGGCGCTCTAATAAGAAAAAGTCTCCATCCGGTACGTCTCACTATTGTCTGTCTGCCCTGGAACCAAGTCACAAGGGACTCATCCTTTGTTGCGCCCTCCACCCCATCCGTCACCATTGTCGTCTCTTGCGTTTGCTTCTTTCTTGTTCCCCCTCTTTCATCCCATTCCGCCCCATTGGGCCTGTCCATCGGAGAGTTTATTGTCTCTTTCTCTCAACCAAACCACGCCGATTGACCAATTCCTCCTCCAGTTGAATACCCGTCTTCGGACGCCAATTCGCATCGTTCGCGCGCCGACTCGGTTTCCACCACGCGGTCTTTGCGCTCGTCCTTGCGATTTCCCCAGAATAATAACCATCACCAACCACGCCCGGAGAGCGCTTTGTCGCGCCAGTCATACCGGTCGAGCCACAATCGCACGCCGGCCCTCCCTGCTCTCCGTGCTCCTCACGTTGAAACCACCACCTCTGCCGTATCGGCACACTCCAATCGCTCCCAGACGTCCTTCAACTCTCGCTCTGGCCGCGTCACCTCCGGCATGATGGACGGAGACCGCACACGCAGCCGACGAGAGCGCACTTTCGTCGGCTCGGCCTGCGCCGTTTGCGAAGAGCCTCTAGAACACACCCTCCGCGGAGAGCGCGTGTTGCAATTCTCCTGCACCCACGTCTCCCACGAAGCCTGCTTTTACGAGTACATCAAAGAGTTTGAATCGCAGTACTGCCCAACGTGCAATGCGCCGCTGGGCCTGGACACAAGCAGAGGCGGCAACGTCTTGGATCTGGGTAAGTTGACCCGTCACTCGACCAACCCAGTCCAGCTGCCTAATCATCCTCTTATTGCAGAGAAGTTGAGCAACATTGTCCGCTCTCAATCGGTCAGTGATAACTCAACTTTGCGCAGCGGTCTCACGACCCCCACGCCGTGGGATAACCACAGTCAACCTGCCACCACCCACGATGGACACCGCATGCATCAAGACTCTCTCTACAACAGCCGGCGGGACAGCCAGACCACCAGCCATAGCCAAAGAGAAAGAATAGAGCGCTTGACTTCTGGGTCCCGCCAGCATCACATTCGCCAGGACAGTGGTGCCACGGGGGTCACGGGGGTCACTGGGGGCACGGGGATCGCCTCGTCTGGCGACTACAACGACGGACAGCACCACAGCACTGGCAGGCGACACGACTATGATCTACAAGCTATGGAATCCGATCTTAGCCCACGCGCTACTCATATCAAGAACCCTATTCCAGCTCCTATCGTGACTGTCCGCTCCGAGTTCCCCACACTCAATCGCTCGCGACAGCAGCAGCCATTGACGTGTCTCGTCACTGTCGAAGTTCCAGACGGCCATTGGCGACCGGATATGGAAGACCTGCGTTTTACACCGCTCAACACGCAGCTGCCGGCAGAAGATATTTACAACCCCATTCGATCACCCACCATGCCGCCATCAAGGCCTCCTCTCCCTGAGCCTCGCGAGAACTTGGCTCGCGAGAACTTGGAAGAGGTTTCGGAGGAGCTCCGGTTGCGGGTGGATAATTGGCATGGTCTAGAATTTGCTCGGTAAGTTTTCATTTCTGTAAGGGGGTATATCCACTAACGACGATCTAGTTTCGGAAAATTACGTCTGTACGGAATAATGCACGTGGGCAAAGACCGAGAGTCTTGGCAAGAATTAGAATGTTTCTTGTTTGGGGAGATGCTCATTTGCGTCAAAGAAAAGAAAAACGCCGCCGAACCCGTCAAAATAGATTCGAAACGCAAAAACACTCGCTGCACGTTGAAGGGCTCCATCCTCATTAAGAAGCACCTGCGCGAGGTCGAAGTCGTGTCAGGTACGATTTCCAGGGGACCAAAAATAAACGTGCTGACTGGGCTAGACGAGCCTATCCTGACGCTCAACCTATCCGTCAACGAGTTGCCCTGCTTCCACCTGCGATTCAAAACCAAAAACGAGCTGGAACTGTGGAAGCGCGCGTTATCAGACCTAAACAACCCTGAGCCACCAGCCCCAATCAGCAACGTCGAATATGACGAGACCAACACTCCGGAAGACGACGACTATCGCACGACCAAGACAAACAAGCGTCAGTCTTCAACTACCTCGTCCTATGGTGCCGGCAAGTCCAACAACACTGCTCTCACAGAGTACACCAACAATGCCAACATTGCTCCCACTACTTTCCATGTGCCGCTTGACTTGGTGGTTGTCATTCCTGTATCGTCATCGATGCAAGGTCTGAAAATTACTCTCTTGCGTGACAGCTTGAAATTCTTGGTCCAAAATCTAGGCCCACGAGACAGGATGGGCCTGGTAACCTTTGGCTCCAGCGGCGGTGGCGTACCTCTTGTTGGGATGACTACCAAAGCTTGGAACGGCTGGGGGAAGATACTGAACTCTTTACGTCCTGTTGGCCAAAAGAGCCTGCGCGCGGATGTTGTCGAGGGTGCCAATGTCGCCATGGACCTTCTCATGCAACGGAAATCAAACAACCCTATCTCTACCATCCTCTTGATCAGCGACTCTTCCACTTCGGACCCTGATAGTGTCGACTTTGTCGTGTCTCGAGCTGAAGCCGCCAAGTAAGTTTTTTACCCCCCCAAGAGCTGTTGTTGCTAATACTAATTAAATTTTTAACAGGGTTGGAATCCATTCTTTCGGCCTCGGACTTACTCACAAGCCAGACACGTTGATCGAGTTGTCGACCCGCACCAAGGCCTGCTACACTTATGTGAAGGATTGGATGATGCTCCGGGAATGTGTTGCCGGCTGTCTTGGTTCCCTGCAGTCGACGTCCCACCAAAATGTCAAGCTCAAACTGCGACTGCCAGAAGGCTCACCCGCAAAGTTTGTCAAGATCAGCGGAGCTCTTCACACAACAAAGCGCGCTACTGGAAAAGACGCCGAAGCAGCGCTTGGCGACTTGCGGTTTGGCGATAAACGAGGTAAGTAAGCTGTGCAAGTATGATGATCTCGCGACTAACAAGTGTACAGATATTCTCGTCCAGCTTGTCATTCAGCCAGATAATGCATCCCAAGAACACGTCCCTCAAGATCCTTGGCAGAGTATCGTTTCCGGGTTGGAAGCACTGGGCGGTGGTTCCGACGGCGACGAACAACGCGTTGTCAGCGTTGAAGAGGTTCCACTGATCCAAGCCGATCTCAGCTATGGAGATATCCTTCGCGAAGGCCACCTCACCCACTCTCCGAGACCGTCTCTGCTGGCCATCACTATGCTTCCTCCTAGCTCAAAGAAGCAAGGTCGACCAGTTACGCCTCCCATTCCTCCGCACCCTTCGATTGTACAGCGGAGGATGGAATTGCTTGCGTCTGATATGCTGACAAGAGCACTTACTCTTGTCTCCCGTGGACAACATGACCGCGCCCAGCATCTCCTTTCGGAAACGCGCAGTATCCTGAAAGGTTTAGGAAAAGGAGGACTTCCTCCTCTACCGCCTGCGGCTTCTGTCAAATCCAGTGGCACTGGATTCAGCAGTCCTACCGATACCCCCAATTCGTCTTCTCCTCGGTCATCAAACTTCCCGGAGAATTCCTCCGGTGGGTCTGAGACTGCGACTATTACACCTGTTGCTGCTGTGGATCAACATGTCATGTCAGCCCTTGACGCCGATCTAGAGTCTGCTTTGGAGTGGATCAACCATCCTGCAGTGTTTGGCAGGGATTCCCGCAAAGCCGTCCTTCAGGGGATTGGCGTGATTTCTTCGCAACGGGCATTCACATACCGTACCCCGTCGGAATCGCTTTGGTCCGAACGCGTGGCTGGCGTCAAGCGACTCACCGACCGGTCAAAAGACTGGCGAGAAGATATGGGTGACGAATCTGCATTGACTGAAGAGTAATGTTTTACCAAGACCGACTCACTCGAGATGAATTTTCCTTGATTTTACTTACCCATTTTCTTTTTTCATGATACCATTTTGTTTGGATGCGCATTCCTTGCTCGAGGTGTTCATATTTTTTTTATATGTATTGATCTTTTTCAGTATGTATATTTTTCTTACTGCCGGATGGATACTGTATTTTTGGACACACAGCTCGTCAGAGCCATGATTTTCATATCTGTTTTCATTTTACTCATCTTGCATTCTTTGGGTATTTACTTTATTATCTCTCTGTGATACTGGACTGGTCTCATTTGTTGATATTATTGGACTATGTATGTACATAGCATGCCACCGAGGCGTCCGCTCACTGGTTGTGAATATGACGATTTATGCTTGACTTGATATTTGTATTTGAATCCAACGAGTAGGACGTACGTAGTTAAGATTTGAAGTAATGTGAAGAATGCTAATTACTAGCGCGTTTTGTACGTACCTTGCGGAAATCTTACGTCACGTCAGATTCAGAACCTGGGGTAACCGTTAACGATCTTCTTCCGCGCAACGTGCGACGACACTGAACTCGAGCTGACCGCAACAGAACTTAGAAGACGTGCGACAATGTGACATGCTGTCAATGAGTCTCGTAGCAGCGCCTTCAAACCGAACATCGGCCGTCGGTTCGCAATGGCTATTGCTGCTGCTGCTGTTGCTACTGTCGGCCGCGTGATTATTCGGCCGTGTCTTTTTTCGAAGTCATCTTCGTTGGTGGCATGTACCTCGACGTATCATCTCGCCGAATCAATTTGCGTGCGGCCGGCGGGGTTATCACTGTCGACGACAAATACGACGTTTAGAAGATACAAGCACAGACCGAACTCGCATACGCATACGCATACGCATACGCATACGCATACGCATACGCATACGCATACGCATACGCATACGCATACGCATACGCAGCGCAGACACAGACCGAAACAGCGGCCGTTTTCGAGTACACGCGCGCGAAGAGAGAACGAACAACGGTACAAAGACTACGATCCATACCATGGCCACCACCACTATCGATTTACCCTCCCAGGTCTAATACAACGCCGAATCGACGGCATACGCATCGTCCTCTCAGCTCGCATAGTACAAGCCCTCGCAGCATGCTGGCTTTTGGGGTATATACTCAACTTGGAAACAGTCGAGGTACACCGAAAAAAATTACAGACAAGAGGTCAGGGCTGATTCAAAAGGAAACCGGTCGTCGCCGCTTCAACGTCATTCGACCCGAAACAGAAGCCAGCGTAGGCGAGAACCTGTATCGGCAGCATCTACATACCTTTCGCGATCGTATCTTGCCGTCGCATCATCCAGACGCGTTAATTGTGGAGAAGGTCATGGATCGGTTGATTCCGCATGTTGAGTTGGAGTATGTGGATTGGAAGGTGCATGTTATCAGGGATGATAGTATTGTGAATGCGTTTGTGCTTCCGTCGTGAGTTTTTTCCCCCCTCTCTTTTTTGAAAAGCTATCTGACTCCTGTAGAGGAAAAGTATTCGTCTACACCGGTATCCTTCCCATTGCTCAGGATCATGACGGGCTGGCAGTTATCCTGGCCCATGAGATTGCGCATGTCGTGGCCCATCATTCTGCCGAGCGGATGAGTTCCTGGTGGACTGTGATGGCGGGTATTGCGGCGTTTGCAGGTCTTTTTGATGTCTCTGGTCAGGTTCCGTCGCTTTTTATGAATGTTCTTTATATGCTGCCGAATTCGAGGACTATGGAGGTATGTTTGGAACTAAGACATGACGCTGACGCATTTCTGATAACTGGGTAGTCTGAAGCGGATATGATTGGATTGAGTATGTTTTGCATAATATTGGAATTGTTTTTCTGTGGGTTACTGATCTATGTTCAGAGC
Source organism: Talaromyces sp. P118-02 (assembly GCA_037040535.1). Taxonomy (NCBI): domain Eukaryota; kingdom Fungi; phylum Ascomycota; class Eurotiomycetes; order Eurotiales; family Trichocomaceae; genus Talaromyces; species Talaromyces sp. P118-02. The sequence continues at coordinate 95,764 of JAXQGY010000928.1, forward strand.
TCATGGCCGAGGCTTGCTTTGATCCCAATGCCGCCTATGCAGTGTACGTTTCTTTCCTTTCCTGCTACGTGTTCTCCTGACACCTGTTTACGTTCGTTTAGATGGGAGCGTTTCATCAGATTTGAGAAAGAAAACAGCCCTTCTGAATTCCTCTCAACACACCCTTCGGTACGCATCCAGTCAACTATCTGTACACACTGTACTGAACGTCTGTAGAACTTTAACCGGCTACAAGATTTCCGCGAACTGTAACTTGACCTTTCTTTTTTTCTGCAGAGAGGGATCGTCGTCTAATTATTTATAGGATGCAAGACGCCGAGACGCGGTATAGGACAAGCGGATGTGATTTCGCTGGTCGTTATAGTAAGTCAATCTGCACAAGTAGTGACAGCGTTGGCTGACATTGAATCCAGTGCAAGGGTTTCATAAAGCCTCTCGCAAATCGGATTGGCCTGTAGAGACCAAAATACGTGTTTCCAGCAAACAATAATGTAAATACAATATCATCTAATACAATTAATCTAGATCAAAATATTGTCTACTTCAAGTTGTCCAGTCATGTATAGATCGGCTAATCGATAAGTCCCCTGTTTGCACTGTTTGCAAGCCACCAGCGGCAGCTCGACCAAAAATTAAGCAAGAAGCGTTCCCCGCCGAAGTTATTATTATCAAAGGAAGACATCGCCCCTGTCAAAGAAAGGTACGTCGAGAATTTGTGCATGCAGGGGTATTCAAATTCTAATATACCTAAAACAGTCTTTCTTTCTCTTCCTTTTAGTTTCTCCTTCAGTCGCTCTTAGGAGCTTTGTGTGAACCATGTCCTTGTCGATACCCGGCCCCTCCCAGGCCGGACTCTTCAAGCAGGGCTACCAAAGGTGCGTCTATCCTATCCAACTTTTTGGACTCTCCTAATTGTTAAAAATACAGCCACGATGCTGAAGACGGCGCGGTCATCCGCAACATCGAAGCCTGCCGCGCCATTTCCCAAACCGTCCAGACGTCGCTCGGCCCTTATGGCCGCAACAAGATCGTGATCAACCACCTGCAAAAGATGTTCCTGACCTCGGACGCCGCGACGATTCTGCGAGAATTGGATGTTGTGCACCCGGCCGCCAAGCTGCTCGTCATGGCGAGTCAGCAGCAGGACTCGGAAATGGGCGATGCGACGAACCTCGTTATTGTCTTTGCTGGCGAGCTGTTGAAGAAGGCGGAGGAGTTGCTCCGGATGGGTCTCAAGACGAGTGATATTGTGCAGGGCTATGAGAAGGCGCAGAATGTTGCGTTGAGTGTGTTGGAGGGTGGGTTTTCCCCTTTTTTTCGAAGAGAAAAAGATGCTAATTAGTAATAAATGCAGACCTCGAAGTCGACCGCCTAAAGGAAATGCGCTCGCAAACAGAGCTCAGCAAAGCTCTCCGCACCGTCATCGCCAGCAAGCAGTCCGGATCCGAAGATGCTTTGGCCGCCCTCGTCTCCGAAGCTGTGCTCGCCGTTCTGCCCAAAAACCCCGTCAACTTCAATGTTGACAATGTCCGTGTGGTCAAGATCATGGGTGGAAGCCTGGAGCAGTCGCGAGTGATTAAGGGTATGGTCTTTGGCCGTGAGCCAGATGGACAAGTGAAAAAGGCGCGCAAGGCCAAGGTCGGCGTGTTTAGCTGCCCGATCGATACCTCGCAGACGGAAACCAAGGGCACGGTTCTCCTGAAAAACGCGCAGGAGATGCTCGACTTCACCAAGGGCGAGGAAGAGCGCTTGGAGGCAGCAATCAAGGAGCTGTACGACTCGGGTCTTCGTGTCGTTGTTGCTGGTTCGACCGTGGGCGAGTTGGCCATGCACTACCTCAACCGCTTCAACATCCTCGTCATCAAGATCCTCTCCAAATTCGAACTGCGCCGCCTCTGCCGTGTCGTGGGAGCCACGCCGCTCGCCCGACTGGGTGCTCCCATGCCAGATGAAATTGGAAGCGTCGATGTTGTCGAAACCACAGAGATTGGCGGCGACCGAGTCACAGTCTTCCGTCAAGAGGACGCCAACACCGTCACCCGCACTGCCACCATTGTCCTGCGCGGCGCGACCCAGAACCATCTCGACGACGTCGAACGAGCCATCGACGACGGCGTCAACGTTGTCAAGGCCGTCACAAAGGATCCGCGCTTGATCCCCGGTGCCGGCGCCACAGAAATCCAACTCGCAGAACGAATCTCTGCATTTGCAGACAAAACCCCTGGCCTCTCACAGTACGCTATCAAAAAGTATGCCGAAGCCTTTGAAGTCGTGCCCCGCACTCTCGCCGAATCCGCCGGTCTCGATGCCACCGAAGTCCTCTCGCGCCTGTACTCTGCACACCAACGCACAGACGAGTCTGAGAATTCCGACGGATCTGACGAAGGCTCAGACGAGTCTTCTTCTTCCTCTGATGAAGAGCCATACTGGACGACCGGCGTCGATCTGTTCTCAACCTCCAACACCGGCACCATCGACGCCGTCGAAGAAGGTATTCTGGACCTGATGGTATCCAAGAACTGGGCAATCCGTCTTGCGACTGAAGCCGCTCGCACCGTTTTGAGCGTGGACCAGATTATCGTTGCTCGTCAAGCCGGTGGACCGAAACCGCCTGGCCAGAATCCTAACTGGGATGAGGATTAATCGAGGAGAAGAAAAAAAAAAGTTGGCTTTTAATGGAACGGGTTTTTTATTACACTTTTTTTTTGTTATTTTTATTTTTTTCTGTCCTGAAATGGGATGTGAATAGATAATGTGACCAATTGATGAAATTATATTGTGAATTAGAGGTACTTTGAATGATAGTAAGATCATAAATAATTCCAAGTTATAACCATAAACGCCCCAGTACATGTACTCCATTGAGTTGAATATGTATTAAAGAAATTCGAAAATATCAGTTCCAAGGTCGATCCGTCCAGCGGGTTGGCCTTAGTTGTATGGTGATTGGTTGCTCCGTTTGAAGTGTTTCCGACGGAGAGATACATATTCGTAAATTGGAGGGAATATACGAGTTTTGAATGATATAGACGACCTTGCAAAAGTGTCGCGATGTGTTGTGAGATGTAAAGACGGTTGAATTGGAGGCCCCCTCTTGCTTGCATATGAACACTGTCTGGTAAAGAGAAAAGCGACATTCAACATATCATGTGATTCATGTCGGCCAACCATAAAAAGACGGACATTCTTGTCTTTTTTTTTTTTTTTTAATTGTTGAATGGCATCACGCAAAAGCCCAGTTCGTGTTTGCGCGCGTCCTGAAACTGTGACCATGTAGCTGCTGGCGCTTGCGACCCTCCTCCCGCATCGTCCATCGCAGATAGTTCGAAAAGAGCGTGTGAGAGTGCAATGTAATCCAGATAAGGATCAAGCAACTGGCGATGTATTTTTCCTCGGCGGAGAAGGCTAGATCCATGGTGATGGATTGATAATTTTTCTTTCTTTCTGAAGGGGAAGAGGAAGGGAAGAAAGAAAAAAAAGAGATGGGTGGTAGAGATGAGGAGAAGCAAGGGAGAGAGGCGCGCTGCGTAATACGGAGGAAACACTGGCAGATAAGAGGGGTGAAGGCCAGGGTTAGAGTAAGTCTCCTCGGATACAACTTCCGTGCGAAATAAGACCTCAAATAAAAGTAATTCAAACACACGATTGACGCTTAAGCAGGAGCATCAAGGCATTCCATCGTCGTGGTTGGTATCAATTGCTCTCGCCCATGTGAGGTGCAAGTGGTAAGACGGTAATCTGCGGGTAATAAATTACCGGGACCCACGTGACCACAGAAAATTAGTTTCTGAGCGGAAGTCCGAACATCAACAAGACCACAAGACAAGAACAAGAACTCCAGCTTTTGCGAGGTTTGCCTTCGTTGAGCCCATCCCTGTTCTCAAAACTCCCTTGTTTTCATCGTTTTTCTAGCAATTCGCATTCTCAAAACAACCACCATGTCAATTGCTTCTCAAGCCGCAGCCCGATGCTGCAGACAGGCCGCTCGCCCATCGTCCTTCTTGCGCATCTCGACTTCATCCTCCACATGCCTTTACAAGCAACAACAGACGACACCTGCTCGCAGGTGGCAATCGACTGACGCAGCTGCGGCTCCTACGAACCCTAAGATTACACAGATTGTCGACCAGATCAGCCAATTGACTTTGTTGGAGACTGCGGACCTTGTTTCGAGCTTGAAGGTTGGTGGTCTTTTTTTTGTTTCCTCAATCGCACACCTTACCATATAAATGCGACGAGGTGGTCAATTTCCAATTCTAATAACGCGTCTTAGTCTCGCCTGAACATTCCCGACCTCCCCGTTGGCGGCTTCGCCATGCAAGCAGGCCCAGCCGGCGGTGCTGCCCCAGCCGCCGCCGAGGAGGAAGAAGCCGAACCGGCCGCCGCTGAAAAGACTCTTTTCAACCTGAAACTCGACTCCTTTGAGGCTGGCTCGAAGCCCAAGATCATCAAGGAAATCAAATCCATGCTCGGTCTCTCGTTAGTCGACAGCAAAAAGTTCGTCGAGGCTGTGCCCAAGGTCATGAAGGAGAACGTGCCCAAGGACGAGGCTGAGAAGATCATTGAGACCCTCAAGGGTCTTGGTGCCAAGGCTGTTATGGAGTAAAAAGGGGATGTTTCGCCTGATCTTAATTTGACATTCGCAGACGCCCAAACGAGCGCCGACTATACCAGGCAGAGCTGCTTGGGAGGAGATGAAAGCTGCGGAGATATAATTGTACATTATCGTGGAAGGGAGCAAGAAATCTGTTTGGGCCTCTTGACTCTTGGTTGAGTCGTTGGAGTATCCTTCTGATGGACTATGTCTTACTATAAACTGTTTATTACCTGTCACAATTCATTCCGTTTCGATTTGATTTGATATACTTTAACTCATGTTATTCTTCAATTATTGCGTAACTATTCATTACACAGTTGGGTTGGAGATTCTACTCACTCGTCAGCAAAGTACAATCGGAAAAGGGATCCAAAAACTCACTCTATCAAATTACCATCCGGATCCCTCACGTAAACACTTCTCAGCGGACTTCTCGCCCCCGTCCTCTTCACCACCTGCCCACCCTCCAGCACCTCAATGCCTCTCTCGCTCAGCTTCTTGAGTACTTCGCCTACATCGTCATTGGCCAGAAAACACAGATCCGCAGTGCCCGGGAGAGCTGTAGAAGCCTTGGGCTCGAACTCTTTCCCGGCTTGGTGAAGATTGATCTTCTGGCTTCCGAACAGCAGGGCGTGTCGCGTTGTATCGGGGTCTTTCGGTGATGTGAACGACTGATGCGCCATCCCCAGGACTTCGGTGTAGAACTTGATAGTGTCGGGTATAGAGCGGACTGTTAATACAAGATGGTCCAGCGATGCCAGAGTGCACACGGGCTTGTCAGAGGTAGCTGCTGTAATGGTGGACATCCTGCGGCGGAATACTATGGCTTTGGAGGGGAGAAGAGGCCGGCGTGGGATAGATGCAATTCGGGATCTTGTAAACGCGGATGCCAAGGACGACGTTTGCATATCGGCCACGGCTCAAGTCTGTATTCTCTTCCTGCTGCGTATGTCCAATTGCTCGAATTGAGAAGTAGTTGTAAGTTGTAAGTTGAGAGTTGGGGACATTGTCAATTCAAGATGTCATGGTCGTGACTGGGCGCCCCGGCCAATCGGAAAGCGGCAGGTCCCACTTGTATTCTCCGCTCGATGGATCGTCCAGCTTCATCCCTCACGAGACTCTCTCAGACAGAGCTTATTCCTCCGACTTCACTGCTGCATGTCCGCAGCACTGCTCAGGGCCCGCCATGTCCTCTGGGTGCAGGCCGACCTCTCCATGGTTGCCCCGTCTGCGACTGTACAGCCATGTCTGCCGCCGCATTAACCAACCGCTTTCCTCGCGCTTCGTCGTCCACCCTCTCCCCATCACCACAACAATCGCACCATCATCCACAGTGAAAAGACACTATGCATCGCGGAAACCTCGGAGTGCTCCAAGAAAGACAATGGCCCATGACGGCTTGCACAACGGCATGCACGACGGTAAGCACAAAGTGTACACCGAAGATGACAGGCAAAGAGCAGAAAGATCGCAACAACTCCTGCGCAGCGACGCGGCTGCGATCTACAAATCGGCTCTACAGGCAGGGGTATTTGACGATAAGATGACACCGGAACTTTTTGAAGACATTGCGCGGCGGCTAATCGACATATCGTCAACACACCGTGCCGATAGCATCGCCGTGAAAAAAATATACGACGGTGATCCCAATACAGTCTTATCCGTGGCTTCGGCGCTGATTGTGTGGATTCCATGGCATCCCAACTTGTTCGGTTGGGCTTCTTATGCGACAGCACATGCCGGTGCCACGATTTCTGTGGTATCCCTCGTGGGATTGGAACTCGAAAAGCCGTTTACCACCTACCAAACAAGAGAATTCATGCAGCTCGAGGTTCTGGCCAAAAGAGGCATTCCGCTCGCAATGCGAAAGCAGGCCGACGTCTATTGGGATCAAAAGAGATACGATGAGGCTCTCAAGATGCTGGAACAACTTCACAGTCGTACATATCCGTCAAATAACTCCGCCGGACTTAAGGACGATATAACCATGGGAGGTAAAATTTCTCCGCCCTGGAATCGGCTCGCTGAATATTACCTTCACTTTGAAGAACTCGACAAGGTAGACGCCATGACTAAACTCGGTGCTCTCGATTACCAAGATCCTGACGCCCTAACGGCATACGCACATTTTGCGAAAGAGCGGAAAGAATGGGACGTATATGAACAATGTGTCTCCGTCGCCGCTACAGCAGGCAATAGCGAAGCCTGTCTGCGACTTGGCAATTTCTACTACCTGATGCACCAAGGCAAGATTCCCTCCGCAGATAAACTCCCCGAAAACGCCTCCTGGTTTCACTCCTTTTTCCACAAATGGTTTGGTAAACCTCGCACCCTTCAAGATTTCCGGAAGTTGGCTATAGATTGGTACTGCCTGGCCCTACACCATGGCAATGGAAAGGCAATCAGAAATTTCGTGGTCCTGTTACGCCAGGACGGCCAATTGGAAACGGCTGCCGAGGCTCTCTCCAAACTTGAGAAAACAAGTCCAGAGGAATGGAGAAGCCCGAACATTGTCAGGTTACGAGCGAAGATGGGAGACCTGAGTTTCCAACCTAATATACCCCCGGCATGGCTTGAATTATGAGTTATTCTGTGCTATTCTTGCTCCGTGTTTTTGGCGAAAGCCTGTTTGTCTCAATAACAAATCTCGTATTAGCGTTTTGGTTGTGCTCGGAGTCTGCATATAAAAGAGAAGTAGAAACTTCTAGTGTATCATATAATTTTTAAAAAAAAATTCAAATTTCCACCTACTCAGATCCATTATTTTCATCGTCAGCCTTCCGCTTCCCTTTCCCCTTTCCCGAGCGAGGCTTCAACTCAAACATGCCCATCTCCTTGAGTTTCCAAGTCAATACCGACGACTCCTTCATTCCTGGAAAGTCCTTTGACGAGAAAACACGAAACGGTTCCGACAGCGTCTCAGCCAGGATGGGCTGAGCTTTTCCCGTTTCAAACGCCATGCCCCAATCCATAAGACGGAACTTTAAGCGATAGGTTCCCGCTGTGCGCACAGAAAGATCTGCAAATACAAAAAAAGTTGCGGGTATATTGCTGGTCTCTGTCAATGATGTAGTAATATAGGAGCTTCGCCCAGGCTGGCTGGATGGATGGCCCGGTGCGGTTTCGGGGTCTGGATCGATCGGTGTGTAAAAGGGGGACACATATGTTTTACCAGATAGCACTTGAATAGACCGCGGGTGTGGAGATGAAGAGCCACTGTCTAAAGGAGAAAGAGAAGCCACACTGTCTTCGTGGCTTTCCCTTCGCCTTTTGGCAGTACTCTCCACCATGTGGGTGCTATGGATAAGCTTCTCGTCCTCGTCTTCAGGCCCCGATTTCTGCACAGCGTATAGCAGACAGGCGACAGTATACCTTGGGTTCTGCAAAAGTTCTAAATCGTCGTCAGATTTGGAATCAAAGTCCACCAGAAGCATTTGTAGAATCGGAGGGGGGTCGATGGGACGGCGATCTTTCTCGCCAGCGGCACATGCCCTTGTCGCAACGGGTTGTTGCCGAATGTGAAGTCGAAATCTGGAAAACTTGTCTGATGAGTCCGTGCTAGATGACTGAGTTGATGTACGTCTTGGGATCTCCGTATTTATGGTCTGAGGGTGAAGCAGATGCTCGAATCCGAGAGGGATGCCGGTGCCGCGGGCTGGTTGAGTTGAAACAGGCGATTCTGAGGCCATTGTATTCACCGTCAAAGAGTTTCCAAATAATATGGATTAGAACCCAGGGAGTCTCTATAATAAAGTCAACAGTTTCTCGGAAATGGATAGATGGTAGTTACATAGACGAGAGCCCAAGCTAGTTGCCTCGTAGTTTGTGAATAAAAAGCTTTGGGAGATTTATAAGTGACCGACAATCGACTAATGGCGAGAATCGACTCGAGTTGAACAGGCTAAAAAACTTCAGTTAGTAAATGTGCCAGACCTTTTCCAAAAGACTAGTGTTCATCTCGATCGGATTCACCTATAGGACGAGCTAAAATCTCTCTCTATATATATCCGGTTTGAAAATGGCGAATAGATTATTGACAGGAAGCTGAAATTGCCCGAAATTACACGAGGCTCTGATGGTTTCCCTCCGGTGTGGTGGTGACCCTTGTAGAATAAAATAAAATAGCGCATGTATTCGGACCTAGGGCACGAAAAACCCTTCCAAACGGGGAAGTTCTTCTACGAAGGCTCTGATCAGACATGTGGCATTGTTCCGGAAATGTGTAGCCATGAAGTCCTTCGAAAAATATGGATCCTTAGAGCTCCTGTGATTAACTGTTTCTGATGCTCAAACACATTCTGGATAAAAGCACTTCTCGTCTTGTTCAATCAGAGTGCACGGTATGCTTTGACTGTTTGTGAGCCGTAGGGTTGATCGAGATCTGTAGCCCGCCACAGGATATAAGATCCTGGTTGCTGTCAAACAAAGAAACCTGCAGCCGGTGATGGTTCGCAAGGATAATGATCCCCTCAAGGACTTGACGCTCGAAATCTACTTCCGGTTTTTAGCTGCCCAACTGTCAACCTCATTTGTTCCGGCTTGTGATTGCTTCCCAATGACCAGGGTATAGGCGGGACGGTCGGAGAAATATCGACCAAGCCGGCATACCTGTACTCAATGCGAGTGTGAGACAATCCAAGGCCTTCTACTCGGAGGTATTATGTAGTTAGAGAGGCACTTGGTCCACTGCAAGTGGATACCGGCAATATGGGTCGAAAAAAAGCAAAGTTGACAGCTGAGTAGTCGTTTTATTTGGGCACCGAAAAAAGGTCAGTCGTTAAGAGTATTCATAAACAACTGACAGCGGACGAGCCAATTCACGGCGGCGGATGAGTGTTGCATTGGCGCAAATTCAATCAGCACGAGGCTGCCATTTTACCTCCCGCAAGAAATTGTAAATGATATCAAGTGAAGCGAGCTTGGGGCCGGTCTTGACAGATATTTGGAAAAGGTGCTGTAGATGCCCGATGGAATCGTAAGTCTCCCTCTAGTTCATTGATTTGCCACTGAACTCTTCCATGGGCTATGAACCGCCGGGGTAGCATAGTAACACTGGACAGGAACTTTGCCAGCCAAGTATTCGCTTGTGCCGATTCGACAAACAGGAAGACGTGGAGCGCGAATAGAGATCGAAGAGCCAATTACGGCGCCACGAAACCATCCCCTTTTGATTTAGTTGCAGATAAGTCTGAGGTCCGTTAAGGATCATGATCCTCACTTGCGGGCCGCGCCTTGTCCCTAAACATAGCTGGACCGGGCCCGAAATCCACTCTAAAGGTTGCCATGACTCATGGATCGGGTATGCCTGAATAGTATTCGCCGGTGCTGGGGTCCAGGCAATGGCTGTCATTGCTCGTGCAGGGTCATGAATCAGAAGCTTCCCCAGTATCAACTGATTTCAAAACCCGAACGTCATAGCAAGGGAGGCTTAGACATAGCCGAACCTTTCGTATGCTTAAGAGCATAATTCGATATTAATGACACCGAATAATAGATGCACTTCTCCACTTGGATGCAGTACGGGTGCAATTCAGCGTTGTATAAAGCAGGTTTTTCAAACGCAGTTATGAAAACATTGCGTCCGTGGTTCCCAATGACCCATATATAGCAGCCTTTTGGTCTGAGTGTGATCAACATCTCCCTTTTTCTTGCGAAAATATAACAAAGTCGAAAATTTGGAATTGATGTATATATATAGTCCACTGTTGAAGAAATTGCCATCGATTGTTCTACTAAAGTGTGCCGCTGGTAATTTTCGCGTATAGTCCTAGTCTCTTTAGGCAAAAATATTGCTTGACAGGTGACAAACCAAGTCAAAAGCCATCCCTCAGGACCGTCTTTAGTAAAGCGAGTAAATGACAAGTTGGTGGCGCTGCTGAACAGACCAGGGTCGCGGTCCATGGAGTTTTAGAGGACGCAAGTCGACTAATTGGGGTCCCTAGATGCGGATCTCATACATACGTCGAGGGCTAGGTCCATACACGTCTCGTTTATGCCAGCGAAAATCCATGAGTACGTATTTGGCAGTTAATATGCGAATCAAAATAACGGTTTGTTGGTCTTCGGTCGCCGAAGCTAGAGCGCTGTTGCATGAAGTATATGTACACACCACTGGGAGCTTTGAATCGGCGGTTGGACGGACCAACAGAGCTGTCGACGCATGATTCAAGGCAACGTCAGCCAAATACAGCAACATCACCGATCTTTGTTCGTCGCTTGGCTGCTTCCGCCGTCGCAGGGGTGTTTTTAGAACGATCACAATAATCACATTTGCAAGAGCGCGCTAACTGTTTCTGGTAAAAGAAGACATGTCGATCTCCAGATGGCGGCGACAGAAAACGGCGTTTCCACTTTTCACGGACGCTGATCAGCGTCTGTGGTAGGTACGGAGTCCGTGATCGGTAGTTCTTGTAGTTTTGCAAATTGTGAATTAATCTTCCCCGCCTCGACACTATTGAGAGGTCAAGTCGGTGGATCGCCGCCCACTAAGGAATGAACTGTGTCAATTTCCCCCTAGCGTAGAAAAAAACGTAGCGAATTTGAAGGCGATATAAAGTTCATGCAGAGGTGAATGAATGTCTGGCGCACAAAAGAGATATGTTGCTATCGTCAGTGGAAAAAATAGCTTGTTGATCTCGATTCTTGTTCCACATTCGATGTTTAGGTACCAAATGACCAGTACCACCATGCAATCAATGTTAGGCTCGTGTCCAGAATGCAAGACATGTCACATCACCCAAGAATCGCCGAGGTAGTAGTAAAGTTGATTAGTTATAGTCGCCCGTAAATTTTCCTTGCACACCTGAAAGCGGTCTTATGTCACGAGGAGAACCTACAGCCTCTGCAGCACTTGTCATCCCGCCACGAACATAAAGTGGGCTATTTTGTTGCACTATCCATGCAGGAAGTTAGCTAGTGGTTTGTCATAGGAATGGTAATCGGGAGAACGAAGCTAGATAATGCCACTGACGACCAGAGAACGCATATCGATAGGTAGTTGGAGTGATCTTCGTCTGCCGGCTTCATGTCTCAACACACGCAGTGACTGAACATTCCGCTGCATTAATCAATAATACACATGGGCGTAGTTTAAGAAATCACGAGAGAAATAGCAATAATCTGAAGAATCGATTATGCGTTGAATTGGCTCATTGACAGTCGACGAAAAAGCAGCATGCGAAGGGAGGAACGTCGCATGAGAGAGATTTGGTCATTGTGTGCGATGTGCGGGATGACGAGGAAGCCGCGACTGCATCCCATGCCGAAGCCCTGTGGTGATTGGCGGCTGGCAGATTCAGGGAGATCAATTATATATGTAGTAGTGTGATCTACAAACTTGAAAGAGACTCTTTAGGTGAAGTAATTATACATGTAGTATGCTGAAAGTTACATCTAAGAGGGGTAAAAAAATACGAACATCGCTCAGACTATATAATATACATGATCCCACACAACATTACCATGTAATTGTCATTTTAACTAAAGAATCAATATGTAAGAACTTTGGGGTCAATATCAAAAGCGTATAGAGAGCCGGCATTCTCCACAGGAAAAGCGACATGTTCTATGTCTCTGTGGAAGTCTTGCGGACAAGTAGGCATGGCCAGAGTTGATAGAGAACCGATCAGTGGATGTTGTTGCAACGTCTCCGTCACAGATTCACTGGTAGGTGATAGATGGTCAGGCCCGAAGAGAGTAGAATCCTCGCCTATGAATAGGAGAAGAAACTCAGATGAAAGACGATCGAACGCCACGAGATATCCTGTCTGCTCCCAGTCTTCTGCATAAGCCCCTCCTGTAGAACTGGTGTCATCCAAAGAGAAATTCTCTCGCCGGACGAGATACCCAAGTTGAAAGAGATTCCGACTGCGTTCTGGGGTGCCGATAGGATCGGCTGAAAATGACGCAACCCGGGCGCGAAGCAAGCCTATTCCGGAAGAAAGATCGGAGATATAATCGGATTGTCTTGCCACTGGAATCCATTTGGGAAGCCAAGCAAACTCTTGAATGCCACTTTCTAGACTCTCGGTAAATAACGGGATAGAAGTACCTTCGCAGTCACCGAGAGCATCAATGACCAAACCGATCTCTGCTGTAGAAAGGGAATTTCCGTATTGTTGAATTTGAAGCAGCAAATTTTCAATTGAAGAAAAATCCATTGCTTCCCCATCCATTTGTAAGCTTTGCATTTCGTTCATTCGTTGATCTTCCGCTGCTTGAAGTAAACTTCCAACGTCCAGGTAATCGTCTAGGCCGTGATTTTGTAAATCGAACAACAGCTGCGACGATACAATTGAGGAAGTGGGGACATTGCTGGCGTCCTTCATAATATGAGACAACGGCTCTAGACAGACCTTGGCATGATCAACTTCGCCAGTTTTGAGGAGCGCCGTAAGACAAGAAAAAGCATCATTGACAAGGCCGAAAGAAGGACCTTTCGATAAACGTTCCAGAAGGGAGGTTGATAGTGTTTTCAAGCGCTGCGATGCGCCTACTAATTGCAAGAGCTCAATCGCCGTTGAATATGATTTATCGTCCAACAATAACTTGTCAAATAAAGCCACAGGGTAAAGTTCCTTTTGGGAGCCTTCACCTGCCACTGCAGCTAGCAGTACTTCGATATCATACTCCAAGTCGTTAAACTGAAGGGTTTTTATTGTTCTGAGAAGGCTTTTGATGACTATATCGGCGTCATCTCCTTGCACCGGCCCAGGTAGCTTCATGACATGGTACAGCAAAGCAGAAGGTAAGTGTATCTGCGACGCGCATCGTAATCCTTCAATGTGGATTATATGGGGCGTCACTATGTCGGACCCGCTGCATCTTTGAGTAAAGGCATTTAACGTTGATAGGATTTCTTGAGAAGAGTGGTTTCTTTCGCACTTGTTGAGAGCAATTCTCAGGGACTCTCGGTCAAGCTCAGCCACGAAGCCAGAGGCTGCATGTTTTTCAAACCACGATTGAAGGTCATGTAAATTAGATACGTTGCGCAAATGTGCAGGAGGCTGTATGAAAAGAGGTGATCCGTCTGGAGACAGTAGCTTTCTATTTTCGAGGCCTTGAAAGCTTTGGAACTTTAATAAAAACTCGACATCGTCATCAGATGGTATTTCTGTCGTGATTTCTTGAGTGTTGAGCTCCCGACCCAGTAAGTAACGCGATAATTGGGATGGCGCCAATGTGGAGCTGGCCGCATCGTAGCTGTCACTCCTGACACCGTTGTTGGCACGAGTAAATTCAGAGAGACAACGTGTGTGGCAGACTCTTCTTCTTGCCAGGGCGCGAGCAGCAAGGCCTCGAGGCTTCAGGATCTGCTGTACCATGGCGCTGCCCCAAAGCGCAAAGCAGTTGACAACTTGATGCCATCCCCAAACACAAGTGGAGCCACAGCGTGTCATGACGGCTGGAGGATTGGGCGGGGAAGGTGGCATGGAGCTAGTCTAAATGCGGCACTAGTGTTGTCTTAGTGTCGCCCCACTGGGTTCCGTCTCCAACTCTGTCTTTTCACCGCACGATAAAAAGACCTGTGAATCCTCGACTCTGGTACAAAAGTGACCGCGCCTTTGGATACACTACTATCGCCATGTCATCTTCCAAGGCCACCAAGTCTCGCACTGATGAGCCTGTAGAGACAGTGCCGCAGGACAGCGAGTCCGCGCGCCCAAATGACGAAAGCGACGCACCTTCCGGCGGCGACCCTGCAAAGGCCACTGGAGACTCTACGGAACAAGAGACAACAAACGAGGCTGGTGATGCCTCAAGCAAGGCACAGGACAGGCTAGCGAGATTCAAGGCCCTCAAAGCCCGCGCAGTGAGTCTAAAATACGGGGAAAATATGATTTTGTCGACGTGACTAACCATGTATCAGAAACACGCCACAGACAGCAACCTGAAAGAGACAGCTGCAGAATCTCAGCGACTTTCCACCGATCCGGCTCTGCTATCGAGCCTGTCGCGCAAGCATGCGTTTGCCTCCCACAACCTCCTCAAGGCTGATACAGAGGAAGCCGGCGAAGATTTCGAACGCAAGCGAGCCTGGGACTGGACGATTGATGAATCTGAGAAGTGGGACAAACGTATGGAGAAAAAGCAACGCCATCGTGATGATGTAGCGTTTCAAGATTATCGCCAAGACGCCCGCAAGGTTTACAAGAGACAAATGAGGGGATTGCAACCTGATCTCGACGCGTACGAACGCGAGAAAATAGCAGCTGTAGAGCGCGCTGCGGCGAGTGGTGGATTGGAAATCGTGGAAACCAACGACGGTGAATTGGTCGCGGTTGACAAGAACGGTACCTTTTATTCTACTGCCGACTCGACCGATTTTGCCGAAAGCAAACCGGATCGGGCAGCGGTCGACAAGCTTGTTGCCGACCTACAAAAGGCAGAGGAAGTCCGCTTGAAGAAACGACGGGATCGTCGTGGCGATGAAGATGCAGATGTCACGTACATCAATGAGAAGAACAAGCAATTCAACCAGAAGCTTGGTCGGTTCTACGACAAGGTAAGTTTGCAAATCGCGGGATGTGTCATTAAAGGACCTTTTCTAATATTGTTACATAGTACACGAAAGAGATTAGGGATAGTTTTGAGCGTGGCACGGCACTGTGAAATAGCCCGTTGACTTTTCACGACCATGGGTATATGGGTAGACGTCTTTCAATGAGAATCGAACGACCCAGTGTGACAGAATCAAAGCATAGTCTTTCGCCATGCTTTGGTCGCCAAGTTCTCGATCTTCTTTGTTCCAACCACGCCGCTTGTTGATTCATCCTCAATGGCTTCCACCACTGCCTGTGCCACGACGTCAGCCTTGAGCGGCTTCTCTGTCATGGAACCGGCCAAAGATTGGAGGCGCCCGCCGAGGAGCGAGTTAACTTCCGAGCCGATCATCCCGCCCAGGGCAATGGGCAATGTGAACTTTCTACTGGAGTCGTATAGGAAACCCGGCCGAACGAAGATGCTTCGAAGGTTGGGAAATGCCGATGATATGGTCGTCTCGGCTTCTCTTTTTGTTGTGATGTATCTGCTGGGAAGCATTGGCGCTCCTGCAGCAGCTGAAATATAGACAAAGGCTGGAACGTGTTCATCGGAACTTTCCTGTGCCAGCGCGATAGCTAGCATAAATTTGTGAGCCAACAATCGAAAACAATCTCAATCCGAACAACATACCCGTATCTCTATTCATGACCTCGTACGTCAATTGACTGTCTACTTCTTGAGGCCGTAAATCCTCCTCTGCATTTCGTTTCAGGGGATCCTGAGTTCCAAGTTTTGACGGGCTAAACGCTCTTTGTAAACCGCTAACAATCGACTCCCTCCCTTGTACCACTCTCTTGTAGTCGGCCTCCAAAAGAATTCCCATCGTGTGTATAACCGCCGTTGCATCTTTAAGAAAGGGTTTGTATGTCGAAGGTTTCAAGATATCAGCCCTTGCCCACTCGACTGAGCTCGCCCAGCCCGGTCGTTCTTTCGAAGCTGTTACGGTATCCCATTGCGGCTCTCCGGAGCGACTAAAAATTGAGGTTAAATCTGTAATTTTTGTTGATTGCCAAAGACCTTACCTAAGGGAAGTTACAGCCCAGCCTCGGACACTGGCATGTTTACATATCCTTGATCCTATTCGAGTGATTTCAAAAGTCAGATCTACGGGTTATATCGCTCAATGGGTTGGCTGGTCGACTCACCAAGAAACCCGCTTCCGCCTGCGACGACGATTCTTTTGGATGCCATCTCAATGGCTGTGAAAATAGGAAGAAACGACAAGGAAAAAAGAATCAAAGCTCGTAATACCTTTTCAAATTGGCATATTCCTATCGTTCTCTCTGAACGACAGCAGTTTTTTTCGACTTGTGTCGCTCTTTCCGGAACAGCTCCAAGCCGGATGACGACACTTACGTTTCGTCGGAGGTCACGTGCCGCGCCTGCGATAGGAGCTTATCGCATCGCGCTCTGCGTTCTGTTGCTTTTCATACACCAGCAACTTTTGTTGATACCGAGAATCTGTCAAGACGATGCCTGCTGCTACTGGAACCAAACGCGTCAGGGTATGGGTTTTTTTATTTTCCTATTACATTTTTTTTAAGGCACGAGCTAATGCTGAAACTAGGGCATATCTGCTTTCCGACCATTCGGTATGCGCTTGACTTCTATCTTTTTCCCCCTCTGACACGAGTTTTAAATACTGACCGTTCAAAAGTGTTTGGAAGTGAAGCAATCCCCTTCGATCCCGAGAAGCGACCGGCAAATGCCCCAGTCGACCACACACACCAATGGCGCGTTTTCGTCAAGGGCGTCAATGACGAGGACATTTCATACTGGCTGAAAAAGGTCCAATTCAAACTCCACGAAACCTATGCGCAATCAGTGCGAACGATCGAACAGCCACCATTTGAAGTTACAGAGACAGGATGGGGTGAATTTGAGATCCAGATCAAGCTCTACTTTGTGCCCGAGTCGACGGAGAAGCCGCAGACGCTCTGGCACAGTTTGAAGCTGCATCCTTACGGCGATGATATTGAAGGGAAGCGCGAGAGGCGAGACAAAGTGATTAGTCAGAACTACGAGGAAGTCATATTCAACGAGCCTGTTGAGCAATTCTACGACATGCTCACTGGGGGGCCCAGCGGCCAGCCATCCAAGGGCAAGAGTGGTAAAGCCAAACAGTTGCAAAACGGAGGTGGGCGCACGGCAGAAATTCCAGATAGCGACAGTCCCGGAAACCCTTACAGCAGAGCAACAGAACATGCTGAACTGGGAAGGCTCGATGAAGCTTTGAAGACGGTCGACCAGATGATCAAGGAAGAGAAAACGAAGCTGGTCGAGAGAGAAAAGACGTTGGCCGAACTAAAGGAAACAGAGGGTGTTCCGGTTGTCACGAAAAAGAAATGATTACGAAAAAGCACGCCTGGATGATGTTATGACTTGAATCTTGGAGGGTATAATTACAAGGCTTTTGATGCTTCGACATCGTACCGTCTCGCCTCAACCCAGATAATCGACGTGCATAAGGGTCGGTACCCATCTGGCAGCGACGATACGCGCTCAAGCTACCATGGAGACTTATTATTGTGTGAAGTCCCGTCTAGGAGCTGAAGAAGCAGTACTGGTTGAGATAATGAAATTCACTCACCAGAAATACTAGACTGTTTTTTTAACATGATAGCTAGGCTATTTGTTGAATTAGATAGGAACAACGAGAGCCTGTAATTTTTTTACATCAATAAAACATAATTTTGATAACATTTGAACCAGGATTTATCTCGCCCTCGGGGACAAGTAAATTCATTACTAGACTAAAGGGAAGACGCTTCTTCCATTGTTCAACAAGTTGAAGCGCGGCTACCGTCCCTACATATATAACATCGTGCGGCTTGCCGCCCTGAGGAGCGGCCGGGTGCGGCCAGGAAGAGGCCTACGTAAATTACATTATTGTTATATGCTGTCTCATATCTCCACAGCGCGACAAAATTGGAAATTGTGTACTTGGTCGTCTCCGCCCCCTCGAAAGAGTTCTTGACTTCTTTGGCCAGGTGGGGCTGGAGGTCGATCCATTGATGTAGGATGCCTCTCAATATGGTCAATGCGGTGTTCCGATTCTTGTCACGATTACTGCAGAAGTAATAGAGGAGAACATTGTGTCCAGCGTCAACCAGTGGTTGTAGCACTTCGGTGATATAAATCGCGAGCATTGTCTTCCCTTTTCCAGGGCCACCTGAGATCCAGAGGAGTGGTTGACTCGTATCTGCCAGCCACTCTTGATAATTTTGATGCTTTGTAACCCACTCGCAGGTTCCATCAACCCTACGTCCCTTCAGTGCAATGAGGGACTTCCGATCAACATCCGGTCTTGTCAGAAGTAAGGCGTCAAGAACGGCCACGGCCTCGGCATACTCGAGGACATCCGACCACCCAGCTGTTGACTTGCTGACAACAACATCGCCGAGCCGAACATCATCGATCTTATCGGGCACTCCTCCCACAATGCCTACCATCAGATTGAATCGGACAGATGGGTAGCTTGCATGCAACTGTGCGGTCACGTCGGCCAGTGACGATTTGCTGTACACCTTCGGATACGCCACAACGACATTGTAGCCCTGAAGATTCCCCAGGATGTAGTTGTTGTTGCCGCCTGAAACCTGATCCGTGGGTAGATTGTCATGAACGCGATCGAGCCTGCTTTGGCTGCGGCCACCTCGACAGGCAAACGGCAGAGCCACCCAACTACATAGTCTGCAGGGCGCAGGTCAAGAAACGAGAGAGACTCCAGGAGATACGTTGTGTTAGCGGTGCGTGAAGTTGCCTGAACGTTCTGTCCATTGCGCGACAGGGTCCATAGACTAGCCGTGGCACCACCCGCCGCTCCCGCTCTGGTGCCACGGCTAATCAAACGCTAATCAAACGCTAATCAAACCCATCAACGCTGACTGCAAGCAGGAACCAACCACGTTGAGCGGTTTGAGCTAGGATGTTCAGGTTCAGCCTCACCTTGCGGACGCGTTACCAGACTGTGTGACGCACTAGTACGTACCAAGAGATTCTAACCAAATTAGGCAACTACCTGCTGGGACCAGCTACAGCAACCGTGCAATTGTTGACACATATTAGGCGCGCAAAGGGCGGGGAATGGAAGACGACGCATCTGGGTCCGGGTCCAGTGAGGCAGGACCCCCCTCTCTTCTCTCGTTCGATGAGATGCCGGCATGGTTTCAGCACGACAACAACCAGTGGATTCTTCACGGTTACCGGCCCATATCGGGCTCGGTTGGCGCCTCGTTCCGCAGTTGGTGGTATCTCCATAACGAGACAGTCAACATCTATTCTCACCTCATTCCGGCCGTTGTCTTCCTCCTCGGCGAGTGGTTCATCTTGCAGTACCTTGCTGGCAAATATTCCAGAGTTACTAGCACCGATTTTGTTGCTTTCTCATCCTTCATGCTGACGGCGACCATTTGCTATGCATTTTCGGCTCTTTATCATACTTTGATGAACCACTCTTACACCGTAGACCATTTCTGCCATCGACTTGATATGCTTGGTATAGGGATCTTCATAGTCGGTGACATTATCTTGGGAGTATACATAATCTTTCAGTGTGAGACTACGCTACGCAATATTTATTGGTCTATGGTTAGTTGATCTCTATATGCTCAGCTTTTTCTGTCCCAGGACTGGTAACAGATCTAACACCGCCTTCATCGGTCAATAGATTGGGGTTTTCGGGGCATTGACCATCATCACGAACGTCCATCCTAAGCTCCAGAGCAACAAGTATCGCTCCATGCGAACACTAGCCTTCGTGGCGACTGGTATGTCCGTTGTGGCGCCATTGATTCATGGGCTCGATATATTCGGGCTAGACCTGATGAACAAAAAAGCCTTCACCTATACTATGGTGGCAAAGATAGGCTGCCTTCTATCTGGAACCGTGCTTTATGCAGTGAGTCTCCTATTTTGCCCATACAGGAGAAAAATTTATCCTAACACATGTGATTCGAAAGATGAAGTTTCCCGAAAGTTGGTGGCCGGGAAAATTCGACATGTGCAGCTCCCACTCATTCATGCACATCCTGGTCGTCTGTGCCGCTGTTATCCAGATGATAGGGTATCTGGAAGCCTTCGACTATGCTTACTCACATATTACTTGCTCGGCCTCTTGAGCTACTACCTTTTGTAGAGCCTTTTATCCTGCTTGCATTCACTGCTACAGTAGTGAATGCTGGTGGTAACCTGGCCTCTCTAAAAGACTGTCTTGACAGTGCTAATCATAAGCATTGTGCACCTTGCAAAAACAGTCGAGTATGATTTCTCTCTGAGTGAGACAAGGTGGATACCGTGTGCATCTGTTCATAGATAAAGGCATATGTACGGGCTGTGTATGATGTTGTAAGTTTGGCATTCTATGATTACAGGGAACTAAAGTAATGGTAAGTATTTGACCCCTTCTAGGTACTCCGGTAGTTTCATATATATAAGACTACATACGTAGCAGTCAAATTACAGATGTTCTTGGCACAGTTGTGTTATCATGGATTTCTAGAGAACAGTAAATTAATCTTCGTTTATATATTGTACAGACACCAAGCCAAATAAATCTCAGAGAAGGCCCGTCACGTTTATGACACGGCAGCGATGTTATTGTCAATGAACCGATCCGCCTCTCTCTTCAGCATCAGGATACAACTCGCCACAAAGAAAGCCTCTACATCGTCAGCATCGGCATGCTTCTCATCCTGCCACGTGCGCAGATCCATCACCAAGCGACCACCATTGCCGCCAGAGCACCTGCCCGTGCCAGGGGTACGGAATTGATCGTTTCGAATAAGCTGGGCGACTTTGGTGCCGTTCTTAGTCCTTTTGCCGTGATCCATGCGCTCCAGAATAAGCAGCGAATCTGCGTTATAAGGTACTCTTTCGTCCTTACTACCGTAACGCCACTCGAATTTGCCCAGCGACGTGTCGAAAACCTGCGCACGGCTGACCATCGACCGGCTTTGGACGTCGACGAATTCTCCAGACAAGTCATCGTCGTTGATGGCCTGCTCAACCGAAACACCGGCATTGCGGGGTAGAATGCGCATTCTGGGATGTCTTCCCGGGCCCCAACGATAAATGGTCGATATCAGAGCATTATTATTCTGACGTGGATGATCGGATGATGTCCGCACCAACGCGCACGAGTTGGAACTTCTCTTTGGGCGGATGGAGGTGTATTTCTCCTCTCCGGATTCCACGCTGTAGACGGAAATATTCTCCAGCGTTTTCATGCCGGTGAGTGCCTGGTTGGTGTTGTATCCAATGGCTTCTACCTGAAGCTCGCTTGTGACGAGAAAGCTGGAGTAGTCCTCCTTGCAGTCGGGGGAAGACTGAGACTTCCAGTCACCTATCGAGTTGGCTGACTTTTTTGAAGATGTGAATATACCCATTGTGCTTGATTTCCGAAGAGGTTGAACATTTGGGGGTCACAGGTTTCCCCTGCATTGTGATGATATCCATAGGTATATATATGCGTGCCTCTGTGTATCAATTTGTGCAGCGCTCAATCGAGTAATTTGCAGCGCCATGTAAAGTATAGTAGAAAAAAGGGCGCTAAACAGTCTGAGGACGAGAGCGGCAAATCTAGACAATTGTGGACGATCGAACGAGGCGCAGCGTCCATGACGACTCCTTGCACCCTTCGAGGCTGTGAAGGGCCCGCCGCGGTCGCTAAGCCAGCCCTATTCTTAGCATGTCGAGTTTTCCTGCTGATAACTGGACTGTTGTTGTTCATGAGAAATTGGCGGGGAGACCAGGCCGTATCAGATATGTGAGACACGGGACCGTGCGCTGATCGATGCCCTGTTAACTTGACACTGTCCATCGTTGCTTTGTTCTTCAAACACTCTTTTCTTTCGATCAACATCAGGGGTTGCCCTGCTTCGTATTCTTATTATTGACTGCAGATTTTCTTCTCACTCATTAAAAGTTTCCACGGCCATACATTATTAGATGAATGCGCTCTTTTCTACGTGCGGTCCGATAACCAAGTCGCCCTGAACGCGAACAGCTCGACTCCAGAGCCAGAACCTTTTCCACAATGCATTCGCTCAAGCTATTCTCATTCTTCCTTCCTGCAGTTCTGGCTTCGTCAGAGCTCGCGCAGCGAAGCACAACCGCCTGCAACAACTCTCCCGACCTGTGCAGCAAATCCTGGGGAGACATTACTCACCTCGGAGCCCACGACAGTCCGTTTCTCAGAGATTCGTCGACGTCTTATTCCGTAGCAGGGAACCAGTGAGTTTTGCAGTCTTGAATGCCCATTTGAGTGCGCTGACCACCTCGTTAGGTACTACAACACGACCGTCCAGCTGTCCGCCGGCGTGCGCTTGGTAACGGGTCAAATACACCAGAACAACAATGAGTGGCACCTCTGCCATACTAGTTGCGACTTGCTTGATGCTGGAACCCTGGAGTCGTGGCTGTCTGAGATCAAGACCTGGCTTGACAACAATCCCAATGATGGTAAAGTTCTTGCATATCTGAGAGAAAATGTGAAAGTACAACTTACTGACTTCTTCCTCGGTATTTAGTGGTGACTCTTCTTCTCGTGAACAACGGCGCATCTGCCTCGGACCTGAAAACGATCTTCGAAGCGGCGAAACTCTCGTCCTACGCTTATAAACCCTCGTCGACGAGTGCCACAACATCATGGCCCACGCTGCAAAAACTTATTTCTGCGAATACCCGGCTCATGACCTTTGTGGCGTCTTTGTCCTCAAACACCGGTGCTACGTATCTGATGGACGAGTTTACGTATATTTGGGAGAACCCGTACGAAGTCACAACGGCATCGAATTTCTCCTGCAAGCCACAACGTCCGAGTGCTGTCGAAGGGGACACTGCAAGCGCGATGTCTTCTGACCGTCTCCCCTTTATGAACCATTTCCTTGACCAGGACATCGGCTTCGGAATCGTGGAGCCCAATTCGGATGCAGCCAACACCACGAATGGACAAAGCGGCTCAGGCAACCTGCTCACTGCTGCAGACACCTGCAAAGAGGCCTACGGACGGCAACCTGCCTTTATCCTAGTTGACTTTTTCGACAAGGGCCCTGCCATCGACACCGTGGACAAACTGAACAACGTGACCAACGCAAGTGGTCGCACCCCGGTCCCCGGCACCAATTCCGAGGACAACGGCTCCGGTAGCAGCACTACTTCCAGCAGCGGAACCTACGTGGGCTTGATCGATCTCGCAAATGAGGCAAAGAAGGGCGCTAACCCGAGCACAGGCAACTGGATCTGGGCCGGCGGCAACTGGGAAAGCATCCTCGGAGGCGGCATCGACCTCTAGCAGCTCCCCAACGGCATCTCCGACTGCGTCTCCAACCGGAACATCGGAAGCGTCTGTTTACCTGGCTTCTCCGTTTTGCATAGCATTGGTGTTGGTTGCTTTTTTTGTGGGATAGGGGTTTGGTCTTGGCCTAGATGAATGATCATAATGACTGTTTTGTTTGTTTATAGATTATACAAAATTGACATCTACTTGGAATAATCACAAGCCTCGGCATTTTTGTGTCTATTACTCCTTACCCAACAACTTATTGACAGCGGCCACTTTATCCTCGAAAGACTGGATTTTGTCCGTCCTGCACCCACAACCGCATGGTTAGTGGCAAGTCAAAGCGGAGACATTGCAAGAAAAAGTAGACAGGTCAACTGTACCTCGAGCCACTCCGGATATCAGACTGGATCCTAACCACGCCCTGCTGATGCAGCACCGTGTGCGCCTGGCCAATGACTCGATGCACCTTGTCCCACGGCCCTTCTAAAAAAAGAAAACACGAGCAGTCAGGTTACCAATCCTGGTCGACACGACACGCAACGGACCAAATGTCCAAAAAGAAAAACCCGTGCATACCTAATGTCGTCCCCGCTGAATGCATCACATATTTGAGACCGGACCTCTCGACTAATCTCTGGACGTCGGCGATCTGCGCGGAGACAGACGCGGAGTTTGTTCCGATCTGCATGAGGACGGACTGAGTTAGATGGGCCCATTGACTTTTTTTTGTAGGCAAGAAACAAAAAAGTGAGGCATTTACAGGAATCAAGCAAAAGTCAGCGGTACAATGATCGGGGGTGGGGATCGAGTCGATGGACGAAAAGTCGGCGGTCGAAGCCATGATGGTGAGACTGGCTGGCTGGCTATATCGCAATAATATTTCCAGTTCTAGACGGTGGCATGAAAAACGCAGAAAGCGCAGACGTGGTCTGGTTGACGTTGCGCGGTTGACAAGCAGTAGTTGGTGTCGTCGACCAAATCGCAATGATGCAAGCGGGGCAAGCACGACGAACTGTCAACGACGACAACAACAGCGACAACACTCGTTTTTTTGTTTCAGAGACTCGTCTTTCCTTCCAGAAAACAACACCACCGCGTCGCATCATCCACCCAGTTTACACATTACGCATCGGGATAGCATTCTCTTTTGGATCCCAGTATCGACCTGCTCATACACCGGCCAATCCGCTTTCCCCTCGATTTAAACAGCCTGTCTAGCAGGGGCAAAAAGCAGTCTTACTCAGATCAGCTGATCGCTCGCGCGCGCTCAGATCGTGGCTTTGGGCTTATTGTTATCATTTTTGAGCTGCTTGGCCGGACGACGCCGAAGGGCTGAGTCTGCTGCCTGCTATAATAAAACCAGGAGGAATCTTCCAGCCTTTGTCTGCTGGTTGGTTTATTATCCCTCCCGGGCGGCGAAAGCGGAAAAACCAACCACCAACCGTGACACGGCCAGGGTTTTTCTTCTTTTTTACTCATTTGCTGTTCTGACCAGTCAGACCAACCCCGCATAGATCTACTCGCTAGGCAAGCCAGGGGTCTTGAGCCTGCGCGCTTCCTGGTTGGGTGCGTTGTGCGGATAGCTGCATTATCCACGCCGCCCCGTTGGCGATATCACTGGTCGACCGTGTGGTCGCCTCGACTTTGATCGTGGGACAACAGCTGTCTACACCCGGGCTGCCCTAATACTGTCTATTCTTTTCTTTTCTTTTCAAACAACTCTCGGCACCTGTGTTTCGCTCTTTTAGTGTGTTCTTTTGGGAGGCTATTGTGCTTTTTTTTTTCTCTCGTTTTATGAATTGCATTTGAGCCTTGTTTCTCAGCCTGCATTGCCAACGGTTTGTCGTTTTGATTGATCTCATAACAAGGTGCATGGTCTACTCGGGGTAATTACTTTGTTTCAATCCAGGGGTACAAATTTCCTTGCTTTGGTTTTCTTCCTGTGGAGTTTTTCGCTTCTTGTCCATTTCGACCGCTATCATGGTTTTGCCAATGACTTCGGGGTACGGGCTGGAACTGCCAAAAGATACCCAGCTGCAGTATCTTGCAGAGGGAGGTGCCAATGTGGTCTACCGCATTACTATGCCGTTATCCGAGGTGCCACCGTCCGAGATTGAATACTATGGCGACAGCACGCCCCCGCCAACAGAGATCGAGGATTCTTTACAGTCCCAGCAGCGATTTGGTGGAAACCTGCTTCGTCTGAGAAAGGAAGTTCAGTTTGGTCTTCCGTATCGAGACACTGCCAACAACTTTGACACTCGAATCCGGCACTTGTTCCGGCCTGAGGATCTGGTCGATCAGATCCTGGTGAGGATACCGCCAGCTGTGATTCAGCGCTGCAACGAGCAGTTGCGCCTGGGGGAAAAGTTGGGGAAACGTCCGCCAGCTCGCCATGGCGTTTACCTCGCTACCAACGAACCCTTTGGCATGCTCATCACGGACATGACCAACTTTGCCGACCCAACATCCACAGTCGCCGAGTTGAAGCCCAAATGGCTTGTGCCGTCTCCGTCTGCTCCAGTCGGCGCGAAACGATGTCGTACGTGCGCCTTGCGCGATATGAAGAACGCAGACAGCTACAAAACAGCAGTACCATCAGCACTCTTGGAACCCAAGGTGACGTTCTGCCCGCTCGACTTGATATCAGACAAAATAGAAGACGTGCAACGGGCTATGCGAATCTTCAAGGGCCGCTCCGATCAGATCCGTATTGCCAAAGCTCTCTATCACCATCCAACACTGAAGAAGCTTGTCGCACTGCAACACTCACACAACGATGTCGGGCTGCATGGCCCACCGGCGCATTCAAGAGAGATGTCCCTGGGGATGACACTACGAGACTGTACCGTTTTCGTCAAGGTATATTTTCTGCCATTCAAAAAAAAGAGAGGTAACTAATCAAAGAATAGATCCCCCCAGACTACAGCCCCGCAACTGCAGTACGCCCAAACCCCATTGAAGTACGCCTCGGCGATCTTGACCTCAAAACCGGCGCAGGCGGCAAATCAGCTTATTGGCGTTCTCTCGAAACCAGACTTGTTCAAGAAGGATGGTATATGGGTGAAAACCCGAGCCAGCTGCAAATGAATAGCGAATGTGCGATGAGTCGGTCACGCAGATAGACGATGATGATGTTGATGATGAGCTTTTTTTTTTGATTTACGATGTTATGCTTTTCCTTTTCGGCCAGTCTTTTGCATTCACTCTTTTTGGTAGCATTTTATGACATATTATTAATTAATATATGCACTTGATGTGCCTGCAGTCTCTTTCAAGTTCTGTTTCACATGATTTCCCTCCTAACCATGAACTTTTCGAAAGACAATCAAGACTTTTTTTTCCCAATATCAAAGCCAGCAAGATAAGAAATTCCGTTCATTTTATGATTATACAATAAGAAGACAGAAAATAAACCCCACCAATTCCTCCCCATCCTTGGAAGAAAAAAAAAAGTACTCATAAAACTTCTAGTCCCCAGAAAGAAAAGCAAACTTAACCACGTCGGGAACTCTTCTTCAACAACTTCCTCTGCTCCTTCTCCTTTTCTCTTTCAAGATACTTTCTCTGCTCCTCAGCACTCAGACCACGCAACACACGCTCACGCTCATCCTTTTTGATCTTCTCGGCGGCAATCTTGCGCTCTTCGGCCTTTTCTTCGTCGTCGAGTTTGCGCAGGCGGCGGATTTCTTCGTCGCGGGTGTTGCGCAGTTTGCGTGACACTTCGGGCCGGAAGTGTGCGGACGAGACGAGGGTGTCGGGGAGACGCAGGAAGTAGCGGTACAGAGGGAGAGTGGATTCGTGGCTGCCGGAGGGGAGGCGGAGGGAGAGCTGGATTCGTTTCTTGGGCGTTGTTTCTTCGAGTCTTAAAAACACAATTTTGTTAGTTTGCTAAAAGGCAGGGGGGGACAAGACAATAGATACGTACTTGACAGGTCGGTCGACAGGCTGGTCGCTAATGATCAAATACTCGAGAGCGTCGCCGGCTTGCTCAATGGCCTGAATCAGCGCTGGTGTGAGCAGGAGATCGGTGATTTCGGCGCTCTCAGTCATCACGGTGGCCCAGGTGGGGAGTTTGGCGTTGTCCTTGGTGAAAGTGATCGAGGCATCGTATCGGTCAACACGGAGTCGGCGCATAGAGTTCTTGTGCACGACAGCCCAGATGAATCCATCATACGTAGAGTTGGGGGCCTTGATCGAGGAAGAGTCTCCAGCCGGCGCGGGGACAAGATCCTTCTCCTTGCCATCGAAAGTGTACAGAGTAGACTCGACCCGCTCAACCGGTGGAGGGAAGCTCTCGAAGAACAGGCCCAAGACAGTGTCCATGATGAACACGATCGGGTTGTACCGCTTGATAAGCTTGATCGACACGTCCAGGAAAGCGACGTTCTGGCGACCAGTGGCATAGGACTGAAACTCCTGTGCGGTTTTCTCTTTCAACAGTTTCTCGGCATCGACGAGCTCGGATTCAACGCCGTCAGTCGAGGCGCCATGCGCGACGCCGCTGAACCCAACAACCGCAAACTCGCTCTGGAGCACGGGAGAATGAGCAACGGCCCATGACTTGGCCTTTCTCCTGTTCTTGCGCGTGCCCCAGAAGTGGAATGCGAGAATGAAGATCAGGAACGGAACGACGAATGCCTCTTGCCAGAAATCGCTCGGGCTTGTGCGCTCCCAGACGCGATACCACTTGGTAAAGGGAACACCGGTGACGGAAGCCTCTGGAGCCGATCCGGAAGCTGTCAGAGGGACAGGCGACGGGTTAGGGGCGCCGGCAAAATCGGCGAAATCTGTATAGACATTGTCCACAAGTCAATTGATCGATGCTTTGCCAATGGCTGATTTGACTGGTTTCATTTGCGGGAAAAGGGCAGAAAATTAGGGACAGCACGTACCATCGTCGCCCTGGGCAGCGCCAGACGGGCCAGCACCACCGAATATGTTCTTGAAGACGTCGGCCATTTTGAGGGGGTGACAAAACGACAAAAAACAATGGCGAGTTGTCGTAACGTGGCGGTTGAGCAGGGGGAGAGAACAGCGGAGGAGAAGCGAAGCGACGGCCGGAGATGGCGACTGTCCGTGCGCGGGAGCTCTGCTGTGCTTCCAGAAGGCCGCTAGAAGCCTGGACCTGCCGTTTGCTTCTGTCGTCTTCCACACTTGCATTTCTTATAACTTTTGTATTTTTCACGTTCTTATATTAATGATTTATTTAATTTCTTGAGTCATTGCACTATATGGGTATGATTCGCTGCTGACAACGCTACATCAATGTTAATCCACATACCGAGCCGCAGCTTTGGTCTCATCTCTCGTCGTCTTCAGGAAAGGTATCAACGCAGTACCACCAGTTCCATAGAAGATCCTGTCTTCACTGATTCCCGCAAAGGAGGGCTGCTCTGAGGTCTCGGAACCAGAAACCGAAGTTGCAGAGCTCGCTGCTGATTTGACTGACAGCTCTGGTGACGACGATGAGAGAGAATCAACGCTCTCTGTAGATCGTGATGTGGCCGAAGCAAGATTCACTCTCTGGGTACCAGCTACAGCTTGATTGTTTTGTCGCATGCGGGACTGTTTTGCAGGATTGATGACATATCTGGTGACTATCTGAATATGCTTATCGCGAAAGCCACCGAGTTTCATGACAACCGCGTTATAGGCCTGTCTCACATCGGAAGATGCGGGCAGACTCATGGCGTATGGCCGAATATTGGTGATTTTCCCAAGATATTCAAGAAAACGGCGGTGTGGGCCGGGCATGTAGTTTCTCATTTCCTAAAACACCGTCAGCAGCGAGTTACAATCATTGGGAGAGGGATGGCGTACCTTCATGAACGCCCTATGTCCGGCTTCCTTATTTGCTACCTCGCCGCTGGCGATATGCTCGATACCCAAAGCAATATCGAACATTTGAATCAATGAGCTTTGCGCGTTGCTTCCACCACTATACTGACGCCACTCTCCTTTGCCGTCCCCAAGATCATAAAAAACACCATTCGGCAAACCCGCGCCAGCCATATTCTTGGACCCTGCCAGTAACGGACGGATCTGATGGTAAAACACCGTCGGCCTATTTCTCTCGTACATTCTCTCCAACAAGCAACCCAACTCATCAATACAGGCCGTCACCTCATTCAGGATTCGAACAACACCCTCTCTGTCATCAAAAGCCGCGGCGGTGATTCCATTCAGGATCAGTGGAATCATTTTTGCGCCGCATGCTTCCATCGCGACGGATATAACCAGAAACCAGCGCTCATCGTCTGTGGCGGTGAGGGAGTTGATGAGGACAAGGTTATCCGGGTTGGTGAGGTCTACTTCGCCTTCAGTCGTCGAAGCGAAATTCCAGAGGTTTAGGGCTGCGTATGTTGCACAGGGAGGTAGTTCTAAGCGATCGCAGACTTGCAGAAAGGGGCGTGTAATGGGAGGTGGGAGTCTCTATGGTCATCAGGGGTTAGCTTCAGATTCCAGGCATCTTTCAAAAAGTACTAACATCTTCCGGCTTTGCTCCACCCCATATGTAGGCATGCGTTAAAAACGCAAGGATAAGATATGCTCGTTGCCACTCGGCTTCCTGGTTGAGCTTCTCTGTCGAAAGCACGGGTAAATTCAACACCTCTTGTCGAATGCGTTCCGTTTGTATCATTTCTGGCAAGTCTGTCATGATTGCTTCCCATGGAGCGTAATAAGGATCTGAAAGTCGCCGCAAGGGCTGTTCACTGGGCAAAAAGCCATTGTGCAATGAGACACCGAACTCGTCGAGGGATATGCGTGGCGATTCCAGCATCTTGGGAGATGGTTTTGAGAAAAAGCGTAGTGGAGAATAAGAAAATGGTATTAAATATTAGACCTCGATTATCTCTCTATGATCGTGAGGTCAAATTTCAGGCTGTATGGTTCGGATATGGCAAGTGAAGCCTTTTGCAAAGAAAGCATACACTATTATCAATATATACATGGCCGGCCCAACAAACCCGGTTTCTCGCGGATCTTTCAGAGTAATTCGGTAACTCAAAGAGACACCAACAACAAGATTCTTCCGTCCTCATTCGTCAAACACTATCCCTTGTGTTGCCTTTGATAACAATAAAGTTAGGGCTTGGACGCGGCAAAACACGGTTACCACCACGGAAGCGGAAGCGGAAGCGGATACGGGTAGACGTCACGGACAGTATTATGTGGTGGGGGGGTGCGGCGATAACCGATGGCTGTATTACAAGTAGTCATGTCTTAAATTGTTTGGGTTTGCCTCTTCTGAATTATTATAGTTTTGCAATTAATATACAAGTCCAAATCGAATATCAAGTGGTGACAACGTCTGGAGATATCAAATAGCTATCCATACAACAAAATGGCTCCGGGTTTAGTAGTTCCGACATATGAAGGGCAAGTGGAAACTTCAAAGTTCCCAAGCAACTCAACCAGTCGACAATATGCAGAGTCGCTTGACAGCGCCGACCCCTTGCGCTCGTTTCGTGAAAAGTTCATTATCCCGTCCAAGGCCAACCTAAAGGCCACAAAGCTAGCAAAGCCAGGTATGCTTTTTTCTTATCGCTTGAGAAGTATCCATCGTTAACAAAGTCTTTATTCAATAGGCCTTTCTGAAGAGTCAAGTATCTATTTCTGCGGAAACTCTCTTGGGCTGCAGCCACGCGCCACGGCAAAGTATCTCGAGGCACACCTCGATACATGGTCGTCGATTGGGGTCTGCGGCCATTTCAGAGACCTTGAAGGCTCACCCATGAAGCAATGGCAGCTCCTGTCCGAGCAGGCCGCGGCAGACATGTCTCGGATTGTGGGCGCTGCTCCAGAAGAGGTTGCTGCTATGGGCACTCTTACGTCGAATTTGCACCATTTGCTTGCCAGTTTTTATACGCCCACGGATTCCAAGCATAAGATTTTGCTTGATTGGAAGGCTTTTCCTAGTGACCATGTACGATGGATTCCCAAAAAGATTTGTTTAATATTCGAGCTAACAAACTATATAGTACGCCATTGAATCACAAGTCAAGTGGCACGGCCGCAACCCCGAGGACTCCATGGTCCTAATCGGCCCCGACGAGGGCGAGTATGCCATTTCAACAGAAAAGATCCTGTCAATTATCGACGAGCATGCTTCGGACGCCGCACTGCTTCTATTGCCTGGAATCCAGTACTACAGCGGACAACTCTTCGACATCCCGAAGATCACTGCACACGCCCAGTCCCGCGGCCTCGTGGTAGGCTGGGATCTTGCACATGTCTATGGAAATGTAGATGTCAAGCTCCACGACTGGAATGTCGATTTTGCAGTATGGTGCACATACAAGTACGGCAATGCAGGTCCCGGTGCGATTGCGGGTCTGTTTGTGCATGAGCGCCATGGAACTGTCGATTATAGCCAGGGTGAAGATAAGCCCGTCTTTCGCAACCGTTTAGCAGGCTGGTATGGTGGAGATCTATCGGTGAGATTCAAGATGGACAACAGTAAGCCTTTCTTTTTCCGTTTAGGCGAATCCCTCGCTAATATAAAAAAACCAGAATTCAAGCCTATTCCCGGCGCCGGCGGATTCCAAGTCTCGAATCCATCCGCCGTAGACCTGGCCTCGCTGTGCTCTGCATTATCCGTATTCAACGAAACCTCCATCGCTGAAATCAGAGCCAAATCACTCGCTATAACAGGATACCTCGAGCATTTGCTACTCGCTGGAACGACCGAAGAAACCAGACAGTTTACCATCATAACACCATCAGACCCGAAAGCCCGAGGCGCACAGCTGAGTCTGTTACTCAAACCTGGCCTTCTCGATCGCGTCTCGCAGAGACTGGAAGATGCGGGAATTATCTGTGACAAGAGACAGCCCGATGTTGTTCGTGCGGCTCCTGCGCCGCTGTACAATACTTTTACCGAGGTGTGGGATTTTGTGAATGAGTTCAAGACGGCTCTGCAGGGGTGAAATACCGAGAGAGAAAAAAAAAAGATAATAATTAAATATAATAATTACAAGTTCCCCGTATTAAACCAATCCTCTGAGCTACGCAGAAAATCCTGTCCCTGCGTGAAAAAGTTTTCAGCAAGCATAGAAAATTGCCCATCGTAAGAATCGAGCGGTACTGTCAGTAACCCAACATCATCATCCATATTCCCATGGATTTCCTGGGCCGTCGACTCAATATCGTGATGAGGTGTCCGCTGTGGCGTGCTATGAGACGAGCCACCACCACCCCCTATACCTATCCTCGTCGGCTGAGGCAGAGGTGAAGTGTTGGAGACTTCAGGTACTCGTTTCGTGCTTGCCGAGTAGAGCGAAGGTCCAAACAGGCTATTCGCTGTATCGGAGAAGCTTGATGAGTAGTCGAGGATTTCCCAGAAGCGGGAGAGGTCGATCAAAAGACCTTTGTTTTGTGTCTTTGCGTATGGAACGTATGATGCTTCGACGGCTCCGTTGAGGGCTTGTAGTTTTGATGCCTATTGCTTTTTGTTAATTTTCTCACTAAGTTTTATATGGTGAATATTATGCGTACCAAACTCGCCATGTGCGGCCATTCTTCCCCCAGACTACGTACGAATTTCGTACAGGTTTCGAACCGCTCCTGTTTGCTTTTCCGAATAGCTGCGTCTTCTGTGTAGCTCAGTTGCAGTTCAATAGTAGCCACAACAGCCACACAATACCCCAGGAACGGATCAGACACTTTGAAATTCCTTTCCTGAAAGTATTTCACAAAGTATACAATCCACGTCGTATGCGACGATATCATATCTGACGAATGCTGAAGAAAAATCTCCGGAATCATACCTCGATGACTCCGCAAAATCAAAGAAAGCAAAAGCGGATGATTGAGAAGACACAGAATCGTATGATACATGAACTGATTCAGAAACCACGGACCCCAATAGTCACGGTTCGATTGCAGGTCTTCCAGAGACCGCTCGTCGAGATTCGAGTACTTGAAGCGATGCGTGTACGGCATGCGCGTCTCGCCGTCCATCTGCAGAGCAATGATCTTTGAGTACTCTGACTCTGGAGACCAAGGCGGGAAATCGTTGGGTTTGCCGCGCCGCTTGACGTAGGCTGCTGTCCGGGAAAATGTTTCGCTGAGCAAAAGTACATATGATACGATCCCTTCGTCTTTCATTCTGCGGATTATCCGTGCTTCGACGCCGGAAGGGTCGAGGCTGTCGACAAGGCTTGGTGTAACTCCTGTGCTTTTGGGGTATTTTGGAAGATTGTCTTGACTGGTGAAATCAAGGATGTGAACTTCTTCTCCATGCAGCCGGCGCAAGAGGCATATGCTCCAGAAACAGCGTCGGCGTTCTTCTCTGGCTATATGGTTTTGAATGGAGGGTGACTCGGATACGAGATTGGCGCATCTAGCCAGATCCAGAGCGAGGCCACTGTGTATCGTGGCTTGATGGGTGTTGCCATCTACCGCTTGTCAGCTGAGAATTCAAGATAGAAGCAATATTGAAGGTCGTACTGGAAAACTCGATAAGGCTCAAAAGACACAGACTCTGAAGGGTCGAGATCTCGACCGGCCCACCCAGAACCCTCCCAGTCACCCGTTCTCGAGCAGCCTCCGTATAAGAAGCCGCTGTACGCGAGATATCCTCCAGGTCGTCCACTAGCGGCTGTGGGCAGAATCTCAAGGCCAAAGCCAAGACAGCATACACGATCTCGGGATCGCGTTGGTTGAGAGTATTTACAAAGGTTTGGCGATGAAATAGAGGAAGAGGTTGGCAGTCGCAGTAGGTTAGGTAGATTTGTGCAATATCAAGCACTTTATCCCATGGAGGCATAGGAAACGGACTCTGCGGGTTGCCTTGTGTGATTGAAGGGGTTAGATGGCTATAGTTTGGGGGAGATCCTGGGTGATTTGAGAGCTGTCTTTCACGATTCCTGCAAAAATATCAGAATGTCAAACAAATCACAGCCTCGAGAAATTTTAGTGCATACTGAAGATTCCGCAGAACTTCTGTCATTTGGGTTTCCAAGTGGCCCAAACGCCCCTCCTAAGCAATCGATTCAGCGTCACATTCATAATTAGGAATATTAAACATACCACGCCCAAAGGCACATCCGACGACGCCTCTGACTGTGCATCAACAGCTGGCGAGCCTGAATCCCGCCACGACGGCCGTCGATCTGGGACGTACGTGCACGCCTGACGAAGACGAGCACAGTACGAGCATACTGGCTGTTCTCCAGGACACTTTGTTTTCTTGCGTCTAGAATTTACTTGATTAGTTACAGATAGGTTTGCTTGCTGTGCTAATGAACGACTATGTTATTACGTACCTGCAAGGCTCGCAGGCCAGCCGGACGCGCTTGCGGCGCTCGGCAGGCGGCATCTCAGCCCATCTACCCTGTATGCCTATGGTGATGTGACTAGCTTTGGCGATCGCCCATTCACTGGGTTAAAGCAGCGGTGAACGTCGTGGATGGTTGAGGTGCATTGATTGATGGATAACTAGAGGTCATATCGCCCGAGAGAAAGCCGACCCGGAACAAAACGCGGAACGACCCGGGTTTGTGGGGCATCGCTTCAGCTGCTTTTTTTTTTTGCTTCAAAATTTGAGTTTTGTATCGCAGCTCACATTAATATTTAGAACCAGCAGAGTACAAATAATGTACACTTAAAAGTTTTTATGTATACAAAAATTGGGTTCGCCACAATCATGCTGAAGCACTGAGTGCGGCGTCCGAATACATACAACATTGAAGAATGCGACTACTGAACTCTTTCTCTTCAAACAGTGGAGAAAAACCCACTAAATTTTTTATATACCGAACAACTATTGCAGCCGATGATCGACTGCACTGCAATAGCACTTGAGGGCAAGATGTAGTCTTTCCCAAGAGGGAAATTCTGCGCCTCCCAGGTTTATTACCCAAATAGGAAGTATCATACGACCAATGACGCAGCACGCAACTTTGCTCCCGACGAACCAAACAATCAATTGATCCCCACCAGCAGATATGAAATAATAAGAAAATCATGTGGCGATTGATAAGAAAAGAATTTTTTTCTCGGCCAGAGTTGACCGATTTTTTTCCTGGTAGATAATAATAATTAAAAGATCGGATCGGCAAGCCGTGTCTTTTCTTCTATAGCTGAGGGATTTAAGTTTTGGTCAAACTATAAGAATAAACTGGTACCCATTTCTAAATCTCTTCGAATACTCTTCAAGCAACACCAAAACAACATCAACACACAAAACATTAATCGAAAAGTAATCTCTTAATACTACCCACTCGCCATGGCCACATCTACCCCAGCCAACGACAAGCTCGACACACACTCCATCTCGGAATCACCCTCCTCCTCCTTGTCATCATTGGAACAGATCCCCACACCAGTCTCCCTTTTTGGCAAGATAAGACATCGTTTCAGCAACAAATGCGCAGAATGGGCGCCGCTTATGAAGGCCAAGAGCAACCTCGACTCTGAATATAATTTTCCGGCTGGTAGATATGCCGGACAGGAGATTGGAAAGGAATAGTCTTGTGTTTTAAATCTTGCTTTTGCATAAAAAGGTGAGTTTCAACTGCGTGGGTTCTGTACTGGAGTTGTGAGTGGTGGTTCTGACTGTGGCTTTTAAATAGAAGATCCATCTCGCAAAGCCGCACGCCGTGGCGTTATGTTACAGGCGATTCCTATTCATACAATCATGAGACACACGCAGAAATGACAACACATCAAATACACTACGTTAATGCAAATAATATCGAAAAATTGAACAGAGGCAAGGCCAGAAATTGGGGTATTTCTTTACTATATTCAGCTGTAATATACCCAAGACGTTATGTACCACATACGTCAACGGTACATGTTCCATGTCCAATATCCTCAAGTCATGCAGATGGAATCTATTCTACATCTACTCTGTCCAAAAGCTCCAGGTATCCCGCTATATACAATAAAAAAAAATCAAATAACGCTCCGCAAGGGATCCTTAAGTCACTTGGCACCAAAGATCTTGACGCGCTCCTCAACAGGCTTGAAAGTCTTCTCGCCAGCGGGCGACTCAATCGAGCCAAAGACAAGCTGGGCCTTGAGCTGCCACTCGGCGGGGACGTCAAAGGCCTTTGACAGACCAGAGTCGATCAGGGGGTTGTAGTGCTGCAGGTTGGCGCCGAAGCCGAGGGTTTCCAGACCGGACCAGACTGTGTCACGGGTTAGTTTTGTTAATTAAATGATGACTAGAAGAAAAACTTACTGAACCATTGGTGCATGGCGTTGGAGTGGTCGGCCCATTCGGGGAACTTGGAAGCAAAGGCAGGGAACTTCTCAGACAAGGGCTTGATGTGGGCGGGGTCTTCGTAAAAGAGAACCTGCGGGGGTTAGTCAGAGTCGCAGCAACAACAAAATAAAAACATACAGTTCCGTAGGCAGCCTTGAAAGAGTCAAGCTTGGGCTTGGTCTGGGTGTCAAAGGTCTCTTGCGTGACGGCGCCGGTAGCAACGAGCCCCTTCAAGGCCTCGGCAGCAATGTCCCAGACCTTCTCGTGGTCAGCACCCAGGGTAACAACCAGGCGCGTAGACTGGGTGTTGAAGGAGCTGGGAATGTGCAGAATGGCTTCGTTCACGAGGCTGACAACCTCGGAGTCTGGCACAGGAGCGTTGCGGCCCAGAGCATAGTAGGTGCGGCGGGCCTTGGCCACCTCGATCAAAGTCTGAGTGTTGGGAGACATGCTGGCTGAAGCAGAGACAGAAGTAGACGAGAATTGCCTGGAGGATTTGGAAAAAGATTGAGAGGAAGAGAACTTGGGAAGAAGTCTTGCACAGGTGGCGGGGTAAACAGCAGTAGATATAGTCGACGCCCGCTGTCCCGCTCTGCACCAAGACCTGGCGAGTATGGCGTTAGAAGACGACCGAAGCACGCCGGCGGTGGAGCTCAAAGACATGGCAGCAGCTTTGTATGCAAGATTATTAATGAATTGGCTACCGGTGCCTGTAATAGTGTATCAATTGACGGGAAAGGGCCCAGTGGGGGGGTCTGGTAGCAAATCGCAGTTGTTTTTAAGCATCTGCAATCCCCTGGCCCTGGGTGAGAATAGCGGAATTAATTGAACAATGGTGGAGAGCGGAATTGGGCCTCGGCATGCTGACTGGCCCGGACATCCGATGGGATAAGCATTAGTTAAGCAGTTGTCCGGTGGTGCGAGAATGCCCTGGGCGGATATACGCGTTTTCTTTTAGGGTTAATTACTCGTTATTGTTAATAATATGATTGGTTCTTGGGTGCGCCAGTGGGTCGCCCGGATATGGTCTGGGCTGGTATTTCCGGTGTGCTTACATTCTCTGGATATAGCAATGGAAATGTGCAACATTTTAAAATTTGTACAAAGTTTATTTATTACACCCGTTGACGGGTATACACATGATTAAAAATTTATTACTGTTACACATAATATACATAATGTACATGGGTGGCAATCACGCATTGCGCCACTGCTCATACCACTCATACTCGTGCTTGCTCGTGAGTTGCCGAGCTTGAAAGGCTGTCAAGGGCCGGTCGATGAACGTGTTGATGTCCTTTTGTTCCTCTTCTGTGAGGAGCGTCGGCCAAACCTTGACGATATCGCCCAAAACGCGAGACAGTTTAAATGGGTTGTGATGCCGAAAGGTGCGGTTCCATGACCGATCCGAGTATCGTTCCTGGCCGTAGAGAATCTGCAGGCGTTCACGGCATGCCTGGCGTATAAAACTGCTGTGTAGTTGAATGCCCATGCACTCCAGGTCTCGCAAGAGAAGCAGTCCCCGCATCCAGCGGAGAACACTGTCACCGTGACCATCAGACATGTCCTGTTCTTTCAAATCCCAAAGGTTCAGCTTGAATCCCCACGAGACTAGAGCCATCTGTAGACGCGGATTGAAAATGCGCGGGGAGTCTTTCCGGCGTTGGGTGAGAAGGGTCTCCTGCGAAACTCCATCGGACCTGGAAATGCTCTGGAGGATTGGCGAGTCTTTTGCGCCGTAGTGGTGTGCGAGCCAGAGACACAGCTTGCGAACTCGTTCCCACTGGTCATGTCTGTGGGTGCCGAGGCGTATCAACAGCTCAACCCAATACCTAGGGTTAAATCTGGTCTGCATTTTGAAGGCCATCTTCAGGATGCGTTCCGCATAAAACACCTCATCCACCTCGCGATCTACAGCGTATGTCGGATGTTTGCCCTTGACCCGAGGGGTGAGGAAAAAATTCATCATGTAGCTGACGCTATGTGTCGAAATCGCGTTGCCATCGAGATATATTTTATCCACGATATTAGCAGCAGTTGCCCACTGGCCCGCCGCTATCAGGGCGCGGAATTGGATATTGTCCAAGTCATCCTTGGCTATATCGCCCAGAACAGCCTTGGTCATGTTATAGAGTCGCCAATCGCGAGCAATCATATAGGAGCACAGAAACTCCTCCTGTAGAGTGACATCTTCGAGTACATCAGGGTGTTGATCACTGTGAAGAAAGTCTTCCAGGACGATATCTTTATTGTCGGCCGCAAGTTTCTCAAGAACCCTGGAAAATGCGCAGTCTCGTATAGTAACCCCTGCATCGCGCAAAGTCCGTATTTTCTCCAAAATGTCCTTTGGCCCGTCTGCTCGGATCGCCATTTCCTTAAGAGACAGTGGCCCAATAGACGTGACCCCAAACATCTGCAGACCATTCGTAATAGTATCCACGGACAGAGCTTTAGTCGCAAAAAGACGTGCTCCAAATTCATCTCGGAAAGTTTTTTCTTTGATCCAAGCAATTTCATTAGGCTGGTCCGCTGTGGGTTTTGACTCTTGTGTAGGAGAGATAGAAGGAACTTCTTCCAAGTTGTCGCTTGCTTGAGGGAATTTTTCTCGTGTACTCGCAAGTTCTGCTCTGATTTGTCGAATCCTGGCCCTTGTTCTTCTGGAAAAATTGTCTTGCTCATCATTGGCAAAAAATAGTAGCTTCTCAATTAATGTGGCATCAGAAGGCAAATCACCTTGCTTGATGAGAAATTCACTCATGTACAAGGCATCCAAGAGGTAGCCGCGACTCATCAAGGTACTAATCAGAGGCTCAAATATTCTGTGGCCCGGGGTTGCAAGACAAATTTCTCCAAAGGCCCTCAAGCCAGGGCGGAATCCCAAGGTTTTGGCCTCTGCAGAAAATGCATCCCCGGCGGGTGGCTCTCGAGGCTCACAGGATAGGGCGGCATCTAGAAGTAGAACGATATCATTGGCGTCCTTCAGGTGAAAGGGCTGTAGTTTGCGATGCCAAACAACAGCCTTGACAGGAAACCCCTGTGCTAAAAAGCCTTCAACAATAGTCTGATAAAAGGCACCCCAGCGGTTTTCCGTGACAGACCATATTTTCTCGGCATAGATTGCCAAATCATGCAAAAACTCCTCGTTCCTCAGTCCCACGTCGATAAAAGTCTGCCAGAAAAAATCCGCATCGTCCCCTTCGTGAGGTAAATGACCTTTGTTCATTCTAGAAATGAGGCCGCCGCATATTTCCATAACACCTTGGTCCCCATAATTCCGCTTCCGATAGCGAAGGATCTCCCTCCAGAATCTGAAATCTCGACTTCTTTCTGGGTCGTTCACCAGTCGGGTGTCGGCTATTCTCTTACGGCCCAAGTCAGACTCGGACTCTAGCCACTCTATATCCAGAAACAATTTTGAGTCTCGATCAGCTTTCTCAACTTTTATTTGACCCTGCTTTCCCCGTGCGTGCCGTGGGCTTCCATGGGAGAGACCAGGACGGATGATATTGTGGAATCGGAGCTTCGTCGGCGTCACATAGTGGTTTGTTTCTGCGCTGTAAGACCTATATTTTGTTGCATCTTTGCAAGGAAGTCGGCAACTCGTGCATTGCCCGGTGACGCTGAGCTGTTCGATTCCTGCGGCCGAAGAGTTGAGCTTGTTCAGCAACGAGAGGGTTGAAGGCCGCTTCAACAGCCGCAGCAACGCCGGGCGCATCTGATGTGAAGATCACTTGACTCAGGTAAAGACCGGCATTGCAGTGCCTCAGCACAATCACCACCGTGTCAGCCAGAAAAGTAGAAATAAGAAACTTGTCCGTCGCGGAGAGAGCTCATAATAATTTCCGTTTGCACTGTTTGCATTTCCATCACGTGACTTGATTCTGACCAATGCGGCGGCGAGGAAAGAGTGACGGGCGGGCCGAGCAATTGCCGGAACCTCAGCAGACGACGAGCGTCACGATCACCGTTGCTTCCGACTGCTTGCCATTGCCTCCCCCTCTCCCCTCCTTACACGCCAACCTTCTCTCTGAAGCTCGCCAAAATGGTTTCCCGCACCATTCCGCGTCTCGCTGGGTGAGTAACATTGCCCCTTCCAGTGCACCAGCGCCCCGCCAATGTGTTCTCGCGATCGTTTTTCTTCCGAGTCGGATGCGTCAATTGTGGTGGAAAAGCACGACACACAAGCTTAGCACACGAAAACACGCCATTGCAGTCTATGAGAATATCGATCTGACGGATGATTGATTGTTTTAGTTTCGTCTACCGCGAAAACCGCGTCCCTTATTTCCAGCGTCTGTTCCAGCAGCACGACGGCAAGCGTCAGTGGTGGAAGGTAAATCCTCAGCCCTCGAAAGGAACTTCTTGGATTTAATGTGTCTGACAATATTTTGCACAGACTGGCCGCTCTGGAGCTCTTCTCTACCCTTACTACATCTCTCTCTGGGGTACCACCTTCAGTACGTCGTGCAATGTAGGA
This sequence comes from Talaromyces sp. P118-02, assembly GCA_037040535.1. Taxonomy (NCBI): domain Eukaryota; kingdom Fungi; phylum Ascomycota; class Eurotiomycetes; order Eurotiales; family Trichocomaceae; genus Talaromyces; species Talaromyces sp. P118-02. Next base: position 136,883 of record JAXQGY010000928.1, read on the forward strand.
TAAGAATCTGGGGATGAATTGCTGACAGAATAATACAGTTACCACATATGCCATGGGCCGCATGGTTTTTGTAAGTTATTCACATCTCTGATTTTGTGTCCGCAAATGCTTACGTTTCCACAGGGCAAAAAGACTTTCTTCGGCAAGGACTAAATTGATCGCCATGCTTTCACAACACCCAATTCTAGTCTAGCATGCTCCGTCAACCATACATTTTGTGTACTTTTATTGACAGAGAATAACAAGAAAAACGAAGAAAAAATGGTGGTCGACGGTGTATATAACATAGAGCTTTCAAGTCATTGATCATTTCTTTTGTTTTTGAACACATACATCCGAACTAGTTTCTTTTTATAGCAGTCTACTTTCGACATATTATCTCGCCGTGAGTAATGGTAAACCAGCCATTCTCATCTCTGCCCCATTTATCCCACCCATTGGCCATATTACACAAATCCTCCTTGGTACAGAAACCACCTTTATCAACCGCATTCTCAACAGCCCTAGGCGTCATAACCCTCTCCGTCCAGATACTGCTCCACCACTTCCTCTCCTCGGGCGTACTGAAACACCACGTCCCCGCAGAACAAGTAATATCCTTTCTCGCAAACCCAGCCTCCTGAGCCCAGACATGAATATAAGCACCCGGATCTGGATTCCCGCCTAGCAAATCCTTCGCAATCTTCACATGCATCGCGTGCCACTGCTCAATCTCTGGAACTTGGGGGTACCAGTTCATCGCCGCCGTCTCCCTCGCCGCAATTATTCCACCGGGCTTCGCGACTCTCCGCATCTCCTTCAGTGCTCTAACAGGGTCGGGCACGTGCTGCAGTACCTGATGCGCATGCACCACGTCAAAACTATCATCAGCGTACTTGTTCAGATCCAATGCATCCGCAATCGCAAACTGCACATTCGTCACACGTTTCTCCTCGGCGAGTTTTCGTGCTGCGCTGAGCGGTTTGTTTGCGTATTCAACGCCCACGACGTACCCTTCTGGAACGTAGCGGGCCAGATCGACGGTGATGGTTCCGGGCCCGCAGCCGACGTCCAGAATGTTCATGGTTGGTTTGAGATAGGGGACCAGGTAGGCAGCCGAGTTGGAGACGTTGCGCCACTCGTGCGTGCGAAGGGTCGCGGGGTCATGGTTGGATGTGTAGACGGAGGAGGATGTTCCTGTTCGGGAAGTGGGTAGGACGGTTGTCATTTCGGTCTTTTTTTCTTCTTCTTTAAGTGTTTTACTTTTCGATGTAGGTGGGTAGTTGATGGTGGTGATGACACAAACAGATAGTAGTTTCAGATGTCGAGATGTAAAGTACCAATAGTCTTGACTTTGAAGAAAGCGCACACCTCAAAGAGTCTCCAGTATTCTTTGTCCAGAATATATGTACATGTATTGGCAAGTACAACTTCTCAACTATCATACCATTAGTTTATACTCAAGAATGACATGATTCCCACCCAGCCGGAGCTCCGCGCCCGATGCTTCAATGTTCGGAATTTCGGGATATTTTGATATTGGGCAATTTGAAACACTATGTATGCAAACATATATGGTGAAAAGGATTAATCCCTTTTTCTTTGTAATAACTGTAAAAAAGCAGCAGCCAATGCTCTCTTTGCTACCAGAGTAGAGTATATTGGTTTTTATAAGCATGTCCAGCGGCTTTTGAATCGGCCGCTCATGACATCATCAGCATGTTGTTACTCCCATATGTTATTTACTTCGAAGTGATATAATAATGACCATTCAGAAGGAACTTAAAAACCTTATCAGCTCAAATTCAAAAACGCACCAGCTCTAAATACTTCAATGTTGCAGATGCTGTATATACCAAGGACAAAGGAAAGAGTAACTCGTAAAGAGAGACGATAATAAAAACGACAGCTTCCGTCAGTCTAGAGAGAGGAGTTTCAACAGAATATCAAATAGAGGCAGCAGAAAAGTAATATGCAGGCTGAAAATAAATTGAAACGGAAATTATAAAATGTTTCTCCCAGTCGTATAAAAAAATAATAACAAGGCGAAAAAAAAGCCGGTATAACAGAATTCCAGAACCGCTGATGGTATCATTCAAAGAAAAGCCAGAAAAAACATAAGGTAAAACACCAATATCCCCGAAACCCGTTTTTGATAATAATACAACCGCATGCTAAACAAGACGAAGAAAAATGCTGATTACAAAAAGATAAAGTCGCTTTCCGGAAAACGAATATGTAGTCGTAACGGTCGTGAATCTGCAAACCGGCGCAGTGTGACTAGGAGAAACGTATGAGGAGTATATATAAACGTGACATAGGAGACACAAAGTTAGTGGCCATAAGCAGGGGGAGGAGGTTCTTCGCGACCATGACTATCCCAAAAATCTGGGAATTGTTCGCCCTTGAAAGAACTCATCTTTTGCTCCTGCATTCGGCGGGCCATTTCGCCGGCCACTTTGTTAACCCAGGCCTGCTCGAGAACTCCTCGGTGAGGCATCTCAGTGTATTGGATTGCAGAGCTGGGAATGCGGCGTTCAGGGGATTTGCTGTTTGTCCGCCCTGTGGTGGAAGAGAGGCGGATGCTATTCCGAGGAGTCGCATCAGGATCCGCAAAGGGATTGGCACCTCTGAGGGTATCGACGCTTGATGAAGGTTCTCCAGATTCGGGGCCAACTCCAAAGGGTCTTGATCGCTGGGTCAAAGTTCGGTTGCCCTGGCTCATTCTTCGGCGCTCAGGGACCGTAGGGAGGTGAAAGTCGCTCTGGGGAGATAGTGGTGGGGTGACGGGATCGTCGTTCTTTTCGTCAGGGAAATGAGCAGGAGATGAATACACCGTCGGAGCACTCATTGTAGTTTCCAAATAGGAGCTATCTCCGCTGACACTTTCGACATCGTCCGTGGTCTTTGGCCGGCGCAAGTCGACCACACGCTTCTTGCGTTTCTTTGCGTGAGATCGTGAGTGTTTGCCGGATCTCAAATGCAGGCCATAGCTGCTAAAATTGCTTGATCCTCCACTTTGCATCGAGACAGTACTGGCATTATCAACAAACGAGTGCAAAGAGCCAATGTGCGACTGCGTTCTTGATAAAGCCGGGCTCATAGGCGATGTTAATGTATTGCTTTCCCCCAAATCCGACGATGCCGTCCATGCTCTGTACACTACATCTTGGATTGATGGTGTGAACAAAGACAAGGTGCGCTGGGAGTCTGTCAACGCCGCTAGACGTAGCAGGTTCTTTTGCGAGAATAGAGAATGGATCTCAACACCGGAGTCTAGCGACAATGAAGCGATTTCGGATGGGTTCAAAGCATTGCCTGAGGCATCGACCGGATCTTGAGGTGGACTAGCCAATGGATCTTGTCCTGGACCGGCGTCCGATGGCTTGTCTACACTGTTTGCTTCCGCATCACGATACTCCGGTACCCACAGGCGCAAGGAAAGCCGGTGAATAATGGCGGGAAGTTCATCCATAAACAGTATTCTCAGCTGGCCTTCAATTGCTTTCTGCAGGTAGTCGCGCACAAAGGGGATCGAATCGAAAGTAGACGACACTTTGAGCGATTCCAAGGGATCGTTGCGAAAGACGACCGTGATGCCTTTTTGTTTCGAGAAAACGAGGACGACGAAGCCCGACAACCGAAATTCCGACAGCGTAATCGCAAGAGGTATCGTCAAACCGGCGGCGGCAGCGAGCGGCTTCGGGGACGCGAAAGACGGTCGCGTCATGAGGAGCGTGTTCATGGGGTTGGCCTGAACCCTTGTCTTTAACGTGAGGAAGGCGTCTCCCACGTAAGACATCTTGAAGATACCGCGGAAACGGTCTTCCGCGAGGTCGCCAACTTCTAGGATCTCCAGATCGGGCGGTATCGAGCCCAAGTTCAGTTCGGTGACGCGAATGTCGTCGACGATGATGGGGGGCTTTGGCGACTTATTGAGCGCAGCCGTCAACAGGTCCTGGGCGCGGGTGTAGAAACCCGCGTCGGCCATCAACGGCGACCAGTTGAAGTTGAACGCCATCGCGAGGCATGGACTGGTGGTAGGAGGCTATCGAAAAGGGCCCCTCCAACCCGATGGTTCGATCGATGCGCAGGTGGTGGTGGTGATGGGGACTCACTCTTGCTGGAGGTGAAAAATGCAGCAAGTAGTGGCCTCGGCTCGGGCGGCCACGGGGGACGGGCGCGTGAAAAAAACGGCGATCGCTCAGCTTTGGCCGCCGACGGCGCCCGCTTCGGGTAAGCGCGGGTCACTTCTATCTTATTAAGGGGGTGGGAGAACAATTAACGAGCAGTCAGAGAGCCTTTAGAGGAGTATTTTTGATAGATTGTTATTTTTTTGTAGTTTTTTTAAATTCCAGTATTAGTACTTTTACGGATTCCTTGCCAACTTGCGAACAAAATGCCGTCTATACAATGCAGGTCATCATGCACGCTCTGCAGTCGACGTCACAGTGTGGGCTAATTTCTTAGTAAAACAGTAGCTTGACGATTAGAAGCAACAAAATTGATCCACCGGCCACTTTTTATTGGTGCATGTACAGTCAGACTCGGACATTCCAATGAGTTTCGATAAACGTGTAATTAATAGCCAGGCGAAGACAATAAACAAGAAATACGAATGATAATCACGTGTAAAAGTCTTGTGCAAACTTTCAAGGGGACCTATCCCAATCCGGAATAGCGCAAGCGTTGCCGTCGCAGCTTCCCCGGAATCGCGGCTAAACCGGATCGGGAAATAGATCAATAAAGCGCATCTATGCTGCCCGCTTCTTCCTCTTCTACACATCACTCTCTACAGCGACTCAATTACTACAACAAAACAGACGAAGATGCCGACAAACAGAACCATTCAGCAGAAACGAGTATACGGAAAGCGAAGGGCGAACGCTCCGAGAGTGATATTGGAGAATGGGAGTCCTCTCAAGTTCGAAGACGGAAACATTTCCGTCGGCCACTCCACGGACACTGAGACTGAAGAAGATGCCATTAAAGAGATCGAATCAGACCTTGCAGCATTAAACATTGAAGAAAAACCGTCGAAACAACCCAAAACAACAGAGCAGACCGTCCCTGCAACTCCTCTCGTTCGAAAACCCCGTCGAAAATCGGCTGTCATGAAAACGCCTATAAACAGACTGCAAGAACAAGCAGCAAGAAATCTGTCATCACCAAAGTTTGACTCCCCAGCAACTGTCAAGCGTCGAACATCTTTTGGCCAGGAAGAGCAAAGGCGACTTTCGTTTACACCAAGACAGCCACGGCCCAAGCCAGCGCAAACGAGACGACCGGCAACACGGCTATCTTCTGGCTGCGTGGAAGATGAAAAGTTGAATGCATACGTCGAGCCGGTTCTTCACGAAGCTCAATCGTCGTTCTCAGCACAAGGGGTTCAAAAGTTCAATTCATGGGCAGCTAGATGTGAAAGCGCGTTTGACCCTATAAAGATTGCCGAGGGATCCTACGGAGAAGTATACAAACTACGGCTACGCGAGGATATTTGCAAGAACGAAATTTCGAAATCGAAACTGAGAAAATTGCGAGCTTACGGAGAAGGCGTGTTCAAAATAGTCCCATTGCGAGCACAGAAAGGACCGGGTTCCAAGAAATTTACAAGTATCGATGAAATGGCGGCAGAAGTAAAACTGCTCAAACTATTAGACCCCATCCCTGGGTTTGCAAGGTTCCGAGAAATCCATGTTGTTCAAGGCCGGTTTCCAGAGTCTTTTCAAAAAGCATGGGACACATACAAGGATACCAAGGATGACTGCATGAATCCAAACCCCGCCAACAAGAGAGCATACAACAACAACCAGCTGTGGGCAATCCTGGAAATGGACGACGCTGGCGTCGAGTTGGAAAAATTCTCATGGTCGTCCGTATTTCAGGTCTACGATATTTTCTGGGGGGTTGCAATGGGATTGGCGAGGGCCGAGGAGTTTGCTCTTTTTGAGCACCGCGATCTGCATCTCGGCAACATTTGTCTACGATCCACGAGACCAGACGGCGATATGCAGTCACTGGCCGAGGTGGATGTAGACACCTTAAAATCGTCCAGCGGTTTCGGCATCAGTTCCTTGGAGACGACAATCATCGATTATTCACTTTCCCGTGCCGAGCTACGGTTTACCGACGATCCAGAAGAGAAAGTAGACATTGCGTCAACGGACCTCGACAGCAAGCAGCTGTTCGACGCTATTGGCCAGGATGAAGATGAAATTCTTTTACGAAACACTTATAGATAGTATGTATCGCCCTGTTCATGAAGCATACCTTGAAAGCTTACAATTTCTGCAGCATGAGATCACAGCTATACAATGGAGATTCCCAAGTCAGTGAAAAGCCGCGGAACATACCAGGTATCTGGGCGGAATACGCCCCAAAGACGAATCTTATTTGGTTACTCTTCATCCTCAAAAACATGATGAAAAAGGTCCAACTCGAAGACTTTACCAAGCAAGGATCAAGAAAGCCGCTCCAACCATCCCAACAAAAAGTCAATCAACAAATCGACTCATCCAAGAAGATCGACTGCTGCAAGCCCAAGTCAAAAGCTGCCTCTTCAGATGGAGTTGGTGGGATTCTCATGTCCTTTCAGAAAACGATAAATGGTCGACTGAACAACATACTCCAGGTGCTTGATTTAGAGCATGGAAGGGAAGATATGTGTTGTGCTGCGGACTTGGTTGCGTATGCAATTGATCAAGGGTGGCTAGAGGAGAGGGACTTTTTCCTTTCATAGATTTCTTGGAATGTTGTTCTTGTTTTCATGCTATGTTTTATTTTGAATACATGATGAATCACGATTTTCAATTCCGATTCCCGCTCTCACTTCATAAGCACTAAAGCCACCCAGAATCATTTCAAATGCCACTGACTTCCTGGATCCAATCACGTACGTCGCTAATTTTTGTAAAAAACACCAGGATAACCGGGCCTAGCGCAACTGTAGCCCCAAGAGGTGATTCCAACTTGTAGTTGTCGTTGGTCATCTGAAACAAGAGGACCACCAGAATCTCCTTGACAAGCATCCTTCCCAGGCGCAGCGTAGCAAATCATACTGCTTGTAATACTACTACTACCATATGCATCCTTGCATTCTCTGTCGCTTATTTTACATAATTCGGCCGCCTGTAATTGAATCGGTGAGTAATTGTTCCAGGGGAACCGGTAGCCACCTCTTCTCCGCTCGATATGAGGGTTACCGGAGATCCAAGAGTTAAACTCCCAGAGAGTTCCAAAACTGAGACATCGTAGTCGATATTTCGGGGGTTGTAATTGGGATGCTGGTGAATTCGAGCGACACTGACGACTTTCTCCGCCTGATCTTCTGCTGCTGGAGCCGGCTCGGACTGATAGGTATTGTGCGGATCCAATATCAGTGCAATGTGCAGCAGTTAGAACAAACCTTCCACTGAGGATGCTCGCGCCGCATATGTGACTTCCGAAATATTGAAGACTCAGTTGATGAGGGAATTTACTGATATCGACATCGCGGCCACCCACACTAGAGTCGCTGAATTCCACTGTCGATTCAACCAACCTCCGTGATCTTCATGAGAGGTTATCTCAGTTCCTACCATGTAACATCTCATTAATAGCTTAAAGTAATATTGCTGTGGGTAAAAGCCAACCGCGCTGGACGAAATACATTGCCATAACGCTATTTCTGAATATTCGAAGCTATTTCATCTCAACAGGAAGTACATTCGCAGCCCTAGCATAGGGTTCCGCTAACAGTGATGCCCCTGAAATAATTAAGGGGAGAATGGATCGGTGTACCCCTGGCAGGTGCTATTAGCTGGAACGAAAAACCCAGAGGTGTTTGAATATGTTGTGCCAGCAGGGCTAGTAATGCTGAGATCAGCTTGGCCGGGGCCACCTCCATTGGCCCACAACAAAGTGATGGGAACCAGCTCTCCGGTACTAAAATTAATAGTGACACTTCCAGAAGTAGAGGGGTAGTTTGCCTGATAGTCGTAGTTTGAATTCTCATAGTTACTGTACGCATTTGACCCATGCCAAACCAAAAATGCGTTGTCAGAATTGTCATCACTGGAAAGTGTATAATTGCCTGGGCCTTGTGCGGCCCACAGATATCCTTGGAAGATCACACCGACAAGACCACAATCTGCGTTAACGAGGCTGCATGTGTAGTTTGTCTCTGTAGTTGACCAGGCTAGACCAGTGTGGAAATCACGGACATTCTGGATATAACCACTGAAATTATAATTGGGGTTATTGAATTCCTGCGCACTAAAAGGTAGCGAACCCTGGAATGCAGACGGGCTAGGATAATAATACCAATTCAAACCTAGGTCTGCATTGGTAGGCACCGGTGTGTAGGAAGTGGATGTAGTGGTGGTGGTTGCGGTAGCAGTAGATGCAAGGACAACGTCAATATCCGTCCACGTTGTAACTAGGGATATATATCTGGTTCTGAATTAGATTCGAGCTTATATTTACGGACGGTGATAGACCCCTAATACTCACGCAGTTTTAGTTGGAATGGTTGTAAAGTCGACTGTTGCTGTAAGTGTTCCTGAGCCGATAAAATCCGTCAAAGTTTCCGTCACAGTAGCAGAAGGGCCAAGGTAGCATTCACATGCTGAGGAGACCAGTGAACTCTCGATGGATAGTATAGCTGGAGGAGTAGGCAAAATTGCATTTGGAACATGTGCCTGGGTAGCACGCTTGTTCTCTAGTGCTCTGGGTGCTGCAGTAATTGCCGGTTCTTGCTGCTTCCCAAACACAGTTCCAGTGTAGCATTCAGTAGTTGGGGATGTGACAGTAGCAGTTTTCGTGGATACCTATATATACTTGTCAGAGGTTATGCCACAATCGGTCAAAAATGGGTCAATATTACATATGGAATGGGGACAGTCTCGGTAAGTGTCGTTGTCTAGTTAAATAGTTAGCCCATAATACATACAACTCGAAAATAAAACAAATCACTAACTGTACTGCCCACGCTCAGAACTGTCGTGGTAACCGTAATCAGTGCTGGGACAGTTTCAACAACGATTGTGGTTGCTACGGGCGTTGTGATGCTGATGGTATCCCAAATCGTGGAAATGTATTGCGAACAGAAAGCTGCACCTAACGGATCTGCACTGATAGATGATACAGCATCCGATAAGCATGAGCAGCTAGCTGCAGCAACGTTCAGAGATAGATCAGAGATCATAAAAAAGCCGAAGATTACGGTAAGAACAAAAGATTGCGCCATCTTGCAGTCAATCTGGAACCCTCCAGTAAGTCTGCTGTCTGAAAACTACATAAATAGCGGCAGGAAACACTCTATTTATATTTCCGTAACGAAATAACAATGCAAGAATCATGTAAAGAGGGGATATGTGAATAGTTACTTGTATTGGCTAAGCAAATACGTAAAAATTAATTGATGAGCTATTATCGTTCATCAACTCAGCTATATTGACTTTGTGGAAGTTTACTCATGGAAATAGTGGAAAATCCCTGCATGCAACACCAAAATGGTATCTAGCTAGCCTCATCATGGAGCTACTCATGCGAACATGCCGTTCCATCACGTTCACCTTGTCAAAAACCAGTCTAGATTCCAAAATGGCCTGAGAGGGTGCGTACAAAAGAGTACAAAATAGGGTCAAATGATCGACACGTCAATACAGTGGTGCCCTTCAGCCAGCCTCACCCAGCCAGCCTCATTCGCACACCATATAATAATTAGGTTGACATGATTTTCCGTGCATGAAGGTACACGAATACCTTGCTCTTCAAAGCCAATGGGACAAGCCGGCACATACGGGACGCACAGTCTGCCGTGTGACAGTTTGACAGATGCATGTTGTAGCCTCTCTCAGCTTGCATAAAACGGCGGCCAATTATTAGGGCACATTTTTTGGGGAATTTTTCCCGAAGAGCTAATGAGTTCGAGGTAAATCCTTCTCGGGGTGCATGCTCGGCGCAATGCATCTAGAGAATTGATACCCAACTTTGATAGATACACTCCTTTCTAACTTTTTTAAATAACGCTGATTGAATTTTATATAAATATATTAACTAATAATTAAAACTAGTTAACTTATCCTATTTTATTTACATTTATCAAATAAAAATCGGAAAACATCAACAGAAGATTTAATAGACTGTTGAAACAAGTGCTTAGACAGTCCCTCGGATCACTCAGACATAGGCTTAGCTCATTATAAAAATTAATAATCATTATAAAAAGTTATTTGGGATTTAAAATTCTTTATATATAACTTTCGTATCACTTTTATTATATATCAAGTTTTACACAAGTTCGGTTATAGAAAAATCCATCACATACCCCGTATTTACCATTAAAGACTTGACAACAAAGATTCAAACAACTTGCGAACTGTGAATCCTAGAAGTACACTCTCACAGTATAAACATAACTCCTAACAAAGACAGGATCGGGGTAATACTCATATCAGTCCAGGCAGACAAAATTGGCGCCGCTCCTGTGTGGCTTGGGCTGGAGGAGGTTGCAGATGTGCTGCTGGAAGAGGTACTGGCTGGGGTACTAGTAGATACAGCAGAGACTCCAAAAACACCGCCCTGAACAGAAACCGGAACACTGAAATTCTGTGCATTCGCTGCTGCAGACTTGAACGCTGCCAGGGTATCTGGACCGCTGGCTCTGAGTAGATACGAAGACAAGTAAGCGACTGTCTTTGAGAAAATATGTAACCAGAATGCTTACGGAGGATTGATCACGCCAACCATCCCGTTCTGGCAATGCTCAACTTGCCCACAGTAGTACCAAATAGGGTTTGTATCGTTCACTGTGACGGTGAAAATCGAAGACTATATTCTCCGTTAGATCTCCTCATTGTAATATACCCACTATACTGCTTACCGAGTCTGCAGCAGAAGATCCAGGAACGAATCCACTAAACAAACTCGTATCGCTCATTGGATTGCATGGATTCGAAAACGATGCTTGTGCGACAGTGTGATTTCCGGGGTAGAAGTGGAACTCGATTTTGCCACCGCGGGAAACAGTCAACGTATCGGGTACGAACCTTAATCCTTCTTTGCCTACTTCAACAGTATGGACAGCTGCTGAAGCAGATGTAGTAGAAGGGTGCGAGGCCGTTGTGGAGGTGCCCATTGCAGTAGAATGAGTATAGTCACCGTACTGAGCCGCTGCTGCAGGGATGAGAGAGATCATAAAAATAGACAACATAATGGCAAAGAAGGCCTATATGAATTTATATTGAGTTATGTTTGAATATGTTGTGCAATAATGATGTGTACCAGTCAATATTTTGAGGAGTCAAGGAACAACACTGGCAGCTGAGCGATACATATCCATGGATTTATATGCGAGAACAAAACAGCAGTAGACAGCAGTTCACAAAGATGCCGCAGGTCAGGACCATCAATTAAAAAAAAACCATGTGGCTATGGCGATTAAGCTTTAACGAACCCAGAATCTTGTCCGTGCTTGTCCTCTGACTGGGCGTGGACCGAGTCCGAGCATCGAGCTTGACCCAACAAGGCAATTTGGCAGTACCAATTAGGCAGTACGAGCATCCAACCAGGAGATTCGGGCATCATGTTTTTAGATTATGATTTCTCTTCTAAAGCGCGTCATCGATGTTGTGATCTCTATACGAGAAATACGTATCTCGTGTACTCGTGCCATTAGCTTTGCAGTCGACACAGCCACAATCATACGATCTACGGTTTCTCATTTAATGGTAATGGCATAATGACTGGATTTCATCAAAGTTCCGATTTCACTTCCCTAAGTTATATTTGATTCATTTGACAAGGGCCCAAGGCCGAGAAATACGTTGAAGCAGTTGTATCTTGTTATATCTTGTTACTAGATATAACGCTGAGAAAACTACACACAAAATGTTCTCAAACTTAGCCTATACCATGTGCAAATTACTTTGTCAACACACAATCTTTCTTTTCTTATCGCTATCCTCCTTCTCCCTCGCGCAATTTCAAACCTTCACTCCGCCGGGCCAGAGCGGAATAACATTCACCGTCAACATCCCTGAGAGAACAGCTACATCTAAGACTGGTCCTATTTTCATCCAACTTAGATCTACAACTCCACTTCAGTGGTTTGCAGTCGGTCAGGGAAGCCATATGCTGGGGTCAAACATCTTTGTCGCTTATGGAAACGGAGATAATGTTACCGTGTCTCCAAGGCTGGGACGGAATCATATTGAACCTCTGCACAACTCACACGCGAATATTTCTCTTCTCGAGGGCAGCGATATAAACGGGAGTACAATTACTGCAAACATTCGATGCGATAGCTGCATCGACTGGCCTGATAATGGACACGAAGATGTGACGAGCGTGTCTAGCCCTTGGATATGGGCAGTCAAATACGGGCAGCTTCTTGACTCGAGCAGCGTTTCAGCAGATATCAAAATGCACGATGTTTCAGGTCTTTTGTCGTTCAATCTTCAGCAAGCGACTGGCGGGAATTCGGACAATCCATTTTTGAATTTCTCTAGCCAATCTACACCGGGCTCAGCAACAGTTCTGACTGATGTCCTCGGTCAATCGATTGACAGAAGACGGACTGCACATGCTACCATTATGATTCTTGTTATGGTGATTTTGTTTCCACTGTTCGCCCTGGGGATTCATATTATTCCATCCCACTATACTATTGTGATTCATGCTTGGTTACAGTTGGGAACTCTGGCGTTGGCCATTGCCGGTTTCGGGATTGGTATCTCAATAGCTGTTGATCTTCAGCTTACAGGCTCTTATCACGCTATTATCGGTATGGTGGTTTTGTCATATCTAATACTTTTTCAACCAATCATGGGCTTCCTTCAGCACCGATATTTTCTCAAAATGGGAAAGAAAGGCATATTCGCTTACATTCATCGCTGGCTAGGCCGTGCTATCATCACGCTTGGGATTATCAATGCTGGGTTGGGCTTCCGTATTACAGGAATCAGGACTTCGGCAGCCCCAATTGGTGCTTTGATCGCCTACGGTGTTGTTGCTGGGATTGTCTGGGTAGTTTATGCTTTGGTTGTCTCGTTTTCGCCGCGTACAAGACCCCAGAAGTCCTCGAATGCCTCATGACACTCACCTTTGACCAACAGACCTTGACCGAATGACGTAAAGGCTTGGGCAATTTCAGTGTACATACTCTGTATATCAGCGAAAATGTCAGCTTTTTCAAGTAATCTATATCAGAAAATCTACTGATCGTGGACTGTAGGATAGATGAGCGTGTTTTTGTTATCTCACTGGCTTTAAAAAGTATGATTATGTGTTATTGGAAGACTATAAAAATTCCCGTTATGATTAATTTATGGACCCTGGCGGACCGAAGGCAACCGCGACGTGCAGTCGCGGCTTCCTCGTTATCTCGCAGATCGTACACCGTGATTAAATCTCCTTCCCACAACGTTTCTTCCTTTACGTGCTACCTTTCGTTGTCAATAGCCAATGAACCACTTCAATGCATGTGCGTTGTTGATGAATGCAGCGGAATATTCAATCACTGTGTGTTGTCTCCGGGCTTAAAAGGCGGCTGTCTGCCTCTTTTCCTCCTTCTCCGTGCTGAGACGAAGATCACTCCAACTACGTATCGGTACGTTTTGTCTGGACGTCAGTGGCATTCTGTGGCTTCTTCACATCTATAGCTGGTCTGCAAAATGTCTTCCGTAAGTTACTTGCGCTGTTTAAAGTTGATTTGGTTAATTAACGGTGACGCCGAAAAAGTATATGAGCAAGCCGATCCCGAAATTTTATTATGAACAAATCAAGACACCCGGATCCATGGAAACCGCTGTCGACAACTTCTGGAATAACACTTTGCCGCATTACTTCACTCAGGACAAGTTTTACGGAATAGAACAAGAGCAGCGGTCACTTGAAGGAGTCGTGAAGCAACGAGCCGATTTCACAATTCGTTACATCAAAAATGGAAGCCCTACAAAGGTTATCCTTATGGAATATAAGAGAAGAGGATATGAGACTCGAGCATCCAAGTGGAGGGAAGCTGTTGTTCAGCTCACGAACTATCTGAAGCTGGTGCGTACGGAGCAAGAATATGAGGATGATAGTTTGTACGCTGCTGTCACCATAGGGACGTACGTACGCTTCTACTATTTAGATCCTGATGACAAAACGTTGAGGGACTATCCATCAACATCCACTGGAAAAGCATATGAGCTAAAGGATGATGAAAGTGAGATACACAAGATTTTGAATGAGTACGTTGCTAAAACAGCTCATTGAGCGTGTTATGACGGTCATACATGATGGAGTGGTATAGTCCGAAGACTGTTTGGGAGCGGATAGTATTGAACGTCTTCAGTGTTTATTTTACTACTGTCAATCGCTGTTTAATTGCCAGAGAATGGGAATGAAAATACATGCCATGTCATTAGAAAAACTATTCTTGAAATCTCTTATATGCAAATTTTGAGGTGCCTGCAAAGAATTTCTTCCACTTTCATAACGTCACAGTAGCCTTTGTGGGAAAGTTGTAGGAAATCAATCAGACAATAATCCATTTACATTTGGAACCTCAATTGATTAAACATCATCAATAGGCTGGCATGCACTTCTGTAACCCCACTTGTATACTATGTAGCGGCTATCAATGGTTTTGATTGGTCCAAACATATGTCGCTTAAGATACCGCCTGGACCCGCTTGCAAACCAACGACTATATCTCTACCAACGTACATTACATTATCGACGCTGACGCTTCGAGAATTTCTTCGCCTCTGAAATTGTCATGATTCCTGAATATTTTGGTTGTGTTATATGCGGATACTCAGTTTATGGCTACGACAGATCCGCCACTCAGTTTTGGATGAGAGAGTTTCGTGCAAGTACGATTCCCAGTTGTCCGTTTAATCCATGCATGATCTATTGCTGATCCAATCAGTCTATTTAAATCATGGAGAAATTCTCCTTTCTGGTGTTGGCTGCTATGGTAACCCCGGTTATGGTATATGGATCGCCCCCCCTCTTCCACATATGCGTTGGGACGATCACGGTTATACGGGGCCTTGCAGGGATCGAATTCCAGTTATGAAACAATTTCCGGAGGACAGGAATCGACATGGATATGTTGTCCATGATGCTTGTTGGCGTCTTCTCCAGAAAGTCGTGGGGCTCAATGATATCCCTCTAGAACGACTTTACAGGATTTGCAGGTCTTTACCCTTTCCTACACGAGGGATCGGCGTGTCCTGGGGCCATGATTATGGTGGCCTCAGTATAATCGATAACAAGAACTACTATCCATGGGAGGACCGACTTGTGGAACAAGATGACAAGTCGGAAGTTTATGCATATGCGAGATATAACCCTTATGACGTCCCGGAGTTACATGAATTGCTATTGATGTCCTCTCAAGAGGACCGGAATTCCAATTTCCGCATGAATATTTTCCTCACGAATGCCAACAATTGCTTTTCATTGCTGCCATGGGAGATCCGTGAATTTATTGCTTCATATCTATCCGCCAGAGATATTGCGAACCTTTTCATGTCTACAAAAGCCTTTCTCCCACTTCTGACTAGTCAGACATTTTGGAGTTCCAGGTTCAACATTGGTAGTGATCGTGACTTTGTCTTTGAAGCCAGATCTAAGCGGCTTAAAGATTGGCTTTACCTTTATCAAATGACGAATGACGCTCAGAGCCCACCAAGTTTAAAAAATAGAAAGAGAGTCTGGAGTCTGATCAAGCCACTGGCTAATTTGCTCTGTTTCCAACTGGCCAGATATACAGATTACTGTCACGCAGATCTGAACCCCGACCCTAGATGGACGGTAACTGCAGATATTCACGAAGACACAGTTCCTAACTGTCTCTTCGAGGAAGGTTGCCGTCTTTTTGAAAAACAATCTACATTTTTGCCTAAGGACCTTGTGAAAATCGCCTTTTCAGTCACGGAAAAGGGCGTTGCTGGTTATCTTACAGGGATACGCTTCACATCAAAGGATGGTTCGCATATTCGTCTGGGCTACATTGCTGAGGATAAAGAAATATCTCTCGACATCACAATACTGAAAGGGTTCGTTTTGGCAATGGGCTCACGAGGAATACAGGCTCTCCAAGTTGTCAATCGTGATAGGAGGGTTTCAAGATGGTTTGGATGTCCCAACAACTCCCCAGTGACACAGCGTCTGGTATGTTCTGGGGCAGTTGATGCTCTAGAAATAGGGATAGATGTAATGTCTGCCACCATCTATATTATTAACAGGTTATTGACGATATCAGGGATACAAAATAACCAGTCTTTCAATAGCCGGGCAGGGGCTTTCTTCTATGCCACAGAATTCTTCATTGAGAAAAATTGCCTTGTGGTACCCTGCTGTTCCCCATCCGGACTTGTGTTTAAACGATGGATCCTTTACGGGGGAAAGCCCACTTACTGCTGGATATCAACCGCTATGCTGGATTCAATTTGGAGGTCCTAATGGAGTATACCTCCGATATCTGACTGAAATCCGTGTTATCAGATCAACGGCCTTATGCTCTATCGAGTTCTACTATGAAACCGAGCCTGGATCACGGAGAATACAGAAATTAGGCCGTCGCAAATTAACAAGATACTCAGAGGCTATACGTTTTCCTATAGATGGTCCGGGCGGGGAACGTATACAGTCTGTTGAAGTCAGTCTTGTACGTATAGACGGCGAGAATGTGTACGATTTTTACAGACATGGAAAACTGAACTCGTTTAAGGTCAGTACATTTGAACTCCCTTGTGTTTTTCGCTGTGTCTTGATATCAATATAAACTCTTTTTGAGACGTAGATTTCGACAAATCGTGGGAGATCCAAGCATTTTAAACCTCGGAGAAACCCGGCTAAACCATCAAGCTTAACACTATTGCCGATTGCAGCTGGAACTACTATCACGGGGTTTTATGCTAGCCAGGTAAGAAATGCCGTCTCCTTATGAAGTTCAGTTCGTTGGCTTACCAAATTCACTTCATAAAGCATCAAGAAGAAGGACTTGTCAGCTTGGGTGCGATTTCTGAGGTGATAGAGTAGGAATAAACAGTTTCCATTATTCACTGTAATATTACAGACATAATCTTCATTAAAAAAAGGAGATTTTTGGCTAAAATACCATCAGGTTCTAGAATTAGCCTGTAACGCGCCTTTACATCAATTGATATATTCTTGATTTACTTCCAGCCACCTTCTTAATATTATTTCAACCTTTTTATGCTCTTCATCGTTATGTTCACAACATTTGAAGCTTGTTCCACAAACTTAGACAGGTCCCATCGGTCAACATCGCCATCAATTTACGTAAAACGTTGAGCTCCCTTTCAGGGGTGTCTCTTGATAAGTCAAAACGACAAATATAAAGCATAAGAAACACTAGTAACTTCTAGGTATGATCTTCTTCCAGTCGCTGTCTTCATTCTTCGCCGAAATTTGCGAGGAGAAGGGGGGGAAATATGTTTGCTGGAACCTTGAAAAGACGAAGTTCCATTCTCTAGGTTTCTCCTTCATTCGTGTGTACCAATAAACCCGGCCTAGCGGTTGCTAAACACTCTATGAGAGAAATAACTGCGAAGATAAAGAGCTTCTCAACATCGGTTGGTGGAAATAAAGATCTGCTTTACCTAACCTTTGTCATTCTTTCAAATTTTGTAGGACCCTCGAGATAGTTATTCTAAGGGAAGCGTCGAACACATGAACTGTGCATTTGAAACAAGTTGCTGCAACGTACAATCTAGAAGGAATATACCGGACCCGATTCCCAGGTAGTTTCAACATTCCAGATGTCTTAAATATCTAAAAATGTTTTCTGGGTGGGTATTTAAGTATCTCCTTTTATTCTTCGGAATGGTTATGCCTTGAGGTTTAGGGTATGTAGATTGAAATGGTCTACTCCATATTGATATTAGTATTCTTTCCTTGCAATATTACAATGTTTCCATGCTCCGCAAAAGATGAAATCTAGCATGCATCTGATAACGTATCTGACAGTTCTCTCTGGATGATATCATCGCCTCTTTCTAGCAGAATTTGAATTATCCTTTCACGCCCTGCAGAGGATACAATTGGAAGTTTGCCACTGGGCAATTCACCGCTGGTCATATGAGCGCCTCGTTCTCGCAGAATTTGCACTATCTTCTCATGCCCTACAAATGATGCAGCTTGGAGTGCATTGCTGGTCAATCCACTTTGAGTGGTATCAAATCCTTCTTCCAACAGCATTTGCACTATGTCGTCAAGATAACCGTAGATTCGGTCTACCGGCCCCGGTACCCTAGTGTACGTAGGAGTTCCAGGGTATCGGTCTAGCAGAATTCCCCTCGCTTTGGTGAGGATGAGAAAGGATACAACATGGCGTGCATCATCAAATAACTTACCCCTGGCAGTGATATTGGCGCCTCGTTGTAGTAGTAATCGCACTGTCTTTTCCTGCCCCCCAAATGATGCAACCTGGAGCGCATCACCACGCACACCATACATCCCAACTTTCTGCCTTGCATTTATGTCTGCTCCATGGTCTAGAAGAATATTAACAAATTCTTCAATCCCATTATATGATGCTATTTGCAGTGCACTGCCGAGCTTTGCGCCCCGATCGAGGAGCATCTGCATTATCTCCAACGGGCGGCCGTCTGACGACGATAGCACTTCAATAGGGCTTCGGCCTCTTTCGTCTTGAATATTGATATCAGCACCATTGTCGAGTACGATTTGCACGATCTTCACATTGCCCCATGCTATTGCCATATGAAGCGCGCTTGCATTTCTCTTATTTCGAGAATCGGCATCGGTACCATGATCTAGTAGTAGCTGCACTATCCTTTCCTGGTTTCTTTGTACTGCAATATGGAGTGCGCTCCCGTGGGCCCAGAAATAAAACTGTCGGGATTGGCCCCTCTATCGAGTAATATTTGTGCTACCTGTTCCTGGCCATTGAATGATGCGGCGTAAAGTGCACTGCCAAACTGCTCAGCGTTGGCTCCTCGTTCGAGTAGCATCTGCACCGCTTTCACATGCCCACCGTATGATGCGGCCGCAAGTGCGCTGTAACTCCTTTCAGCTGCTACATCCACTATGTCCTCATCACTAGAGGACATGGGACTGTAACTTCTTTCACCTGCTGCATTCACGATGTCCGCATCACTAGAGGACATGAGACTGTCCAACACAAAATCCAGCCCCAGATATGCTGCGTGCACAAAAGGTCCCGCTTTGACATACAAAGGGCAGTTGAGAACAAATCCTAAATCCCGATGCAAGAGAAATATACTAGCCCACTGGGAAAAGGAGTTCGCTTCATTACTGAAAAGTCTCATTATCAGAGGCTCGATTGTCTGTTGTCCTTCGCCGGAACGTAAGTAATGGGCGTGCCAATATCTAGCGGCGTAATGGGCTAGCGGAAAAGTTTGACTTCGCTTTGTCTCATCAAGTGTGCTATTGGAAAACATTGGGTTCAAGAGATAGACAAGACAAATTTGGGTCATCTCTGTGTTCGCAGATTCAGGTTGAATCGCGAATGCTTTTGCCTTTTGCTGCAAGATACGATCCGATTGAAGATACTCTTGTACCGAGAAATGGGCTATTCGAGTAGTCCAGATATTTTTATTGTCATGATCCGAAATCTCCACAAGTCCAAGGCAGATTTCAAGAATATCATCTTCATGGAATGCCCGCTTGCGATTAACGTGCTGTGGTTCGCTTAGATCAACTGTATGAGCTTCGATAACCCGATGGATAGAAAGTGGACGGCGAGAGATGCAAAGAACGGTTAATATCCGCCGCACGTCGTCTATGTATCTTTCGTCAATGCTGCACAACATTCGCTCATATGTTGCATCTAGATCGCGGGGCAAGGAGTTCAGACAGTCAATAAGCTGGTTCTCGTTCCGTGCTCGTCTAAGTTCCTTCAACTGGCACTCGACGTATCTAAATCTGTGTACAATGTTAGTAGAAATTCCAGAAGTCCAGCCTTTATTGCGAAACTCTTACACTCCCTGGGCACGTTCCGTTAACTTTTCTTGAATTTCGCCATGAAAGGCTTTCCATCTCTGAATCTTTTTGTCGTCTTTGAGCTGTTCAGAGATAAAATTGGAGATATCTCTATCAACCTCCGGATTCTTCATCGAAAGAACCTCTTCAGAGGAAACATTAAAAGATTCACTGATATCGAATTCTTTGCGGCTGGTAACCAATACATGGAGACCCGGCAAGTCCCATTTTCGTATAGTCTCTATTCCCTCCAAAACGCCTTCTCTTTCACTTTCTCGGGGGCTTTCATCTATTGCATCAAGCAAAATAAAAGCGTTATCGAATAGAGAGACAACCTTTCGAAGAGAGCCCAGTAACGCACTCACTGTAGGGGTGCTCGAAACGTGTGCTTCATGTAGCTTTTTAAGCTCTGTTTCGCCATCTGGAACCTGCGACGACAACTGTAATAACAAAGCGCGTAACATTCCATGTTCATTCTGTTTTGACTCATCGGTAAAAGAGAAGTAGAAAAATGCAACACCCACGCTAGGTATATCTTTCATCTGACGGAATGTGTATTGAATTGCAGTCGAGCATAGGACCGATTTGCCACACCCAGCAAAGCCATTGATCCAGAGGAATGAATCGCGTTTTGCAAGCCATTTTGTAAAATTTTCGTTCTTTGCAAGCCATATTCCTGTTCTTGGATGCCGTTTTCTAGATGCAATATCGTGATCAATAGAGGCGTCAGGGGCTTTGAGCCAATCACGAATATTGGAAGAAACCTGAGTCGCATTTATTGTCTCGATAAGTAGTTTGATTTCTGATAAGTCGAATTGCATCTGTCTTTCGGTTTTGACTTGTAGGACGTTGAGTGCCAGCGACAAGTTCTCGCGTAGGTCGCCGATGTCTTCTTCGAGTTTGTTTAGAGTACTTTTTCGGAATGGATAAAACGCTCGCCGTTTGGAAACTTGGATACGGTCTATAATGGATTTTGACAAGCTTGCATCAAATTTCTGGCATTTGAACTGCAGTTCTTCGATGATTTCTTGGCATGTTTGGGTGATCTTGTCGACTTCTTTTAGCAGCTCTTGTGCGTTAGCCTGGGATTGCCTATCCTGAACTGCAGTTTCCAGGGATCGAAAGATGCTTTGAA
Organism: Talaromyces sp. P118-02; assembly: GCA_037040535.1. NCBI lineage: Eukaryota > Fungi > Ascomycota > Eurotiomycetes > Eurotiales > Trichocomaceae > Talaromyces > Talaromyces sp. P118-02. The sequence goes on from JAXQGY010000928.1 coordinate 157,965, forward strand.
GGTTTTGGAGGTTCCGCGTTATCTTTACCAGATCGGCATCCTGGTCTTTGTATGTGTTGTAAAAGTTGACCAAAGATTGCGTGACTTGGACACCAAGTGAGAGCAACCCTGCAATACCCGATGCGATCGAGAGTGGATCAGCCATTGCCAGCGTTTATGTTGTCTAGGACCGCGTAAGCCTGAGATCGTCACTGTTGGACTCCAGAGGTACAGTCAATATATGGTATATACAGGCACCAACAAAACTCTTGTGGTGGTTGTCAGGAAGAAGATATCTGGAAGGTGCTCTCAGGCGGGTTTCAAATGTCATCAGGTGACCTTTGCCTGCCACCATTACACATATGTAAACACACTCACTCCATGGGGGAAAACGAAGAAAATTTTTGAGAAAATCAAGCTAATTTACCATCCCACTCTGCAGTATCCAATCATACACAGCCACGTTGAGATGGGGTTTCGCTTTCAGCCTTGCAGTGCCTCCTAACTACGTACCTGCGATCGACCAAGCTATTATCTATCTGAGCCAGTAATTAGCAGGGCTAGGTCATTCTTATAGCAAACTAATAATTGTCAATAGCTTCGCTATAACCTTGAAAGGTCCAGCCTATGTTACACGTCAAATGCTTGGTTGGTTTTATACATACGGGGGCCTATACGTACCATGTTGCCAAAATGTGTTTTATTTTGAAAATATCTAAAAATAATAGTATTTATTTCTATATATTTAAATATTATATACAGCCCGAAGTTGCGGCTGTGCCCTAATTGCATTGAGCGATCTGCATCTTCATATCGGATAGCTGCATGAAGCATCAAATAATCCACACCAACACTGCCCAGTTAATGCCTCCAAGGAGTCAGCCTGGCTTGGTGTTTTTCGATGTGGTTTTATGTGTTACCCAGGCTGACTTCCAGAACAGTTGATTTCCCCGCAAAAACGCCGGATGGTAAAATCTACCAGTTGACACGTGCACAGATCAGACACAAGGAATATCAAAGTCTATACGTACCGTGTATACTCTATGTATACTTTAAAGTGGTAAATAATTCACACAAGTAATACTATTCCAAATGTCATTTTCAATGTTGTATCCATGCTCTATAAACCCGAAAACCCCCACAAAAAAAGCCCGAAACGATATGCAATCATATATGCACAATATCTCAACGAGAACCGCTAACCAACGCCGACAGAGACAAAACAACCCTATGCATTACTAACAGTGAAACTGAGAAGACTGCCCGTTGCCAGTCCAGCAACAAGCATCATACTCATAAACCCTCCAGCTGCTTCACGCTCGTCAACAGTAACGTACTGACCGGCTCCCATCATGCAGACGCTTCCTAAAAAGCCATTCGTCAAGCCAAAGCCCAACTGTACAGTAAACAAGTACAGAAAATCGCTATTGGCGAAAGGAGAGGAGCCACCGTGACCACGAATATTGCAAGACAGGTACAATGGAATAAAGGCCAAGCGCAAAACAGAAAAAAGGAAAAGAGCGCGCGGGTTCTTGGTCGAATTGGCAAAGAATGGTATCAACGGGAACAAACGACCGGTCAAGTCTCCCAGATTCCAAAAGAGGAAACCCAATGGCACAAATACCTCCTGGTCGAAGAGACGAGAGCGCGTTGCAGGGTCATGCGCAGATTGGATTTGAGCCGTGAAAACCGGGAATATCATGGTCACAGCAAAGGACATGAAAACCGCAAGAGCGAGCCATTTCAGTCGTAGGAACAACTTCCATAGACTAACGCTCTTGTGTGGTTCTGGTCCGACAGCGCTGAACTGATCTGTGCCTTGTTGTAGCTCCCTCTTGAGCCAAGACAAACCCGCAGTCCGGTTCATGAGATTCAAAAATGCCATAAACGCCAGAATAGTGATGAAAACTGCAACCAAAAAGTAGCCAAGTGCCGAATTTGCATACCCTTTATCGTCGTCAATTTCATCCACTTTGGGTACAGGCAGGTTGGATATTATCTGAACGATCGAGGGAAGCACTCCGGCAATACCCTGTCCAACCATGATTGCCTGGGTGTATTCTGGACGTCCGAACCCCGAAACATAAGCAAAGACACCGTTCTGGTTCATGCCTGTTGCAAAACTGGCACCAAGGACCATTGTCATCACGAAGATGTAATACAGCCCAACAGAAACGCCTCGAAAGAAAATCGTCGAGATGGCCAAAAGAAAAAACACGATTGTGAGGATCAGAAGCGAGAAAGCGATGCGAATCGGATAGGAAGCATTCTTCTGCAGCTTTGCGAGCGCAAGCACACACAACAAGTTGGTCACTGTTGAGACGGATAGGACAGAGGGCTCATAGTGTTCGGCAGCCCATGGATTGTTACGGAATCGACGACGAAAGTACGGTTCTGCGGCGAGGAACATGTTCCTAGACGTTGTCAGATCACCTCGCGCAAGTGTGAATAGAAATGGAGAACCTACCAAGCCCACAACATCGTAATCCCAAGCAAAAGAAACACAGAATAATCCCTCCACGAGAACTGCTTTCTCGGCGCCTCGTCCAGCTGTGGTGTGTCCTGCACATCCTCCTCTCGATCCGGATCTGCCAGCAATTCGTCGTTCTCGTTCTCGACAGGCTCGTAAGCCGGACGAGAGGCGAAAAGCCTCGATGATAGGCTTCTAATCATGGCTTCTGTTTTCAAGCTTCAAAGACACATTTCTGATGATAATTCATGCCATGATTGCCTATGTAAACGCTCGACGTTATAACAGAGAACGTCTAATCTGGATAAGCGGAGATCCGCCGCACCCGCCCGGCGCGTGATAAGAAAGCTTGGCGCGATGTGTCACATGCGGCTTTAGATGTACAAGACCGCCCTGTTTTCTGCCGATCTATTCGATCATTCTGCGTCACGATGCATGCGTATTATTACATTATTGTTGGGATATGCTAGTTTAGAATTATGGGACCCTTTTGAGCGAAGATGATTTATTTATATGAGTCGTGAACCCCCCGAAAGCTGTCTAGAAAGGTGTGAAATATGTCGGGTTGTATTCTACAGATACAAAAAAAAAGTAATCAAGCCCTAGAAAAAAGAAAATGAACCAACAAAAATGTCCCGGCGACAGGGTATCGGATAGAACGTCCAGAAATCGGTCAAAGTATTGACGCTGCGGTGCTTTTTGCTGATTAACAGGAGGCCGTTAACTGGACCGTCGACAGATCATCTAGATGTCTAGATGTCTAGATTTCTTTGGTAACTTTTTGTCCAGTACCCCCATGTTCATGCTCTCCCTCAGTTTCACCCTCGCGTTCCTTCCTCTCCAACTCCTCCATTTGTTCTTCAAAGGAGGGTGACTTGTTAGGAGGCTGAGGCACGGTCTCTCCCCCAGTCATTTGCCACTCCATTAGCCTGGTGAATGCACCGTCCGGTCGAGAGCTGAGATCCTGATAGGAGCCAATCTCTGCAACTTTGCCGTCGTTGCCCAACACAACGATAGTGTCGGAACGCTTGATGGTAGAAAGCCGATGGGCAATGCTGATAGTAGTGTTATTTCCCTTGAGAAGTGACGCGAGTGCGCTGTTCACCAGCGTCTCCGACTCGGCATCCAGAGCCGAGGTTGCTTCGTCAAGAATGAGGATGTCTGGGTTTTTAATCAGGGCCCTGGCAATAGCGATACGCTGTTTTTGCCCTCCTGACAACTGTGCGCCACGAGGACCGACATGTGTGTCCAGTCCAGACGGGAAATCGCTGATAAATTGGCAATTGGCCTTTCTAGCCGCGGTCACAATTTCGGACCTTGAGGCTCCTGGTAAGCCATACGAGATGTTCTCAGCGATGGTACCCGAAAAGAGAACGGGCTCTTGAGACACAACGCCGATCTTCCGACGTAATGATTTGGCATTCATGCGAGAAACGTCCTTGCCATTGATGAGAATGCGGCCGCTGTTGGGATTATAAAAGCGGAGTAAAAGGGAGGCAATTGTCGATTTACCTCCGCCAGAAGGTCCAACGATGGCCACATTGGATCCTTGCGGGATTTCAAAATTGAGGTCCTTGAAGATGTTGACGGCAGGTCTAGTTGGGTAGCTAAAGTCGACATTCTCGAATTTGATGGGGCCTCGAGCAGTCACAACCTTCTCGCCGACGGTAGGTAAGATTTTTGGCTGTCTGTCCTGAAGCTCGAATAATCGACTGGCGGCACCAACACCCTTCATTAATTCAGAGTAGAAGCTGGAGAGACCGAAAAGACTTGATCCAGCGTAGGCGGTATACATCAGGAATGATGTTAACTCTCCGATGGTAATTCCGCCTGACTGAACCAGACCACCTCCAACGTATAGGAGAATAAGAATAGTCATGTTGCCCATGAGACCAGTCTATGTCAATCGTTAGCAAATCTTCCGAAGACATATTCACAATATACGTACCGTACTGAAAAAGGTTGCACTAATGAGTGATTCCTTTTTGCCCAAATCGAAAATAGTCTTGACTTGCTTGTTATACCGTTGGACCTCTGACACTTCTGCTGCGAATGCCTGACTTGTTTTGACATTTCCGAGACGCTCCTCGGCAATCTTGGTCAATGTTCCCAGATTCTTCTGGATTTTGCGACTCAGGTTGCGGATTGCGCGGCCGTAGAAGAAAGCCATTATTCCAATGGGCGGTAAAAGGACAGCCAAAACGCTGGATAACTTGAAACTGACATAGGTCATTGCAGCGAAGCCGGCAGTACCGCTCACAGCAGCTCGAAGACCATCAGACAGATTCTGCGTGATGGCCTTGCCCACGATCAGGGTATCAGAACTAAGCCTGGAAATCAAGTCACCCACTCTGTTGGCATCAAAGAACTCTGCGTCCTGAATAAAGGTGCGCCGAAACAGCTTTGAGCGCTGTCTGGCAACGACTCGTTCTCCAACAATGCGCAGGATGATGATTCTTCCGTAATTGGCAGCAGCTCCAACGCAGAGAACTCCAGCAAGAGCACCATAGAACATTGGCATACTCAAGCCAAAGAGGTCATTTGTACTCTCTCCTTTGGTTGCGATATCCATGATTCGTCCAATCGAGAAGGGAATCGACATTGTAATACCAGAGGACACGAGCAGGAAGAAAAACGCAAGAGCGAGCGATTTTGCCTCGGGTCGAGCAATTCTCAAAAGCCGCCATATTTCACTAAAGGCAGGCTTTTTCCCTTGCTCTTTCGCTTCACGTCCCAATTTCGCACTTAGATTTATCTGCGCTGCTTGCGCACCTCTTTCGGAGATCGCAAAGCCCTCATCCTCCTCGTCTTTTTTGGGCTCACTCGTCTTGTTGAGATCGTCGTTCTTCGCGGGTTCGGGTGTCGATTGCTGCGTGGCTTTCACGTTTCGCGATGAAGAAAAGAATCGAAGCTGCGATATCACCGAGGAAGATGCATCTTGTTGATATCTGTTGGATAAGGGTGCTTGTGATGCCGAGCGCAAGCCGAGCGTATTCGAGCGTAGCAACTTTGGCGATGCGACCGTCGACGAGTTCCGAAACTTCAAGAGGCTCTGACTAGCATCAAAACGAGCTGCGCAAGACCACTGTGCGCCGATCGGACGAGCAAGGCTGGAGCCAGCCCTGAGGTCCAAGGCCGCCAGCAGCTTGGAGCTGCGCATGGCTGACGCTGGTGAGATTTGTCCCGAGAACACACCGATTTCGGGTTATTTCGCTGGTTCAGATTCCCATATCACGTAGACTGAATCGCGGTGTGTGCAATATCCATGACCAGCAGCAAAACGGCGGTCTGTTCCTTCTTCGTTCTGTGCAAGCACGAGGTTGGGGAAGCAGAGAGAGAGAGAGGAGGCAAGGCTAACTGCTGAACTAATTCATGACGCTCCGAGTCCGGCTGCTCCGACCTGGGCCAATTCAGCCAATGCCGATCGCGAACGCGCCCAGCCGGGCAAAACATTCTGCCACCGCCTTTGCGCCAGGCAAAGAAGATTCTAGTCTTTGGGCAATGCGAGTTTCTGTGCTCGGAAATGGTTTACAATGCTACCAGACTGTTCGTAAATGTAAAAAACTATTTAGAATATAAGCGCCTCCAACCCAGACTCTTTATTCCTCCGCTTTTCCATATATAACGCTCCGTAGTCCTTCTGGAGCATCGCCGCGGGAGAGTAAACCCCACTCCACGAGCCCCTCCAGTGCTTGATTGAGTCTTTTGTTTACACTCTCGACAGCAACACTGCCGGAAATTCTCTCGCCATGGTGCTCGACTACAGTAAATGGGACGCGATCGAACTGTCCGACGACTCGGACATCGAGGTGCATCCCAATGTCGACAAGCGATCCTTCATCCGGGCAAAGCAGAACCAGATCCATCAACAGCGAGAACAGCGACGCCACGAAATCGAGACGCTGAAATACGAGCGGATAATCAACGATGGCCTCTTGGAACGCATCGACAAGCTTCTCGGGGCTCTGCAGAAACACGAGGACTCAAACCGCGATCCGGAAGAGCTGGTTTTCCAGTCTCTGATCGAGTCCGCGGGGGACCCTGCTGCTGACCAGCCTCCAGCTCCGCCGGCGGGAGTGCATGCGAATGTGAAGGAGCAGCCCAAGTATTCTCAGATGATGGGCTCGTTGGTGGACCAAGTCAAGAAAGAGATTGACGGGTCGTCGAAATCAGATAAGCCCATACAGGCGTACATTACCGGAGTCCAGGGCCACAAGGACAAAGTGCTGGGCCTTCAACAAGAACTGCTGCAGAAATTGGCCGAGCTGGAAAAGGAGTCGACCAGTAAAATCACCAGCAGTGACATTCACACTGGCTTTGACAGTTCACATGTCGCCAAGTCGAGCCCTGCGGACAAAGCAAAGGGTAGCAGTGGGACGGTTGAGCTTCTCAACCCATCAGCATCTACGAAAAGGGACTCTGGAGCAGAAGCCGACATTGAAGATGAAGATGACGAGGCCGACGTCAAGGTCAGCGATCTTGCCAGGAAGTTTGCCAGTATTCCAATGGCAGACTACAAATCAACTCTTCGGTTCATCTCCGAGAACCCTGAAGTGATAGCAGAGAGCGAGACAGACGGTCTTTTGGTCGAAGCCTTCAACAGCCAGATGGACGGCAAGCCCGAGTATGCTCGTCAATGCGTGCACCACGGTCTGTTGCTTCAGTATTGCCGCTCTCTAGGCCGAGACGGCGTTGCCCTCTTCTTCAAACGGTGAGCTCCAACTTTTTTTCGTCAGGGCTTGTTACTAATTCATCGAGCAGGATCACGACCAAGGACCACCAAGCTGCCACCCTATTCAGAAACGACGTGAATGAAACATACAACAAGATAAAGACACGCGCAGCAGAACTCGCCAAGGACAGAAGCCCCGAAAACGACCCCGCGGGCGTTGAGCAAATCCAGCTGCATGCAGTTGACCCAAACACCAAAATCAACATAACAATCCCCTCTGCTGATAGCACAATTCCAGAAGAAATCGAAGCCCGCAAGATCTTCGATACATTTCCTCCAGGTCTGCAGCGTGCATTACAATCAGAATCGCTGGACGAAGTGAACAAAGTCTTGGGCAAGATGAGCGTCGAAGAAGCGGAAATCATCGTGGACAAGCTGGGCCAAGGGGGAATGCTCAGTCTCGAGGAAGGTATTGTTGATGCCACCACAGAGGAGGGCAGAAAGAAACTCGAGGAGATTGAACTTGAGGGGAGACAAGAGGTCGTCGAGGAGATTGGCGAGCCCAGCGAGGACCAACTAGACTGAGAATGCATGGCAACATGAATGGAAAAGCACTTTAAATTATTCACTCGTCGCCCATTAATAATTGAATGATTCATGTCGAGTCTACTCGTGATTATTCCATGTGTGCATATTATTGACTATACAGATCGTTCGGTGTCAAGTAAAGCTCTAAGAATATGAACTCCATTGCATTACCTGCCGATATATGAACCAGAAAAAGAAAAAAGGTAAAATAAGTAAAAGTAACAAATCATAAGAAGTCGAAACCGATGCCCGCATAATCAAATAAGATTACAATACGGATGTTTTTCCGAGCCAGTTGTGTAACTTAGATTCCAGAGGCACCTGGAGCGTTCGCATCCTTTCGGAGGTCGATGAGTATCTCACGGAAGCGTTCCTTTCCAGAGCCACTGGCACCACCCTTGACGCCCTTTCCAGAGACATCAACCAACTTTGCAATGCGTTCCCAGCTCGTGCCGCCGGCAGAGGTGTCCTCTCGGTTGGCAAGGAATTGCTCGGCCTCGGTGCGGGTTTGAGCGCGAGCCTTGTCGGCGCGGTTTCCGTACGACTCGTAAAAGTCATCGATGTCTTCTTGGGCTTTCTTTATCGTGGCAGCCTTCTTTTCTGCGGCTTCTTCGGCGCGGCGAGACAGGTCGGCGTCTCTGCGGCTTCGCCATTCCCTGAGTGCGTTAGCCCAGTCTATCCGATACCAAAAAAAAAAAACAAAAGAGGAAGAAATGCAACTCTTTCGGATGGGGTTTCCGTACTTCACAACTTCAGGCTCTTCCTCGGGGGGTGCGTAGTTTGAGTAGCCGGTGGCAGGAAAAGGGGATCCAGTGCCGGTGATGGTTCCGCCAGGCGCAACAGCCTTGAGAGTGAAAGGAAATGTCAGCTTTCTGAATAATTGGTGTTATAGGAAGCAAGCCTCAGTACCTCGTTTCCGGTATCGATGGCAGGGAATGACGACTCAAAGCCTGAGAGTTCTTGAGAGCCAACTTGTGGAGCGGCCTCGCCTCCGATCAGGTCATCCTCGTCCTCTGCGGTCGCAGTGAGGTCGTTTGGTGTAGCGAATTGGTCGGCGTCTTCACCGAGAGCGGCGCGCTCGCGAGCCAAAAAGTCATCGTTGTCGGCAGCGCCGTTGGCTTCGACGACCTCAGTCTGGCCTGGGGGCATGTCAATTAGCTGGTCACAAATACACCACGAGGGAGAGGCGGGATTCGCACCTTCGTTGAAGTCGTCTAAGGAAGGGAACCGGTCGGCCATTTTGTCGAGACGGATATGAGAGTAAGCTGAAAGTGACACCGAGACAGTGCAGCGCGACAAAGAAAAAGAGTAAATTGTAGACTGTTTGCAGATGGTCGTCACTGTTGATGGCTGGCCAGACGGTCCGTCAGTGTCGGGCAACCGCTTTCTGCCACCGCCTTGGCGGAGCTTCCTTGTTCGCGGACGGAGCTTGCTTGGGATACCTCAACTCGAGATGTTTCTTTAGTTTCCTCTTTACTTTCCTTTCGCAGATTCAGTTCTTTCCTGTGTTGAATTATCAACTTTGATTCACCGCCGCTCATTCGTTCTTCGGTCCTAGAGCTTGAGACTCTGTATAGCCATGGCTTACACTGATGATTCGGTACGCGCAAAGCTGTCTGCGCTCAATGAGACACAAGAAGGCATTGTAACGGTTGCACAATGGATCATGTTTCATAGGTCAGTCAATTTGAACTATAACATGATGCTTGATGAGTAGCTAATGTTTTGTTGCGACTTCAGACGCCATGCGGACCGTACTGCCCAGCTCTGGCTGCAGAAACTTCGAGATTCGCCAGCAAACAAGCGCCTCAATCTGATCTACCTTGCAAATGGTATACTTTCCGCTTACAGTATTGAATTTCAGAGGCTGACATATCTACAGAAGTCGCACAGCAGTCAAAGGCCAGGCGCAAGGACGACTTTTTGGTGGCATTTTCTCCGGTGGGTGAAACTACAAACAAATACAATCAGAGTGCTAATGAGAGTAGATCATTGCAGAAGCCCTATCCGTGGCCTACAAAGGCTCGTCTAACGACATACAACAAAAGCTGCGGCGTGTCGTTGAGGTTTGGAGACAACGTGCTATTTTCGAAGTACCCATTCAGGAAGCTGTTGAAGCTCGCGTCGATGGTGAGTACCAAAGCTTTTTTATACTTTGTCTTTGAATAGGTTCAATATGACTGACCACGAATAGAGTTGGACAAAAACCGATCGTCCGGCAAGAAACCGCTGTTGGGGGGATCTTTCTTTGGGGGCTCTGGGTCTGGATCCGTGCCACCCGAATTGCAGCCTCTCGTGCCTCTCCAAGTCAATGTTTCCAAAGCCTCTGTGGCAACCGGCTCCGCCGTCAATGCAGCCAATACGGAGTTTGACAAAATGAACGATCCTAGCACACCAGACCCTACGCCTCCAGTCCATGCCGCTCGGCTAAGCCAGCTTCTGAAAACACTGGCGAATGCCGAGAGCTCTGTGTCTGAGATAATAAAGTCTCGTCAATCTCTCATCGACGGCCTTGAAAAAATTCTCGACAACAATCGCGCTTCTCTTGCAAAGGAAAACTCGCTCTTGGCCGAGCTTTCCGAGAAGAAAGCAGGAACCGAGTCCAGAAAACGCGATGTCGAAGACGCTATCATGCGCGGCCTCTCCGCCGAGAACTCTCCCACAATTCATAATAATGGCGCCGACGCAGGCTCTGAAGCTCCGCGACCAGAGGTTGAAGCCCTCACGCCGCCCCCTGTAGAATCGCTGACTCCGCCTGGAGGATCACCCACAGAGACATCGCAGTCAGGTGCGAACCCATTCTCGTTCTCTGACCACCAAATGGACGGACAAGCGGATTTCCATGACATGGACATCTCACACAATGCATTTTACAACGACGATTCTGTCAACAGTCTCAATTCGAAGCGGAGGAAAGTCGGTCACGGCGAAGATGGCGATGTACAGTTCCCCGGCGGTGATTTTGACGCAGACGTGGACGAACTCATCAGACAGGGTCAGCAATGATACATCTGTTTGAAGAGCTGACGCATGAGATGAATACGCTACCACAAGATTTGTGTGCCTGATCTGTGGGTGATATAGGGGAATTTCATATCATCTTTGTTTCTATTTCCTTCCTCTATAGGGAACTTGTCTTTTTGTATGCACTTGAAAAATAACTAGGCGGGTCTTTTCTTTCTTTTATAGTACTGGCAATGTACATTTGAATTTGGAAGTCTTTGAAGTTATCGTTACAGTTGATACAACACGGCTCAATTTTCCAACGTATAAATATATATGCTCTACAATTGAGCCACATGAGACATGGATTATTTCGCTCTAGAGAAGAAAACAAAGGAAAGGTAAAAAATTCCATAAATACAAGGGCAAGATAAAGTTAACCAGCCGATAACAAATCCGACCACGTCGGCGGGTCGTATCGACGCCAGTGATGATGACGATATCGAATAGTATTGTCTGACAATGAATCAATATCTAATATAGCAGCAGCTCTTCGCGCGAGTTGAGGCGGCGATTGCTCTTGTTGTTGTTGTTGTTGGTCTTCTTGCGAAGGTGGAGGAGGTGGTGGTGGGGAGGAGTCGTTGTGTTTTGGTTTGAATATCAGGAGAATGACCATGCCGACGATGATCAGGAAGAGGAGGAGGATGATTTTGCGTTTTGTGGATCTTCGTTGGTAGTTTGTGGCCTTGACAAACAATTAGCTCTTGCATATATGTATAGAAAATTGAGAGGTGAAACGTACCACTTTGAGTTCCGTGTCTGCTTGCTTAACGTCCGTGACCATTCGTTCTACATTATAATCTATTCGATCCAGCATTGTCCCCTGGTCGATAATCATGGACTGCAGCTCACGGAAAATATCCGATAGCTCGATGATTCCCTTGGCGATGTCATTGATTTCCCGCTCGCGCTGTGCAATGGCTTCGTCGTTTGTGCCGATGAGTTTCTGCGACGTTTGTTGTAAAGTGGTTTGCGAGAAGGACTTGTCGGCATCTGATTCCATGAGCGATGGGTCTGCGTAGGGGTTTGGGACGGGTGTTGCGGTTCGCTCGAATGGTAGGGCCATGCCTTCGAGTTCGCGGAGTTCTAATCCACATTAGCAAAAAGTATGGAGAATATCGAGCCACAAAAACATACTCTTCAGGTATGTGCTTTGCTTCTTCCTGAAACGAGCGCTGGACTCTTGGACCCGTGAAGCAAGCGAGATTTGCAAGTTCTTTGCCAGCGTCTCATCTCCCTGCGTCACACCCCCAAGCTGCTGCTGCTCCTTCACCATGCCATCAATACGCTGAATAGCCTTCTGACAGGCATGAAACCCGCGAGTGATTTCCTGCGTTAACTGCTCAATCAAATCCTCATCCCTTCTTCGGACTGCATCGTCGCCAAAACCCGGCAGGATGTGCTTCTGGTGCAGCTTGTCGAGCCGGGCGGCTTTCTGCGCAATATCGGCGAGGGACTCGTTGACTTCGTCCTGTATATCCATCCATCGCGGCGGAAGCAGGTCCATCTCAATCACCGCGTCGCCGTCATCTTCAAACGAATCAGCGCCGGCGATCAGGCCGCGTCGTTCTTCGGAGATCGAGGATGGTGCGTTGTCGGTGAAGCCCGAGGATGGACCAAAGTAACGTGGCTTCTTGGTCGGGTGGTGGGCAAAGGACTGGCGGTAGGAGATGTAGCTGTATGAAGCTTATTAGTTTGGCTGACCCTCTAAATTGCAGGTAAGATCAATGCATACAGGTTGGTCCGGTCACGCCACATGGTGGCATACCAAGACGAGAATCGTCTTGCGGGTTGACCTTTATGTCCGGCGGCCTCGTGCCTGTATCATTCTCCGGAGAAACACAGCCGCGCACAGGGGCGATATGCGATCGCTGCAGGTGCGCAGATAACGGTCTTGGAATTGACAGTCGATGAATGCAAGCCTACCGGCTCTAGACGATAGCGACAGCTAGATGCTGCTCACATGTCATGGCGAAGGTCTGCGGGCTCGGGGGCGCGGAGCTGTCTTTTCCATTTGGGGTTTAGCGTGGATATACAGTAGGTTCTGAGAACTGCTGAGATGAAGAATATAATTATTAAGGAGAATAGAATAAATGAACCAGAGTTACTTCTTACATCTTATTACATTCTTTTTGTGCAATAGATTTATCTAGATAATACGCAACCAACCAGACGATAGTGTACAGTGTTTATAGATTGTGCAACCAACACAAGGTTACTGCAACAATCTCATAGACATTTTTTCTGGTCAGTAATATTATGTGCCTTGCGTCGTGTGCAGTGAGGTAAAAGGCCAGACTGGTCGATTGCATCTAATAATAATACCAGAGTGCATCATCTAATTAAACACTGTAGAGATCTGCAGCTCAGCCACACTTAGGCTGCCATGTCACGTGTTTCCGTGCCGCGCCACATACGCCACAGCTGAAACGCCAATAACAACACTAATAAGAGCGCCCGCCGTCCTTCCCCCTAACTAAGGCTTAAGGCCCATTTCCTCCTCTTCTCCAGCTCGGCCACCACGCAACACTGCTGCACCTCGTCCTGACGAAAAATACTTTCCGGAAACTCTTCGAATTGCTCCCTTTCCCCCCCTATATTCTTTCACCATGGTATGATACATGCCTCCTGCTGCTCGTTCCTATTGTTCCTGCTGGCTACAACTGCTGCTGCCGCGTGGTGCATCCCCCACTGTGCGGGGCAGCCAAGCAAAGACAAAAAAAACGCTTGCTGACGCTTTGTCGACATTTTTTGTAGGCCGATTCTCTTACCGAAGAACAGGTCTCCGAGTACAAGGAGGCCTTCTCTCTTTTCGTACGTATTTACCCTGGCCGGGCGCTACCCCGCGCTGTCTGATAAGCCGCTGACTGATAGTCGTACAGGACAAGGATGGTGATGGTGAGTGAAGCCGACCACAACGATCGAAATTAGTCGATAGTCGATAGTCGATATAGCGGTCTTTTCGATATTTCTGGGCTATGGCTGATATTTTATTTTTGTTCAGGCCAAATCACCACCAAGGAACTGGGCACCGTCATGCGTTCCCTCGGCCAGAACCCCTCCGAATCCGAACTGCAGGACATGATCAACGAGGTCGATGCTGACAACAACGGCACAATCGATTTCCCGGGTATGACGATTATGCCTTTGAGTATTTTGATTCTGGATTTCAGAGGCTGACTGGTGCAGAATTCTTGACCATGATGGCCCGCAAGATGAAGGACACCGACTCGGAGGAGGAAATCCGCGAGGCCTTCAAGGTCTTTGACCGCGACAACAACGGATTCATCTCGGCCGCCGAACTGCGCCATGTCATGACTTCGATCGGCGAGAAGCTGACCGACGACGAAGTCGACGAGATGATCCGCGAGGCTGACCAGGATGGCGATGGCAGAATCGACTGTAGGACATCTCATTATGATTATTTCACAACATACACTAACATCATTTAGACAACGAATTCGTCCAGCTCATGATGCAGAAATAGTGGACTGTTAGTTGTCGTTTGTTTTCTTTGTTCTGGAGGTATATAACGGGCTGTGGTTTTCTTGTTGCGCCCCATGATCTACTACTAGGCAGGTGTTTAATTTAGGCCGTTGCTGTGAAGGTTGGATTCGTCCATTTACGTCTTGAGCGTTCAAACCAAGTCAGATGTGCGGTAACGATCATGGTTTTTTCTTCTGGCTGGCGATTATCCTTAATTTACTCGCAAGTCACATTCTTGCTTGAGCGAATACGCCCTCGGCTTGATTTTATTTTCATACCGTTCATTTTTCCTGTATTACAGTTGCTAAAAGCCAATGATATATATGAGATATCTCTCAAACAACAAGAAGAAAAGAGATTTAAGTAATTTCATCGGTTGAAGCGGAAAAGCTCCATGTACTGCCTGGCCAGGTCGACGCCCGCATCCACATCATCTTCATTTTCCAGCGGAGCCACCGCGCCTCCCCAGCTGCGGTCCAGTGCTATTGCTTGTAATCTTTTCCGTCGCCGTATCGCGTCCCTCTCCGCCCAGCCTGGTTGTCGCCGTTGGTGTAGTTTTTGGCGTACTTCTCTGCCAACATCAGCCACCAGTATGGATTCTCGGGCTGACTTGTCGGTGATGTCCAGTCGACCCCAAAACTCTCGAATCACTTGGGCGATTTGCGTATACTCTGCGTCGACTTCTTCCTCCGTAGGCACGTAGTTGACATTTCCCATAGTAATATCCAAATCACTATTTTCCTCCTGCGAGTTTTGGGCTGCTGCTGCAGCAATCAGCGACACACCCTTCCATTCAACCTCCATAATCGTCCCTCGCGCGCGAACCTGCGGCTGCGTCTGCCGCACTTCCCCCAACCGCACACGGAAATCGCCGACGTCGTACATGTTGCCCGTCACCGTGACCGTGTGCCGATGACACCAGAGCGGCTCGCACGCGCGCACAAAATGGCGGAACAGCTCTGCCGACGAGGCAATGGGCACGGCCGACATGACCATTTGACCTTGCTGCTGCTGTTGCTGCTGCTGTTGCTGCTGCTGCAAAACCTGCTGCGTGTCGTCCCTCGACGCATAGATAAAGCCGACTTTTGGATACGACGTCGTCGACAGAAACTGCATGTAGCGCGCCCTGGGCACGGGATTCGGCGCGTGTGCAGAGGCCGGCAGGCAGGAGGGCGTGTCTTTCATGAGCTTGTGCTCGACGCCCCAGCGGCCAATGGGCACGACCTCGTCGCCGTAGACGGTGCGCAGGCGCTCGGTCAGGCTGGCCACGATGTTGGGGGCGCTGGGACTGGAGGGGATGAAGTAGACGCTGGGAGGGTTAGTATCTGTTTATGTATGTTTGTTGTCTGACAGGTTTGTTATAAGTACCCTGTGTGCGGCATGGTGATGCCTGTGTTATGTGTTGGGTTCAGTGAAGTCAAGTTGGATTCATGTATGGTATAGTCGATGTTTCAATGTTTCAGTGGTGAGGTTTTCTAGAGGTCAAGTGATGGATGAGGATATAGAACCGGGCAACCTCGAACTGGGCAAGTCGAGCTGCAGTGGGGCGACCCGGCAGACGGCCGATTGGTTGGCGTGCGAGTATTTGCATACAAGAGTACACCACAGATCAATTGGTGCGCTTTCTATTATGTATGTCTATCAATAGTCTCTGGGTATGTACGGGGTATTTGCTGCATGTCTGTCTTTGTCTTTGTGGAGCATGCTATTTTTGGGCCTGCGGGCATCAAAGAATGCCTGTGTCGAATGGCGTATCAGGAAAACAGCCACGCTTCATTTTATTTTATTTTATTTTTTTGCAATTAATAAATAAGTAAATAGTAACATAATCTCCACTTGATAGCTAACTTCTGACAATTCATGTGCACCAGAAAGTCAGAATGCAATAAATTAAATGTCAATGCCCAGCCAAGAGCCCCAACCAACGGCGGCCTGCGATAGGCGGTCGTGTGTCCACCGCCCCAGAGTCACCTTTACTAGTAATGAACACCTCTACTTCTACTTCTCCAACCTGCAACTCTCTATCTACACGGCCATCGCTCTCTTACGGCCAGCGCGAAATGACACATTCTCCCTGAGTCGTCTCGTCTTTGTGATACCCATATACTCCATTGCGCCGGATCGCCACTCAGTCCCATCTGTTGCAACTTGCGGCTCTCCTGGCTAACATCAATGCTGCCCACTGTCGCCGGCTTTCGATAAAGGCTGCCCACACACGATGCCCCTCATACGCAAGAGCCTGGTCGTGCCGGCCTTTATTCTGACATTTATTATATACCTCACCTTCGAAAGCAGCGAGCCTCCCGAACTGCCCCAGCTCGATGTCTCCGATGTCTCCGATGCCAGTTTTGGCTCCTCCTCGACGCAATCCGATACCTCAACCCCGCGCTGGCAAAAAAGCCCCCAGAAATATCCGATAGAGAAATACATTGAGCTACCGAGCGGGAAAGCGGGGAAAATCCCCAAGATCCAGTATGACTTCCCCAAGGAAAAGCCGCTGGATCGCAAACGACGGCTGGAGAGACAGGCAGCCGTCAAGGAAGCCTTTGACCACGCCTGGGGCGGATACAAAAAATACGCGTGGCTAAAGGATGAGGTGTCGCCCATCTCCGGCGGCTTTACCAACAGCTTTGCCGGCTGGGCGGCCACGCTTGTTGATACGCTGGATACGCTGTTGATCATGGGCATGACGGAGGAGTTTGAGAGTGCGCTTGATGCTCTTGATCAGATCGATTTTAGCACGACGAGCGATCAGTATATCAATGTGTTTGAAACGACTATTCGCTATATGGGTGGGTTTATGGCGGCCTACGATTTGTCCGAGGGGAAATATCCGGTGCTTTTGAAGAAGGCGCAAGAGGTTGGAGAGTTGGTGTATGGCGCTTTTGACACGCCGAACCACATGCAAATGGCCCGTTGGGATTGGAAGAAGTGTGTTTCTGCCTCGCTGACTGACATGACTGACATAGCTAACATAAACCAGATCCTTGCGAGGAGAACCCATGACGCCCGCGAGAAACACCCTGCTTGCCGAAGTTGGATCTCTGTGTCTCGAGTTCACGCGACTCACTCAGCTGACCGGCGATCCCAAATACTTTGACGCCGTGCAGCGCGTCTCGAATGAGCTCGAGAAAGCCCAGATGAACACTGCTATTCCGGGCCTGTGGCCGATGATTGTCGACCTCGACAGTCTGAGTTTCAATGGCCGGCAGTTCACCCTGGGCGGCATGGCCGATTCGACGTACGAGTATCTTCCGAAACAGCATCTTCTTCTCGGGGACCGTACCAAGCAATACCAAAAGATGTACGAAGCGACCGTTGGTCCTATCCGGCAGAACCTGCTGTTCCGCCCGATGACCAAAGACGGAGAAGACATTCTCTTCAGCGGCACCAAAAACGGAGGTTCCCTAGACGCCGAAGCACAGCATCTGACTTGCTTTGTGGGCGGCATGTTTGGCATTGGCGGCAAGATCTTCGAACGCCCGGCGGACGTCAAGACGGCGCGCAAGCTGGTTGATGGCTGTATCTGGGCATACGACTCAATGGCGACGGGCCTGATGCCGGAGATTTTCCACGCCAGCGTGTGCGATAACCTGGACACTTGTTCGTGGGACGAGAAAAAGTGGCTGGCGGATGTGCGCAAGAACAACCACGGCAGCGCGAGTGACGACGCATCGACGCGCGAAATGGCCGAGAAGCTGGGTCTTCCGCCGGGGATGACTCGGGTGACGGATTCGAAATATATTCTGCGGTTAGCTTTTTTTTTTTCTCTCTTTCTGTGTAGTGTTTTCTAACTCTTCCTAGCCCCGAAGCCATCGAGTCCGTGTTCATCCTGTACCGCATCACCGGCGACAAGGAACTGCAAGACGCGGCATGGCGCATGTTCACCAGCATCGAGAAGATGACACGCACCGAAATCGCACACGCCGGCATCGACGACGTGCGCTACATCGACACGCGCAAGTCGGACAAGATGGAGAGTTTCTGGCTGGCGGAGACGCTCAAGTATTTCTACCTGATCTTTTCCGAGCCGGATGTAGTGAGTTTGGATGACTACGTGCTGTGAGTTTCCTCCCTTTTTTTTTTTTTTTTTTTTTTTTTTTTACTTTCGTGTCTAACAAGTGTAGAAATACCGAAGCGCACCCGTTTAGACGCCCGCAGGCTTGAGGGGAGTCTCTGGAAGACATCCTTGGTATTTAGATGTGTGCGTGTATGCTATAGGTGTAGTGTGTGCAATGTATATGAGTTCGATTTCCAAGTATCCCGAAGACCAGCCCCTGCCAAGGTACTGGTACCTGATCCACTGTTGGTATTAAACGTACTACGTAGTATGAGACAATTTCTGATCCTGATCCTTTGACTATAAACGAGCATGTGAATCAGTACTACATACTTTCCTTGTCTTGGTTAATCTTGGCGTCATTCACTCATGTGATCGACGACGTAAGATTACTGTGACTCCCTGTGTAACTGTGTAACCAACAAAGTTATCTGATCGTTGTTGAGCCGGTGGAGTCTGCGTGCACTAGCCTGTACCACCGACCGCATCTTCGGGGCTGGGCTTGTGCCTTGTGGGCTTCTGGAGAAGGGGTGCCGGGGAGGCGGAATTATTCTTCTTTGTTCTTTATTCTTTATACGTGCCGATGAATGGATAGAAAAAAGAGGAGGATATCTCCCACAGCTAATTGAAAATTCGCATACACCATCAGAAACAAAAATCGAGATAAAAAACCACTGACAGAAAGAAATAAAAACCGTTGCACAAAAAAACAAAAAAGGAGACCGCTTATCAGATGGATCAGATTAGATTGCATCAGCTGCTAGTGTCGCAGTAGTCCAACACGCGGCCGATTTCGGCTGCCAAGGTGGACCGTATTTTACTTACTGTACGACCGAATATTATTATGATTATTATTACAGCTATTGATATTATATTATGAGTATTATTGCTCTGATTTTTGGACAAAATTGTTGGGCTTGTGTTCGTCAGCGTCAATATACTGACAGTACCCAGAATTGGGACTCGGTAAGATGGACTAAGACAAGATTACTCTGGACCGGCTTTCCGTTTCCAGGCATTGTGTCCACTGTCCAGCTCACCTGACAGTACAGTAATAATCTATGAGGTCGTAGGAATAAACGCTATATAATTCATAAATTGTATATTGTCTCACCGTATCTATACAGACGCACCCGTAACAAATACCGGCCCGTTTTCGGTGCAGCCCCCCCGCGGCATGTTTTTATCAGATTGATTCGGACCCAGCCGCCACGGAACATCCACTTTCTCCCCCCCGTTTTGTTCTTCTTCTTCTTCTTCTTCCTCACCACGTTTCTCCTGTCGTATCTCTCCTCTCTTGCAACATTCTTCCCCATGCGGTCGGCCGTTTTCTGACATTTGTTTTTCTGTTTCTTCATGTTCTGCTCCATTTAACCACTCGTCCTCGGGACTGAAGAAAAGGAAAAAATTCAAAGTACCGCCACCGTGACCGCCTCGGTAATACGACGACGACTCCTCAATCGCCCGATTCCTGCGCACTTGACCCCTGCCAGCGCTCGTTTTCTGGCAATTGGCTCTGGCATTAGCATTGCAATTGGCACTTCATCTACTTCAATGGGTATGTGCTCTTGCTTTTCAACATCCTGCCGATATGTACAGAACAGCCCGACCCGTCCCGACTCGCCACCCGGCCTGGTCCCCGCGGTGCAAACTTACTTTTATACAAAACTGAGGACGCTGCTAACGATGTTTTTCAAGTCCACGCCGTCTCCAATCTCTCGTCCTCCAAAATGCCCACCGCCGCAGTGCACTCGGCCCCCGCTGGTCGAGGGCGTATCCCCGTCTCGGCTACGTCACACCCAGATAATCCCATCCCTGAAGAACCCCGCAGCGTGCCCATTTTGGCCGACGCCGTTGAGGCTTTGAGCCTGAACCGGGTCTCCAACGCGTCGCAGTCGTCCCAGTCCGTCGCTGGTCTTTCTGAAAGCGATTCAGACTCGGCGGAAACACCCGTCACGGAGCACTCCGACGACGACCACACCCACCTCGACGTCAAGAGCATGAAGACGGAGCGGAGGCGTCGTGCCTCGACTGCGCTGATTGCCGAGAGCTCAGAAGATGTGCAGCGCATTTTGGGTAATCTGGGCACTGGCGGGACTACACAGCTGGTGGAAAAAGTGTGCTGCGGCGGGGGTTGTTGCTTGTCACAGCCCTTGCCCAGTGCCACCACCAACGAGATCCTGAACCCGATCAGCACGCCCGACAACCAGGCCTTTCGCAGTCTCAACTTGAAGATCCGGCGTCTGGCCTTGGACAGCGAATTGACCAGTGTTGTCGATCTGCCAGAAAAGACCGTCTCGTTCTCGCCGGTCCCGGCTGGTTTTGTCGATGCCAAACTGGGACCCCAGGACCACCCCCCGCAGTTTGTCCAGCCTCATCCCCCGTATGACGTGTTTCGTGCGCCGCTGCACCACGCGCGTGAACTCACCAAGTCTGGCGCCGAGAAGAAGACGTATCATTTCGATATCGACGTGACAGACTATCCCGAGGAGAGCGGCGATGTCGATTTTGTCGTTGGTGGCGCAATTGGCGTGTGTCCGATGAACAGCGACGAAGCTGTCGACGCCGTGTTCAACTGCTTAGGTATTCCCAAGCCCATCAGAGACAAAAAGGTTACCGTCCGCACCACCAACGGACGCTGGCCGACCATCTGGGGCGCAGAGCAGGCGCGCGAGTTGACGACCACTCGACGAGAGCTGCTGCGGTGGTGTTCGGATATTCAGAGCTATCCCCCTACTAAGCAGCTTTTCCGCGTTCTGGCAGAGTATGCCTCGGACCCGAGCGAGAAGAAGATTCTCATGTACTTGTGCTCTGCGCAAGGACAGGGCACGTTTTGTGACTTACGCACGGGGGTTCACGTCACTCTTGAGCAACTACTACAAGCTTTCCCATCCGCGCACCCGCCTCTTGATTACTTGCTGTCTGTCTTGAACACCCTCATGCCGCGCTTCTACTCTCTATCTCAAGACCCAACCATCGAATGCACAGCCCGCACCGGCGACAAACGACGCATCATCGAAATCGCCGTCAGCGTGCACGAAAGCGACGACTGGCGCCACGGCACCCGCAGCGGCGTCGGGTCTGGCTTCTTGCAACGCCTCGCCGACCAAGTCACCGCCGCCGAGCGCGCCGGCATCGACCCCAAGACTCTGGACCTCCACGTCCCCATGTTCCGCGGCCTGATGGCCAATCCTCTCGCACGTGAGTTTGTCCTCGACGGGCCTATGTTGTTGATTGGAGCTGGCGTTGGCATCGCGCCGTTCCGCGGCTTCGTGCAGCGGCGACTCAAGTCCGCCAACTGCGTGAACAAGGTATGGGTTCTGCAGGGCATCCGCGATTCACTTCTCGACGAACTGTACAGCGGCGAATGGGGCGTCGACGAAGAAAAAGTGAAGAAAGTTGTTCAAAGCCGACGCGGCGAGAGTCGCTACGTGCAAGAGGAAGTGCGCCATCAGGCTGATCTCGTCTGGTTCGTGATTAATGCGCTTGACGGCCGCGTGTTTGTGTGCGGTAGCAGCAAAGGAATGGGCGAGGGCGTTGAGGCGGCCCTCGTAGATGTGGCTATGTCCAAGGGTAATCTGAACGAGGCCGAAGCGACAGAGTTTTGGGAGCGCAAGAAGGATGCTGGACAGTATATTGCAGTAAGTTTTATTTTTTGAGACAGGATGAGCACGAAACTAACTGGTATAGGAAACGTGGTAAATATATTCTGTGATAATGTTCTCTGAGAGCGAGGTATCTGGTGTACATTATGCTCGATTTTTTTTTTTTCTTTCTGCATTGTCCGGCGTAGGCGGTTTTTTGTGTTTAGCTGTATAGACTGGTTACCTTGGCAAAGACATGGAGGTAATCGTGCATTGTAAACTTTGCATTCGTGATTAATACTTGAATTGAAATATAACTTTATATTCATAATTTTCCTATATTTATACCGTTAAAACGTTAATCATTCAAAGGTTTAAAACTCGACTTAGATATTCTCGTACGAGAGTTGCAGAAATAAGACTTTTACAAATGACATCTGGATTTATTGACGAACAAACACTTGAATAGATTTGTTGTTCTTTCAACCGGACCCAATACTCCAAGCATATCCATATATTAATGGCACATGCATCAAGACAAGGCCCCTACGTCCAGACAGTATGTAGATATACCATTACTGAACAGTTGATAGCCTGTTTTATGTTTGGCAGGTTAAATATTCAATGATGGAATAGCTGTTAATTCCCTGGTTTACTTTACTACATGTATCGTTTTATGTGCCAGTTGACATATATACGTACATATGTAGGTAAGATGGATTGTCACAAGAACTTGAGAATGATAAAAAATACCTATGTATACGTGTGTGCACTATTAATTTGAAACTCACTCACAGTTCAATGCTCTGAGAAGCGCGCACCAGGAAGTTAATATCAATTACGATTGCCAAATACGTATATGCTCTTAAGTTATACGACATCTAGGATTTCCAGCGCATAGATGATGCCCCAAAGTTTAATTCCATCGGTGTAACCCGACAGACACTACGTATTACATACTGCCTAGTTAATACCTATCAACTCAATCTTGCAGATCAAAAGTAAACATCACCATCAGGCACCGATGCAGTCAGTTCCCCTTTACATAATGCGACGTATCACCAAACCACCTCGATCTCGATGAGTTTCTGCACGAAAGTATCTTTTTTTTTTCTTTTCTTTTTGTACAACTTAACAGTTAAATTCGCGATCGATCAGATTTAATTTACTTCAGGCTGTTCAGCAGCACAAACTAACTCCTTAGCTGCTTGTTACTTACCTGTACGAGTACAACGTACAGTGTACATTACGCTACGGCGTCTCCGTTGTTGCTTACTTACTAGTATGTAAGACGGTTGTCGAAATTCTCCGATCGAGATGTCGATCAAAGCACCGGTGGACGAAAAAGAAAAGAACAGGGGAAAAAAAAAAAAAAAAACATACAAAAAAAAGCAAAGTCATGACATCAATAATAATGAGGCAAGCTGCAGGTGGAAATTAATTTTCATGTCGATCTTGAGAATGAGCGATTGCTTCACTTTCACTCTGAGGCCTGATCTCAACAACAAACCAAAATTAAATCGCGAAGAATAATTAAACAATTAAATAATCTCAACAATAAGCATTAAATTGATGTGTATCCACTGGATTCTTTTCCCATTCAGCTCTGCTTATTATTATACTACTGTATTGTACGTACTCCGTACGGATAGTGTGGTTCGATAACGCCCGCACAAATATTAAATATGACAGATCAGAAAGCGTCACACCGTACACGAGCCATTGGGCGCATGCGTCCACATGTAGAAATAGAAAATCTGGCTGGCAACTGCGCTGGCAGATCTTTCTTTCTAGCATCGATAAATCATAATCGTGCTCTCTCCCTAGCAGGCGCGCAGTTGTACTACGACGTATCCGTACTACGTTCCCTACGGAGCTTCTCGGACTTTTTTTTTTTTTGCATTTGGGCTTCTGCCAAGACCAAGTGAGTGAGTGAGTGAGGGCAACGTCTAGACTCTATAGAAGAATGTGCCATGTCCTTGCATCGCGCAGGCATGCACAAACCATCGCCGATATTTTTGTGGGCATTTGCCACAGGTGGCTTAGCACGGCAGATGCGCTGCCGATGGGATGTGATGCGATGCGATGCGATGCGATGCAGCATGCACCACAAGCAAGGGTTGGTTGTGACATGTAGACTTGTAGACTTGTTCTTCTTCTCGGCTTGTTCCAAGTAATTACTGACTCTACCGAGTGCTCAACTTCAAAGTCAGTCAAGTTACAAAGCTCCAACTTCCAACTTCCAACTACAAAAGAAACCAATCGTACATGCGCGCCGCTGATTAGCTGGCACTAAAAACGAATCTCCGGAAATGAGTCAGTAGTTACTAGTCTGTCAGTCCAACCAAGTTCACCTGTTAACTTATTAAGGAGTCGACCGACGATCGCGAGGGGATGATCGACAGAGAGACCGAGGGGGCGGCATTGGCACACGAAACGTGCATCTGAAGAGTTACAGTTACCGAAATACGGAACAGCATCTCCGCAGTTGACAGATACATGTTCAGAATCTGACAGACTGACAGGCTCAGCAAGTTGACGTGGAGCGCTTTTCTTCTGCATGCATTGATTTTGGATTTGCAGGGTTCACTGAACCAAGGTCCGAGCATACCAGCAGTCCGGGCACTGTCCGGAAAGAGAAGTAGGTGACGGAGACCAGAAAAGAAAGGGAAAAAAAAAGAGGGGCTCTGGATTCTGGATCTTGCAGGCAAAAAAAAAAGCCAGATCTGAGATCGAAGCGTATCCACTGTGCTGGGACTCGAGAATGGGAACAGGGATAGATAGGACTTGAGACAGGGTTCTAACTGCTGAAGGGTTTTTGTCAGTACGTATTTAATATTTCATCGGCATGTTGGTCGCCACATGGCTTCGGCGTTAGCTCGGGGAGCTTCTGAATATGGCAGTGGCTAGCTATAGTGGCTAGTTCTATTGACTAATGAATGACATGCAGGGCCCGTGCCAGATCGATCAGGAGAGTCAGGACAGAGTATTCAGGGAGTATTCTTATATAATATACGTCAGTGAACAGACACTTACACGTACACCCAGAAATTCAGAATATCATAAATCTATTAGTGGACAAATCTCCGGCGCCAGCCCGCCTAGGAAGGTGTCATTGCTGTCAGAGCGCGCTCGATCTCGTTTTCGACCCCAAAACAAGCCCAACCTTAGCTCAAGCTTTCGGCCTCGTTACGTGGCTGCTCATTATTGACAGTTGCTCCACTCTCCACTCTTAGTAAGTTGGTAGTAGGAAGTTAGTACTGAGTAGTAACAGACTAGCCGAGATTCCGTACAGAGGGCCAACCATGGATCCGGAATTCGTCAACTATGTCAGTATTCCAAATCCAAATCCAAATCCAAAATTCAGGGCCGCAGTTGGGTAACTTTAACCTCTACCCTAGTAACCCTCCACCTATACTCCGTAAACTACGTACATACCAGTATGACATCGCGGACGGTCCGATTGGCGTCGGGCTGAGGTAATAAAAATGGATTCTGGAAGCCAATCGGAAAATGCAGCGTGGAGGATTTCCGACAGAGACATACCGGTGTGTCAGGACTCAGAAGCGTGATTTAATTTGCCACAGAGGAGGAAACTGTAACACTGTAAGTACTAACTTCTCAGCAGCCTCAATATTAGTCTTGATTCATGTTACTACTTACTTGGTAGTACTACTACTACTAGTACTACGTACATATTCATTTAATGGCAGATCAAGGCAGATCGACAGAGCTAAAGAGAGGTGCTGATGCGACGGGGTACCGAGAGAGCCGATACAATTATACATATGCAGTAAAATACCATTACTCCGTACAGACTGTGTGGTAAGACATGCTAGTTTAGGCTAACCTAGGCTAAAGGTTAGCCTAAACTAGGTGCAGAGTGACAAGTGACACTGACAGTGACGCAGGCCATGCCGGATGCGGTTAGGGGGTGGCTGTGGCTGTGTGGCTGTGCAGGGAGTTCCTCACATAACATCTTCCATATACCTCTGTCGTAGATATGTCAATGGGAATCTACATTCTTTCATATTGCCATATTAATTGTAATTGTAAATAATTATAATTGTAGATGTATATAGGTATGTATATAATTAATGATAGTATACTATTGGCGGATCGCACGAACGGGTGTTCGTGGCTGATTGGCGGTGCAGCACGATCATAAGGACCTGCACCTCGGCTCTTCCTAGTGTATGCACTATTACTGCAAAGTTACCTAAGTAGCACTACTAGAGGCCGACTAGCAGCCTGATTCCCGGGCGGATCCCGGTCGCCTGACATTTATGATTATAGAGTTCTTATATTATTCTGCTTCTTCAAGAGACGTGTATACGCATATTATAGGGATATTGGAAAGCATAGTAATATCGGCGACGCCGCCCTCCGCCAGGCGCGCTAGTGTATACACATATTACAGTACTCCGTACAGAGGCAATAATGAAAATCAAATCACATCACAGTGATATTATTTTGGATTTTTTTTATTTTTTTTTATTTATTTCCATTCGCCCCTGGGTGCCCAATCACGAGGCTTTACCAGTGACCCAAGAACCAAGAACCAAGAACCAGCAGTGGGCATCATTGCCCCGATCGGGAAATCCGCCGTGGTCGGTTCCGATCCGGGTGTTTGGGACGGTACAAAGACTAAGTAAGCATGTCTTTTCTTTATTTAATATTTGCGCATTGTATGACTATGACTTACGGAGTAGTGTACTATGGACAGAGAATAATCATTGTATCTACTATCTAGTCGGCACTGCAGTACTAACTTACCAGGTCCGTTACTCGGTATGTCCGTACACTGGCATACAGTAATACATTATACAGATACTAGTACAGATAGCACGACATCTGTCAAACCTTAAGCCAGTCACGATGCTCCGACGCCCAGTTCAAGACACCATCTCCACACCTGGATCGTCATTCCTCTTTACGGAGTAGCACTGACTAGTTTAGTAAAAATGAGAGAACGGCTCCACCACCCATCGAGATGACTAAACGACTTTGGGCGCCCTCGATTAATCCTTTTGCAGCCCCCAGTTGCAACAAATACAACAAAAGGAGTGTGTCCGGAGGCAATAATAGAGCCGAGCAGAATACAGAGCAATAAATAATAGAGTAGGAGAACAATAATACGCAGTTGCAACAAGGCTCACAGACCTTGCATAACCTTGTTTCCTGTTTCCCGGCCACTCGGTCTGTCATTGCCAGAATTTTGGGTACGCCAGAACTAGTGGACGAACTAACGCTGGTAGATGGCACGCCCTGTGTGGCTGACACTCTGCCTGATCTGCTTTTTAAGTTATTTACCGGCCTGGTCCCTGTAGCTGCTGCCCTGTCTGCCTTTGGCTTGCGCGGGCTGCCACTTTGTTGGTGCTGCCTTTTCTTTCGTCATTTTTTATTCTTGGGCTTTTCTTTTTTGGTTCTTCTTCTTTTTTTTACTTTTAATTCTTTCCACTTTCCGTTTTCATTCGCCCTCCTGATCCCTGACTCGTACTCTTCCTCGCCTCCTTATCGTTATCATCGTCTTCCCCTCTACCTCACCGTGGGACACGTAGAACCAGAAAGTCAGATTGTTACATACGGGGTCACAGCGATTGCCACCACCACATATTCTTGCTGTACCCCGCTCTCCTGGTCTGGTCAGCCGTGCAGCGTCGAATGGTTCAAGTCTGTGACCTCGATCCCTTATATTGCCGCCGTGGTCTCCCCGCATGTCTCAACAACACAGCCAGGAGCCAGAACACAATCGCAAGAACATGGCTGTTTCATATACGAGCAATATTGCTCCGTCGCGGAACCAGACGCTTCCGTCGTTTCGAGAGGTTGGTCTCGTTGTCTTCGTTTTTGTGAGTATACTGACTCTTCAGCTCCTCCCCCCTCATCTCCACGACGAAATCGACTCGGCCTCCTACTATGCCCAGTCTCACTCCGGCCCAGACGCGGCCTCGTTCAACAAGTCGAGACAGCAGCAGCAGCAGCAGCAGCAGCAGCAACATCCACAGCACCAGCACCACGGCCAGGCGCTGCCTCCGCCGGGCACGCCGCCAGCAGGCCATGTGTATCCCTCGCGCGGACCCAGTCCCATTCTCCCGCCGCTGCGAGACCTCCAGTCGGCCGCCTCGGGGCGCCATCTCGACCGTCCGCTGAGCAGTTACGACGCCGCACCGCGCTCCGGGCCTGAGCCGGTGTACGGCGGGCGTTCCAGTATGGAAGACGACCGGTTTCGCGCTGCTCCTTACTCCGGTCCAGCTGGTGGTGGCAATGGAGGAGCGCCGCCAGCCATGTACAACCACAGCCAACCTCACAATCCCAGTCACCCCAAGGGCTACGGCGGACACCCGTATGCGCCCTCGTACGGTAGTGAGTCCGAGTACTCGCCCATGACTCACAATCACACCCTGCCCGCGTCGACGTTTGGCGTCATCGGCGAACCGCTGGACTCGCGCGGCAAGCGGCGACGAGGCAACCTGCCCAAGCCTGTGACTGATATTCTGCGCGCCTGGTTCCACGACCATCTCGACCATCCGTATCCGACCGAGGAAGACAAGCAGATCTTCATGTCGCGGACGGGCCTGTCGATCAGCCAGGTATGTGGAGCTAAACCTCTTGGACGGATTGTACTAACAAGACCAGATCAGCAATTGGTTTATCAACGCTCGCCGGCGCCAGTTGCCGGCCTTGCGCAACCAGATCCGCAACAGTGACGACCACCGATCAGGCTCGCCCATGAGCGATGACCCGGGCGTCTCGTCGCCGGGATCGACTTCGTCCCCAACACGTCCTAGACACGGTTAAAAACAAAGAAACAAAAAAAGAAGAAAATCAGAAAACACAAAAACATCAAGTCAGCGACTTAGACTGCCAGATACATTTGCCCGGCGACATACCATCTTGCATTGATATTGATCGAATATCAGATCGAATATGTATCAACTAATACTACTGCTACGCCCACCTATCTCATTTTAATTACATACACATGTTCAACTTGCATTGCAGGACGGCTGCGAGTTTGGATTATTCAGAGTTATTCTGGGGTTTGTTTCTTTTTTATGACTGATTGATGATCTTATTCATATCATTTGAGCGCGTTGTTTTGTTTTGTTTTGTTTTGTTTTATTTTATTTTTTTTTTCTTCTTCTGTATGCTTATACTATCTAGCTGTTGTGTATGGCGCAGGGGGTGAGAGGATGTCAATGATACCCTTTTTATTCTATTTCTATTAACCTCTATTGCATTGAGTTACTATCATTCAATATTTTGCATTCAATAGTCCTGAATGAATGACGTAGCAGTAGCACTAGTTCCCTAGTCTAGCCGCTTACGGGCAATAGTCGATCTTACTAGATCGGACTAGGGCCCACATTCTGGATGCGTAGTATTTGTCAGTGGTTCCAACTTCCAATAATGCAGTGAAGTAACATGAGTATGCTTGAGTATGGGGAAGAGCAATTTTTGCTTGAATCGGTTTTTTTTTAATGTTGGTTGACCACGTGGATTGCATCGCTAGTGGCTGTTTGCCTGGTTGGGGCTGAAATGCATAGTACGTACGGAGTACTGTGTTATTGACATAGTCGTACGTACTACGTAGTAGTAGACATTCAAGTTTGGTATTTGTGTACGGGGACGTTTAATATGTGTTTGTGAGATGTTTGAGAATATGTAGGTATCGGGTACATGCATTATGTCACGCGAGCTGGAATTGTCGATATAGCCCACGACGTTTTTTCAGGGTCTGGTATCAATTGATATTTACGCAGAGATTCGTGGCAGCTGCGACGTTGAAGGTTAGAGTTTCCGTATGAGTCATATCTGAGTTTGAGAATTCAATTAAAATTTTAATGTTGGGCACGAGATGACCTGACATGCTACCATAATTGTTGGACCGTTGGTTGATCCTACTTGACCAGATTTGACTTGGGTCTATGCTATGGATATAGTACGTACAGCCATGCAGGATGTCTAGCTAGGCAACGTGGTACGCACTGGTACACATGATACGGATGACATGGAATCTATTGCCGAGTTTTACACCAGTCATGCATTTGAAGTACCAGACCAGACTTCAAACTGACACACGAAAAAGTTGTTCAATGTCAACCTAACATTAATTCCATCAGTTGATGCCACTTACTCATCTTCCTTCAACTCGGACGCCGAAACAAGTATCCAGCTAGCTCACCAGCATGCCCACCCTAATCAGGACCAGAGTACATGTACTTGTTATTTGTGCCACATGACCAAACGTCAGATTGATATTGCCTAGACTAGAAAAAAAGAATTGAGTTGACAGTTGACACACACACCCCAAAAAATTCTCCGACTGGATCACGAAAAACCAGTGTCGTGTGTGTGTTTGCGTGGTAGTAGTTACAATAGTGACCGACCGTTGCATGACATGACACTTACCGGTTGTACGACCCTTGACCAAAAAAAGTCTCGGTAGATAAAAATGACTCTTAGTAAAGTTAAAAACTTTGTGTACGAATATGGTCGCGTCTGGTCGGGCAGGGGAGGGAGGGTCACAAGAGGTGTTCCCCTGCAGATTGCGTATACAGTAGATAGACTGGTTGACTCGGTCCAGATGTCTTACAGGTGTCAGGTTGCACTACATTTAGGGTACCAACTCCCACGGATTTGCGTGCTCGGCACATGTGGTGGGAATTTTTTTGAAAGTTATGGCTGTACATGTATACAGTTACGCGAGTGTGAGCACCTGCTGTTTCCTTGCCTCTGTGTCAATTGGTATGTGTGTAAGATTTGTTTCTTGTGTTGATTTGTGATTTGTGGTTTGTAGAACACGACCCAATGCTGCTTTTTTAAGGCAGTTGCGTCAAATGTTTTATTGCTTGTATTAATCGGTCAACTGGTATATATTGCATACATATTACATGTATCATCCAACAAATCCAGACACCCACTTCAACTAGTTGACACAAGACCCAGTCAGACATCGGCTAATGCAAAAGCAACAAGCAAAGGTTGGACAAACAGTTAGACCTCTCGGCAGTTCTTTATTCTGTGTAACCCGCGTGTCAAAAGAATTTAGGCAGGCGGTCGGTCTGGTCTGTTGCACTGCAGGTAATAATTCTCCGAATGATGGTAACAAAAAAAAGAAGAAAAGAAAGAAACTACGCTCATTGTTGCCTTGTCATTCATCGTCATCACCTGACCCGCCAAACCCTACGGGCCTACAGACCACCCACCCACCGACAGTGACATGCCCGAATCGGGCAACTGCCCATGTCACGCATGTTGTAGGACAGCACCGCCTCAAACTCATGGAGACAGACGGACAGACAACAAAAACGTCCGAGTCGATGGTGATGGGGATGGCTCAACGTGACAGATAAGGGTCGTGGAACCAGCGAGTTTTGAGACATATGCATGGAACAGTCAGGGGTGGCTTGTCAGGACGTATGTAGATACCCGTAGATGTATGTTTGTTTATCTTGTTAGTGGTTTTGTTGGGGAATTTGGTTATTCAACATTTATTGATGGTAGAACTTGCTGTCTTGATACTGAAATGTTTGAATGTTACTGATTAATTCATTCAGTGATGTTCACACATGGCGAGATATTTACAACTACTGCCAGAATTTACATTGACATCATCAACTAGATCAACATTTTATTTTGATCAAATACACATCTGAACTGAACCAGCCAGGTCCAGCGTCCAGCACCCAGCTCAACTAGCAAGGATGTCCAGTCTCATTCAACTTGGACGCCGGATACAACACACTGGGCAAGCCACCATCCATAGGCACCGAAATGTCGCCGCTGTCCTCCACCGTCACGTTCGTGCAGGTGATCAGCTCCGTGAGCACCGTGCCGGCCGCGTACCCAGCGCCAGTCACGGTCAGCGAGTACTGCCCTCCCTCGGCGCCGACGTTGGAGACGACGGTCACGATCTGGCTGTCGTTGCTGCCCTTGCGCATCGCCAGGTTGTTGTCGTCTTGGTAGATGGGGTAGTTCTATTGATATCAGCATGTATCCTTTGCGGATCTTTGATGTAGTGGGCTTACCTGGTACGTGGTGTACGAATCATCCCACTGAATCGCATAGTTCCTGATCTGGTTCATCTTCGCAACCCACGTGTACAGCTCAGCCGTCGTGTTGTATCCACTCAACCACGTAGCCTCTCTGTTAGCCGGATCATTTCCACCATCATAGTGCTGCTCCTGACCCGCATAGATAATGGGAATCCCATCCGACAAAATCGTATATGAAATCACATTCTTGGCCAACGCAAAGTCCTGTGTATACGAGGCGAACCGCGGGTTATCGTGGTTCTCGCTGAAGCTGCCCAGCAAGTTGGTGTCTGAGCAGTCTGACTTGACAGAGGTGATCATGTTGGACAGATCGGACATGCTGCCGCTGCTGCTTTCGAACGCGCGCACCAGCGGGAAGTACATTGGGTAGTTGAGGACGCCGTCCAAGTAACCCTGGTAAGGGCAGACGTAGGTGACATCGCCGTTGTCGACTTCGCCGACGGCGTAAACGCCGGCCTTTTCGTTGTATGTCTTCCAGAAATCTTGCTGGACTTCGGCGACGGTGTCAATGCGGATGCCGTCAACTAGATAGATAATTAGTCTTCTCTGCCCAGTCCTCTCTTTGTTGAAGAACGCTTACTAGAGTAGTTGGCAACCAGATCCCCAATCCAGCTGAACCAAATGTCCTGCACGTCGGTGCCTTCCGTGTCCAAGTCTGGCAGACATACAGTGTCATCGCCCATCCAGCACTCTTCAACCATGGTTTGGTTGGTGTAGTCGGTGAGTGCGCAGTACGGATGGAAGTAGGACTGGGAGTTGAATGGGTTGAAGACGGAGTAGTCTACATCATTGGGGTTTCCAGCATAGCCCTTTGCGTTGGTTAGATGATTCGTCCCGAAAAGAAAGGGAAAAAAAAACGTACCATGTGGTTCGCTACCACGTCAACCATCAGGTACATTCCTCGGTCGTGCAGCGCCGAGGCCAAGTTGTTCAGGTCATCGGCGGTGCCAAAGTTGTCGTTCAGCGAGTAGCTTATATAGGTCAGTCTCAATGCTGCTGAGCGTGTTGATAGCTGCATCGCTTACATATCCTGCTGCCAGTATCCGTGGTACGATGATCCATCAGAAGTATTCTGAGGCAGCTGTTCCGTCACGGGAGAAATCCAAATGGCCGTAAAGCCCATGCCTTGGATATAGTCCAGCTTGTTTTTGTTAGAACTTGGTCTGCCACAAAATCCAAGCACTTACTTGGTTGATGACTCCCTGCCATGATCCGCCGCAATATATCTGTACGCGTCGTCAGCGATTGTATTGTATACAACCAGACAGGCCGGACTTACCCTGTCGTCTGTATCGCAAGTGGCAGTGGTCGAGTTGTCAGCCCGCGCAAATCGATCGGTCAAAAGAAAGTAAATCGACTGTGAACGCCACTTGTCAGGCGTCGCTGCATTGGCAGCACCCGACAGCAGGGCTGCTGCGGTGGTGCCCGCAAGGAGTGAGAGCTTCATGTTGAGGATAAGAGCGGGCTACAAAATAAAACACTCGAAAATTAACGTCGGGGAGATCACCACGGGGGTTTAAATGTTTAAATAATGTCCACTGCTCCTTCAACCTGTCCCATCCCAAACGACGATCAATCGATTGATCCGAATGGGGCATGAAACGAACGAACCCTGCCGGTGGTTAAGAAATAAATATTTACCCGCTCCGATTTGGCAGTCAGACGGTGTACGTACTAATCAATATGTAGTAATTAGGTGAATAGTGAATACTAGCAGGGTCAGCAAGGGCGCCCATTCGACTACCGGCTGACGTGCATAGCCTTCAGTCAATAATAATTATGCTTATCCTGTCCAAGGTTGTAAACTCAACTAATAGCATCGGACAGAGAATCTCCAGACAATGTCGTCACAGACGGCGATACGGCGAAATTCTCGCTGGGTTTGTGGCTGCTAGTACTACGAATATGAGACTTAATTTCCACTGTTTATCATCAAAACCCACCAGGAATGTCCTGTTTTTGCGGGGTTGCAGCTTGCGTGCGTGTAATGTGCCGATGCGAGGTTTTCAATTTCCCCATGCAGGCTGCAGCAATAATAATCACAATTATTATACTCCGTAATTGTTGGATGTTCAACTTCCTTGTGATAATCCCGTATCCGTACCTTGCATGTATTCGCTACCAGTGATCACTGATTCAGAGGACTGCCAGCGTCGGGCGGACTAATAGCCCAAAACATACATATTCTTTGCGATCGCCAATAGACGGACAACTTGGCCTGCCAGATGGATCATGGCGCGCGTTAAACGGCCCCATATCGGAGTGCCCTAGACCCTGAGTCTAGTGTTAGCCACGATGATAATAGCCCGACCTATGCTAGGCAAAGCCTAAACGTCTGGATTACCCCTGTATCCGAAGAATAATCCTGTCTTTCTCCGACTGGTCTTCCGACCATCCCCCGGTGCACTCCTAAGCAACTCGGAAAACAGACAATCTCCTCGGTCGATATAAACTCTGAGGACACACAGTCAGCCGGCCTGATCACATCGGTGGCGCCCGGAAAGAACTGGATACAACCTCACGCGGAACGGACCCATAGCTACGACGTCGCCGTGAGGAGGACTACCACGCTAAGCAGGCCACGGAGATACCGCCAGGCCTGATGCATATACTATTGGATAGACGATCACCAGTCTTCAGGTCCCCCGTGTGGGGAAGAGATGAGCAATGCCGGGCCCGGCTCTCTCACCGAAGCCAGAGAACCAATCTCCTTGCGCTGAGGACGTCATTGGACGCGAGAACGTCGTAGCAGGCGTGCAGCCTAGCATATCATGCCATAGACTCAGAGCATGTTAACATGTGCAAAGGATTATCATGTGCTAAGCTTTGATCGCCTGCGCGCCTCTGCTCGTTCCTGGATTGTTTAGTGTCAAACAATATAATTAATTTAATTTATGCGATAGACGTACGTACTTCCTCCTCTTCTCAACTTGCAGATCGACACCCTCAATTTTCCTTCTCCGTCAAAATATTATCGCGAGTCGCCAATACTCCGGTCATGGCTGCTGCTCTGGCCGCGTTTAGTCTCCTGGGCCTTGCCCAGGCCACATCCGGTTTTGTTCCGCGAGCGACTGGTTCGCTGGATTCGTTTCTGTCGACAGAAACTCCCATTGCCCTACAGGGCGTTTTGAACAACATTGGAGCTAGTGGCGCATATTCCGAGGGTATCAACAAGGGTGTGGTTGTCGCGAGCCCTAGCAAGACCGATCCCAACTGTAAGACTTAATAAGATTAATTAATTTCATGGAATCTAACCCCTCCCAGACTGGTATACTTGGACTAGAGACTCTGCTCTCACTCTCAAGTGCTTGGTCGATGAATTTATCGGGGGAAACTCGGATCTGGAATCCGTCATCCAAGAATACATCAGCACGTCCGCCTCGATCCAGGGCATCTCGAACCCGTCCGGCGATCTGTCTGATGGCTCCGGACTTGGAGAGCCCAAGTTTATGGTCAATGCAACCGCTTTCACAGGCGACTGGGGTCGTCCCCAGCGCGATGGACCGGCGCTGAGAGCCACGGCCATGATCGCATATGCCAACTATCTGATTGTAAGCAGCGATATTTGATACCTGAAGATGGGAACATCGGAAACTAACCATATCCAGGACAATGGAGACAAATCCACCGCAAACTCCATCGTTTGGCCGATTGTGCAAAACGATCTGGCATATGTTGCGCAGTACTGGAACAAAACCGGATTCGGTGAGACTTGATCATCATTATGGGTTGTGATTTTGCTGCTGATACATACTATTTAGATCTTTGGGAAGAAACTGATGGATCGTCCTTCTTCGCCACCGCCGTCCAGCACCGCGCTCTTGTCGAAGGTGACGCCTTGGCCAAGTCGCTTGGTCAGTCCTGCGACGACTGCGCCAGCCAGGCGCCTCAAGTCCTCTGCTTTTTGCAGTCGTACTGGAACGGATCATCCATTGTCGCCAACTTTGCCGACAACGGCCGCTCAGGCATTGATGTCAACACTGCCATTGGTATCATTGCCACTTTCGACCCCAAAGGAGACTGCGACGATGTGACTTTCCAGCCCTGCTCCGCGAGATCGTTAGCCAGCCACAAGGTCCTGGTCGACTCTTTCCGAGACATCTTCACCATCAACGCCAACATCAGCTCTGGCTCTGCCGTCGCCATTGGCCGATACCCTGAAGATGTCTTCCAGGGTGGAAACCCCTGGTATTTGGCAACTTCTGCTGCTGCCGAAGTGCTGTACGATGCCCTCTACCAGTGGGACAAGATCGGCTCCATCAACATCACAAGCACCAGCTTGGCCTTCTTCAAGGACATCTACTCTTCCGCTGCAACAGGCTCATACTCGTCCGATTCCTCTGAGTACAAAGACATTGTCTCCGCCGTCAAGACCTACGCAGACGGCTTCTTGAGCATTGTCGCGCAATACACCCCTAGCGACGGCACCCTGTCCGAGCAGTTCCAGCGTGACCACGGCGCTCCCATGTCTGCCTCGAGCCTGACCTGGTCGTACGCCGCCCTGCTCACAGCTGCCTCTCGCCGAGCCTCCAAGGTCCCAGCATCATGGGGCGAGAGCGCAGCCGCCAGCGTGCCCTCGACCTGCTCTGCCTCGCCGGCCACTGGCAGCTACAAGTCTGCCACTGCCACTTCATGGCCAACTGCACCCGCGAGCAGCTCGCGCCCTTCATGCTCTGCGCCGAGCGAAGTGGCCGTGACATTCCAAGAAATCGTCTCGACAAACGAGGGCGAAAGCATTTATCTGTCTGGTAGCTCCCAGGCCCTCAAGAACTGGTCCACCACCGACGCCATCCTGCTGAGCGCGCAAGACTACCGCAGTGTCAACAACTTGTGGTACACTGCTCTCACGTTACCAGCAGGCTCCACTTTCGAGTACAAGTACTTTAAGAACAGCAGTGGAACGATTACCTGGGAAGATGACCCCAACAGATCGTACACTGTGCCCAGTGACTGCGGAGTCAGCACTGCCTGTTTGAATGATGAGTGGCAGTGATTTTAGAGGATTCCGTGACACTGCTGGCGTTTAATGCATTATGAGTGTGTGTATATAACGTGTATAACAAGATATGACCGAACTCATGTTGACATGAATCATTGGTTGAAGATCTGAATTTGTGATTAGATGAATTAAATAGAAGAAATAAAAATAGATATATACATATTGATTCCGTGAAACAACTAGTGGACATTGTTCCAAAATTCCATTCTTCACATCAATCGATACTAATAATCTACATTCGCACCCTCCCCAAAAGCCTAATTCACTTCTTCAACATACGGCGAACCCTTGGGACAATACTTGAACCGCTCCAGACTACCAGCGTCCTCGTACGACGAATCCCGTAAACTGTAGCAAGCAGTATGGTCCATTGCCCACGACTCTAGCTGCGTCCAGTTCTTGCACTGTCTGTATCGCGGTTCCTTCATGGGCTCCAAGGCAAACGCCTCGCCGTCGGGATTATCGTCTGCGTGACACATTACATCGTCTCTCAGAAGACTGAGACAGTGGACGAGATGGCCAAAGGGGACTGTTTGGGTTTGATCACGGTGCATTTCCATGACCGAGGTTCGGAGAAGTTTCTTTAAATATATGAGTGTCAGATCAATAGATAAAGAAAGAGAAAGAGAAAGAGAAAATTGACTTACCAAACAGTGCAACTGGTGATAACCTTGCAGAATATAAAGACCCTTGGAGTGGTCCCACGGAAATCGACGCGCTTTGGGCAAGCCTTTGCTTTCGGCGTACTCGTCTGATAAAGCGATGATTCCATGATCGATGGTAATGTCCTGCCATAGCCTATCGGTTTCTACATCGGTCCCTTCGTACGGCGTGGTGCGATTCCAGAACATCAAGACATTCTGGGCAAGGCCGGCTATAGAGGAATTAGTCAACAACCTTGTAGAATCTTTGGGTTGCATATACTTGCCATAACTTGTGCGACCTTGGGTGGCATTGTTTGAGCTCCATAGTATATGAGCGCCAATAAATATGTTCACCGTAATAGACGTTATCAGTGCTGCGAGAATAGCAACGGCTTGCCATTTTGGTAGACTCAACAGACGGGATCTCTGCGGACATTTCTCGTCTTCTGTGTCATCTTCAGACAGCAGACTGTACTCCTGGACCATCTTTTCATGTTTTAAGCAGCTGCAATAATAAGACTACTAACGACACCAGCTCACAACTTCGTAGCGAAAGGTCCGTGGGGTAGAACGCATATGACCTAATCTTTTTGAGAGTTTACTCGTAAGAGTTGGCCTAGCTGACAAGGATCCCAGTTTCTAGACTTTCGTTCTAGTAATCTATTCAAGAATACCATCAAAGTGGGGGCTGTAAGAGTGACAGCCCGTGCATGGCCATGCAGCTTACTTGGAAGTTAGGGTTATGGCATTGGCTAGGCTGCGAAACACTGCCATCCATACGTTTAGCCACCGAGAAACTGATCGGCATGGCTAAATGTATCACAATGATGCTATTTCAATCTACAGAGGACTCGAAATGATAAAAAAACAAGAAAAAAAGTCATACTACGCCGGGATTAGTGCCACCTTGACGCCATTCCTGTTTTCCACTATCATCCGATGCAGCTCCGTCCACGGCTCCGGGTCCCGATTCTGAATCTCTTTAAACTCCTGCAGAAACCTCACGATAATAAACGCCGATTCGGTGTAGGCCATCTGCTGTGCAGGGCAAATACGTGGTCCGCCGCCAAAGGGTACGTACTCCCATGTTGGCCGCGCTTTCTCCCATCTCTCAGGCCTGAAAAGGTGGGCATCATCTTCGCCCCAGATTTCAGGGTCTACGTGCATGGCCTGTGTGTGAAGTTGAAGGCTTGTTCCTTTTCTGACTAGTATTGGCGATTTTCCGTCCGAGCCGCCGCCGACGGGGAGGACGGTGTCCTTGTGGCAGATTCGAAGGAGGCGGCCTTGATGGGTATGAAGGCGGATATCTGCTTAGTTAGTGGGGAAATTTTAAGAAGAGGGCGAGTCTGGAACGTACTTTCGTTGAATATGTAGCGCAGATACTTTATGGACTTGAGAAGCTCAAAACTGAGTGGCTGTGACTCGGTTGCCGCCAAAACATCTGCTCGAAGCCTGGCCTGGATTTCGGGTTCTCGGGCAAGATGAAATAGTATGTTATTGACCGTAACAGCAACTGCATCGTGAGCTGGAAAAAACACATTCAGCAAGCTGTATCGAAGTTCCACGGGGTCTTGCGTTTCCTTTGCCATTTCGTTGAGGAGGATGTAGCGTTCTTCCTTGGAGTCTGTAGTAGATTTCTCGGTCTTCTGGTTTATTTTCTCGGCTAGCACTCTCTCCACATGGCCATCAATGTAAGCATGAACAGCCCTCACGGCATCTTTGTATTTCTGATCGCGTCCCTTGATGAAGGAGAATTTGCCGAGCAGTAACCTCTCGCCCAGGCCGCGCATGGAAATATCAAAGGAATCCAGAAAATGCTTGGAGTCGAAGGGCGCCTCAGGCAAAAGACATTCGACAGACTTTCCAAATATGAATTCCGTAGACGTATCGAGAATCTGCCAATGATGAATCAGCTGTTTGATAGAGAACCATGTCTATGTATTCGGACGTACGAATCGTTTCAACAAAGGCGCCAAATCCACCGTCGATCCATCACGCGGAATCAAGTCCAGGAGTTTACTGAAATGTCCTTCCAAGGATGGGAAGTTTGTTATCTGCTGCCTGGAAAAAGTCGGCTTTATCAGCGATCGCGCATGTTCCCAGATCGCACCATCTGCCGTAAAAATCCCCTTGGACATCAATGCATTACCCGTCCCTGGCTTCTTATTTTTTGACGGCTTTGCTTTCACAGGTACGACACCGAAATCTCCAAATGAAGTTGACAAGATCGCCTGGATATTCTCCGGCTGCATCGTCCTGATCGCCGGGCGGCCCCATGAATTGTACTGGAAGGTTTTGCCATGGGTGTCAAACAGACGATAATTGAATGGCAGGAGACTTTTAGATTTCATCGCATTGCCGGTGGCTAGAAACAGATCCAGTCCAAGAATGGGGTCTTTGTGAGGGTACTTTGGGGCCTCAACGCATCCATGCCTGCGCTTCAGCTGCGATACAGCAGTATATTCAGCGATCTTTTGAGTAAGATACCACACAAATAAGCCGAAAACTGTCCATGGCAGTATTTCTGAGAGCAAACCCATGATGATCGTCAATATTGAGGAACTGAGTCAAGCAAGCCAGCCTGAGAATAATAACTTGAAAGCTCAATAGAGCGGCGTCCCACGGAGGGCACTTAGGTGCTGACAAAGAAAAATATACGATAATCGATAACAAGTCGACAAGTGTGCCATGTGAGTACGTGCGACCCCACTAGATTGAGCCTGTTGCTTGTCTTACATGGATGTTAAACCGGAAAAGTTGAGATGCAGGCTCAGCTGCCCTTTGTCTCGGTATTGCGCTAGTAACAGTATACTCGCCGGAAACGCCGCCACGAGGATGAGGTGGACAAGCACGGATCACCAGCCTTTAGCAGAAACTGAAAAGTTGATTGTAGGTCAAATAATAAGCAATCGTCGAGTCTTTGTTTGCATGTCATTTTAAGGAGTTCTCATGAAAATCAACAATGTGGCCTTCCAAGCACCAATACACTCCACTTGGCGAGAATGCTGGGGAAGATGAAGTCATTATTTCTCCGGCCAAACGGACAAAGAAATGGACCATACCAGGTCTAGTACTGCTGAATTTAGTTCTTGCCGTGCTGCTTGCTGCATCAGTATTTAGCAACTATCACGGAGATATCCATAAGTCTGTCCCGGCAGAATTCGGTAAGTTCAAAGCACAAGCGTTATACAAGAGTTTATTTTTTTTTGTTCATTCCAATAGCACAGGTAGAGGATCTTCCCACCAAATGGACAAGATTCCACTGGTGGACTGAATACAGTGGCAAGAACAGCACCGAGGTCGACGCGCTCTGGGACGACATCATGACCTCCCATGGTCTTGTCGCAGTCGATAAAGAATGGGCGAAAGAAAAACACTGGCCAGAGTCACTGCTTCATCCCAACAATGATTCAAAACAGCTCTACCTTCTCGAGTCCTACCATCTGCTTCACTGTGTGGTGCGTACCGAAAGTTAACTTTGACGGCCCATCTAGCCCTAACTGACCGCCCAACTAGGCAATTATTCGAAAAACCTTCTGGGAGGCAGTAAACAGACAAGAATACACTTTCAATCCTCCCCATGCCGGACACTGTTTTGATTATCTGAGACAGGTAAGCACCCTGTTTCTATAGTGTATCGTTGATTCTGACCCTCATATCTAGTCAATCCAATGCAATGCGGACAACACGCCGCTCTATAGTTTTGGAGACTACACTGCTGGAGACGGACAAATCCGCAAGTGCAAAGATTGGAACGCGCTGCGCCAATGGGCGACAGAGCATACTGCATGTTACAGAGATTCGGTCGAGGATATTCCTCTCAAGGACCATTTCGGCTACTGTGATGACGGCAAGGACAATCTAATCGACTTGGAGGAAGTTCTGTGAGCTAGAAATATTGCACATAGTTTTTTCAATTCCAAAAAACATTCAATTATATTCAGAATTCTCTAGCCATGTACATATTAGAATATCGCTACGGCCATCTTTAGATGTGCAGGGGCCGGGAAATAGATCATTACCATGACCAAACCAAACCACACCGGGAACCAACATTTCGAATCTAGCCAGTAGAATGAATACAAAAAGAAAAAATTACTTCAGCTCTCCGCGCGCAGCGTCAACGTTAGTATTGCTTAGAGCAATCCGTATCTCTCCAATAATCAGCAGGCATAGCCGAAATCAAGAGTTCTTGTTCCAAGTTAATGCGAGGGGCCGTTCTGTGTATTACCTATTTGTAACCCGTATTTGAAAGAAGCTCCGATATTTGGTGGTAGTTATTATAACTATAATTAGCCTTGATATTCATATGTATGACGCGTTTGTCAATTGGCATCTAATAGGTTGGTGTTGATGACTGGCTGCAAGGTACTGCCTGTGCATAGCTACGTATAAATAATGCCCATCCTGCCTACATATGCAGTCTTATACTCATCAATTGATATCCGCAAAGACCACAACCAAACCCACTCATTTTTCCATCCAACAGAAAAGGCCTCCTTCAATATGCGTTTTACCGCAGCCGTGTTTGCGCTTCTGGCATTCGCCATAACGGGCTACGCTCGTCCTGCTTCAACAACCTATGGTATGTCTGACTTGTTGTCTTGTATACCTTATATTAGTATACATGATTGCTGATTGACTCTGTCTCTAGATGATATGGCCGAGAATCCGGCCCCAAAAGATAGCGCCATCACCAATGCTGGTGACTTTTACTAAGGTCCGTGTTTTTTCCACTTTCAAGGTGCATAAAAATTCCCCTTTTCTTTTCCGGCTGAACCAGAGCTGAGTCTTATGTGAAAATTACAGAGTGAGATCTGCTGACATTGAAGCTGACATGGATAAGCGTCAAATGAAATGGTGGTCGGAATTATGCAAACATTCACGTACATGCTAGGCTCCAAAAATAAATGTTTAGGCAATCCAACAACGAGGTTGATCTTTTTTTCTATAAAATGAGTCTGGATGACTCAAAGACCCAGTCATGTAATAATACAGTAATGTTACCAGCTCCTTTGTTTCGGAATAAGACTATCAGCTGGTTTCCCTTTCTGGCGTGGTGTAAAAGTTCCTCCGTTTGTTATCCCCAAAGGATAAGCACCGCCCTTTCCCGAAACGGCAATTACTATGCAGCGTGTATGCACTCTGATTATTCTCAGCCATCCTGATTCGACGACCCCATTCAAGGGTCTCATATTTGTCACCGTCAATCCATGCAATTCCAGATCCAATCAGACCGCCAGGTGTGTAACCCGAGGTGCAGCGTATTACGTGTTCTGTGTTTGTTCTTATTATTATTCCCCAGTCTTGTCAACTCACCAAATCAACATCGCCTTGACATACGAGTGTTGCCTGTTGAGTGCGAAAAACAAAGAATGGAATGGCAAAATCAGCCGGAATTGTTTTTCAAATCTCACCGGCGGAGATCACTGCGGTTGGCGCAGTATTTCCGGCGTTATGTATAATTTTTGTAGCGCTGCGGTTCTACACGAGGCGCTCACAGAACGCGAAGTTCATGGTGGATGATTGGCTAACAATACCTGCGCTGGTACAGGCTTGCTTTTTTTTTTTTTTTTTTTTTTTTATGAAATTGGGAAGGAAATATATATGCTAATAGCTGGTAGATCTTGACTATCGCTTTGGGCGTCGACATATTGATCGGTATATACCTTTACAAACACCTACATCATTTAAACATATCAATTGATACATTACGTATCTAGGTGTCCAAGGTCATGGATTGGGTTATCCGACCCCCGGTCCTCCAGACCTTATACAGCAACAAACCCCGGAGAACCTCCTTTCATTGAAGGTTAGTTTTCCTGGAGGACCCGCATCATCTATTTGCATCTATAGCTCATACAGAACTTAGGTCCAGTCTTCATTTCAGCTTATCCAAGTCCCGGCACTAGCCCTGGTCAAACTCAGCATACTGTTCTACTACCGCCGCGTCTTCTGCAGTCCACTAATCCACAGAGACCCCTTCGAAATCATCATTCGGATCCTCGTGGGTGTGACTATTGCTTGGGGCGTAGGATTTTTCTTTGCCCTACTGTTCAAATGCGGCGTCGATATCGCTACTCAATGGGGGGACGTGTACGGCTTGATAACGGTATGCGGAGAGAAGTTTTTCACGATTGAGTATGGGTTCAGCATGTCGGATTTCATTATTGATCTATTCGTCATTATCTTGCCGATACCAAAGGTTTGTTTTTGCCATGAATGAGGTAATTCAAGTGTTAACATTTGCTCACAGATCTGGATGCATAACATCTCGTTTGCCCGAAAGGTGGCCGTGACCGGGATTTTCGTTCTTGGGGCAATGTATGAATCCTAACAGCTCCTCTATTGAAAAAAAAAAAAAAAAGCAGTGTCTCATAAATACCCACAGAGCTGTCGTTGCATCCCTTTTGAGATTGTACATCACCATAATCTCTGTCCAAGGTAAGTCTTCTCTCCCTGTCAACATTGAAACCCCTGAAAAGGCTAACAGCCCCCAAGCAAGTTTCACTGAAGCCACCGACGAAGACCGTTAGTTCCCCCTTTCATTCCCCTCTCAAGTAAGTAAGCAGTAACCTAACATAAA
The DNA here is from genome assembly GCA_037040535.1 of Talaromyces sp. P118-02. Lineage (NCBI taxonomy): Eukaryota > Fungi > Ascomycota > Eurotiomycetes > Eurotiales > Trichocomaceae > Talaromyces > Talaromyces sp. P118-02. Next base: position 202,097 of record JAXQGY010000928.1, read on the forward strand.
AATGTTGTGAAACAGTGGAGATTACCGAACAACTCTACTGGAGCATGATCGAGTCTGGAGTCGCTCTAGTGGCCGCGTGTCTCCCCAGCCTCCGACTCTTACCCCATATGCAAACCATTATCGACTACTTGTCGCCGATGACGCTGCTGCAGAGCTTGTCAAGTATCTTTTCACTTTCATTCTTGCGCAGTAATAATTCTCCGACTTCTTCCCGAGAGTTGGGAAATAATGCTGGGGAAAGTAACATTGAACGGCGCCAGCAGCAGCAGCAGCAGCAGCCGGCAGTACCGGCAGACAAAAACCTTCATGACTCAACAATGGCCGGTGAGACTGGAAGGGCAGGTCAAGATGTTGGGGCGTATCCTCTCGGAGATATGGAGGCGCAGGTAGATCGTTCTAATGCGGGAGCTAAACATATAGCGGACGTTGATATAGAGAGGGGTATTGTTAGTTGACGTAAAAGATGAAAGAGAATCAATAAAATCTGACATCATTGTTTTACACATATGTATGTAGACTTCTGGCCCCAAAAATATTGAACGTTACAAACCTTCAACTTTGAATGCTACTGTGCTACATATGCAACTGGCAGATCGTTGGCGATGTCAATCAGCATCAATACTTCAATGTTGGCAATTATGTCTAGTATGCACTGTATTCTGTTTTGTAAAAGTAACAAAATAATACAACATCTGAAAACAACATGCCGCCATCTTCTATTTTTGAACCACAGAAATCAATAAACAAAAGTAAATCAAAGTAAACTCTTGTTCCTGTACAAGCAGCTATCTGAGAATACACCAATCAATCAGCGTTGATGTCAGACTGTCAAAATAAAATGAACAAAAAATTAAACAAAACTCCTCGTCCCATGCATGCAATGTGGATTATATATCAAAATTAAAATCTCCGCCCAGACCTAAAAATAGAACAGTCTGAAAACAATACATGATGAAATACGAACATTGGTATCATATGAAATTTTAATTGCACAGAAAAAGGGGAGGGAAGAAAGAAAATCACGTCAAGCGATATATAGCGAATCAACCAAAGGCGGCGGAATACTACTGCTATGCGAGACATGTGATGCTGACGAAACTCGTCGAAAAGTGCCGTTGTTGTTGTAATTACTGTTGTGTTGTTCTTCATTATTTGTGAGCCGCCGGTTGTGGTGGTGGTGATGATGGTGGTGGCCACTCGAGTTTGTGCTAATTGACGACCGGTCTAATGAAGAAATACTGCTACCGTCGCCCATATTATTGGCATTCCATGCGGCAGGAGCTGTAGCTGTTGTTGGGGATGTTTCATCTGTCGTGTACCCGCTCATCGTATTTGCCATGGTCGCCGGCGACTCAAGGCCAAAGACGCTGCTGGATCGTTCAAGCAGCGACGGAAATAGATAGGACGGAGAGCCACGGATGCGGCTCAGAATGTTCAAGATACCCCAGAGGAGTTCCTTGGGATCGCCTACGGTGTTGGTGAGGCGGTTCGTTGTGTTACCGCGCATATTACGTGTCATGTCTGCGATTGACAGGCCCATGTCATACAGTTTTTGCTCCTGAAATGAGTTAGACTTTAGAATGAAAGAGAGAGAGATATATAAACTCACCATGCCTATGCCATGAGCGTCAATTGCGCTCTGAGATACAGAACCAACGACATCCATCAACGCCTTTCCAACCAGCACAGGCAAGTGGAATGGCAGTAAAGTGTCCGTATCCGTTGGGTGCGGCGAATTGCTCATGGACAGTTTCCACATCATTGCCTGCAACCACTGCTGCGTTACCAGGATATCAACTTGCTGTATCTGCATCATTCCTTCAATCGGCACTGGCTTGGCAAGGTTCTGCTGGATATTATTCGCCACAGAACCAGCAGTGAATGCCTCATCGCCGCCAATGGCTACCCAATCATACAAGTCTGGCGTGAGCTTTTCAAAAATGTTGATCAAATTGAGGAAGCCGTAGTCCAAAGTTGGGTCGTCCGAGTACAGAACCTTGGGTTTGTTGATCGAGTTTCGAAGCATGATGGGCTTGGCTTGTTGTAAAGCGTAGGCTCTGCACGATTTTCAGTTAGCGATTGCACATTACAATCAAGACATCGTATCCACCGACTCAAACTCACCTCTCAGTCACGAACAATAACCAAAAAACCCTTCGACGCTCTTCTGCGTCATTTGGCTCAAGTTCTGCATACGTTGCTTCCCTGTGCAATCCAAGGGTATGGGCCATGCTTGTTGTTTGGCTGAGATAGAACCAAGCCTGGTCCTGACGATCCAGATTGCCGAATGCAGCAAAGAGGAAAAACGAGGTCAAAAGCGACTCGATGGTGATGTTTTCGGGAATGTCGCAGTCCTTTCTCGCGTTAATGGCTTCGGTCAGCAGCTCTTCACCTGACATGGAAGAGTTCATCTCCACAGGCGAAGGCTCTGTGCCGTTACCAGTGCCGTCGAGCTTGAGTTGGACATGAGTGGCCGCACATAACGCAGCCATAAAGGCATACCGCTGGGCTAAAAGGTTTTCGGGCTCATGGCAGTCCTTCAGGACCTGCTCCGCACAAATGACCGGCATTATGGGATACAGGTATTTCAGGTAGACATTTACATGAGCCACCAACACCGTCGACGACAGCCTTCGCGGCTGCGGCAAGGCGTTCTGGTAGTTATGTAACTCATATTGCGAGTCCATGGATTCCGGAGACGAGTATGCCTCGTATGTCGGATAGTTCCATGCCAAGGGCGTGATGCAACCGTCCACTATAACCAGCGTCAGATTACAGTTCCCGTGTCCATACATGATTCAAGACTCTTCAAAAAATCTCGGGCCACGGTATGGGAGAAGCTGCAAATGGACTTACGCGAAAACTGGGTCTTTTGGTTGTACGCCGGGTCATTGCTGTTGTTGTTGCTCTGCTGGAATTGATATTGTGAAGCTAGAGGGTGTAGAGGCGCCAGAGGATACAATGTCCGGAACTTAGGCCCTTTGCGCTGCAGCACATCACTGTAGGAGCAGGACAGCAATAACCGCTGGCATTTATCGCACGGGTGAGCACGATTGCATTTGATTTTGCGTCGACGACAATTGTCACAGGCTTGCTTCAGGGTCTTTTTGGTTGACGTCGGCGGAGAAGCCGGTGGCGCAGACTCGGAATCCATATCGAGATGGAATTATTCGCTAGAACCAAGCTAAAAGCAGAAAACGAAAACCGAACGAAAAAAAAAAAAGAGTACGCGGTACTATTGAAAAAAGGAACAGGAACGTAGTGATGGCAGAGTATCACTGAGCACAGACATGATCTTGCAAACTCGTCAGCGATCAAGCAGTTTTCCCCCAGGATTGTTTGTGGATACACCGGCTCTTTTAACAGTGAAGGTTCCAGTGGATACACCCATTGGCTCTTGTGCAGGGCTAATTTCGGCAGTGACGTCCACTCTCCAGGCTGGTACTTCGCAAAGCGGCCTAGGCTGGAAGACGGTTAAGCTGGGGAAGAGATGGCGGCTTGCTAGTAGAGCGGGGAGCGGAGGGACATGACACCTATTTGGGCCTCTCGGTGTGAGACCAACGCCCTGGCCAGTTCGTTTTTAGTACCTTTTGGCACTTTCGCGGTGTTTCTTAGTTGGAAGCTACGTATTAAGTTAAGTTGCAACCCGTTTCCCCCGAGTCCAACTTAGCCCCTGACATACCCGACTACCGTGGAGCCAGCCGGCAGATCGATGTTTGGCGCAAGCTGCTGATTTCTTGCATACGTGCCTAGTTGCTGCATAGCCAGACTGGCTCACGCTTGCATACAGCCATACGCTGCCAAGTGATCGCCTAGTAGGCTCGCTTTTCGAGGAAACCGGCCTATCGTATTCACGCCTCGGTTCAGAGCCTGTCTGAATCGTGTATAGACTAGGTGGCATCGCTGTACGTCGCGTCGTATTCCCATTTCTCATCGACGTGTGTATCCTGCTTTTCTGTGTCTGGCTTGTGTCGCTGTCCGGTTTTCGGAATTCCTGTCGAGGCGTCATCTTCGCTCTTCTTCGTGTCTTCTGCGCTGCCGCTCCCCATAATTTTATTTTGAAGCACGGTTCAAAAGGAGAACAATGACCACGCCACTAATGGCCCGTTAGCAAGGTACCCATCGTGATCCTAATCCTCCACCTTATTATTCTCCGACCAAAATACGGAGTAGGGCCACGAGAAGAATGTCAGACGAGACGCCTGACAGTTGCCTGTGCTGCGTGATCGGCCAGGCATCACATCTGCAGGAACCGATCCCGCTAAGCCCACGAGCCTGTCTCCGGTCTTGATCACGAAGCGTAGACGATCGCTGATGGTGTTTGGCAGCCTCCAGTCCACCAGAAAGCAAACCACCAATAATGTAACTGCCGATCCAGCCTGTCCTGGAGCCCTGACTAACCGGCGCCTCAACCTGGGGTACATCCATACTTTCAAGGAGGGGTCAGGCCATAATTGGCGATGATAGTCTCGAAACTTCTAACTCAAATCACAGTTTCTGTAGTCATGTTCATGCTGAGTTGGTACAAGCGCCGGAGAGCCCGGTGCCGGCTCTGCAGATGCATCATGCAGGCCTAGGACGTCTACGAATTGTGATTGCCACCTGACATTATTACCGCCCATAAGCCGTTGTCGACACCTGAGTCGGTTTGGGCAAGAAGTAATCCATGGTATGAGCGATTTTCAGTCGGCTTCCTTGGCTCATCGTTTAGTTTTGTTCGCTTCACCTGCTTGCCAGATAGCACGTACTCCGTGAGTTGCCAAGTAAGTTATTATTAAATCCACTACGACTCAGTTGATAATGACTAGTGCCGTTTGTTCACTAGATCAATTTGATGTCGGGCGAGTGTGCTCCATCATCCATGCTCATGATTTCATTGAAAAAGCCTCACCACCTTTTTGCGTTGCACGTGAAAATCGGGACAGCCTCTGCCTACGGGTTTGTCTAAAATTCATGATAAGACGGCACGTCGTAGGCAACTACTGCACCTGGGGAGCGCTTTTGTTGCATTTGCGTTGATCTACAAGTGATCGGCTTCGGCATGTTTTTACCGCTCCAAAAAGATTTTTCCATTCAGGAAATTTGCTGCGTTTCAGATTGATAAGAATGGAAATGTGTTCATTGGACCGAATTGGACCTTGAATGCTCACTCCTGACTCGGCGACACTACGTGCCATTGAAAACGCAACATCGACGTCACGACGATGGGCTCATGGTATGAGTTTCTGTAATGAGAGAGGGGGGAACCGATAGATCACAATAAACTTTGGCGGGGAAGCTGAGACGAGTTGGTTCTAACATTTCGAAATGAAAGATTGGTTCCAAGTCCACACCGAAACCTTGGTACACTCGAGGCCGGAGATAAAAGCGTCGGAGTGATGACCAGATTGAGATTCATGCGGCTGTTAGTGCCGATATGACACCCGGCCAGGGTCGCCATGAGGTACGGAGCACGGAGTAGGTACGGGGCACTCAGTCTCTCATACGTACTGTGCTTGAGCCTTGAAGAGCATCCGTGCGCTTGGCGGCTTAGGCTTACGGTGCGGGCCTGCAGGACTATGCTTGAAAGCGTCAAAGTCTGTGGGACACTGGAAACTTAAGTGGTAACGGCGGTGGGCCGTGCCAGAAATGGGCCAGCAGCTAGGCATGACTGCAGCGTTGCATTTGCAATTTGGCCTTGGTTTTCGCACAGCCAGATCTATCTCCTGAGTAATAATTGCGCAGTCAATTAGCTTTCGGTCGGCAGTGTGTGCGCCGGGATGCGGAGAGGCGCAAGTTAAAAAAGGTTGGTTTGCCTGGACGCGTACGAAAAGGCCGCGTCGTCCCGGGCTAGGGCCAAATGAAAGGCGCGACAGGAAGCTCTCCGTCGTCGCAAAGCGAAGCACGAGCCGCCAAAGCATGATGCCATCGATGGGTCCTGAGAGGCGGGGTGCCCCTTGAAGCCAGCTAGAATCGGGGAATCGTCGGGGTCACTGGCCAATCAAGCGGGGTCCTGTCGCGCGGGTTGGCCAGAGAGGGCCGCGTGCAGGATGTGCACGGTGCGCGAGGTGCACGCAAGCCTTGAGGCATCATCGAATACATAACAAGCTGAGCGTTGGCGGTTCTCGGTCGGTCTGCCGTTGTCGTGCGAGTCGGAGCTGTCACAGCCGAAGATGAAGCTGAAGTTGGTCGCAGTCGCTGGCCGAGCCGACGCGGGGAAGGCGCGGCCCGGTCACGTGGCCGACGCATGGCCTGCTAGATAGGGTTGTGCCCTATCCAAGTCACGTGACCACATTGCCAGACAGTAGAACTAGAAGACAAAAATGGAGAGACGCACTCCGAATGTATCTATTATTATTTGCATCACCGATATATTGATTATTATTATTGTTGCTGGGGTTGCGAGCACAACTGGCATTGCAAGGACTGTTTGCACTGTTTGGCTGCCCCAAACCCCACACGGCGAAATGCGGGGGAGCCAATTGGCCCGCGCCCAGTAAGACGGCGGAATTGTGGATAGCTCGAGCTTCGTGCTTCTCTCACGATGCTGCCCATAGCTTCATTGGTTTGTGTAACTCGTCGTCTGCGGAGGGTAACCGCTGTGAATCTCGCCGCAATTCCGGAGATTTGTCCTGGGATAAGCGGGAAAACGCAGAATTATCTAACATTGGGACCTCCTTGCCTATAAGGACCAAGAGCCTCCCTCTGCTTTGTTTTGGTGGTACCAGCAGACACCTGGATTCGATATTTCCCTCTGGAAAAAAAAAGGGGGAAGGAAAGAGGAAAAAATGGCACGTTCGGCGGCTGTGGTAGCATGCCTTTTGCTATCCCAATCTCTGGGCGCCCTTGCTAAATCGGTCTCGTCGACTTCGTCAGCGCCGTCGTCCCAGTTCACTTCGCCGGCGTCTGATGACATTGGTGCCAACTTGATTGCCAATATCGATGACCCCAATGCCGTCAATGCGCAGAAAGTCTGTCCCGGATATACAGCATCGAACGTCAGCAGCACCAAGTATGGCCTCACAGCCACGCTGTCGCTTGCTGGCAAGGCTTGCAATGCCTATGGCACTGATGTCTCTTCGCTTGATCTGACTGTCGAATACCAAGCGGAGGACCGTTTGAATGTCCAAATTACCCCGACTCATATCGACGCCTCCAACCAGAGTTGGTATGTCTTGCCAGAGGATGTGGTCCCCAAACCCAAGCCAGAGTCGGACTCGCTCCCAGAGAGCGACCTCTTGTTTACCTGGTCCAACGAGCCTTCCTTCAACTTCAAGGTGATCCGCAAGGCCACCGGGGACATTTTGTTCAACACGGAAGGTTCTGTGCTTGTGTTTGAGAACCAATTCATTGAGTTTGCCAGTGTCCTGCCGGATGACTACAATCTTTATGGTCTTGGAGAGCGCATGCATGGATTACGACTGGGGAACAATATCACCGTCACCACCTACAACGCCGATGCCGCGGATCCAGTAGACCAGTGAGTTTTTCTTTGTTTAAGAAAAGGTATCAGGAATTGAGCGAAATGTTAACATACGTAGAAATATCTATGGCACTCACCCGTTCTACCTGGACACCCGGTACTACGAAGTTGACGCGGAACACGGAACATACAAGCTTGTGTCTGCTGCTGCTGCCGATGTCACGAATTCATCAAAGGAGTATCTATCCCTATCACACGGTGTATTCTTGCGCAATGCCCACGGCCAGGAAGTCCTTTTGCGACCCAACAATATTACATGGAGGACGCTCGGCGGCAGCATCGACCTGTACTTCTACTCCGGTCCAAGCCAGGTCGAAGTCAGCAAGACCTACCAGACCAGCACCGTCGGCCTCCCCGCCATGCAACAGTACTTTACCCTTGGATACCACCAGTGCCGCTGGGGCTACAAGAGCTGGAGCCAGCTTGCAGACGTCGTCTCGACTTTTGAGAAATTCGGGATCCCATTGGAAAATATCTGGACTGATATCGACTATATGAACCAGTACCGCAATTTTGAGAATGACCCCGTTAGCTGGTCGTATAAAGATGGAGAGGCCTTTCTCGCGGACCTCCACAAAAGCGGCCGCCACTATATTCCCATTATTGATGCTGCTATTTATGACCCCAACCCGAACAACAAGTCTGACGCGTATGTTTATCAATTAGATTAATCCTGCTTTCACTTGCTGATAATAACAACAGGTACCCCACGTACGAACGCGGCACCAAAGACGATGTCTGGCTCAAAAACCCCGATGGCAGCACCTACATTGGAGCTGTCTGGCCCGGTTACACGGTGTTCACCGACTGGCACAACCCCAAAGCCGTTGACTGGTGGGTTAATGAGTTTGTGGAGTACCACAAAAACATCAAATACGATGGCATCTGGCTCGACATGAATGAGGTCTCGTCTTTCTGCGTTGGAAGCTGCGGTTCCGGCAACCTCACCCTGAACCCCGTGCACCCAGGTTTCTTGCTTCCAGGCGAACCGGGAGCTGTCATCTACGACTATCCGGAAAACTTCAATGTGACAAACTCCACCGAAGCTGCCGCTGCTGCGTCGGCATCCTCTAGCCAGGCTGCAGCAGCATCTGCCACTTCGACTTCTGCTGCTACTACCACTGCCTATCTCGTCACCACGCCTACACCGGGTGTCCGCGACGTCAACTACCCTCCATACGTGATCAACCACGTCCAAACAGGCCATGACCTGGCAGTGCACGCCGTCTCTCCCAACGCCACCCACATCGACGGGGTGCAAGAATACGACGTGCACAACCTGTTTGGATACCAGGAAACCAACGCAACATACAACGCCCTCACGCAAGTATTCCCCGGCAAACGACCATTCATCATCTCGCGGTCCAGCTTCGCCGGCTCCGGAAAATGGACTGGCCACTGGGGCGGCGACAATGCGTCGAAATGGCTGTACATGTTCCTCTCAATCCCGCAGGCCCTCTCGTTCTCCCTCTTCGGCGTGCCCATGTTCGGCGTCGACACGTGCGGATTCAATGGCAACACTGACGAAGAACTGTGCAACCGATGGATGCAGCTCTCTGCATTCTTCCCATTCTACCGTAATCACAACGAACTAGCGGCCCTACCGCAAGAACCATACCACTGGGCATCCGTCATCGACAGCACCAAATCCGCCATGCAGATCCGCTACGCCCTCCTCCCGTACTTCTACACGCTCTTCCACCTCGCTCACACCACCGGATCAACCGTGATGCGCGCCCTCGCCTGGGAGTTCCCCACCGACCCCAGCCTCGCCTCGGCCGATCGCCAGTTCCTCGTGGGCCCGAGCCTGATGGTGATTCCCGTCCTGGAGCAAGGCGCAAGCAGCGTGCGCGGCGTATTCCCAGGCCTCAGCGCCGGCGAGGTGTGGTACGACTGGTACACGCAGGCCGAATTCACCGCCGCCAAACCAGGTGTCAACACCACTATCGACGCCCCTCTCGGCCACATCCCTGTGTTTGTGCGTGGTAGCAGCGTGCTACCCCTCCAGCAACCTGCGCTGACCACGCGTGACGCGCGCAACAGTCCGTGGTCGCTGCTCGTCGCGCTGGGCCGGAACGGCACTGCGTCTGGGTCGCTGTATGTCGATGACGGCGAGAGTATCACGCCCAATGCCACGCTGACGGTTGAGTTCGCGGCGACGAATGCGTCGAGTCTGTTTGCCAGCGTGCGCGGCGATTTCCACGATGCGAATGCGCTGGCGAACGTCACGGTTTTGGGTGTTGCGTCGAAGCCGGCTGGAGATGTTACGTTGAATGGCCATGCTGTGGACAGCAAGGATGTTGCGTATAATGCGACGAGTAAGGTGCTTGTTGTCAATGGGCTGGCGGATTTGACCAAGCAGCGCGGTGCTTGGGGTGGGGATTGGGAGTTGAAGTGGTAATTTTCTCACAGCCATATACATATACGTATATATACCAGTTGGCTAGATGTTGGATATAAGCTGGTGGATATAATCTGGTCAAGGACACGAAACATAATGTCATTAATCAACGAGATTAAAGCAATCTTAATTTCATATATACAATTTGAAGTGACATAAATCCCCAAACGCCACGAAATGTTCGAACAGCCATACAGGGTTGAGCCCACATGCTTAATAAGAGTAGCTACTCCCACCCGTATCCAGTCTTAAAAGTCTTGTAATAATACATATACGAAGTATAATAGCGGAAAAAAAAAAGGCAGCTAGCTTCGTGAGGCCAGCTGCCAGACCAGCTCCAAAAGATGGTCCTCCTTCTCGCTGCGACGAATATAAATCTGACGAACCGTGCCACCCTCGATAATGTTGTCTTCCAATTTGAACGAAATCTTGTCGTTTTCCTTTGGCCGCAAGGGGCCTAGGACGCGGACATACGACTCGTCGGTCGACCCATTCCAATCGTCCCAGGTGCGTTCCATCTCAAAGGCGCCTTCTTCTTCAGAGACGCCGGCCCCGTGGTGAATGACCGAGTATCCGTTAGTCAGGATCCAGCCATCGGCAAACTTCCACTGGCGAAGCGGGCATTCAGCGCCACAGACCTCGCCTACGGCGTGCATCTGGACCATGTCTGCGTGGAACCACGACTTCCAGTGGTGGAGAGACACGGGGGCTTCGCGCGCAGCCTCGAACCAGCCAGAGGCATCGCCCACCAGATCCAACTGGTGCAGTTCTTTGGCGATATCGAGCTTGGTGTGCGTGAACTGATACACGCAGTGAGCAATTTTTCCGTCTCCGTGGTCGGTTCCAGAATCGCACTTGTCCCACACCTTGCTAAGCTCATCTAGCAGAGGACGAGAGAAGAACATGCCGCCGCCGCCGTATGCGAAAATGCCGAACATGGACAGCTGTGTGTCACTCTCAGTCACGGTTCCAATGTAGTGCGGCTTGGTCTCGTCGTATCGGCTCAGCATGTTGGCCAGTCGGGGCATCGACGGATAAAAGGTATCGTCGTCCATGATGCAAGCCCACTTCGTCTGGGCACGAGCATTGTCGGCCAAGAGCTTCACCAGCAAAGAATAACGGTTTTCGTAGTCGACAGTCGACTCAAACAACTCAATGTTCAAGCCCAAAAACTGGGCCTTGCGTTCAACTTGCCGCTTGTTCGCGCCTGGCTCAACGAAGACCAAAAACCGAGTATTGGTATTGCCCGCCCAAATTGAAAATGCGTCCATCGAGTCGAGCAGCCGCTCCATGGTCGTTGAAATGGCAAAGTCGATATACGAGGCGTCCACAGAGGGAAGCGGAGCCGGGACTTGCAACGTAATCGGGGGAGGGCAGTCAGAGCCAGTGGTTTTGGTGTCGAACAAATTCACGTCCACTGGGTTCGAAATTGGCATCGTTGCGTCGTTGACGGTCTGGACCTCGATCGCACGACGAGTGTATTTTGCATTGGACTGCAATTTATATTTACGGACAAGGGTTGGGTCTTCGCCGCATGAATACGACGCGGCGGTCACGGAGTCATCAGCCCCAGTCGTTTTACCGGTCGTTATATCGGTGATTGCGCCTGTGTCAGGGCCTGTGACAAGGTGTGCTCCAGTGTTTCCCCCCGTGTTTGATCCGGTATTTGCTCCAGCCTTGTTGGCGCCTAGGTTTGCGCTGTCTGCTGCTGTGTTTCCGCCAGTGCTCCCAGTATTTCCACCAGTATTTCCAATTACGCCGGTCAAGTCTGCATGGTGCGTGATAGACGAGATAATCTGCTCACTCTGGTTATAGTTGTAGAAGAACAGGAAGAGCCCAGCCCCGACGATGCACAGCAGTATAAATCGAACCCTCCTTCGCTGTCGCGCCGGCCGGGGGTAATGGTCTTTGGCCATGACGACAGCAGCGGTGACCGTTATCTAGTCTAGCATGAACCGGGCTAAACAGTAGTGAACAGCATCGAAAGCTGGTCTCGCTCGCAGGATGGCGAAAGTGGGACGAGGACGCGTGAGGTCACGAGTGCCGAAGCAAGCGGATGTCGGTGCAACGAGAAAGGGCGATCGAGAGCAGACCTCAGCACATAGGCGTTACGAGGCGAGTGCTAGGCTGTATGAAAGCACATTTGTGTGCGAGTTGGGGAGGGAGAAAAGGTGGTCGTTGCAGGGGGGCAGAAATAATTGTCGAGTGCAGAAGAATGGACGGGCTTAGTCGTCAAGTGGCAAGAGACCCGCCGCCAAGAGAAGAAGGGGTGATCCTCATTCCCTGTTGTGTTCCGTGCGCTCCACGCTTGTCGCAGATTGAGCCTAATAATCGTTAGAATTGGTTACAGTCTTACAGACCAAGCGAGCCCAAGTACGCTGCCCCTGCAGTGGTAGGGGCAGTGGGCACCAACAATGCTGTGGATCACCTCAATGCTTGGGTTTAAAGTAATCCTGGCAAAGCTTAAGCTTAAGCTTAGTTCGGCTTCGACGTTGTACTTTATTACCACGTATGTACTAGAAAACCAACATTTGAACGTTACACCCAACTGAGACCACTAACATCGAATGCATGTATTAGTCAATCTCCTGTCTCGAGACGTTTTGTTACAAAAAATTCACAGACTCCACCAGGATGATCTGCATCGGACCCAACCCCCTTTTGGCTGGTGCATTCGCTACTTGTTTCAGATTCTGCCAGGGGGCGATATTGAAACGATCGCATCATTGAACTTGGGGACCAATTCGGAATATGGCATTCGATTTAAATGCGTATATACATCGCTGTGCAAGAAACCGCATGGCTCTACAGATACTTGGCAAAGAAGTCTCCGATCTCCTTGTATCTGCGCTATGTGATTAGCTTCTTCGATTTATACTTGGCGATCGATTAAACTCACCCTCGCTCAAACTCTTTCTTGTTCTCGGCGTCTTCCAGGTTGGCCCGGGCTCCCATCCAGCCGTGGTGCATGGTCGAGTAAGTGTCGACGTACGAGTCGAGACCAGCACGGCCTTCGAGTACGGTCTTGTATTCGGCCGTCACGGCCGCGTCCTCGTCCTTAGAGGCGAGAACGATGTGAGGGATCGTGATGCTCTTGGCGTCGTTGGCGTCAAAAAGACTAGCAAGCAGTCAGATATTTGTCAATTCGGTGAATCGCGAGCGGTATTTACCCTGGGTGAACCTGTCCAGAGGCGACGAAATCGGTTCCCTCTGTGCTAACCAGAGCAGCGAGCTAGAGCAGACGTTATTCAGCTGTTCTTTCATAAGCTTCGTTCAGGAGCTAAAGACACACCTTTCCACCCCAGCACAACCCCAGGACAGCCCATTTCTCGACACTGGGGAACTTGGTCTTGGCCTCGGCGATGGTAGCTTGGACCTTGGGGATCACTTTTGGCGGCGCGGCGTTGTTGACAAAGAATGCGCCAAAGGCAGCCTTCTTCTCCTCAGTGTCAGGAGGGATCCAAGAGTGTTCGGCATAGACGCCCTCTAAGTAGTCCGGAACCAGGGCTACGGCATTGAGCTGCTCGGCGAGGCGATCGGCGCCCTTGAGGGTTTGGGGGTAGAATCCGAAGATGTCGTAGACGACAATGACTCCGCTCTTGGACGAGGTGTTGCCAGCAACATCTGGTTTGCGTCTATTAACTAACGTTGCAGCTGTATGGCGATACAGGCAAACTCACATGTATCCAACCCAGCAATCTTGTGCACCGGCACCGGTTCACTGGCCCCAATTGGGGTTCGTGAACAGCAAGCAGTCGACGTCGACATTATTCAAATATTAACAATTGACTCGAAAAAAAAAGATTCAGAAAAGTGATGTGTTCTCCTGAGTACAAGCTTCTGGACACAAAAATATACCGTTGGGACGGGCAAACGCTCGAATTTATGAACAACCACTCCCCCTCTAACGGAAAACCGATTATCACTCGAACCCCGCTTGATTGTCGGCCATAACCACGCTGGTTCCCTCGTGGCGACTCATAGGTACAGAGCACAGAGAACTAATTCAACTAAATCCAAGGAACCCCGCTGTCGGTTCCTGTACCGGGCCGGAAACGGAAATTGGCCCTTTTGATTGGGTCGCTGTGTTTTCGTGCCGACGAGCCGATGCAAAATGTGGTTATTATGCTAATAATATTAACAGAAGCTTCGAGATTTTCATGTATTACGTGTAGGTATTCTTATCTCCGGGCTGTGGGCGACATTGAAATCCGGCGTTGTCGGTTTTAGGGACATGCATGCAGGAACGAGCCCTACATACTAGGTAGCACGATCTTCCGGATGAACGAGTCGAAGACCATTTCCTGCTGCCCCCTCACTTTGTCGCCGCTGCAAGATTTCCAAGTCTTCGTCATAGTACATGTCTGCATTCAACCGGGCATCTTCAGCCTCCAAATCCTCGGTGTGGTTATACATTGTCCACACATTGAGATCGCCCGTCCGTGCTTCGTTCAATCCATTCGTCTCTCTTACTCGAGCTTCCATGAGTCCGCCGTCGAGAACGTCTACTCTGACCTGGAGTTCTACTCGGCCTTTTGTTGCTGTTTGCATTTTCACTGTGCCGAGCAGCTTGTTTTCCTTTGCTAGCAGCCTCTTGCCCTCGTAAAAATCTACCGTAATGTATTCCTGTTGGTCGTCACCTGAAATGTAGGTCTCAAAAAGCCTTGCTTTGCTGTTTGGAAGCACACTGTAACCAGACTTAATTTTCGTAAACTGCCCATATTCTGTCTCAATACCAATAGGAAGCATGTTTATATCCGGACCAGGAGACGCGCAGAGATCTCCACTCAGAATTTCTACAAAAATAGCTGCTCCGTAGACAATCGCTGTGTCGGGGGTAACTGAACTCGTCTCAGCGAGTTTAACCCAGGGATAGGAGCTGCTCAGGACTGATTTGACCCAGTTTGCCTGAGGATTCATGCCCGTTACCACGATGGCGTCAAGACCGGATTCGGTATAATTGGCTTTCTGGAGCACCTTTTGAACGCGTTGGATGATTTTTGCGGGCGGTTCATATGGTATTGGCCTTTCACATTGATCCTCCTGTGAGTTCATCAACGAACATGCAAAGTCAGCTTCCACACTTTTTAGATCGTGTATTCCGCCGTGTCTCTCTCGAAGGCTCTCCCATATTTCGTATACACTATTGTCAATCTCTTCGATCGCGACAGTGGAATATCTCTCTCCCACATCATAAGTAATAACACGGCACTCCTCGACATATGATCCACAGGCCCCCGGAAAATCCAGTTTGTGCGCTTTCCCAGCAAGTATAGGCTCTCTCGAGACCCGATTATAACTCGTGAACCCGCCCCTTGCGACCACGTCTCTGAGTGCATCGTGTTGCACAAAATCAAAGTAAGCAGGACCCGAAACAACAGCGTACGTTATTTCTTTTCCTAGATACCTCTCCGCGTTGATTTTTAAACGGTTGATTATTATTGATGCGATATCCTCGGCTGTGGTGAGAAGAATACGCCCGTTTTCATTTGGGATTTGGATTACAGGTCTGTCGTCGCTGCTGTTGATCACGTTGTATGGTAGGAATTTCAGGGTTTCTTGCAGTTCTGGGTCGGAGAATTTTCGTCCGATCAAGTTTCTAAATTAAAACTTTAGTAAAAACTCATCGCATCCTTTTAGCACGTATGGGAGAATCCTCACTGAAAGTCATAAATTGTATTTTTGGGATTACTAGCAGCCTGCTGCTTTGCCGCGAATCCAAGCAGTGTCTCATCCTCTGTGATCGTAACATACGAGGGCATTGCAGTATGACCATGTTCATCTGGGATCAAGTGAAAGGTATCGTTCACCATAACGCCAGCTCGGGAATAATCATCTCCTAGTTCTATGCCGACATCTTATGATTTCAAACCATGTCAGATTTGCCCTTTGTCTCTGTCAGATTGAAAAAGATTCTCTTACACTCGTCTGGCCAAGAAGAGTCGTCGGTAGTACTGTGTTTTGCTTGCAGACGGATCCATTTGGGCGCGTTGGGATCAGGACGGAATAAGAGTACTATTGCCAAAACCAGTATTGTAAGAAAGCCGAGAAAGTATAGAGTTCTGTTTTTGTTCAAATGTGCCATGTTTTTATGATTAAAATATGTATATTATTTCTTTTTTGTCAAGTTCCAAATTTTCTGTTCGTCGGCGGCCAACATCATTATTTAGGGCTGGGCATTGACTTGGATATCTGTCCTCAGAGCGTGGACGTTGGAGTGAGTCACCTAGACATCTAGGCATCAACCACTATCAGCGAAGTGCATACATGATTATTTCCCATTGAATGGCAGATATTAATCAGTAACTGTTGTTGACGTGGCCTCAGTCAGGCTCTACTGTTTCTGAGGTCTTACCAAACGTAAAAGGCGAAAGACAACTGTTTCCTGTGCTAATTAAAATGATTGCCTGCATCCGTATACAAGAACCGGGTATTGTAATGTACTGTAAACAGCGTAATTTAAGCTTAGTCATGGCGTGTCTTGGCACCTGCCTCGAATGAATCTCGTTTCGGTGCGCAAATCCACTTTGTACAGCAGCATCCACGACTTGACGCTGACGATTGCTTCTTGCCAAAAAGAAGCAGTAACTTTGCCAGCATTGATTTACGATATTCGAATATGGCATAATCCCGTCTACCCGCACAACATCGATTGAACGCTACCCCGCACAAACCTGTCTTCTTTTCCTTTAGCGAGTTCGCGAACCCAGCAGCATGTCCGCTGCCGTACAATCGCTGAGCCAGCTGCTCCAGCGCTCCTCGATCGAAGAGCACGATGAAATCCTCAAAGCATGCAACGCCGCCCTGAAAAAATCCAAAACAGACCTGCAGGCACAGCATGCCAAGGTAGTGGCATTGCTGAAACTCGACCGATACGAAGACTCGCTGCGAGTTCTTGAAGAAGCCGGAGATGCTCTCAAGGCGAAAGCGCCGATTGAATACGCCTATGCCTTGTACAAGTGCGGTCGTTTGAGTGAGGCTGCCGAGATTGCGGCGAGTTCGGCGACGGGGCGAGGTGCGAAACACGTCGAGGCTCAAGCGGTATGTTTGAGTATAAAAGTTCGCTATAGCTCATAGTCTGATGATTTGTTACTAGAACTACCGTGCCGAGAAATTTTGTTCAGTGGCAACGATATACGAGAGCCTGGCTGGCAACGAGGCAGAACTGGGCAACGAATACAACGATTTACGTATCAACACCTGGGCAGCACATGCGCAACGATTATGGCAGAGAGAAGGGGATTTGTCGCAGATCCGGAAACCGACCAGAGAGGACCTCGAGGCTTTTGAGACGGCGTACAATGCAGCCTGTGCGAGTGTCGCTCGTGGTGATTTAAAACAGGGCGAGATTTTGTTGAAGCGGGCCAAAGGTATGCTCTCTTTTCTTTTCTTTTTTTTTTTTTTTGTGGCTCTCGAACTTTGGCTGATTATGTAGAATTGTGTAAAACGTCGGAATACTTGTCGCCCGAGGACAAGGCGAGTGAATTGCTGCCGATCAACATCCAGCAGCTTTACACGCTGCTCAGACAAGGCAAGCTTGAGGACGCCGAGCAAATTGCCCAGGAAATCTCTATCAACGAGTAAGTCATGGCAGTCATTTACAGTTAGCACACCACTTATTCTTTTTGTTCCAGAAACACGGATCTCTCTACGAAGAAAATCGCCCAGAATAACATCTTAATATCACAAAAAGAAAACATCAACCCTTACCAGCTGCACAAACTGTTCCATGATGTCCCGGAGCCTCGTGAAAGTGACAAATTGTTCAAATTCCAGTCCAGTGCCCTGGATGGAAATTCGCACGCCCTGGATCTCGAGGTGCAAAAGTCCGACGGCGTTATCCGGTCAACAACAAAATCGTTAGCACAGCGTCCGTACCCGTCGGTTGACCCAGATGTCAATACTCTCTCCATCTACAATGCGGCAGCCCGTGTTCAAGATAAGACCGGTCACCAGGCTATTCAAGAGCTTCGTACTTTGCTAGCCCGGCGCCCGAAAGATATCGGCTTAGTTTTGACCATTGTCCAACTGTATGCCGGTGAAGGCAATACCACGTCAGCTATCAATACGCTCGAAAGCACAATCAAAGCCCTCGAAGAGTCAATCTCCGAGGCCGACCAAGAAGTCCGATACAACCCTGGATTGGTTAGCGTGCTGATTGCGCTGTATCAACTCGAAGGGCGAAAAGCTCATGTCAAGACTGAGCTGGCCAAGGCCGCAGCGTACTGGCGCCAGCAGCCCAACCAACCCGCCTCTCTTCTCCGTGCTGCGGCTTCCGAGCTCCTCCACTCGTCTGACCCGGCGGATTTGCAAATTTCTCAAGAACTATTCGGTGCAATTCACAGCAAAAACCCGGCAGACAAGTTCGCGATAGCTGGCTATGTTGCATCATACGCTACGACAGACCTGGCCAAAGTCAAGAAGGAGCTAGATATCCTGCCCAAGGTCCAGGACCTCGTGTCGGACGACGTTGACGTGGCAGCGCTCGAAAACACAGGGGTTCCTCAGTCACAACAAAGTCTGGCCGCCAACGCCGCAGTGCTGGCTGGTGCCCGCAAGAGAGCTGCAAAGGACCAGAATGCTCGGGCGAAGAAGCGTATTCGCAAATCACGGCTGCCCAAGGACTACGACCCGAGCAAGCCGCCTGACGCTGAGCGATGGCTGCCCCTGCGTGATCGATCCACATACAGGCCCAAGGGACGCAAGGGAAAGCAGCGTGCGGCGGAGAGAACACAGGGATTTGTCGTTACCGAGAAGGATGAAGCGGCCTTGCAGCAGCAACAACAACAGCAACAAAAGACGGCAAACAATGCCTCGAAAAAGAAGAAGAAGGGTAAGCGATAGAGGAGAGCATAGAATAAGAAAAGCATGGGATACAGACCTTTTCTGCCATCTTTCCGTTCCCAAGGCTACCCGTAGACTGAATAGTTTCCTAAACAGGAAGTGCTGGCCACAGTCATGCAGACACTACTGCCAGCACATAATACGAGTATACTACGGAGTAATTCCATTAACTAATTATGACTGATGCCATCCATTGAATGATTCATAGGCTGCTGCACAGCCACACGCGGGCTGCTGCCCCTCTTTCCCCCACCACCAGCCACAGCGTGTCAGCCTATGTCATGGATCATCGTGACTGTTGGCCGGCGCGGTATAATACTATAGCTTTATTCCTTCCTCAATCTTTCTTTCTCCTCTACTTCGTCCTTTTCTGGCTGATTGCCCGCGTGAGAGAAAGCATTTGCATCGTTTCTGACCCGCAGCGACATCATGGGAGTGAGTTGCAACCCCTTCTCTTGGCCATCTGCACCTTGTGATGCAGGCAGGGCCATATGACCAGGCTAATCGAATGCTTCAGTTCGCCTCCAAGATCGCCAACAGCCAGCCTGCAGGTGGTGCTGCTGGAGGCCAGGGTGTTTACTCGGGAGCTCCTCCCTCGGGCTATACGGGAGGGCCTCCTCCAGCGCAAGCGGTAAGTTGCTGCCTGGAGCGATAGTGGCATGATCCATATATTCAAAGAGACATCTGGAATTAAGGGAACGCTGATAAAAGATGCAGCAGCAGCAGCAGCAGCAGCAACAGCAACAGCAACAGCAGTACCAGGCGTACAACCCAGCTCAGCCACAAGGGCAGCAGGCATACCCACCTGCTGGTCAACCCAGCGGTCCCGTAGGTGAAAGAGTTTTTCCTTCTGTTCGTCGTTGCTTGATCTGAGCTTGATTACTCACACACCCGAGAGGGGCTGCTTCCTTGTTTTTATTTTTCTCTCCTTCACTTCACCTCGTATCGCATCACATCGCGTGTTCTTTTTTCATCCCTCTCCCCCTTCCCTCTACCTGTACCTCTACCTCTTTCTCCTGTTTGTTTGTCTCTATTTTCTATCTCTATTGTCTTTGTTTCTCCCTGGTCGAGGCGATCGATCATGTCGCGCCCATACGGACAGGCGCAGTACCCAGGCCAGCAGGCTCCGTATCCGACGTCATCCCCGCAACCGCCGTATCCCCCATACAGCGCTGCGTCGCCTCAACCACCACCAGGCGCTCACTATCCAGGCTCGTCGCCGCAGCCTCCTCCAGGCCAGGGATACCAGCAGCCGCCTTATGGTCAGCAGCAGCAACAGTCGTACTCGAGGGCCGCCCCTCCGCCGCCGCAGCAACAGCAATACGGTGCCCCGCCGCAGCCCTACGGACAGGCCCCTCCGCAGCAAGCTGGCTACCCCAACGCTCCCGTTCGTTGCGACCTTGTTTTTTTTTTTTTTTTTTTTTTTTTTTTTTTTTTTTTTTTTAACCATATATACCTCTATGCTCTTGTCTTATCCTGATTTTAAATGTCGACTCTTCGGAAAACTGACTTCTATTAGCCACAGGGATACCCGCCTCAAGGTCCTCCGCAAGGAAACTATGGACCACCACCACCTGGAGGCCCCGGGGGATACGGCGGTGCTTACGGCGGCGCACCTCCTCCAGGTCCAGGAGGCCCTGGTAGTCGAGCAACTCCTGCACAATTGAATAGCTACAAGCAGCTCTTGATCGGAACCATCCAGGAAAAGCAGTTGCAGGCATTCTACCCGCCCGATAGACTTGAGGCTCTTGTCCGAACCCTCGAAACCGCACCGGATAAGATCCAGCAGCTCATGAAGGAGTGGAACGTCGGTCAGGAGGTGGCCATGGATGTTCTCAAACTGGCGTTATTCGATACCGTCATCTACGTAGACGACAGTGGCTCTATTCAGTTCGAAGAGGACGGGGCCCGCTTGACCCAGCTTAGACACTACCTGGGTCTAATTTCCACTGCAGCATCCAAATTCGATCAAGACGGCGTCAACATTCGCTTCATGAACTCGGATGAACGGGGCGATCATATTCGCAGCAAGGAAGAGGCAGAGGCGCTGGTGTCTCGCGTGCGCTTCTCTGGTCTGACTCCTATGGGAACTAGCCTTCGACAGAAAGTGCTCGACCCGATGGTTATTGGGCCAGCTAGAGCTGGTCGTCTTGATAAGCCCGTTCTTGTGATTACGATTACAGATGGACAGCCCGCCGGTGAGCCTCACGGCGCCGTGGCAGATGGCATTCGCGCTGCTGTCGACGAATTGTCGCGCACCCGCTACGGCCGTGGTGGTATCTCCTTCCAGTTCGCCCAGGTCGGTACCGATTTGCACGCCCGGCAGTTCCTGTCGAAATTGGATGAAGATCCTAGCATTGGAAACTTGATCGACTGCACCTCGAGTCAGTAACTCTTCGCCTTTTTTTTTGGTCATTGCTAATATATTTTAGACTTTGAGGTCGAACAAGACGAGATGTCGAGGGCTAACCCGCCCGTCAACCTCACTCGTGAACTTTGGGTAAGTATATCGCATTATTTAGGGTTAGCGATACTAATCATAAACTGCAGATTGCCAAGGTCATGCTGGGTGCGATCGACTCGTCCTACGACACCAAAGACGAAAAGGCTTCTGGTGCTGGACGACCGCCACCACCCCCAGTTGGTGGCCAGTACGGCGGCGGCTATAACCAACCACAGTACAACCAAGGGGGCTATCCTCCTCAACAGCAGCAAGGCTACGGACAGCCCGGCGGCTATGGCGCGCCACCTCAGCAAGGCTATGGACAACCACCACAAGGATATGGCCAGCAACCTCCTCAATACGGATACCAACCTCAGGGACAGGCCCCGCCATACGGGCAGCAGCCGCCACAACAGCAGGGAGGCTACCCCCCTCAGCAGGGATACGGACAACCCCCTCCTCCGCGCCGGTACTAGATATGGGTTTGCACCGAGGGTAAAAGGCGTGGCAGTGAGCGCGGCTCAGTGGCGATGAATTGATTGCTTCGGATATGTACAAAGACTGGTTTACGGAATGGCATTATTAGTCGATTGGATTGAATGAAACATTGTAGTTTGATTAAGATAATCACTACCCTGTACGTATAGCGGCTGACGTAGTGTGTAGTTTATTCGGGCATAATGTCACACTTCCAGACGCTAGTAAGGCGTTGGTGGATGATCCATTTAGTGGCGGTACAAGATGGACTAGAGATATAAGCATATATACAAGCAATCCATAATACACATAATATAGACAGACACCGACATAAAATGCCCATGAGAGTCGTACATGCTACAGTGTGACTTGGTATAAATAGACAGCCACCACATGGCCGGCTAACCCGATGCGGGCAAGCCGCGCGCCGAGCGCCGAGCAACGAAAACGTCACCGCCCAGGCTCAGGCCGCTCAGCTCTGCGGTACAGCCCCCCGCCCCAATTTTTTCTCTCGCGCTCAGCCTAGATGTCTTAGGCAACCGCTTTTGTTTAGCGTTTGGCATATTATACGTTCACGTTCAGCGGTGCCACTTGCCTTGGTCTTGCCTCTTCGTCTTCCCCCCAAATCCAAACAGCAAACCACGTTTGCGTCGAGGTGTCGACTGTCGACTGTCCTCGGAATTTGTTTATTTTGATACCCTTGTGTTTCTTTCCTTTTCGTTTTCGTTTTTGTTTTCTTGTAAATAGATTTTCGTTTGACTTTCTATTGTTGATATTACCCCGGCCCAGGTGCTCTTTTGTGTCGTGCTCTTTTTTTCTGTCGAGTCTTGGGGCATATCTGGACTATGAATACGCAATAATCGCATCAACCAAGGCACGCCGCATCCTATCCAGAGTCTGTCGAGCGATTACAGCACAGGCAACATGGCCGGCGATCAAGAGAAGAATGGGCATGAAGAGCAGGAACCAGCTGCGCCGCAGCGAGTGTCCAGTCTGCCAACCGAAAACCCGACCACCACTACTACTCCTCATGCCAGAGTGCGCTTCTCCTCTGACGTAGAGCGCGTGCACGATATCAGACCGAATCCAGCAGACGAGGACCGGCGGCCAGACCTCACGATCAATACATCTGTCGCCAATGCCCATGCCGCGCCGTCTGCAACTACAAACCCAGCCCGCTCTCCCCTCTCTCCTCCCTCGCCGCAGTCGCGAACGCGCAACCGTGGATACTCGCTGCGCCGGTCTCTCTTTGCGAAGAATATACAGACACACTCGGCCAGTCCCGATGGGCAATTGGAAGATATCGAGCTTGCTACACAGCCAACAGCAACTACCGCGACGCAAGAAAAGACTGCTGTGACGCAGCAAGAACTGGGGCCTACCGTACACCCGGTTCGATCGCTGGAATCCGACTCTCAGGAAGACCTGTATTCTTTGACTTATTCTGATTCGACCCCGCTCAAGTATACCTCTTCCTTAATTGCTGAAGGGCAGAATTGGATTGTTTCGACTACCACAAACTCAAAAGCGTACGAGTGGGCGCTGGAATTCCGGCAGACTATTCGCAAAAAGGTCTTTCGCATTCAGGAAATCCTTCCGACCAAGGACGGCCGGCATATTGATTTGAACGTGAGCTCTGTGGATGATCTGCTCGACGAGAGAACCAACAAACCGTACATCAACAATTCCATCCGTTCGAGTCGATACAGTCTGTGGAGTTTCTTCCCAAAACAGTTTGTAGCGCAATTCTCAAAAGTGGCGAATTTTTATTTCCTGGTTGTCTCGATTCTGCAAATGATTCCTGGTTTGAGTACGACGGGTACATTTACCACTTTTATTCCGCTGATGATTTTCGTTGGTATTTCCATGGGCAAAGAAGGATTTGACGACTTGCGGCGCTATCGCTTGGACAAGGAGGAAAATAATCGTTTCGTGAGTGTGCTGCGACCAGATGGGAGGCAAGAAGAGCGCGAGACAGACACCGTTCCTGCGGATGACGCTTCTGTCGCTAGCAAGGATGAGAACTGGACCGCGGTCAAATGGCAGAGCGTCCGGGTGGGCGATGTTATCAAACTCCAGCGCAACGAGCCCATCCCCGCTGATGTGGTCCTGCTGCACGCCACAGGCCAGGACGGTGTCGCTCATATTGAAACCATGGCCCTCGATGGCGAAACCAACCTGAAAACCAAACAGCCTTGTCAATTGGTGTCCAAAGTCTGCTCAACACCAGAAGAAATCATTGCGCGACAGCATCCTGTACGCTTCACTGTCGAGGACCCCAACTTGGATCTTTACAAATTCGATGGAAATGCCACTGTTAACGAAGAGAGGCTTCCGCTTACAAACAACGAAATTGTCTACAGAGGCAGTATCCTGCGAAACACCGAACGAGTCTATGCCATGGTCATCTACACTGGAGAGGAGTGCAAGATCCGGATGAATGCGAACAAAAACCCTCGCATCAAAAAGCCTGCCCTTCAATCCGTCGTCAACTATGTCGTTATCATCATCGTCAGCATGGTCATTCTCATTGCCATGGTTTGTACAATTGCTTACAAGTTCTGGAGCAGCGATTACGAGGGCGGTGCATGGTATCTGGCAGGCGCACACGTGGCGATCGGCCCTGTCTTCACCTCTTTCTTGATCATGTTCAACACGTTGATTCCCATCTCGCTCTACGTCAGTATGGAAATCGTCAAAGTCGCGCAGATGTTTTTGCTTAATGACATTGACATGTACGACGAGGAGTCTGACACCCCTCTGGAGGCACGGACTTCTACCATCAACGAGGAACTTGGCCAGATCAGCTACATTTTCTCCGACAAAACAGGAACACTGACCAACAACACCATGCGCTTCCGTATGATGAGTGTGGCCGGAACAGCCTGGCTTCACGACCACGACCTGCGCGAAGAGGCTGCGCGGGACGGCGACCGGCATCTATTGATGCACAAGAAACGCAGCATCAAGGGGAAAAAGGCCATGCGTCGTAAATCTGGCGTCGACAGCGTCCGTCGCGCTTCGTCTGTTCGCATGTCAATGGCTTCTGTCCACACTGATCATCAACCTGCTCGTACAAAATCGCTCAAACAAGGGCGCGCTTTCCACGGAGGCAACACGACTCAAATGCTCGAGTATGTCCAACGAAAACCATTTACGCTGTTTGCACGCAAAGCCAAGTTTTTTATTCTATCCTTGGCTCTTTGTCACACGTGTATCCCGGAGCGTGATGAATCTGGCGAGGTGTCGTTTCAAGCTGCATCACCAGATGAGTTGGCGCTGGTGAGTGCAGCACAGCAGCTAGGATATTTGGTTCAGGATCGCCAGTCAAACACCCTGACGGTGCGAACATACCCGTCCGGACTGGATGATGACCCTGTGGATGAGGTTTACGAGATCCTGGACGTGATTGAATTTACCAGCACACGAAAAAGGATGTCTGTGGTTGTCCGCATGCCCGACCAACGTATTTGCCTGTTTTGCAAAGGTGCCGATTCCACCATCATGAAACTCCTCCGTCAGGCGGCGTTGGCACAGGAAAAGGCTGTTGAAGTCGAGAGACGGGCTAGTAAGCGCAAGACCGAGGAGGCTTCTGAAGCGATGCGACGGAACAGCGAACTTCAAAGCCCTATATCTGCGCGCCGTCCAAGCTTGCACGCCCAGAGACGATCAAGTACCTTTTCCACAAATCGCAACTCGCTGCGTCGGAGCGTTGACGTCTGGCTCAGAGACCGCGAAACTGACGGTGGAAGGATGAGCAGAGACAACGGTGCAGAGCACTACAGCCCACGCCCATCAGCTCAACTAGGCCGCAACTCGTCGGCCATTTCGGATGGCAGACCGTCTTTTCAGGAAGATGACGACGAACATTTGGTTGACGAGAGCCTTGTTATTGATGACCAAGCCATCTTCGAAAGATGTTTTCAGCATTTGAACGATTTTGCCACAGAGGGCCTGCGTACGCTCATGTATGCATCTCGGTTTATCGAAGAGGCAGCATACCAAGAATGGAAACAGGCGTACCAGGAAGCCACAACTAGTCTGGTTGACCGACAGGAGAAGATTGAAAAAGTAGGCGAAGAGATCGAAACCCAACTTGACCTGGTCGGCGCTACGGCTATCGAGGACAAGCTGCAAAAGGGCGTGCCCGAGACTATCGACAAGTTGAGACGCGCCAACATCAAGCTCTGGATGTTGACTGGCGATAAGCGAGAGACTGCCATCAACATTGGCCATTCGTGCCGTCTGGTCAAGGATTATTCCGAAGTCGTCATTTTGGACCAAGAGGCTGGGAATGTGGAGAGGACGATTGTCACTCTGATATCAAACATTCGCAAAGGCAAAATCGCCCATTCGGTGTTGGTGGTCGATGGCCAGACACTGTCCATGATTGAAGCGGATGAAATCTTGATGGCTCGGTTTTTCAAGCTGGCGATTATGGTTGATTCTGTCATTTGCTGCCGTGCCAGCCCTAAGCAAAAGGCATTTTTGGTGCGGTCGGTGCGAAAGCAGGTCATGGACGCCATCACTCTGGCCATTGGCGATGGTGCAAACGACATTGCCATGATCCAAGAAGCCCACGTCGGCATTGGTATTACTGGCAAGGAAGGGTTACAGGCGGCGCGAATCTCGGATTACTCGATTGCGCAGTTTCGATTTTTACAGAAATTGCTTCTCGTCCATGGTCGCTGGAACTACATTCGCATTTGCAAGTATACTCTCGGAACTTTCTGGAAGGAGACCCTGTTTTATCTTACGCAGGCTCTTTATCAGCGATATAATGGATATACCGGGACCAGTTTGTACGAGAATTGGTCTCTCAGTATGTTCAATACCTTGTTTACGTCTCTCGCCGTTATTTTCCTGGGTATATTCGAAAAGGATCTGGCTGCCTCGACGCTGTTGGCCGTTCCTGAGCTTTACTCCAAAGGTCAACGCAACGGGGCGTTTAGCATACGGATTTACCTCGGATGGGCGCTGATGGCTGTTATCGAATCACTGATTATATTCTTCTCAATGTACAGTCTGTTTGGTCAGTCTTTGATGGGGGTAGACAACACCATCTTCCCGATGGGCCTGTTGACTTTTACTGCATGTATCACGGTCATCAACCTCAAGCTACAGTTTCTGGAAATTCATTACAAGACTTTCCTGTCTGGCATCGTTATTTTCGTGTCTGTTGGTGGCTGGTTCCTATGGAACATGATCCTATCCGCTCGCTACGACGACGCCAAATCGGGCAAGGGCATCTACGACGTACACGGCAACTTTCTGACACGCATTGGCCGGAGTCTGAATTTCTGGGCCGTTTTGTTCCTGATTGTTTCGGCGGTACTCATGTTCGAGACCACGGTCAGCACCATCCGCGCCGTCCTGTTTCCTAATGACGTCGACATCTTCCAAGAACTCGAAAAGGACCCGGCCATCAAACGCCGCTTCGAAGAAGCCGCCGCGTCCGAGTTGCAACAGGGCTGGAACCGCGGCAGCAAGAAATCGAGTTTCGAGCTGGAGCGCGAACAGGCAGACCAAGCTGCGCGCGAGAAGGAAGTCCACGACTATCTCCAGCGGAGGAGGCACGAAGTCGACAGCAACACCAAAACTGCAACTGCAGAAGAAATCCATGAAACCGAGGACGATGACACTGTTGCTGCTGCCACTGCTCCAGCGGTCACTGCAGATGACGCAGATGAGGAAATGGGCATGGTTAGTCCCGGCGGAACCTCGCGGCGGAGGTCTCATGATATTCATGATTTGTTTAGTAAGGGGTTTGGCTCGATTAAGAGGGGGCATCTTTAGAATATGTATATAATGTTTAGCATGAGCGTTTTTTTTTTTTTTGTTTGTGTGTTATGATATCCCAGATGGTTATGTTAGAAGAGGTATCGATGTTATGTAGTAAATATGAAGGAATAATAAAATATGTGTATTCATTGTTGAAGTTGGTTTATTTTTTATAGCATTGAAGTAGCATGTATCAATTAGTTCATGATTCAATGTTGTCAAGATATATCTACTAGCTCAGATGTTATTATACAGATCATTGAGAGCTTTCTCTACATTGAAAGCATTGAACTGGACCAGTTGACAGCCACAAAAAAGTAAATGTACCACCAGGTCAACGTCCTGCATCAATTTCTATTGAAATTAATATAGCATGTGACTATGAACCATGGCCAGGTCCATATAACAATAAATCCCTACACAAGGTTCGCTACACTGCCTACCTACTAATTAAGCACTTTATGAGCTATCATATGATAACATCTCAAAAAAACTACCAGTTGACATATATCATATGATATCCATCAGATGACGTTCTTTTACGCACCGCCGGGCCGGTCTAGACTAGACTACTAGCCTATGCAGGAACGGCGAACCAGACCAAGACCAAAACAAGTTTTTTAAGAAATTTTTTGTGGCAAGGGGACACAGCGCAATCCGGGGCAAGTTGCCACAACTTCCCAGTGATTGTCAGTGATTGGCCTGCGAGGGGGGCTCGTTCGCGTTCTCGGCGTTTGCACGTCAAAAAAAACAAACTTTGTCCAAGGGATGGACCAGAGAAAAAGACCAAAAACTTGGAAGTTGGAGCTGGAATAAGGGATAGCATGTACGTACTATGCAAGCACATGTGTGTACTCTTGTACTTTTTGTATGTACGACTAGGTCACTACGCACAGCTGAAAAAAAGGATTTACCTCGGGACGACTGGAAATAATGCGGCTGGCACAGTGGACGACTGGACGTGTTGTGCTGGGCAGGGGTCTGTGATACGATACATATGCTGAGCCACGATCGATGATCTGAGACCAGACACGATCTTTATTCCAGCGTTCTTGTAACTATCGGAAGTAGAATACTACCACGATAGTTCGCGCTCCATACTAGTTACTTGCTACGGCATTACGGAGTTCAGGGTACTCCGTGAATAAGAATAGAACTGTGTCGGATCCGTCCTAAACAGGGGGGCCCGTGCCCCAGGTCAGCCTACCGAAACTCTGAAACACGCTAGCAGTTGCCTAAGCAAGAAGCAAACCCAAAACAGAAACGGAGTGGGGCCGCCGCACCACGAGGTGCAGCGGCCAGCCAACCACAGCGCGCTCCCCCCTTTTGACATGCATGCGCGGTGCCTGGCGCTAAACCGGGGGTAGAAGCCCCAACCATCGACTCATCGAGATAGGCGCTGCGCTAGGCTGGATACGGTAATCTCCTGTTTTTTTTTTTTTTTTTTGGGGTTTACCGTGGACCCATCCCCAACACTGCCACATGCACAAACCTGCGTTTGTGCCTGGTTGTTATTCGCCGACCCGGCGTGTGGCTAGGTGTTGTTCCTTGGGAGGAGGGAGTGGAAGCTCTTGGCTGGGCTTTTTTTGGTTGTGCTTTTTTTTTCCTGCCTGGATTAGGTCTGGACTCTGACCACTCCTTACGAAACTAACCCCTGCATTCACTGCAGTGCAGTGCGCGACAACGGGGATCAGGGTTTAGCTAGCTACGTACGGACAGTAAGCTAGCTGAGCTGCAGTCAGGTCCACCGCGTCCACTGTTCGTGTCGGACGTGTCCAGGTGTTGTCAACTTGTCGGCTTGATTAGCCTGCGCGGTACTAGTGTGGCCGACCCCGTTAAACCGTTAATGGCAGGCGGAATGTCAAAGTTCAAACTGCTTGGTTTTTCTTCTTGTTATTCTCCTTCCGAAAATGAATTAATAGATAAACAGCATACGGGGTACAGAGTGCTACTATGTAGTATGTACGTACTACGTACCCTCGGTTCTCAGTTGCAAAGTTCAGCCTGCTGCTGCGCCTCGTGTCGATAGACGACAGCCAAAAATACCGGACAATCCCCGGACAGAATGTCGATCCCGTTTCATCTTTGCACTTTTCTTTTTTTTTATTGGTGTCTGGAACAAAAGTTCCCCCGATTCATGCCACGTCGATACGTATTATAGTTCTAAAGTTCAGCCGTTAAAGTCATCGCCTCCCCGAGACTTGCCGCTTGTCGTACGTAGTTAGTACGGTCGTTGCTGAGAGAACAAGCATGTAGCACGCTAATGCGCCACCCACCGCTTATTCGAATACAGGGGCCGTTCAAACTACGACTACTGCAGGTGCAAGTGCAGGCTGCACGCTGAGATGGATCAGCTGACCCGGATATTTTCCTGGAGAGACTTTTTTTTTTTTTTTTCAATCGGCATTGCATGTACGAAGGCTTCGAAATTTTTTTTCGATTCCTATGTGTTGATCCTCTGCATCCTCCTTGCGATATACCTCTTAAGTTTAAGTTTTGAGTATACGGAAATGTCTTTTTTCCGTAACAAAAGTATAATCCTGGCATCGCTGTCTGAGCTGACCAGGCTGAAACATACATACTCAAACTGTTGATTGGAAATACATGCATGTAGTTTTGTATGAGGAAATCCTTGGCAGTGACGACTACACTGTTATTCGCGGAGGCTCAGTTTCACTAGTTCAGACACAGCATGCGTATCAACCACGACCTGACTCACTCATATCTATCGGCGCGGAATTGTTTGCTCATGAATATTTTCAAGGCCTAGATGTTTCTATTTAGTTCTAACACCGAGCTATTAAATACGTACTACTACAGAGCCCGTTTCTAAAAGAGTAGCGAGCGGTTCACACGAGTCATTGATTATGTATCTATTCCGCTAGCAGGATTTCGAAGATCGGTGGAATTATTGAAAAGGCTACTACTAAGATTTGCTGACCCCGGGTTTTGTTTTGTATAGTATGTACGAACTAATATGATCTCGTGTACACAACCTACATGTAGAATGGTAGTACGTACTATGTAGTGATACAGAACGTGCGGTTCTGCATTAATTTCGGAAATATCCGCCGTTTTTTTTTTTTTGTTCAAGGCTGTGACGCAGCTTCAAAGCACTTCCTGCGGCTCGCAACCTTTGAACGTGGTTACACCTGTACGTATATCATATGATACTGTGATCGAGTCAGAACAAGGAATTCGTGGCGAACGCAACTCGCAATAATAATAGCTCATCCTTTACTCCGTAGTTGTTGATGGAATCCATGAGGCTGCATCAGGCACGTAACTATGTAGAGTCTAGTACGTACGTAGTTAGATAGTACGAAGTAGATACAGATGGCACGGGCGATAGGCCGATGGGCGAAGGAAGCGGGCCAGCTCCTTCAGCTTCTGAGCTTCCAGAAGAATCCCGCACTTAATAATTCCCCCGTACCCCGTGAACTCAAGCGAACACATGAATCATTCGACCTTAAGCGAGTGATCGTATATGCGTTGCCGGCACTAAAATAATAACAATGGCAATAAGAACAAAACAAACCTCAAAGCACATTTGGTACATAGTAGTAGCAGGGCGCGGAACAGCCGATTTCAATTCCGATTTCTTGCCAATTAAGGTTCAATACGGCGAGCCAGGAAGCCTTGAAGCCCAAGGGCACACCCTGGTCGATTTAGCCTGTTCAAAAAGCGTCAGATTTTGACCCGTCGGAAAATCGGTCTGTCCGGGACCGACAGATGGGATTCTGACACAAGCTAAAGTTCCTACGTACTACTATTATAGTACGGATACTGCGTAGTGCGTACTAAGTGATGCTCGGGAAGATTTCGCGCTACTAAACTCCTCCCCAAAAAAAACCGCAGCTTTTTGTAGAGTTTAAAATAGCAACCAGCTGACATTTGTCAAAGTTTTCCAAAAAGAAAAAAAAGCAAGTTTTCATGTGGCGGATGACATAAGCTGAAAAAAAAAAAAAAAAAAAAAAAAAAAAAAAAAAAAAAACCAGATCTAGGCAGAGAAAAGGCAATTATTTGCTATTCTGAAGCAAGCAGGAGCTTCAAGGCTATAAACAAGCCTCTGACGGATTATTGCCGGATGCGGCAGGCAACGGGACAGCCCGCGGGTATAGCTGCAGACGTGATTGGACGATCGAGCTTGGGTGTGGGGCGCGCCCTAGCCCTAACTGTTCTTGCCAGAGCAGAGTAAACAAGACTATACGTAGATACTAGATAGATTCCGAGAACTTGGGTATGGCTATAATAGTTGTCTTTATAGAATGTAGAGGATCGTGGAGCAAGGACTATTTTGCCGCTATTGTATTAGGAAGCAATCCTGCAGGTGCATCACCATCGGTTGGTCTGGCTGAGTGAACATCCGAACTGCCGTCTCCAGCGTTCTAACTTCTCATGCCCTTAGTTGTTGTTTTATCACGACCAGGGACCCTTGTCTAGACTGTGGCGGATGAGTCCCGCAGCCGTTGAGGATCTTCACGGTTGGTCCATAAGTACGCTCCTAAAGAGTGCTTGCTATTCAATGTGCTGATCAACGTGTTGATAAGCATGCTGATCTTAGACACTCGTAACAGGCGGGAAGCTATTCATAATTCGCAGCGAGTAGTAATTTGTCAGCCCAGAAGTAACTCCATAGGCTTCCGCATCCTCCATAAGCATGTGCATAGTAACATACAAAGTTTAACGGCCGGGGAAGCCGTAGGACAAGTCACAGGCGTACTACGAAGACGTACCAACCTCGGCGCGACTGGCCCGTGCCACCACGATAGTAAACTCCGTACGCCAGAATGCCAGCCACAAGGATTGCAAATGTCCAAAAGGTGGATGTGATAGGTGATATATGCCCGACGGATGAGCTGGCTGCGAGGTGTGCATGAACAAGATCGAACTACTAAGCAAGCTTAGTCGTGTACATACGAAGACAGGCCGTCCTTTGTATGAGCACTAGGAAAGTCTCCGGCGCGCTGGTTCCGGGGTGACGGCTCGATCATCGATGAGCCAGCGAGGGACGGACCAACCCAACGCCAACGACGCCTTACGGAGCGCGTCAACTGGCCGTGCGGGCCCTGGATGTTGGCTTACGGCGCGCCAAGACGTGTCTAGCCACCTTTGGGCTAGATTGGCTGTCTGCCGGCGCTAGCAGCCAAACCGGCTAGCGGCGCGCTCCACCGCCTCGTCTGGCGTTCGATGTCGCGGTGGGGCGGTCCAGGGCCTCCACGAGACGCTCAGCGCGCTAGAACGCCAGAGCCCGAGCCGGCTGAACGCCCGCCCGGCGGCCTTTCCCAACCGGGGGTTGGGGGCTCCTTCCCTGCCTGGCACTGCGCGCGCTGGGCTGGCCGCGCCTGCCCCAATTGCCCCCTTCGGGTCGTGCCTGCCCTGCGTGCCTGGCTCCTGCCCTGGCCCTGCCCTGCCCTGCCCTGCCCGGCCGACCGCCTCTCGTGCCGTCACGAGTCTGTTCTCGCTCTTTATCCCCCCTCTCTCCACCTTGTCGCACCTCATCTCTTGCCCTTCCCCCCCCCGTTCCTTTCCATATCTTTCGTTTCTGCTTCTTTCTTTTCATTGCCCACTGGCCTCGCCGTCCACTCTTTTACGGCCGCCACATCACTCATTTTCTGTTCCTCACCCCGGATTATATACCTTACCAACAAACGCTCGTTCGTTCGTTCGTTCGTTCGCTCGCTATCCTCATCCGGTCCCCCTTGTGCCTCAGCCGATATCAACCCGCCTCCCCCTGCCTGTCGTCACGGGCAAGTCGAACGCAAATAGACATCGCTTCCGCACATACACACACTCTTTTCTCCTGTCTCGTGAGCCCTCGACGCGCTCTTCGCCGCCTCAGCCTCTCGCGACCCCTTTTCGAGCTGCTTGGTTCAGCTCTGGTTTTCCCCATTCCCACACCCAAGACACGCCATCTACGGTCATCAGACCGCGTACAGCGCAGAGCGCTTTGCTTACAGAAATTTTCAAAATTAACAAAAAAATAAATTTGGATATACTCGCCCGTTTTGCCCGCCAGTCAACATCCTTCGGCCCTGGTCGTGGCCGATAACTAGTCGATTTTTCGATTGTTTACTCGTCAACTCAACAACTTGTCGACTCATTACAACATGTCTTCCGCAGACCTTGCCGCCGCTCCGGCGGTTCACATCTCGGCACCAGCGTCTACCACGTCGGCCAACTCCTCGCCCTCGCCGTCCGCCACCAGCCCGGCTGCCTCTGTCCCTTCGGCTTCCTCGTCTCGCCGCCCGCAACGCAAGAGCACCCTGACGCAGCAGCAGAAGAACCAGAAACGCCAACGTGCCACTCAGGATCAGTTGGTCACCCTGGAGCTGGAGTTCAACAAGAACCCGACTCCGACTGCAGCAGTGCGGGAACGTATTGCCCAGGAGATCAACATGACCGAGAGATCGGTGCAGATTTGGTTCCAGAACCGACGCGCCAAGATCAAGATGATTGCCAAGAAGAGCATCGAAACCGGCGAGGACTGCGATACCATCCCAGACTCGATGCGCCACTATTTGGCCATGCAATTCGACCTTCACAAACCCGGTGCCCGGGACCTGTTTGGACGAGCCAGCGGAATGGGTGGCTTTGGCAGCACCGGCTTCCCCGGTGAGGCTGGCCCTTCGGGCAAGGTTATGATTCACCACTTTACTTGTCGGTCGCTGAGCATCGGAAGCTGGCGACGAATTGGCCAGAACGCCATGGACCTCGTCATTTTTTACTCGCCTGACAAGGCCACGATGACCTATTACATTAACAACGACTCGGCCGGCTACAAGATCGAGTACCCCTTTTCGTACATCAAGAACGTGACTCTGGAACCTGGTGACCCGACTCCCAACCCAAATGGAGGCCCTTCCCGGCAGGGTGGCTTGCTCGTGGAATTGATGCGGCCGCCTTTGTTCTATATGGATTCGTCTAACTCTGGTGGGTTCTATCAATGCGGCGACTTCACAGAAGACCAGCAAGCTAGCCGAGTGATGGTTCACCATCTCGGTGGCCACCCCAAGGTTCTCAGCGTGCAGCTGGCTAAACTGGTGTCTCTGGATACATTCCAAAACCGATTGAATTTCAGCTATGCCGTATCGGCCCCGGTCACACCGCCACACCCTATCCACCGACCGGCCTCGCAGCCAAACCAGTTTCCCCTGGCCCAAATGGGTATGTTCGCTGAGCCGCATCTCAGTGCTAGTCACATGCCTAGGGGCCACAAACGGCAACGCAGTCGGTCGGTGCCGCCCGCGGTGGACTTGTCATACCTGCAGACCCCGATGCCCTCGTATCAGCTGCAACAGTCCCTTTCTCACCTCACGCCCACTTCGACTGTCTTCGCACCCATGCCTCAACATGGTGCCTTGCAGGGACTTGGCAGTGACCTGCGCATAGACACCACCGCCGCGTACCCGGTTGATCCACGAACTTACCCCATGTCGGCGACTGCTGCGAGTAGCATCTCTGACTATGCTAGCCCCCCTTTCTTCAGCGCTGCGCCGCCTTCTGAGACAGTACCCATGGGTACCACTACTGCTGGCACCCAATTTAGTTTGCCTTATGTATCGCCCTCGCCAATAGTGGACCAGTCGATGAACCAACAACCGATGGCTAATGTGGACCACACTGATCCTTTTATTGCTAACCATTCGCCTCCGCTTTCTGCCATGCATACACCAGGATCGGTTGACATGTTCAATTTCAACAATGGCCAGCAAAGTGGCGTTTCTGAAGACGGCTTACTGCTGAGCGATATGTACTCGAAGCACAACATCAACAACTTTGCGATGGATGGTTCCAAGTATGATTTTCCATTGAATGGAATGTCGGAGCCGCAATCACACAACATAGCTGGAGACCTAGCTGGTCTTCAGTCGTACGAAATGATCGATCCTACTTCGTCATGAACAATATGTACTAGGTTACTCGACATATCGATATACACGGGCGCCTTCGGATTAAAAGAAAAATAGGCGTTCGTTATTTGGACTGCATGGCGTTTTGGCTCGGCGTGGCTTCGATGTTTTGATTTTGCTCTGTGATATCCTTTTTTTAACCGTTTCCTCCCAACTCGGCACGCCGGTTGGCTCTGTTCTATTGAACCCGAGTATCTTTCTGGCACCGAGTGCCTGAATTTCCGGTGGATAGTCCGCAATCCCCCCTTCTTCGATTCTTGGGATATACGTTTTGGTATCCCCTACGGCCGGCTCTGTAGATTGACAGTGTTCGCCGTTTTGATCTATATCATTTTGATTGACTTCGTGTGGACTCTTTTTTTTTTTTTTTGATACTCGATTTATTACATTTCACATATTTTTTGTCTATGAACAACACTTTGGGATACTTGATGTGAGCACGCGGGAAGATTATTATTTTTTTTTGTTCAATTACTCTTCGATTATCAGTGTCTATTCTATTATTTAGTGCTGTACAGAACGAGCTGTAGTTTTAGCAATCAAGCACTTTATATTACATGCCAGTACAGAGTATATATAGTACAATCAGGGTATCTCGTAACTATCCATATATAAGAAATGCTCAGTTCTCCCATCCCGGAGGCACTCGAGCTGGCAGTCCGCGAGTCTCTCGCAGATATCTCTCCATCGCAACCTCAACCTTTGCCAAAAACCCTCTATAATCCAAATCAACTTTATCTGCGTGCTCACCCACGCCATGCGTCACCCCGTCTTTGCACCACACACTCCACGCACCCATCTGCGCCGCCAACAACACATCCGTCCCCAACCTATCGCCAACGACCGCAATCTCATCCGCCGAACTCACAACCCCTTTGTCGCGGAACCACGCCAGCACCTCGGGCCCACAAAAGGGTTTTCTTTGCTTTCCGGGTTGCACGCGAAAAACCGGGATTTCGAGATGTGCCAATCGGGTCTCGAGAGCGCGCGCTTCGGACTCGTAGGATGGACGGCTTCCCGCAGTGTTGGATACGATTAGGATTCCATTGGGGTTGTGTTTCTGGTTAAAGGGCGAGGTGGGCGAGGTTCGTAGTGCTTCGAGTTTTTGGAGATAGCGTGTTGGGAAGGTGATGCTGTTGGGTGGGCAGAGGGTGTTGTCTTTGTCGAGGACGAGGGCGCGGATTGATGGGGGAGGTTTTTTTTCTGTCGATGAAGTCGATGAAGTCGAAGAAGGAGAAGAAGAAGAAGAAGAAGAAGGAGATTGTCGGACTAGGTGAGCGCCGAGCTGTTCTGGAAGGTCGAGAAAAGTAGGAATCGTGAGGTTGGGGAGGAGATGCGATGGGGTTTTGAGGAGCGTGGACACGGTCAGGTTGAAGGCTTGTAGGTTGGAGTTGACCATTTTGTGATTATGATCGGCGAACTATCGACGGTACATTATTGGTATATGCAGTTGTTCAGGCAAAGTGTAGTTAAGAGTGAATGCCAGGGTCGTTCAGACGGCGAAAGCTCCAGAGCCGCAACGCGCGCCCCACGCTCGATCTCTCATTCCGCTTTCTGCGAGCGAACCTCTCTCCTCCAACCTGCCTGCGACCGCACCTCTACTCTCGCCTTCAGCAACAGCTTCCCCCCCTCCTGTTAGACGATTGATCGCAAGAGTATTATTTTCTTTTGCCTCTGTTCGACTTCCGGATTGTGATTTTCGCGACACCAGCAAACGCACTACACCGCCTTCCCTTGTCCGACTTTTTCTTTCTCTTCATTCACGCGACATCGACATCGAAGCCAGACCAGACACAAAAACAGACAGACAGACATCATGGGCAAATTGACGAGCACGATCGGAATTCCGATCAAGCTGTTGAACGAAGCACAGGTATTTTTTGTCCTTTTTTTGTTTTCGTTGTTTGATAAGGTCTGATGAAGAGTCGCTGGCTAACTTGACTCGACCTTGTGCAGGGCCATGTCGTTACGCTAGAGATTACGTCCGGCCAGGTGTACCGAGGAAAACTGCTCGAAGGTGCGTTTTTCACTTTCTTACTAGATGTCCATGTCTATATCCAGTGGATTAGATGGTGTGGTCGTACTGGATAGAATAGGACATGGCATCGCCACAACTTCAAATCTTTCTACCTGAAAACAGAACGTCGCTAACAGATATATCCAGCCGAGGACAACATGAACGTGCAACTCAAAGATATCACAGTCACCGCGCGCGACGGCCGAGTGTCGCATCTGGACCAGGTCTATATTCGGGGCAGCCACGTGCGATTCTTTATTGTGCCGGACATGCTGAGGTACCCATCCCCTATACCACCGTATAACCGTTGAATACTGATTTGTTTTTTTCTTCTAGGAATGCTCCCATGTTCCGTTCCCGCGGTCAACGTGGTCGCGGTGTCGGTCTGGCTCGTGGTAAAGCTACTGTCAACAGGGCTCGTGGACAGCAGCGACGGGGATAGATTTGATGAAAATTTGTTGTTTCGTTTTTGCTTCCTGTTTTTTATTTTTTATTTTATAATGGTGTTGTCTGTTGAGATACGAATACCTTGAACAATCCGATGGATACTGTAATAAAAGTTGTGTCGGTTTTTTCTTCACTCTGACTGGACCTGCGGTTAGAAGGTACGACTAGAATTATAAGGTCAATGCAATCCCTCAGCGGAACCGCTGGATAAGAGGTATATAAAAGTCAATTAATGGCCAGCGCTAAAGAGGTATATATGTAGCTATCAAAAGTGAATGCGCCGGAGCTCCGCGCGGAGATGGGGATGGATACCCCGCAGCCACTCACTCACGCTCTCGTTTGTAATTTCTTCATCAACCACCTCCGACTCCAAACCAACACCCGTCTCATCTTCTCGCTCTGTACTATATTATACCATACCCTCCTGCCGGCCAGGACACCCCAGAAAAGATGGCCTCGAAACCCAAAACAATCACGAATCCGCGCCGCTTGCTCATTCTCACGCCTACGACAGCTTCACCTACAGCAACAATTCCTACGATAGACCCCGTTAACACAATCCCCCCGCTCCTCTCCGCGCTCACTGGTGAATCCGTCAACGAAGATAATCTACCGCAAGTCGCTGTCGAGTCTGCACAACCGAAAGGAACGACAAAAACATCCTTTGCTGGATACACAACACATGCCCCGCTACACATTGAAACAAGGTACTACGCCGCCGACGTGCCGATCTGGGTCGACGAAATCAGTACATCTGAAACGGAAAGTGCGGAAAAAGAAGAGGAAGGAGAAGGGCAGTGGAAAACAGAATTCCTATCCGACGAAGCCCAAGTCGTGCGTGACGCAATCGGGGCATTGCTTGTCTGTGCACGAAACCCTGTGATGCCGAGCAAGGCGATTCCGGCAGAAGCGTATAAAGGAGGAGAAGAAGAGGGCAGCAGGAATACAAAACATGCGCAAGTAATCAAGAATACGGTGCGTATTGTGAACGAGGTGAAGCAAAAAACAGAGGAGGAGAGGGATGGCGGGATGGGCGAGGTTCCGGGGTTATTGGTTTTGCTTAACGACAGCAGCAACAACACAGCAGCAAAAGAGAAAAAAGAGGATGATGACGATTATCAGCCTGAGCAGGTCGACCCCTTTAGTGCTGCGTGGTGGGAAGATGCACTTTATGAAATGGGCATTATCGGCTTCGAGGTCGTCCTGTGGGATCCAGCAGAGACCGGGAGTGGCACGACGAGAAACGAGTTTGGCGAGTTACAAGGTCTGCCGCGTATCAAAGAGGTTCTGTCGGCGCTGGAATGGGGCTCGCCGTCTGCAGAGGATGACGACGACGAAACAAATGAGTTCATTGCTGGTATGGAGGATGGCGGCGGGCTTGGAGTGGAAGTTGGGCAATTGGAGCGCGAGATGATGGGGTTACGATTTGCTATTAACAATAACGGCAACGACAACGACGATGCTGATACAAATAATGATAACGAGGGAGGAGAATCAGAGCTGCAAGTCGACGACCTGGAAGCGCTGATGATGAGAATGAGAGCTATCAAAGGTATGTCCCTGCCATTATTTTTTGGTGTTTGATGCTAACAGCAACAGACATGTCGGCAGACCTGCCCGAGGCCCAACGCAAGGCATTCGCAGCAAAAGCCGTCAGAGATATCATGCGGGAATTATAATTTTTTTTTAAAAATTACTCTAAGAGTAGCAGTAGGGTAACCTAATATACACTCGCTCGTGCTCTTTGCGCAGACATCTCATCTACTCAACACGGCTCTTCCCCCGCATCACCTTTCGTCGCTGTGCCATCATGTGCGTGTACAAAACGTAGCTTCCTATAAAAATTATTAGTAAATCAAAAAGTGAAAAGAATGGGCCAACTTACCCGGCACATAAACTCCCAACATGGCGATCAGAAACCACTGATAGTACTCACTCACAAACTGAGCAGCCGGCTCCAGACCGAGGTACATGAGAGCACACTCGGACGAGATTCCGATAGGATAGAGGACGAAGAAGGTGTTGTATCTGCACAGTCACAATTAGCCCGAGAAGAAGACGCAAGAAGAGACAAAAAAAAACATACCGAAGCCACAGCCAAAAGCCAGGAACACCAACACCAGCCAACTGCATAGCAAAGAACCCATAGCGAATACACTCTGTAATCCCCCACGCAAACATACATCCCAAAAACCCATAATCACCGTACTGCGTGTTGCGCGCTGCAGCACCCAGGATACCGGCACCTTCGGGGGTATAGTCGGATCCCTCATGGAACGCAAACATAACGCCCCAAACGACCAAAAACCGAGAAGCCACCTGCATCGCAGTCGTGACGACAGGCGCGCGCACGAGGCCGACTAGCGAGTGCACGATTTCGAGTGCGGCGAGCGACTGTGTGAGCGCGAGGAGAGGGAAGACCTGCGCGAAGATTGCGGAGAGACTGCCGTGCTGCTCGAGGTGTTGCGGGATGAGCAGCGCGGTGCGCAGGGTGCAGGATGCCCATAGTCCCAGGCTCACGAGATTGTAGAGGAATAGGTAGATGCGTGTGAGCCCAGATGGCTTCTTGCCTGGGACAGGCTTCGTGGTGGCTTTTTTGGCGGGCATCGTCGGAGAGTGGCAGTCAATCGAAAGGCAATCGAGAGAAGGAAAGCTGGTGATTGAAGAATCAGGTCAGTGTCAGTCAACAAGAAATGTTCCAGTCTTCAGGTACATACGCAAAGGTTATAAAGGAAAGGAGCGACGTTGCTGCAAAGACAAAAGATGAGCCGACCAGACTCGGCGGGTGCATGTGAGACGACTCGGCCAAGCAGGAGCTAACGCAAGGGTCTCCCCAACAAATT
Source organism: Talaromyces sp. P118-02 (assembly GCA_037040535.1). Classification (NCBI taxonomy): domain Eukaryota; kingdom Fungi; phylum Ascomycota; class Eurotiomycetes; order Eurotiales; family Trichocomaceae; genus Talaromyces; species Talaromyces sp. P118-02. The sequence continues at coordinate 242,725 of JAXQGY010000928.1, forward strand.
TGTGATCTGCTCCATACTATTGACAGCCACTTATGATATATTTATTATTTATAATTTACTGCTTTATTGGTTGCTTTTGAAACATAAACTGTTATATTAGGAAATAGGAAATAGGAAATAGATTACCAAAGATCGGAACCACATTCCACCATATTCATACAGAGGTATTACTCAACGTCCATTACATCAGTACCACTCCATTGAAACGTGCCAGGGATATTCAACTGAACCGCAGTTCTTAAATCAACAAAAAACATCAGAAATAGCGAAAGTAATCCAATCTTATACAGCACAGGTTATTGGTATTAGTATAACCCGTTTACGCAGTAAGATTGGTGGCCGGGGCGCCGGTTGTGTCAAAGGCGCGGTCAACCTCCGTTTTGAAGTTGCCATTAGTAGTTCCGTTCAAGACGTGGCCATTGGCGCCGTTCGTCTGGCCGTGTTCGCGCAGAGTGCTGTCGGCCGTGGTGTGAGGCTTGCGAGCAATCGCGGCCGCTTTAGGCAGGCTCGTCGATGGTGCAGCCTTGCCCCAGTCAAACACGGAGGTCTGCCAGCGCTCGCCCTTGGTAGATAGCTCCTTGTACTCGGTTGCCTTGTTGGTAATGTTGCCAGGCAACTTGATGTCCTTGAAGAGGGAGTCGTGGTGCGTCATTGCCATCTGGACGGTGGTGTCGCGCTTGGCAACAGCTTCAGCTTGCTTCTTCTTCTCGGTAAGAATATGACGTGTAGCGTCAGCATATCGCGAGAAGATATTGGCAGCATTCTCGGGATCGTCACGGGCTGCCTCTTGAGCGCGCTGAGCCTCAGTCTGCACTTGGTAGGCAAACGCATCGGCCTTGACGAATGCCTCCTTGATTTGCTTCTCCAAGATCTTCTGGACAGCAGGGCGGACAACGTTGAACAAGGTCGGCTTGAAGATGTTGAAGAGTAGCTTGTGCTTGGACTTCTTCAGCTTGATGTCCAGGTTCTTCACGTTGACGCTGACATTGTCCACCTTGAAAATGTGAGCCTTGTCGGAGTCTTGAGCCTTGGAAGCAGCGAGCTTAAAACTGAATCCCTCGCCGCCGAGGAAGAGATCCATCACACCGGTGTCGGTGATAGAAGGGAAGCCCTGTTTCTTCTTCAGATAGTAGCTAACATCCCTGATATCAGTTTGAATGCCAGAAGCAGAGATCATAAACTGTCCCCGAATCAGTAAATATCACAACTCAAGTCAGCGGAAAATCAAACCTTGTGATCATTCTTGCTGCTGATCTTCTTGCGTCCCCAACGCCAGTAGTTGTCGGTGCTAAGTTCTACGACATTAGGCATCAAGTTGTCGCTCTCGATGACCAGATTTTCGATGACCTGTATACAGTTAGTTGGTGAGACCATGTAATTTGTAGCAATAACTTACCATGTCGACAGCGGGATCCGAAACTTCGATTCTGGGAATAGGAATGTAACGGGCAGACTGGAAGAGCTCGGGAATCACAACGTTTGTGATATCCTTGATGAGATGAGGCTTGAAGACAGGCTTGCCGTTCTGGTCCTGCCCCAAGTCTTTGAACAGTTTCTCCAACGACTGACGGAATGCTCGGTTCTGAGGATCCTCGTCGAATTGGTTAGCCAAAAACTTGATCTCATCCACAATACGGTCGCTGTGGTTTCTGTAGCGGTCGCGCAACAAAAAGCGGCCTTCGTCGTAAAGTTTGTTCCACTGGGTCGTGGCGGCGTCCTGCAAGACGAAGCCTTGCTCGCGCAGGCATTTTCTACCCGAAATTAGTAAAGAACATGAGGATCAGATTACACACTCACCGGATGTAACCGTCGACGTTCTTGAACCAGTCCTTGAGACGGGGATCTTGTTCCGCATCGCGGTAGATAGTGTTGAGCGAATCAAAGAGGTCATCGGTTGATGTGCTGTTGGCAAATCTCTCGATTAATGTCTTGAATTGCGTCAGCATGTTCTTTTTGTCCTGTAATAAACCTATCATACCCTCAAGTTAGTCTCTGCCTGCTGAAGATTTGTATCCGTTCTAGCACCTTTTGCGCTCTGCGAACCCTGCTGGGTGACGTTCTTTCCATGACCGCCGTATGTTTCGGCCAGGGTAAGGAGGGTCTCGATGGCTTGCTGGTCTACAGAATTATTAGATTATGAACAACAGTCAAAGGGTGACGGTCATACAGTCCGAGTGTCCCTGGATCTCAACAATCATCTTCTTCAGACGCCACACGACTTGTTCCCGACGTTCTTTTGGCATCTTCTTGGCAAGGAATTCCTTGGTGCGGCGAGCATATTCACCGGCAGCACCCTTGGCCTCATCAGCCGCCTTCTGGGCTTTCTCCTTGTCCTCCGGGGAGACTTTCTTGTCGGCAGCTTGTTGGAGGCTTTGGGCAATTGCACTAGCACCGGCTTGAGCATCAAACTCAGAACCTGCAATTTCGTCTCGGCCTCCGGTGGCGGCATTAGCGCCTTCGTTCACTGCGGCCTCAACATCTTTCTTGTCCTAATTCCAATTAGTATTGACAGGGTGCAACTAGCGAGGTTGGACAAGACTAACGGCGGGTTTAAACCTCTGGGCCTGTTCACGCAGTTGGGCCTTGATCTGGTCCTTGGAAATGTTGGGCTTGTCATGCCAGACATTTTCCTGAGCTGGTTGATCAATCTGGGCAAGGGCCTCCTCGTCGGGCTTGAGTTTGCTGGCGGCGTTGGATGCGGCATCGCCGGCAATGTCGCGGAGGAGAACGACAGCATCGCTTACTATGAAAGAAAAATATTTAGCGGGAATTCGATGACTGCTGAGAACAGGAAGTCATACGTAGCTTGCGGAATTCGCCGTTCGTGATAAGCAGGGTACCGAGAGTCTTGAAGCCCTCGGCAGCCTTGTTGGCATCCTGTTGGGCGGTGTCCTTGTTGACGGGCGAGGAGAATTTTTGGACGTCGTTGCCGGTGATGTGCTGGGCTTCCCAGATGAATTCCTGCAACAACTCTCCTTCGTTCTTGGACAGGAACAAATTTTTGGTCTGCTGAATGACATCACGCAAGTCCTTCACCAGAGTTTTGCCTTCGTCGGACAACTCGCTCGAGGGGGAGGTCAGCCACTTGGAGTTGGCGGCGCTGTTCAAAGCAACGTCGCATTGCTTGTTCTGTGAACAGGTTAGATGTATGTCGCGCTTTGGATGGAGTGTTGCAAGCAAGAACATACGGTTGGGAGTTTGCCATTGGCAAAAGCTATCGGACATTGTTAGCGATCGTGTACTATGACTATAATGTCCGGCGCCGGCCACTTACCACTGTAGATGCCGTAGAATTGCAATTTGGTGTCAATATCCTATACTTTTCGTCAGTTTTCGCGCCAGGGGACCGACAGACAGCAAAAGCATACAGCATCCCGCTTCTTCGGGTCCATTGGATGGTTGACAGCTTTGTTACCCATGATGGCGGGCGCGTTGCAAGCAGGTAAGGAGCGAAAATAGAGAGATTATGATTATGTATCGGGGCGATTGGGCTTCGACAACCGCAGGAATAGTATTAGTTTGTTGTACGTGTATTTTCCTTTCAGCACGCAAAAATGTAACTGGGGTATCACAAGAAGAATGGAGGAAGAATGTGGCAGAGGAAGGGAGGGCTCAATGGGGCAAGGGGAGGCCGGGCTTCTTAAGAGCAGCAGGTGCGTGGTGGAGCGCTCCTTCCTGTTCTGGCCAGACTCTTTGGTAATAATCACGATACAGGGTTACAATACAGCCACAGCGCGTACATGCTCAACTAGGCAGCTCGCTAGCTAATTAATTACTTGAATACAAGCCTGCGCTGTTGCTGCCGGTTAGGGTTTGCCCGTGACGTCACGCTGTCGTCTGCCCGAATCATCTCAAGGAAGGAGCGCGCCTGCGCCGGATCTGGGCTCCTGAACAAAGATAACACGCGTGCTGCTGCTGCTCACTCATTCTGTGCCCCTGCTCCGTCCTTTTCTCTTCTCACAACGCGCAGCCATCTCTTGCAGACGATATTGAATGCATTGAATATTTTGTTGCTAGGGGCGCCGAGTATTATTGACTGGGGGAAAGCAACAGCCGATCATTGCCAAGAACGAGCTTGGTCAGCCTTGGCGCCGAATACTAGCTCCGATCGAGAACTCCCACCCAATCTCTTGATGCGATCATCATCATCGCCATCATCGTCCCTACGCCAAACGATCACTTTTACGTCAGTGATCCTCACAACCACGTTTTCTCAAGGAACTTGTCCCCTCCTCCACTTCGCGTTTTCAATCCGTTGGGGGGAGAGCACACAAAGTCGATGATGACACTCGCCGCTGAGAACAGCAATCGGCCGCTCACAGTTGGTCGCTAGCACACCACCACACACGACGAGTCCTGCCTGACTGCAAGTTCTCCGTAGTTTGCACTAGCATTACTCCGTTCTGAATGCAATTTCTACTTCGCACAGTTGATATTCGCCAATAATACTGACTGCTTCGTACCGAGACTACGTACTTGGACTCCATGGTCTTGACGATCTTGTCCTCTATTGTGGCGCAGTCTTGGATCCGCAGCAAAACGAGATTGCAAGCTTGCAAACGACCTAAATAATATGGGGCTGGTGTCGGGGCTGACTCGTGTTCCTGATCAACATGACAACACAACCACTGCCAACACTGACAAATGAGCAGTCAATCACCTCGTGTTGTTAAGAAACTTAAACTTTGGAATCATGCAGTCGTGCGACGCTGTATTGGTAACATCTCCGGAGATGATATCATGCAGCGTGTCGAGTCCAAACGAGTCTTTCGCGGTACGTGCGTGTCGCAATTTTCAAGCCACACGCTGCAATGTCCTGCATCCTCTTTGGACCGATCGGGTCCAGGAGCTTTCCCTTTTCGCCCTAGTCGAGCCCAGTTTGTGGCTAGTTTACACAACCGTACTCCATACTTGGTCGCCTCTTCTCCACCAGAACCCGGTTTTCTTTTCCATCTTGCCGTTTACGGCAACAAATGTTGGTTGGCGGGCTCTCTATTTCCCCATTAGGAAAAAAGCTATCAGCTCGGTAACCTTGATTTGTGTTATCCGTAATCTATAGATTTGGTATGCATTAAATCTTTACATGTGAATTAATTATGTAATGATTTAATATTCATGACAATACTATGGAAGCTGACTCGACGCTAGGGTTTGCCTTATTCGATGAGTGCAATACGTACGCGAGGTGCATCTCACAACGTGTATCGAAAAAACGGACTGCGGTCTCCAAGGTTAAGCAGCTCTTCCTCGGTATACCGAGCCCTAATTTCCTCTGGTGAACTGCTAGCCATAAGCTCGTCTCGCCTTCGGTTCTCCCTCTTGAGACAGTACCGCATCACTACCGTCGCCGTGATTGAGCAGACTAGCACGCCCAAACAGACGCCAAATCCAACGGGATACTTGGGCGCCTGCTTGGACAGGAAGATATTACTACCGCAAATTCCACCGAGATTGCCTACTGTCACCAGCAGCGCCATTCCGACTGCTCGTTTGGAGCTTGGTGCCAGGTTGTTGGCTACCAGGCACACAATACAGACGTACGGAGAGTACAGCCCAATAGCGATAGGAAAGAGGAAGAAGTAGGTGACGCCTTCCAGTCGCGTGTGCGGGATGGCAAGTTGGCCGATGAAGCCGAAAGCCGCGATTAAAAAGCCTGCGATAATGAACACGCTGCGTTCTCGGACATAATCGGACCAGAAAGCAAAAATAAGCACCCCGATCATGGCCGCAATGTATACCTGCTCATGTCAGATCTTTCTTTCTGCTTATTCAAAATATGGAAGATGGCCTTACTGGGATAGTCATCAGCTGCGCATGAGCAGAAGAATACCCCAGCTGCTCCACGGCAATGGGCACCGTCGACGTGAAGCCATAGATACCGATGCTGACCGCTGAGTAGATAATCATTGCCAGCCAAACCTTCCATTCGAGAAATGCGTCCTTGATATGCCGCCACTGGATGCGATCAGAATTGGTCACCTTGCCTGCACCCGAGCCAGTCTCAGTAGAAAGCCGATGGATTACAAAATCCCGCTCCGGCTGCGTCAAGAAGCTCGCGGTTTCGGGCTGGTCAGGCAGTAGGAACCAGACAAACACGGCGCAGACGACTGGGTACAGCCCCTCGATGATAAAGATCCATTGCCATCCATTAAGCCCGGCAATGCCTTGCATTTTCTCAATTGCGTATGCGAGGAGACCGCTAAAGGCGCCTGCCAGGGATACGGCTGTGTAGAAGACGGCCATTCTTTTTTGAATTTCATATCGTTTATACCTGATACAAATTCCTCAGCGATAGGGTTTAGGCCAGCGATCGACAACTTGAACTTACCACAAAGTTAGCAGATACGACGCAGCCGGGAAAAAGCCGGCTTCAGCAACACCTAGGAAGAATCGAGCAACTACAAGGCCTCTGTACGACTTGACGATACCCATCAGAGTCATCACGAGCCCCCACTATCATGAAACATAACGGTTAACGGATTTAAGAGAAATTTTGTTTCAAATAACATACCCCAAACATCATGATAGCAACCCAATGTGAAGGCCGCATCATCTTCAGAATAATATTGCTCGGCACTTCCAAGAGCGCGTACGAAACGAAGAAGACCGTCAAGGCAACGTTGTAGTCCGAACCCTGGAGATTCAGGTCCTCCTCCATCCCAGCAATCTCTGCATTGGCGAGATTAGATCGGTCTAGGAACGATGCTCTGTTATTCCAACCCATTAGCTACTGATTCGTCGTCCAATGCAGAGCATATTAGATGACTTACAAATAGAGAATCGATAAAAAGGGCACCAGTCTGTAGTCGATTTTCCGCAGGATTTTTCTTGTTTCATGCACATCGTACTCAACAATGCCTTCTTCTGTGGCAGCCATTGCTTTCTTTTCCAGGTCCATTTCGCCAGACCCAGGCTTCTCGTCCTTGTCACCATCACTGTAGTCGACATGCTCTGCCGCAGTCTTTTCTGGCGACGCAGCCATCGTGAAACACGTCGAATCAGTCAATCGATCGATCGATTGATTGGTTCTGATGAGAGGTGAACAGAAAGAATGTTACATATACTGTGACACATGCATTTGTTGCCCAACAGCACGTATTTATTTCGAGGGGCCACAACCGAAATCAATACCCAAACCAAGATCTCAGCTGCAGGTTATATAACTTTGCGGGGACAGCTGATACCCCATGGGGTTCAAAACACACGAAATTATTCTGGGGAAAAACGAGGCTACTGGAATTAGATTCGGCGTTCGGCGGGCAAAGCTATCAACTACATTCCTGACGTCGGCGATTGTTCCGAGATCTTGACCTCCGCGCCGAGAGTTTAAAAAAAGAGCTGGCTCTACTATTATTCGATTAAGAACGCTGGAAATAGGTTTATTTCCCCGGAGTATAGCCGTTCTATATACCACTACAAGCTCGCGTCTAATTCCCTAAACACATCTGTATCCAGCTCACAATGCTAGCATCTGTCCTATGCCTAATCGCAGGCTCAACCCATGCTGACCCCAGGGCATAATTATGCAGCTGACCCCATTCGCACACCAATCGATGCTTCACACCTGCCTTTTCGCAGAGTGCCGCCCAGTCCTTGGCCTCGGGCAAGGTGAACTCGGCGGCACCCACCAGGATCAGTTGAGGATTTAACCCTTGAATCTCCTCTGGCTGTCTATATAGCGGATTGACCTGCGGCGAAGTCGGTGCGATCTTGTCCTGTAGCCATTTCTTAACGAGGACAGGTATGTCGCGGTTGGCATTCACATAGTCAGTTTCGGCCAGCGCGTTGCCGCCATTGAAAGCGCGCATGGACATATCAATCCAGGGAGAGAGGAGAATACTGCCGGCTGGTTGAGGCATCTGTCGATTTTTGGATTCTGCCGAGGCACATTCAATGCTGCTCAGGATACAACTTCCGCCGCCGGCAGAGTCACCCATAAAGATGATATTCTGCGGCGATATTCCTTGGTCGAGGAGATACTGGTACGCCTTCAAAAAGGCATCCCTCTGAGCTGGATGAGATGCCTTGTCGGTTAAAGCTAGAAAAGCTCAGCATAAGCACCTGGTTAAAAAAAAAGGTAACATTGACCTACGGTATTCAACACTCAAAAACACCAAGTCTAACCCCGACTCTCTTGCTTTCTGAACCCATCGTTCCATATAATTCATATACATCTTTGCTTCCCCTCGTGCATACCCTCCTCCATGGGCATAAAGAGCGACACATTGTGTTTTCTGGGATGATTTGGTGAGACTGTCTAGGATAGGGCTCTGTGTTCCTGGAATGACATATCCAACAAAGTCGGTGCCAATCTGCGTAGCCCTAGCCTGCGATACTTGGCCAACAGGGAGGCGGTGCGTAATGTCTGGAAAAGTTGATGAACACGACAGTAGATATTCTCGTTGCAGCTGCACCCTAGTGGATTGATATTGTGATATATGAGGCAGTAGAATCCGTTTAAGGATCACAATGGACGAGAGGGTGATCCATGTATAAAGAAAGCGCAGAGTGCTGATGGGATTTCGGAGAAGAAGAAGTAAAACGTGCATTTTGACTTCTCTTTTTTTGTTCAATGTTTTGGAAAGCTGATTGTATTTCCCTTCAATATTCTGTCTACCCCGCTCGGCGTAAACATCGATGCTCGGTCGAGATACTCGGTCGTTGCTTCTTTCCGGAGAAATCCCCGAGCGCCGAGCGTGATACAGTTGGAGCAACTCATCGCCGGTACCCCTCTTTCAGCACTGATTGGATTATCATGTGCCGCGAAACGAGGCAAGGATCGTTAGCAAGTTTGCGACAGTCCATCAACAGGAGGTGATAAATATGTCTCTCGCAGACTCCTGTCATCTACGTACAAACCCGCCCTGTCTGAGTTAAATAGATCATACCTTTTCTTTCTTTTTAAATATGGCAACCCAGACTTGTGTTTCTCAAGATTTATTAGACGCATCCACAATCATGGGACAAGTACACAGCGCCGGGGCAGAAGACGCTTCAAAGAATATTCTTTATACCGAGCAGCTCAAAGATGGCATCACCAGCCAGCTAGCCAGCGTGGATCCAATCCCAGAATACAAAATCAGAGAAAGTCCCATGGGCACCAAACGGAAACTCAAGGTCGTGTTTATGGGGATGGGATGCAGTGGAATCAACTTTGCATCACAGCTTCAGAAAAGAATGGAAAACATTGACCTCACCATCTACGAAAAGAACGACGACGTCGGTGGCACCTGGCTGGAGAACAAATACCCTGGTTGCGCCTGCGACATCCCCAGCGTTTCTTATCAATACACATGGGCTCGAAAGCCTGACTGGTCGCATTACTACTCCGGCGCAAAGGAGATTTTCGAGTACTTCAAGTCTGTTGCGGTTGAGAATGATGTTTTGAAGTACGTCCAGTTCAAACATCGCATTAGCAGTGCTGAGTGGCTTGATAAGCAAGGCAAATGGAAAATCACAGTCATGAGAAACAACAATCCGGCGGACACTGTTGTCGACTATGCCGATTTTTTCATCAATGGCGGTGGCTTCTTGAATACGTGGAAATGGCCAAAGGTCAAGAACCTGGAGACCTTTCAAGGTCCAAGGATGCATACAGCTGCCTGGGACAATACTGTCGACCTGAAAGATAAAAAAGTCCTTGTTCTGGGTATTGGCAGTTCTGGTGTCCAGGTGGTACCAGCTATTCTCGACACTGTAAGCCAGCTATATGTAGTAGCTCGCTCTGCAACCTGGATCACTGCTGGCTTTGCTCCCAAATACGCCGGCAAAAATGGCGAGAATTTTGCCTATTCTGAAGAGACCAAGCAGCGATTTCGAGAAGACCCCCAGTTTTATCTTTCGTATTGCAAAGGTGTTGAGTCAGAGCTCAACCAAAGATTCAAGATCGTTGTCAACGACTCCACAGACGCTATAAACGCTCGGTCGTACTCGGAGAAAGAGATGCAGCGCAAACTCGCCAGTCGTCCGGACCTTCTCGACCATCTGATGCCCAAAGATTTCGGCATTGGGTGTCGTCGCCCGACGCCCGGAAATGGCTTCCTCGAGGCTCTGGCAGATCCCAAAACGACGACATTGACGCAGGAACTACAGTCTATTACGCCAACTGGCTTTATTGCTGGGGATGGAACTCATCACGAGTGCGACATTATTGTTTGTGCCACCGGGTTCGACACTTCGTTCCGCCCGCAGTTTCCTATCATTTGCAACGGCCGCAACGTTCAAGATGACTACAACGATCCAAACAACCTGGGATACCTCGGCATTGGTGCATCTGAAGTCCCCAATTACTTTGTGTTTTGTGGAGTGTACGGTCCGATTGGCCACGGCTCCGTGTGTCCGATGGTCGAGGCATACACAAACTACGTCTTCCAAGTTCTCGAAAAGGCCCAAGTGGAGGACATCAAGAAGATCCAAGTCAAAAGGTCTGCAGCCCAGCAGTTTTCCGCACATGCCGACCTGTACGTCAACAGGACAGCCTGGTCCGGCCCCTGTTCATCCTGGTTTAAGGCCGGCGACAAAAACAGGAAACCGACCATTTGGCCAGGATCGAGAATCCACTATCTGCGCATGCTGCACAAGCCGCGCTTTGAGGATTTTGAGATTGAGTATCTGAGTGGTAATGCCTTTAATTATCTTGGCGATGGCTTCCATGTCCGCGAGTACGATGGTTCGGATTTGACTTGGTATTATGGATTCATGCATGGGGAGGACAAGCAGCCTGATCCGTCCGAGTTTCCGTCAGCGCTGTATTGAGGGGTTTGTTAGATATAAGATATGAGTACCATAGTCTAGTGGAATTGCATTTTCTTTTAATGTATTCGATGCATAGTGCACGTGGACAAGTACTATCTTGATGGTTTTGAGTATATCTTTCAAACATCAATCTCATTACTGGTTTTACATCAGTTGATCAATTGATGACTACATGTACATATGTAATGAATTATCCATGTTTTATTACCCATGTAGAGAGAATGATCAATCTGACAAATTTAATTCGACTACAAACTATATACAACTACTTCAAAATTCAATGTTGAGAGTTAATGGCTTCATTGAATGTCCACTTATACGCATCTTCCACCATCCACCTATTATTGGGAATATGTCAGCTTCAAGTATATCAACTTCAAGTTGTATTTTCACGCACCGATAGATGAACGCCCGTGATGAAATCGGCATCATCACTGGCCAAGTATGCTACTGCGTTGGCAACATCTCTCGGCGTACACATTCGTCCCATGGGGATACTCGCTGCGTACGTTTTATACATCTCTTCGTCTTCTAGGAGTGAGTCGGTCCTATACACACTCAATGTTAGTATTTGTAGTCAAAAGGAAGTTATAAGCTACTGACATTGACGTCCGCCCAACCACAGGACACACGGTATTAAACCTAATCTTCCTCGACGCATACTCAATTGCCATTGTACTCGTCGCCGCCACAACCGCTGCCTTGGACGCATTATACCATGTTGTCCCCGGCCTTGGTCTTGACGCGCTGGTCGACGCAACATTGACAAAAACCGCGGGCGTGTCCTGCTTGAGCAAGAAGGGGACAATAACCGTCGCCGAGTGATAAATCGGCTTCACGTTGACGGCCATCATTAAGTCATATGTACTCTCCGGCACAGTTTCTGTGTCCTGCTTGTCGTAGCAGACGCCCGCATTGTTGACGACGATATCGATGTGCCCGAATTGTGCAACTGTGGTGTCGCGCACCGATTCCCATGAAGTCCGTTTCGTGATGTCGGCGTGAATAAAGATGGCGTTGGTCAACTCGGCAGCTGCTTTGACGCCGTTTTCTTGCGACAGGTCGACAATAACTACTGCTGCTCCTTCTTGACTGAGCTTGGTAGCAATGCCTTGTCCATATCCGGAGCCAGCGCCGGTGACAATGGCGACTTTTCCCTCGAAACGGCCAGGCATTGTGAATAGTTATTTCAGATATATATGTATTTCAATGTTGTTCTGAATAAGTAAATTATTTCATAAAGCTAAAGTAGAAAATGATAGAAAGTTGTAAACAACCTAATTGATATATCTTTTACCATCCCCCGCGGAAACGGCACGTTCAACCGGAAACTTGACCGAGCTTTCCAAGGCGAGTAAGCAGCTCCATTCTAAAATTCTCCAGGTTTTTTGAGCTATCTCCGCCCACTGCGGGGTAAATCAGCTTCATGTGTTGTGTGACTCGTGGTTTGCAGTGGTTGACATCGTCGGCGCCGAGTGTATCGGACCATCTCCGCTCGGTTCGGCGACATGGATGAGTTGAGTTCACCGAGTTTTTTAATTTTTATTGATAAGTTTGATGGTAGTTAGCAAATAACAGCTACAGAAACTTGTATACCCATTGACACTATCAAACTGGCAAGATGGTTTAATAAATGAACCTTTGAATAGACTGCATTGTTGATAAATTTTCTTAATCCGCTTCAAGGTTAGGGCTAAATATACACACAGCAGGCTGATTGCTGATACATGTAATCCCCTGACCAACAAAAAATAATGTCAACTACATAGTTATGTAGAACGTTGACTCATACAAATTGAAACAACTCATCGTCAAGCTGACTGAAAAAACTCTCTCCCAAGAAATTATGTATCCAAGGTCCAGGCGGACTTCCATCATCCACGCTGAACGCATTTCCCAAGAGTGCCGAATTCAGACCATCCAAGTAATCCATATCACATTCGCGAGTCTGTTGATAAGCGGAGTTGTGGTTATTATTATTATGGTTTATTGAATGGTTAGACTGATACGCAAATGTGGCAGTATGGTCGTCCTTTTCACCAACACCACTATTCCACTCCGATTCCATCATGAGCCCAGCGCGTCGGACTACCCATTCGGAGACTCTAAAAGTCCAGCGAGCAATTAGCCAGGTTTTGCCAACGTCACGGAGGTAAGCCAGTGTAGCGTGAATGCGAGCCCTCGCGTTGACCTTTTGCGACTTGGCAGACGAGGCGTCGAGGGCAATTTCGATCTGAAAGGCGAGTAGGTTGCAGGCACAAACGATTCTGAAGCCAATACACGTTAAAAGTTTATCTTTTAAGAAAGAAGAGCACAGCAACTTACAAAGATGACGGCGCGTAATGAACCAGGTCATGAACGATGAGTCTGTTCATCACCGTATCCAACTCAAACACGCAGCTTACTAGCTGCTGTTTGCACCAAGACAGATACTCCATGTCGCTGCTCTGCCGAAAGTGTTCTCTCACGGTCCGATAGAAGATGCACTCGAGTCTGTAACTGAATGCCAACAGAATAAGTATCCACACGTTTGTGCTGTCCCACGACCCGACCCGGTTCGGTAAAAGGTCATCTGGGAGAAGGCGGCGCCATGTCGAAACTTCCTCTGCAAACTCATGGGCAGTATCGCGAGAAAATAAAAAGTTTCTGTTTCGTGATAATCGTAAAAACTTGGCGGCTGATATCCGGGTAAGTCAAGTCGGGAGAGATGAGAAGGGCTCGCTTACTGAGAATAGAAAGATGACAATGCTGAATGAAGAATTGTTTTTTGACTGCATTAATTGGCTGTAAAATATCCTGAATTTTTTCAGTGATCGGATCCTCGGCCCAGTCGTTGTCTGTTATTATGCTAGTATCTGTTTCCGAATCGTTGATACACCGAGCATTCAGATACCCGGACACATTGAACAGCACGTCCCTTGTCTGGAGAAATTAGCTTGATCAATTCAGCCATGGCTCCTGATACACATGTACATACATAGAGAAGCCACCAAATGCGCCGGCACAACTGATATGTAGCCGGATCCAGATCTTCACCCAGGTTGTCTCGATGAAGTCCCATCTGGGTGGCGATACGAATAGCATTATGAAGCCAGAACCTAAAATCCTTGCTTGGCGCAAACCCAAACTGAAAGGAACTCAAAACAATAGATCCTTGCAGGAGGGTTAGCTGTCGTCGTTCACAACCAAAGTCGTGAAGCAAGCCAGCCTTTTGCACAAAGCTTCGCTGTGCAGCAAATCTATCCGAGTACCCTGCGGCCTGGACGAGATCATCCGAGGCATATGGAACCACATTGGCGAGAAGAGCGTAGAGGAGGAAATGAGAGCAGCTGTTGTCGATGAACTCGCTGCAGAATCGGACGCGATCTACGACAGGGGTATAAGGATAGACGTGCTCGAACCAGAGACGTAAAAGAGCTACACTAAGTAATAGTTAGTTTTATGCTGATAGCAACTTCATGAAATACCAATTACCATGCATGTCTTGGCGGCTTTTCGAAGACTCTTTTTGTATCCAAGTACGCAACTTCGGACAAATCAAGACCGGCCAACTCGCGTTTCTTGGCTGTTGTATACTCGGGGCCGGACAAGTCTACATGGACTAATCGTTTTCGCTGGCGGTGGCCCAGCGCGTCGTTAAGAATAGCTACTGTATTCAGCCGATCAAAATACTCCACTACCTGCTTGTTATGCGGTGAGTTGGAATCGCCTGTTGTTGAAACGGTCAAGTGCGTCTGGCTGCTTTCGTCGGCCATCCGATGCAGAGTCTGGACTTGTGCATCTTCCTCTGAGCACTGATAGGAAATTCCAACCAGGGAGTCTGCTGATCTCTCAGGATGCTCCGCCCCTGTTCTCATCGAAATCGGCGGCGAGACATGAGAGCCGCCTGCTGAACTAGAAGGGATTTCTTGATTTGCATGGTGGTAGGATTCTCCACTACTTTCATGATGGTACTCATTCGCTGGATTAGAATTGCGAGTATTGACTGGAGGAGAACCATAAGTTCCATGCCGTGAAGTCTTGATTGGAGCAACAATCAGTGAATCCCGCCAACAACGAAACACAGGCTTGACGACCCACCGAGTGCTCTTCGCGGTTGCTACCACGACTGATTCCACGCAAGGATCCCCGGCCATTACTTCTGCCTACTCGGCCATTCGACAGTTTCCTTGAGCTCCGAGTCGGTCGCGGCGGGACCAGAATGCAGTGCTGGGCTCGGTCTTTGGACACGCATCGAGAGCATGGGACTCCTACTTCGGCCGCATTACACCGGACCTTGCGCTGGTGGCATGGCACGCATGCAGCTACTCGTTTGGCCGGTAGAGTGGCCGATGCTGACGGTTGATTGACCATAGTCTCGTAGAAACAAGAGACTGCGTGGCAATCTTTTCTACTCGGCGGTTATCAGCAATTGTTGTCACTTCTCCCCGGAAGTGACCTTTAATCAACCACCCAGTTCCAATTTACTCGGCAAATGAGTTCCTTTCTCCATGCTATCGTATGAATGGCGTCCAGCAGCCAATCGAATAGAGCTGGGTTGCCAGAGAGGAGATTTGCGGGGAAGCAAAAACTGGGGTTTCGGAGTTATCCCCGGGTTTCGGCCAGCACGAGTCATGCTGTGGTGATCGCTACAACTCGGCGCCGAACTGCTTTCTTTTGCTTTGGTCTGTGTTGATGCATTTGATTAGAAGAAGACAGTCTGACCGAATATTGCTTCAGGTTCGAGTGCGTTTTTGAAAAACTTGAAAATAAGTATTTGACCCAGAAAAGTGGTATGTAGTCCATAGAGAGATAGACTGATCGACCATTGTTTCTACAAGCAGACAATGGCGAACGCTGTCACAGAAAGACAGCCGGCAAATAAAATCATAACGTCGCCGCTCAACGTCGAGGTTCCTGCTATTGATGTGGCTTCGTACGTATTCTCGTCTGGCACGGAGGCATCTCGAGGCACGCCGCTATACTTCAACGCCGAGAAGCCATCCCAGAATTTCAGCCTCGATGAAGCTAAAGTCGAGGTAAAGCGCTTTGCTAGAGGGCTACAGAAACTAAACCTCCAGCCCGGTGACCGGGTGCTTTTGTTTTCTGGAAACCGGCTGTACTTTCCAATTGCTTTCTGGGCGATTATGGCAGCAGGTTGTGTTTTCACTGCTATAGCTCCGTCTGCCTCTGCTTTGGGTTTGTATTTGCTTTCCTGTTCTTCGTTTTTTTTTGTTTGTTTTTATGAAGGCTCTGACAAGGGAATTAGAACTAGAGTATCAGCTACGTGACAGTGGAGCACGTGTGCTATTGACGAGCCCCGAGGGAGCCGAGACTGCATTGAAAGCAGCCAGAGCAGCATCGATATCGATGGACCAAGTGTTCCTCTTCGGAGATCCAGACGAGAACCCAACTCACCCACAAATCCGGCCGTGGACCGATGTATTCTGCTCGCCAGAGGAAGTTAGGGCCTGGTCATGGAAACGCATCACCACGCTGGAAGAAGCAGCAAGCACAACAGCTGTCATCAACTACTCGAGTGGCACAACTGGTCTGCCCAAGGGAGTCGAAGTCACCCACTACAACCTCGTGGCCAACTCCGAACAGGTCATTTTCAAGCGAAACCGCGTTGCTGATACACCGCTTGGCCGCCAACGCAAGGCAAACATTGACAGTTCCGGCGAGCGGTGGCTTGCTCCTTTGCCCATGTACCATGCATATGGACAGACGTATTCGTGTATGAGTGCTGCACGGATTGGCGCCAAGGTCTTCATTCTCCCAAACTTCACACTGCAAAAATATCTGCAGTTTCTCGACATCTACCGAATCACATTCATGACCACAGTCCCCACCATCTTGACCATGCTGGACAAGTATGAGTATCCACAACGCTTCAATCTGAAAGCGATCGAAGTTGTGACGAGCGGGTCAGCTCCATTAAACGGCGAGATTGCCGCTCGTATCACGGAAAAGTATATGAGAGTCGGAGTAAAAGTGAAACAAGGCTGGGGATTGACAGAGACTACGTGCTCCGTGACTGGGTTTCCTCCTGATGAGGATGACGATGGTCGAAGTATTGGCTGGCTCAATCCGAACTGTGCCGTCAAAATCGTTCCCACCGACGATGATGGCCAGACAACGAGCAAGACAGTAGAAACCGTGGGAGAGATATGGGTTGCGGGGCCAAATATGATGAAAGGATACTGGAAAAATGAAAAGGCGACGCGCGAGACGATAGTTGAGAGTGACGGATACCGGTGGGTTCGGACAGGAGATATTGGGCATATAGATGGTCGGGGCTGCATCTACATCGTTGATCGCTTGAAGGTGAATAATATCATCATATAATTGTTGATAGCCTCACAGCTGACTGTTTATTTCTCATCTCCAGGAACTTATCAAAGTCAAAGGCCTTCAAGTGGCACCCGCGGAGCTGCAGCTCATTCTAGTAACTCACCCTGGCGTCCTCGATGCTGCTGTCGTAGGAGCCAAGATGTAAGTGTCCAGAAAAGCCTATACACATGAGTGGATAGCCTACTAAACCATACATACTATAGCAATGGACAGGAACATCCTCGAGCGTTTGTAGTCCGTAAAAACGAAGATATAAAAGCAGAAGAAATTGCGGATTGGATCAAGCAGCGGCTATCTCCACACAAATGGCTCACTGGAGGCGTGTATTTCATCGACTCGATTCCACGGACGCCGAGTGGGAAGGTGAAAAAGCGAGATTTACCGGATATTGAAGCTCAGAGGGTGTCTAAATTATAGAGATGGAATAATACAGAGCAGTGGATGTGTAGTCAACACATTATACAGTTTAAATTTAGTTAAATGGTAAATTATACTCAACGTTGAAGGTCTCTGGTTGAAGATATCAGCAGAGAAGTTTCTTGGAAATAGTTTTTGCATACCAGTTGACCTTTAGCTGGTTACATATATCTGGAATCACTTAAGAAGACCGGTATAAAGTATTAATTTTAGTGACAGTAGCACTAATTAAGTATCAATAGATATACTATATAATCTAATATAATAACTATAATACGTTACAAATGTGCTTCGTACATTTTATAATATGCGTTGCCATCAATACTATATTCAAATCAAGATTTCCTAGTTATCTTCAATGTTGATTTAGAAGGACCTATATCAATGATGTTGAGTATGCTATAAGTATGGTTTGAGCCGAGGATAACAGTGACTTGGTGAGTTTTTTGATAGTTCATCTCATTGAATGACATAAACGGCTCATCACGAAACATCGATCCATTGATACAATGACTCACATTTATTTCATCAGCAGAAACATAGTTGGGAGAACTTTCTCTGGGAAGGCACGCGGTGTTGACATACGGAAACGCCGTGGGGAGAAGCAGAGGGTGCGTGGCAGAAGGAAGAAAGCAGCAAAAACGGCGGCTACAACGGCGGAGAGAGTGTTAACGGGACGCACCTCAAAATCAATATAGTCTGTTCTAGATGCCTGTTGTTGACAAAGGGTAATTCATTTGAAAAGATCACTTACATAGTTCATCCTAGTCTTTGTGCAGCTTATAGACACCGTATTTCTGTTCATTATTTAAGAAAAATGACTGTAAATATTGTAAATATTGTATGAAAAATGTAAAATGTAAAATGCTCGCTGCAGTCTGCCGTACTGCGATAAGCGGTTATCGCGATAAACAGCGATTGCTTCACATATATTTCTGTCGAAGACACCAGTTGACGGCAAACCAAATGTCTGCAACAAATAAAAACCATGTATTATAAATACTGTTTTTACAAGCACAACATTCATCACCATGCCCCGCACATACGGCAAGAGAAAACAGCAAACGCGCCTCGCGTTTGTTCCGGTTGTGGAGGTCCCCTCTCCGACGGCTGAGACAAACACTGCTCACTCCAGTCCTCTCCGCCCAGCAAGACTCAGATATTCTCACCCCTCTTCTTCTTCTTCTTCCTCGAAAAGACACATGACTGTCAAGGGGCAGCTGCAGCTTGAGGATTATAGCGCCGCATCCAAGTCTCGCAGAAATGCACCTCCTGCTAGTAGTAGCAGTGACCAGGAGCAAGATATGACTTCGAGTACGTATCAAAAGATGATCACATTGTGAGAGTTTACTGAATTTTGTCATAAAGATACACCGACAAAATCAAAGAAGAAGCCCTCTTCGCCCTCACCATCTTCTCACTCCGTAAAGGAAGACCACGCTGAATCATCTTCAGAGGGAGAAGTCATTCAGCCGTCCAAGAGAAGACGCCCGTTCACCCTTGCAGTACCTGATGACAGCGAGAGTGATCAAAAGATTCAACCCTCTACACCTCGCAAACAGAAAGCTCAAGAAGAAGACGACGCATCCAAAATGACGAGATCCAGCCGGCTGAGAGGCAGCACTAAAAAGGCCGACGACACCGACCAGAGTGAATACTCTGCTCCCAAAACTCGATCTGTCTTGGGAGCCAAACGGCAACTATCCAGCAGCGGCAGTTCCCCGCCGCGCAAGAAGTCGTTGCTGGTTGATCTGACAGGACTGGCGGAGTCGGAGACAAGTGACGCAGAAGTTCTCGTCACTGCCCCTCCCTCTGCTCGTAAACGCAAAACAGCGATGCGGGAAAAGCCCCAAGATGCGTTTGTTGTCGAGGACGATGGTGATTCTGACATAGTTCCTGTCAACCGCAAACGCAATACGCCCAAGTCAAAACAGACAGTCACAATAGAAGACGACGATGATGACTCGTCGGACGACGTGGTCGCTTCGACTCCAGCGCGTCGATTGCTGAAGAAGTCTCCACACACTCCCAGGGGACCCCCTAGGGGTTCTCAGAGAACACCGCTCTCGCGACAAGATGAGCTTGACATCCAGGAGGATCTGGAAGATCTCATGGATACTGGTAAGACGTCCTCCTCCAGCATTTATTTTACTTTCGACTTAACTAATACCCCCTAGCTGTGAAGCAAAGTCGCACTCGTGGCGCACCGATCAACTCGGAGAGAAGCAAGCGCCAGAGACACCTAGATATATTACGCCGCCGCCGAGCTGGTGAGAAGGACTCTACAGACGCGGCAGATTCGGCAGATGTAAAAGAGGAAGAGGAAGAGGATTCCGATGATGAGGAACACGATTCGGATGATAACTCGGACGATGCGACTTCCTTTCCAAAGATAAACACATACGACTACCGGAAGGACGGCGACGATGACAGCGATGCCGAATCCGAGGTAGACGCGGACGAGGATCTCGACCAAGACGACGCCTCATTCGTCGACGCCGACGAAGACGACAAACTGGGGGTTCCAGCGGCCAGAATCCCCTTTGAATTCAGCCGCCACCGCACCAAACAACCCCGCGAGTGTTTCCGCGACGTGGTCGAGTGGATGGTGCACAACAAGCTCAACCCAGCCTTTGAGCGCCACGACGACATCTACCGGTTTGCGTTTCAGAAACTCGATGACGAGGTGGTTGGTCGCGCTAGCTCACAGTTGATGTCCTCGGTGTGGAATAGCGATTTTCGAAAAGCGCTTCGTGCGAGGCCGTATATCGACGTTACTAGCTTTCCAACTTCGGAGTTTGAAAACTGTGCTGCATGCAACCGGACAAATCATCCGGCATCTTCTGATATCAGGTTGTTTGGCGAGCCGTATTCAGAAGAAACTCTAGAACCACTGTTCGAAAGTGATGACGAAGATGAAGAAGAGGACGACGATGACAACTCGGAGGAAGAGGAGCAGCACAAAGGAAAAAAGCTTGATCGTGACAGAGATGGAAATCTCCTCCCTCCAGAAGACAAGCATTTTTACCTCGGCAAGTAAGTTACAACCTAGCAACCTATTCTTTCAAACATAGACAGGTTTTTTTTTGACAGTTAGGTGATAGACACTGCAAAGCCAACGCCGTTCTAACCCACACACTCCTGCACTGGCGCTTCAATCTCTACGAATGGGTCGTCGACTACCTCGACGCCAAAGAGGGCCTTTCAGACCCGCAGCGGTCTGTTGAGCGAGAGAATCTATCGCGAAAGAAAAGGGCCAAACTTGCCAACAACGTCGTGGATATGATGGACGAGAATGGCGAGATTCAGCGTCTGTGGAGAGATTTCCATCATACGCTGAAGGCAGCACGCGAGAAGACTGGTATTTATTTCTTTCCTTTTCAACTAATGTCTTTTTGGTTGCTTGCTAATTGCTAATATTACTGGTCTAGGATAATGCAAGATGGATCGAGATCACTGATACCCAAGGGTTGGAATTTTGGAATTTCTTTGCGCTTCTTACGACCTGATGCAGCGGTTTGGATCTTTATATGCACGTTTTAGAAAGACGATTCTCGGTTCTGCAAAAACGATATACCCTGTTCTCAACTCGCTGATCCTTATAAAGAATTCATCATCTAGGCAATGACAAATCTCACTTTTTCTAGTATATATTACATTCGAAAATCCGATTTCAACAAAACGAGAACCTCCAAAACGAAGAGAAATAAAATAAAAAGTAATAATAGTAATAATCATATAAATACATTTCGAAGAGAGGAGAATCTGATAGGATACAAGGGAAAACCAACCCAACCAATGCCATGCCCTCTTCTAGCCTTTCGTTTGTTACGCCCAAATTCATGATAAATTATGTGTAAAGACGCCATTTCGGAATGCGCACCGTGAAAGCAAAAAGTGTCGCTTTTTCCTAGCAGACTCGACAATTGATCAACTAGTGACCTGATAACTCTTTTTTTTTCTTGTTGTTTGTTGTTTTTCATATTGTTGTTATTATCGCTGTCGTTGTTGGTGTATCCTATGATTCCATAGTAGCCCTTCTTGAAAGAAACCATCATGGAGTTTCTCGTCGAGATGGTGTGATGCGTGTAGTCGCTGCTCACAGAGCAGGTTGCGACTGCTTATCCTGGACACCACCAAGAGCAGCAGCAGCGTCAGCACCGGGGGTGAGCATCTATCAACACAAAACTCGTCAGTTTCGATTCTTATGATTGTAGAGACGAAAAAAAAAAAAAAATCGTACCTCGTTGGCACCCTTCATCATTCCCTGCTCCTTCTCCATCTGCGCATACTGTTCCTCCTCGGCAAACGCAAGAGCCCAAGGCACACCGAGCAAAAAGGCACTTGTGCTGATAACCCACAGCGCCTTTCCGCTGAATGAGAAAGTCGACTTTGTAAAGTCTGTGATGCCGGCGACAGTGCCGGCGATGCGGCGGCGAGATTGCGGTGGGATGATGTCCTTCAGGGCAACGACACGCTCGTATAGGGTTTCGGTTTCGAGTTCCTCGGCGGATTCTGTCGAGATTTCGGATTCTATACGAACGAAAAGATGGAGATTAGTTCAAGGCTGTCGGGGGATGATTGATTTGACTGAGAACAGGTGTAGCGATTTCCGGTAGAATGGCGAGTCCATTGTTTGCGACTCAAATGGCGAAAGACAGGGGAAAAGACATACCGGTGTCAGTGAAATCATCATCCTCTTCGTTATCCGATGTCAGAAGCGCATCCTTGTGGGTAGGGGTAGGCTTCTCGGATGTGAAATGTTCGTCTTCGACCTCGGTGAGCTTGACCATTGTGAAAGATTTTTTTTTACCCTGTCGGGTTATTGATGGGGAAAAGGAAATAAAAGAAAGAGGTGAAAGAGAGATTGGTCGAAGAAGGTATGGGATTTATAATACAGAGATTGGTGACAGGTTGTCGAGAGGACAAAACGATGATGATGGAAGAGAAGCCGAACCAACTTTTTCCCGGTCCGCGCCCGTTAGTTAGAGCTTGGACGTCGGGCTTGGCGTGTTCGCCGCGCACGAGACACACTTCTACCGTATACGATCAAGTACACACCATTAGTATTATTATTATGGTTGCGAAACTATATTTAGAGTATTGGGCACAAGGATAAGAAAATACACAATCTATCTTTACAATTCCAGGCTATCCCGGATCAATGCATTAGTATATAGTACATGTGCTCTAAATGCCCTTGAAGGACTTTTCCGGATAAAGTCATGTCCATGACAGAAATAAACAATTAGAGAAGAGAGAATCGTAGAAGCAAGACTGTCACCTTACAGTCGGCCCAGCTTCCACCGCGAGATGCGCTCCTGGATATCCTCCCAGGGGAACGGCCGCAGCTTGTATCCCTCGAGCTCGCCTTCTTGAATCACCACTGTCGGCTTTCCAGTGCCCTCGCCTGCGTTGCGCACGAGACCACCAAACACCTGGCTGGCGACACGGCGCAGATCCTTTACCGTCAACGCTTCAATGCGCTCGCACATCTCCTTCACCCCGACCTTGCGACCGTGGACCTGAACCTGGCGGCCGAGGTCCTCTAGCTCAACCATGCGCGATTCCAGGTTCATCAGCAGCGAGGATCGCAGCTGGTTCTTGGCGCGGTTGACTTCCTGCATTTGAAGCGCGGAAAACCCGTTTTCCAGCGTCAAAGCCTGAAGCTCTCGGCACATCACTTCGAGCATCTGCGGGGTGCGAGTAGGGCTGCACGAAGCCGAGATGCCAAAGATACCGCTGTCCGTATAGCTGTGGTTGAATGCAATGCAGCTTTCTACCCAGCCGTGTTGGTTCAGCACATTGGTGTACAAGCGAGAGTACATGCCCTTTCCGGGGCCTCCGGCCGAGAACGAGCCGCCTCCGCCGAGCAACGTCTGCAGTGTTGCGAGAGCATAGATATCCGGTGACGAGATTGGGAGAGCCTCAAACGCAAGGTGGATATGGCTTAAACGAGGGTGGTTGGGGTTTGCAGGAGGTGGGATTGGAGGCAACGACAAGAATCCGCCAGTGTAGTGAGCCGGGCGGCGAAAGTCGAGTGTGGACAATTCGAGAGCGGAGGGATCAAGAACCTTTGCGGTTTCTTTGCGGGGTTCGGACGAGGATAGATTTTTCAGGAATGGGAGTTTTGTTAGAATGGACGACTGGGTCTTTTCCGTGTGCACGTTGCTGGACACATTAGCGGTTGGGGTGGATATAGGAATTGTGGGAAATTCGCCCTCCTTTTGGGCGGCCGGATCGCTTGAAAGCGTAGTCTCAATGCCTTTTCCGTTGAGGCTGGGTCCCTTATGCTGTGATTGCATGTCGCCAAAGTACTGCTCGGTCAACTTGACGGCATTCTCATGCGGAACACCAGCAAATGCAATCACCATGCGCTCCGGATTGAAAAACGCAGCCCGGTATTTTTCCACAACCGCCTTGTTGATCTCCGACAGTCGCTCCTCCGGGCATAATAGAGGATTGCCTAGCGTGTTATTCTTGAACGCGGCCATGTGAACAAGTTCAGGCAAGATAAGCTCGGGCTTGTTCCATATCTCGTTTATTTCATATTCGGCCGTTACCAACTGCTCCTCCACCTCCTTTTCTGTAATCAGGGGATCGCGAATAGTCTCAGCCAGCAAGCCGAGCGTCGTTGGAACCGCCGAGTTGAAGCTGGCCGACTGATACATTAACGATTCCCGAGACGAGGCGCATTGTATGTTGCCGCCCAGCGACTCCAGAGCTTCGAGCATTTCATCTCCGCTTTTCGATTTCGTTGACTTGAATGCAAGGCGGTCCATGATGTGGCTGACTCCGCGAATGCTATCGTCTTCGTATCGCGATCCAGCGTCGACGTACACGCCAACTCCCGAGAAAGGTCCTTGAAGAGATTCTGATGCAACACGGATGCCATTTGGTAGGGTTGTTATTTGATCGAATTCAGCGGGGTCCTGTATTTTGAATCCAAAATCATTTAGCAAATCCACACGCAAAATTGCAACGTAGTCAAGCGCACCTTTGCTATAGAATCCGCAGCGCTTGCGAACCGTCTGGTCACTGGTCGCTGGCCCTGAACAAGAGGCCCGACGGACTGAACAGTCCGCAGAGCTGATCGACGCATATTGCCCAAGGATATTGCGAGCCACAGGACGATGCAGTGAGAAAGGTGGGCGAAAAAGGGAAGCTCTCTGGGATCAGTTGTGACTGCTGGAATAGTTTTCCTTGCCGGCCGCAGCGGATCTCCGGCCAACCCCAGCCAGGTGCTTATCTAATCGGAGGGCAGCGTAAACACCTCAACCAGCATAATATATTATTCTTCAGTCGTTGATAAACATATAAATCTGTAGAGTTTTAAAAAATATATAAATAGCATTGGTATAAACTCAATATTCACACTCAGCCTGCCAAGCAAATTATGTTGAATGTATTACTAAATGTCTATGTCTAGCCCCATATAATCTAGACTTTAAACACCGAAGACAGGTCTAGAAGGAAAAGAAAAAAGAATAAACCGATAAAAAAAAACAAATCTAATGCTCCGCTGCCCATTGCCTGTATCCATCGAGACAACCTGCGTTTGCCACGCTAGCAGAAGTCTTGATATTCAAGCCGCAGAGAATCTGTTTCACCGCATTCTCGACCTTCTTCCCATTTGAAGTCAATGGGATTTCATTACCTGGGCAGACATCGATGATTCCCGGCACATGGCGTGCACTAAGCTCCTTGCGAATGGCAGCCTGGATCCTGCTTGTCAGGTCCTGAGAAATTCCACGACCGGGCGCAAAACTATCAGGTACGAGTTTCACAAAAAGTACCACAGTCTCGTCTGTATCGACGCCTTCACGTCTTCGTCCGATGCACAGAGAGTCGTCAATCTCGCTGGCAAAGTGCTTTAAGATGACATTATATATCTCTGCGCTTCCGAACCGTACTCCAGCCGGTTTTAATACGCCGTCGCTTCGCCCAAGCATCGTTAAGCCGCCTGTCTTGGGATTGACACGCAAAAAGTCACCGTGGTGCCATATCTTGGGTCCAAATGCATCAAAGTAACTCTTTCTATACTTCTCGCTGCCCTGGGGCCCTGGAGGCCAGAACATGACAGGCTGTGCTGGGAACGGTGTGGTACAGACCAAATCACCAGGCTCGTCAGAATCTGTTATGTCATTTCCTGCAAAATCAAATGTGGCCACAGCCATTCCTAGCCCACGACATTGAATTTCGCCCCGGTAAACGGGTAGAATTGGACAAGAAGCACCGAACAGAGAAATGATGTCGGTTCCTCCTGTGATGGATCCGAGCATAATGTCTGGGTGGAACGAAGAGTAAATATAATCAAAGGTAGAAGGCGCCAAAGGTGCTGCAGTACTGAAGACCGCCCGCAACGTCTTCAAGTGGACTGGCCGATGAGGATGGTTGCGCGGGTTCAAGGAGGCCTGCTCGATTATGGAAAGGTATTTTGCCGACGTCCCAAATTGTGTTATTCCGAGTTCGTCAATTAGTCTGGCCATGGCCATATCGCCTTTGCTATCTTCAATATCCAGTGGGCGAAAAGGGCTGCCGTCGTATACCACGATGGTAGCGCCACTAGAAAGGCCCGACACAAGCCAATGCCACATCATCCAAGAAGTCGTGGTGTAATAGAACAATCGGTCGCCGGGTCGGATATCACTATGGAGAACATGTTCTTTTTTATGTTGAAGGAGCGTTCCCAACGCGCCATGCACGATTGGCTTTGGAGCCCCTGTGGTGCCGGACGAGTAAAGGATGTATACTGGGTGGTCTGGATCCAGGTACTCAAATTTCAATGGCGCATCCTGATCCTTAAGTTCATTACAGAAGCTTGCATACGTTGATGCGGAACCGTTCAGAGGCTTCACTTTGTTCAGATCGAGTTCTGCGGTCTTCGTTGCCTCTAAAACCAGGACGCGCTCGAGGTCCGGCAGCCCTGCAACAATATCAACCACTTTCGACTCGGTGCCATGCACTTTTCCGTTGTACAGAGAGCCGTTGTCTGCAAACAAGATTTTTGGTTTGATTTGTGCAAGGCGCTCCAGAACAGCGTGAACGCCCGAATCCGGTGAGATGGCGGTCCAGAGAGCACCGATGGAAGTCGTCGCCAGCATGGCCACGACCGCGTTCACATGGTTGCCAACAAACCCGGCCACACGATCTCCAGTAACTATCCCGCTCTGTCTCATAGCATTGGCACATATCTGCACTCGTTCACGTAGCTCTCTCCACGAGACGAACTCGCGGTCTGACTCAGTTGCGCCGATGATAGCGATTGAGTCGTCTCCGGGACAGTTTTTGGGAAAGAGGAGGTTCTCGGCGAAATTCAGTGTGCTCCCCTCGAAGAACTGAGGTCTAGGGAAGAGTGGCACATTGGGGTCCAGGACCTTGATTGATGTCTTAGTTGTGTAGCAGCGCAAGCATCATTAGAGGTTCCATACCTTGGTGAATGGAGAATGTGCCTTGACCATTGTATAATGCCAAACCTCCTCCCAAAAAAGCGCTGGCTCCGATACACTCCATTTCCAGAGATCGTGGTAGTCTGCCAGTTGCAAACTGTATTTGCGATTGACCAGGTCTTTGAAATGGTGAATCTGCGTTCGCTCGGGCGCTGATGGCCGCCACAATTCTTTGGCCTCCTCCGGGCCTGCTCGCGGGGGGATCATTGTTTTAACTGTCAGAACTCAGTCCGGATGAATGGAAGTTCGTAGGAGATTTAACGGTATCATAATATTGTGAATAAATTTATTATTGTGTCGCCGATGCCCCAGGCCGCCGCTTGACGTGGGGAAGGTTCCAGGCTCGGGACTCGGCTACTTGCGGGCGTAACTTTGGTGTTCCGCAAACAAGCCGGGACGAAAGCGTCGCTGGCTGCAAAACACGGCGATTGGTATCAATTGATGTCCTGTATAAAGCTATTTACGATCTCCACGTAAAACGTGACGTCTGAATAGCCTGGAGAGAATGCAGATGCTGTGTAACGCCATTAGTCATGCGGTGCTGCAGCAGTGGTTCCAGCAGTTGTCGCTCTACTGCGTACTAATGTATGTCCCCTGTAACTGTATGGCCTTCTGGATGGACAAGGCTTGCACATTGCAGCATCACCTTAAAAGACTGTTAGTAATCGATGTGCTAGTAACTGGTGCATTGAAAACTGCTCTGTGTGATTAGTACGAGAACCCGTTTGCGGCATAATCCTGATGCATGAGGTCATTATTGACGCTCTGAGCAGTATAACAAGATAGGACGTAGTAAGCTAGCAAGATAACAGGCGAAAAGCGCCGATACAAATGGCAGCAAGAGCCAACAGCCAACAGGGCACTAAACATTAAATTGAGTAGAAAACAGTTAGTGTCGAGGGTGCAGGGAAAGGCCTGAGGCTCCGGAGGCAAGCGCAGCCTGACGCTAGGCCTGTCTGGGCCCAGCGCGGGCGATCCAGGGGCAATAAATTTTCAATTTTACGGCCGCCTGGTATTGTACGGAAATATTACTGTTGATATATGACAGTACGTAACTTACGCATAGTAATTGCACCAGTACACGCGCACTGTGTATCCGTATTCCACGTCCTCCCTGGTAACGCCCGGCTGCGCTCGAGCTCCCCGTAAGTTATGGCTCCGCCGCCGAATCAACTCATCTCCAACCACCTCTCTGTCTTCGTGCCAGGATCCTCTCCATCTCGTCGTCCGCCCCCTAAAATCACTATCTCTCTGGTGTCCTCGAGGTCGTTGTCCGGGAATCACTTCCGTCTGCGAGGAGAGTCTGAGCCGCCAGGGCTGTCCACCGTCTGGGCCTCCCGCGTGCCCTTGACCGCTTATCTGCCATACTTGGTTTTATCGGATTCATTCGGCCTGCGTCGTTGGGGAATGCGAGGGTATGTCCTTGAACTTCATCTGTCATCATTTGTCCGGCCATGCGCTGTCTTGGGTGACTTGCCAGTGTGCTGTCGCTTCGCATTGAAGTCTTTGGACTTGGACGTGTCAGGAGTTGGCTAACATTTCGAGAACAGGCGCCCCGATTCTTGCGACTCCTGAAATCTAGTTGTCAGAACTCGATGACTGGACCCGAGGTGGTGACAATATCGTTTTGATTTTTCAATCCAGCCCGATATCCTTGCGATGCCTCGTCGACCCTCGAGCCCTTTCTCCAGCAACTCCTCCCCTTCTAACAAGTCATCCGCGGAGAAGGGTGGCATTCCGATCAAAAACTCGACATCCAAGTCCAGTCGTATAACCCAATTCTTCTCGACGTCGCCCAAGTCAAAGGCTGAGCCACCGACTGCGCACGCCGCCCTTGTCGCAGCCAGTCGATCAACCCCTCCTCCAAACGCGGCCGTCCCAATCAGCTCGGCCTCGTTATCACTGCCGACAATATCGCTTTCGACGGCCACTGCCGATAGCCCCAATATGGACGAGCCACCGACTACCCTCTTCAAGCCTCCGTCGGCCGAGGAGACAAAACGACTGGCCAAGCAACATGCTCAGTTTGCTCCCCTCTCCCATCCAAGCCACAGACACACGAGCCGGCACCCAGGAGGGCACTTTCCCGAACCTATAATGGACGAACCACCGTATTATTACCTCTTGACAACCTATGTTAGTTATTTAATATTGATTGCTTTCGGTCACGTCCGAGACTTTTTCGGGAAGCGCTTCAAGGAGGCGGATTATCGGCACCTGAAGCCACGCAACGGATACGGGGCGTTGAATAGCGATTTCGACAACTTCTATGTCCGTCGACTCAAGCTGCGCATCAACGACTGCTTTGAGCGTCCAGTGACTGGGGTCCCGGGCCGTTATATTACTCTCATTGACCGCGCCACGGATGACTACAACCGGCACTTTTATTTCACGGGCACGACAACAGATACGCTCAACATGAGCTCGTACAACTACCTCGGATTCGCGCAGTCAGAAGGTCCCTGTGCCGATGCTGTGGAAGAGAACCTACGCAAGTACAGTATCAGCACTGCCAGTACCCGCGCCGAGGCCGGGACGACTGATCTCCATGTCGAAGTCGAAGACCTGGTAGCCAAGTTTGTGGGCAAGGAAGCATCGATGATCTTTTCCATGGGATTTGGCACAAATGCCAACGTATTCCCGGCATTGGTCAGCAAAGGGTGTTTGATCATTTCAGACGAGCTAAATCACGCTTCGATCCGTTTCGGTGCACGACTCTCAGGGGCATCGATTGGTATGTTCAAGCACAACGATATGAAGTCGCTGGAACGCAGACTCCGCGAAGCCATTTCACAAGGTCAGCCACGTACACACCGGCCCTGGAAGAAGATCCTGGTGGTTGTGGAAGGACTTTACTCTATGGAAGGATCGATGTGCAATTTACCAGGCCTGATTGCGCTCAAGCGAAAATACAAGTTCAACCTGTTTATTGACGAGGCCCACTCGATCGGTGCAGTTGGACCTCGCGGACGAGGTGTCTGCGATTATTTCGGCGTGGACACGGCCGAAGTAGACATTCTGATGGGCACAATGACCAAGTCGTTTGGCGCCAATGGAGGATATATTGCAGCTGACAAGGTTATGATCGATGCTCTCCGAGCGTCTAACGCCGGAGTAGTGTTTGGAGAGGCCCCAACGCCCCCGATCCTCACACAAATCATGACTTCTCTCCGCCTCATCAACGGCGATATCCTGCCAGGCCAGGGCGAAGAACGGCTACAGCGACTGGCCTTCAACTCTCGGTATGTCCGCCTCGGCCTGAAACGCCTCGGCTTCATCGTGTACGGACACGATGACTCGCCCATTATCCCCTTGCTCCTGTACAGCCCAGCCAAAATGCCCGCCTTTTCGCACGAGATGCTCAAACGCAAGATCTCCGTTGTCATCGTCGGCTACCCGGCTACACCGCTCGTCTCATCACGCGCGCGCTTCTGTGTCTCGGCAGCGCACAACAAGGAAGATCTTGACCGTCTACTGACAGCCTGCGACGAAATCGGCAATGTGCTCCAGCTCAAGTTCTCGACGGGCATCGCCGGCGGCGCCCTGCCGCCTCCAGAGGGTCTGACCCCGGACATGGAACAGGAATGGCATCGCCAACACCAGCGCGCCGGCAACGACAAACTCATCCCACCGCGATGGCGCATTGAAGATGTCATTCGCCGGGGCGTCCAAGATACGAAGCGGCCACTGATATAGAAAACCTTGAGTGTACAGGACCTTTCTTTCTTGCTTGTACATTCATTCGCTACAAACCTTTTCTGGTTTAATCCCCCGCTTTCGTCTTCTTTTTTCTTCTCTTCTTCTCTGGAGGCGGGTGTTCTCTCGTGTACAAAAGGGTGTTCCTCTTTTTTTTTAAAAAATTCTTTTATTTCCACCCCTTCGTGTGTTTGATTTGCTTACCCTCTGTCAAGACAAGAGACCCGTTTTGGAATTGGGAACGGACCTGATAAAGTAAACTCAAACTACGTACTATTCAATAATGCCACGCAAATGCAAATGAAAATGAACAATAGATGTTGAACTATAATTATAATTATTAATCGGACTGGAATGTTTACAAGTTGAACAGATATGTAGATATGTAAGACGTCTACTAGTGGGTTACTGAATTGACCATTTAACTGTTAATTGATATAATGATAAATCTGTTGATTGACAAATCCACTTCTAGATGCCATAAATATCGATACCAGTAGATCCGACGTGTAAAGTCTTGTCATGTATGTACATGTATACCCATAAAACCCGAAAAGAAAACTATAAGAAACCCAATTCTCACTCTAGAGAAGTGACAAAAAAAACAAAAATAAACCCTAGTCCAGCCCGCTCATCTATGCAAGATCAGTCATTGAATCGTTAATCCTCCGCAAAAAAAAAACAAATGTTGTCTATCAAACAGCGCCGTAGCCAGGTTGGCTGGCGTCAGGTGCATTCACCAACAACCCCTGTGTCTCGTTCGACTGGGTAGTCGATCGCGAGTTGTTCAGAAGCAATCTATTGAATTCAGTTGAAGGAACCCAACCGCGCATCCACCCGCTCACTCGTCTCCAGTTTCGACGGCGTAAATCCTGAGGACCCTCATCGATGGTGGCGGGATAATCGGCGTTTTCGCCGTATAACAAGAACTGTACGCCGACAAATGCATCCAGACTCAACACACCGGCCGCACCTAGGAAAAAGGGGAGGGCGAGAGAGACCCATTCCTCGCGGTTATTGCCCTCGGCATCAGCCCAACCGCCTCCGCCGTAAGCGGGGAAGTCGTACCAGGCGTTGGGGTTGGTGAGGAGAGACGCAGAGTAGAAAAAGTTGCCGCAAAAGGCAGCCATGAAGAGAAGCGGCGAAAGGCCCGCAGTGCTTTTGCGGACATAGTTCTTGTAAAGCTGAGGCAGGCGAGAGCCGAGGTAGAGAATGGTCGACATCCAGGAGAGAATCCGGCCGGCAGTCTCGATGTCGAGTTCATGGGATGACGCCCGGGTTTGAGTCGTGTCAGTCGGAGACGCATTTGTCAACACGGCACAGAGCATAGACGTGAGGATGATGGTCTTGGGCGAGACTCCCAGAGGAAGACTACTGCTCGGGCGGGCCTCGCGGCTGGCACGCTGTTTGTTGGATTTCTCTGAATAAGACGGCGAGTAGAACTGCGGAGATTCGGGACCCTGCTTCTTCGGGAGGCCCACATCCTTGGGCTCGGACGGAGGCATAAGATGAGTCGGCTTAGGGTGCCCGGCCGAGTTGGGATATACTCGAACGCCCTCCAAGATAGGACCGTTATCCTCGTCAAAAGAGTCGTCGAACCTTAGGCCACCCTTCCCTTTGCTCACTTTCTTGACATAAGTGTACCAGTAATACTGAAACACAAGCACGACGTCAACGAAGACGTAGTACGAAGCAATTGTAACCTGCCATGACGCCTGGCGAGTAAACAGTGCACCGACCAGATTCGTCGTATCACCGAGACACCACTCCACGAGGAAAAAGGCTGACAGGCCGGCAGTCGACTGGATCTTATAGTTTTTGTATATTTGCGGCAGCTGAGCGAACAGCCAGGAGACGATACTCAGACAGCCGAGAATCGAGGATATCAGACCGAGGGTGCTGGGGATGCATATGTGGAATGTGGATGAGACCCAAACGAGGAACTCGGACGAGGGCTCGCAGTGCGGTGGGAGCGAGTGCCCGGACAGAAAGGACATGGTCCTTCGTCTCTCAATGCGCAAGAATATCGGCCGTGTAGACGGACAGTCGAAGCCAGAGGGATGTGTGTATGTATGAAATTGGTCTGGGATTGCAGAAACGAGGCCGGGGTAACGATTAAATAATATTATATATCTGGTGACTCAGTGGACGGACAGTGGAGCGTAGGGTATCAGTGGAGCGCGCGTGACAGGACGTTATCGGAAGCTGGGCACGCGCTAGTTGGTGATAATCGTGATAGTATTTGTAACACGACGGCCACGAGGTTCACTGGAAAAACTGAGCGCAATGGTGGTCTGTATACTGATGAGAAGAGGCCAGCGAGAGAGGAAGAGAAAAAACGAAGAGAAGGAGAAGCGCAGCAGCGACACAAGAAGGAAAGAACCCTCGATCTGATGCGGCAGGAACGGGGCGGGCTGAGATAAGGCCGCCGTGGGCGCTGGTTGGCCCGCCGCACCCCGCCCGGCGGATCGCGCATAAGTCAGCCGATCGCGGGGATCCGCACTTTCTCGTCTTGACTTGTTAAGTTCACTGCACGATACGACGTGTTGCGCTGCTATTAGCAGCCAACAACGCGATAAGCTGCACCCTCTCTGCTGCTTCATTTGTGGGGTGGGCTGTGCTGCGACTGACTGGATGCACGCTCGCTCCGACCTCGGCTGCCGCGGCTGATCTGCGCTGCCCTTACTTAGGCAGGGGAATAAATAATCATTACGGCCGTCACAAAAAGGCTGAGCTGAAAAGTCCCATTATTGCTATATACATCTGCAACTACGGAGTACTCCATGCATCTTTATGGGCACTACAGCACCGACCCCATACTGACCGCGCAAATCGCAGCCACCACTAGGCTGGTCCACGGCGCCTCCAGCTGGCCCGCGCTACTGTGTCCCCCGAGGATATCGTAGGCGTCTCCCACCCCGCCAAATCCCTTGGCGTCCGGATTGGACGTCGGGCTGGAACTCGATGTAGTCGCACTTGTCGTTCTGTCTGCCTGCTGGGCCGTTGTTGTATCCACTGTAGTGGTCGAACTGGCGGGCGTTGTTGTCGATGTGGAAGAAGAGGAAAAGAACGAGGCAGATGTTGTCGACTGAGTAGCCTCCGTCGATACAGGCGCTGGAACCGTCGCAGTTATCGGCTGAATGGTATGTGTATCTGCACTCCTGTGCGGTGCTTCCGTTGTCTGCGACGTCGACGTTGATGTCGATGTCGATGTCTTTGCTGATTCCGCACCGCCGTCGCACACGGTAGAAGGCCCCTCGCCCGCGAGGAATCTTCCGAGCAGAGAATGAATGCTGGCGTCGACATCCGCGCATTCTGCTTGTACTTCTGCATCAATGACGTTCAGTCCTGCGTAGCACAGCGGCGAGCAGCCGCTGCCCGAGAAATCCGTGCGTTTGCATTCCGGTATCTCTTTGTTCCAGATTGAGAAGCAGGTATTGGGGACGTTGGTGATCTTCTCGTACTGCGAGAGGGAAACTGACGCGACGGTGCCGGCCCATAGCAAAAGAAGTAGCCGGCTGCGATTCAACATGATTGAGTCTTTCGCGGAGAATAAGAAGATAAAAGCACAGTCGGTGTGTCTCAGACGTAGGAACGACAAGTTTCAGTCTGCCAGCGACAGGTCGTCAAGTAAACTGATTAACTCGAACAACGGCACAATAATAGCGATTATATCCAGGCAAGTCACAGCGATTCATCAACTGATAATACCAGCAGTTGAATTTCACAGCGAAAAATAAAATAGTAAAGTAAGATGGATCAACAATTCAAAAGTCGAAAGGTGTATGTAGCAAGTCAAGTTCAATTCCCCAACCTCCAGCTATACCTTACTCTCTACCACCTCGACGAAGGGGTTCAAACGTCCATGACGCTCGTTTCAGGGTAGCAAATCATTTACCTCTCTAGGATGTCTTTCCTAGTTCGCTATCCAAAACCTCCTAAAAAGCGCCGCCAAGCGCTCTCTCCCTTGCGTTGCCCTTGGCAAAGTCGGGCGACGCGAACCAATCGATTGGTTTCGGGGTAATAAATACTGAAACTCCTAGCGTCGAGTTCTCCTTGTTACAGGGCGTAGTCTGCGACTGTAGCAAATTAATACAGTGGCTGGAGAGAGAGAAATGCGATAAATGCGATTTTGTGGTTACGGTACTTGTAAGTTAGGGTTATTTTTAGATGCGTTGACGCCGGGAAGAGAGACCGGTGTTGCAAGTCGGCGCGTAGAGGTTTCCATAGTTACATGTAAATCACAATTAATTATTTAGGTAAATCTTTGAAAATACCAGCAGAAGACTACATGTATGACATATCAGTTGGCGCCTGGGTGCATTTTCGGATTTACTACGTCTACGAACATTGAATGTACTTGGTGGTGTCGACTATATATATAATAGTCGTGGTTAACATTTTGAATGCACTGCATAAAAGACAACATCAATATCAATGAATTTGAAAAGCGAACTGCAACACTGAACATAGAAAATACTACAAAAAACTAAAATCAATTGTTGGTATATTGCTTCTCTCCTTTAAATAACAGTAGTTAACATGTAGTAATGTATCAATTGATATAAACGGCACATGACATCGGGAACGTTGATACAATGTTTCGAATGTTATGCTGGTATAGCTATCAATTGATATCACAACATTGAATTATTCATATCGGCAAGCTATTGGAATGCCCCCAACAGTCAATGCCTCAAGTGCTATTATGTCGTTTAAGGCAATTTGGTTCGCATTTAAGTGTTTACTCATTTCAGCTTTAAGGTTGAGATTGTATGTTCTTACATATATACCTTCATACATGTAATTGAGTCTAATATAAGATTTGCTAATCAGGGAAGCGAATAGATCTACGATCTGTCTGAGGACAATTGCCTATGACCAAAAGGTTTTGATATACATGTACCCAGTCTCACGTAAAAAAAAGTATCAGCCAACTTCAAACATTGAAACATTCAGAGGAGAAAGTCTCCGTTAGTTCTATTCAACAGGTTGGTATAGTATGGCTGAAAGTTTAGCCAACCGCGATGCCGAGCCCCAGAACGTTCTGCTGAATACGCTTTGCCATAGACGGTATGCGCATGACAGACGGCATTAACCCAAGGATGGGCTTTGTGGATCTCCGAATCAAATGCAAATCTTGCAGCATTGACGGCTTGGTTGCCAACAATGATTTCGGCGTCTTCATTGACACACACCAGATCAGACACACGCATGTCAGCAAAATGCGTAGCCAATCTACACATAAATGGTCAGTTGAAGAGTCATACCACGAAGGGAAACTTATGACTAACGGATTGATCCAAAATAGCTCCGGGTTAATAGGATCACGCAGAGACATGTGGTTTCAGTCATACATAGTCGACTCTGTCGCAAAACTTTCCGAGTGTGGTAGGAGGGCTTGGATATGACCGCACCGCAACGTATCTCTTGACAGCACCTCCTTTTGTTCTCGCCGTGATCTGCATGCTCGCCAATGGGTTTCACTCTGATCGCACTCAGGAGCGATTCTACCATATCATCGGAGCCCTGTTCTTCACCCTCGTAGCCAACATCATTGCCGTCTCGACCGTCAACACCGCCGCGCGATACGTGGCTCTGATGCTCTTACCGCCGTCAATCTATAGCTCTGTCGTGGCCACCTTGTCGTGGATCACAGGCTCCTTGTCTCAGCCAGCAGCGAAGCGCGCCAGTGCTATTGCGCTGATCAATGCTGTGGCCAACACTCCAAAGATCTGGTGCTCATACCTGTATCGCAGCGAGCCCCGGTTCCTGGCGGCGTTCATTACAAACATCGCTGCCACGGGGGCGACTATTTTGTTAGCAACAGTGACATATCTCTACTTGCGACGGCAGAATGCTAGACTGGACCAGGGCGAGGATGTTGGAGAACATGGACCGACAAACGCCCAGATTGCTGTCGGTTTCCGCTATACTCTGCAGGAAAGGGGGAAGAAACGGTTTGAAACTGGAAAATAAACGTACCAGCTGACATGCAGTGCTATACATTGGTCTAGATGGACTCAACCACCTCTATTCGAGGCAGCTCCACATCTCTGTTATGTATACCGTATACACATGTGTTGTCCCTGTTTTCCGGTTAGATCAGCAAAAAGAGAAAAAGATAAAAGAAAAGAAAAGAAAAGAAAAGAAAAACCAAATTTCATTGAATTAAAACAACCAAACCATCAACAAAGAAGTACGCGCTTATCTGAACGAGTTTCCAAGAATAAAGCTAAGCACAAGTCCCAGATATCAACCGGTTCTCATCCAAGAACCCTATTACACCAGGCAATATCCCTGTACAAACATTTGTCCGAGAGAAAACAATATCTACAGCATTAACCGAGCTCAAAACCATATACACAGTCAGCTAGGGAGCTGACGTGTCTAATGATGGTGGTGGTGATGATGCTTCCTGCTCCCACCCGACGAAGACGAAGACGAAGAACTACTGCTGCTGCTCGAGTGGCTCCGGCGACGACTATGGCGACGACGATGTTTTTCATGCTTGCGGTGCTTCTTTTTCTCCTTGGGGTCGTCCGACAGCTTGTTCTGGAGCATGTTTCCGGCAATTGCGCCGCCTATTGTGCCCAGGAATCCATGGTTCACCTGGTGTCCCGCGGCGAAGCCGGCCGCACCGCCGAGCACAGTGCCTGCCACACCACGCTCTTCACCATTTGCGTCTGGGCCGCCTGGTGGTGCGCCGCCGGGTGGGCCTTGCTGATGTTGGGACGATGGCCCGGTATTGCTATAGAACAGTGAGAACATGTTCTTACAGAAAGCGCGGTTTTCTTTCCGGCAAAGATATAGGAAAGCTTACTAGTAGTCAGCCGCAGCGCCTTGTCGGGCCCCCTCCTGGTACGGCGGGTACTGCCCCGCGGCATGGCCTTGACCAGGGGGATACTGGCCATGAGGTGGAGGGCCTTGCTGGTAGCCACCGCCATATCCAACGGGTTCCTTGGGCGGATGAGGGGGAGGGTTTTGCTGGCCGTATGGCGGCGGGGCATCACCACCGTAATACTGTCCTCCTTGCGGGGGATATCCTTGCTGGTATCCTCCGGGAGGGCCCTGGTTGTAGTACTGATCGGACATGGCGACAGTTATTTGGTGACGATACAGGCGATAAAAGAAAGGAAGAAGTTTGGAAGAGGACAACAAATCTTCGAATGTTGTTGTTGACACGAAAAAGGCCCCGCGGAGAAGGAGCTAGAGGAGGGATGATATCATGGGGCTTGAGCTCGGGGTCGGGCTCAGCTGTCTCGGTCTCGTGGCTTCTAAGTTATTAGCGTGGCGCCGATCGTCATTTTATTGCATCTGGATTACCCTATTGGGAAAAATGGACGGTTTACATCAAACAATAATAGAAACAGCAATAGGCTAAACATCTGCATTGGATCGATCGATCTCATATAGACAAGGGTATTTCGAAATCGAATAACAGTCCAACAATGGCATACAAAGTGCGAAAAAGAAACAGGGCCGGCTGTGTCATGTATATCACTCAAACAAAACAACCCCTCCATGTTGTAATTAATATGGAGAGCAAGGCAAAGCGCAGCATGCGCTATGTGAACGAAGAAAGAAAAGGAAAAGAACAGCAAGCGAGCGAAGGCACCAGGTGTGTATTCCGAGTCATCACAAAATGGCTCATTGCTTATTCTTCATAATGTATGTTGTATAGCATTTGAAAATCACAACTTAGGCATGCTTGGCAGCACCAGGCATGCTATTTCTGTGTATATATTGGAATATTCCCGACACAAACAGACCAAGCTTCAAATCTTGTTGTTAGAGCGTCGGTCGGATTTTCGAGTCACCCAGCCAGAGAGCAAATCATCCAGCTGTCCCGTCATCTCCTTGAGGCGTTTGCTTTCGTGCTTGAATAGGCTGCCTGTGATCGGGTGATCAGGACCCGCAGGTTGCACATTGGAGTTGTCGTGGACGATAATGAGTAGGTCTTTGATGTCGCTTCCGTCCTCAAGATACGAACGCAAGCCCGAGTCGCTCCATGTCGCCGTAGCTGTGGACGAGACAGTAGACACCGGTGTCGCCTCATCCGCTTTACCTTCAGCAGCATCGATCAGTTCAGGAGATGAACGCTCAGACGATAGCGGTGACACAGAACGCTCCTCGGGAGAAGACGTGTCCACCGTCAATCCGGGCGGTTGAATACGCGTTGGTGAAACGTCTACCGGAGACTCCGATAGGCTTCGACGATTCTCTCGGGTACCATTTTGTTGTTGTTGCAGCTGCAGCGGTTGTGGTTGTGGCGGTTTCTGCTGCGGCGCTGGCTGGGCTGGTTGTTGCGACAGTTGCGGCGATTGTTGTTGTTGTAGTTGTGGTGAGTGCTTTATTGGAACTATCTCGTCAACCTCATCCTCGTCCTCGTAGAGAGTAGACTGCCATTGCTTGGGCGAAGCTAGGCTAGATGGTTTCGCAGGAGACGAAGTCTCGCTTCCTTGAGTTCGCTGTTCGAAAGGCGACGAATTTGTTTCGTGAGAAGACCGCAGTTGGAGTGGCGCCACAACTCCTGTCCCCGAAGGTGAAATAACCCGTCGAATCGAAGGACCATGATCTTCTTTGACAGGAGACGTAGGTATGCTCGAAGATGTGTCCTGGCTGGTGCGTGGTTGCTGAGTTCCTGTAACAAAGTCCGCTGGCGGTTGTTTTTGCAATTTACTCGTCTGTCTCTGCATTGCCTGGGGTTTGGCGTTACTAGCATCACGCAAGGATTCCGACGACATTTTAGATTGTGTAGAAACAGGTGATAACTCTTCCGGTGTCTTTTCAGATTCATCTCCGTCATCTTCTGAAGTTCTACCCTTCTTGTCTTTCCGTTTGAACAGGCCGCTAAGCATTCCGGGCTTTTTATCTTTGCGTTTGGACTTTTCTCCAGAAGATAGCGACTTTTCAAGTGATTCCAGACTTGCACGTCCCTGGAAAGAGTTAGCAGTTAGCATGTGGTCAAGATTATCAGAGACAAAGCCTACCTCTAGTGGTTCGGTTTTGACCACACTGTTACCCGAGTCGTCTCGAAGAAGATTCGGGGTAAGAGAGATCTTCTTGGGTTCGGCAGTGTCATCCTTGAAGAAAGAATCTGTGTTTCGCAGTGTACCATTCCTCGACCGACTGACATTTTCGCTTGGTCGATCCAGTGATTCATCGCTCGGGCGAGGCTTGTCTAAGCTTGAACGGTCGGCTTGAATTTCTTCGTTGTCGACCTTGGGCGCTTTCTCTTTATTAGACTTCGGCTTCAGAGGTTCCACAACAATGTCTTCATCATGGATTTCGTCGTGGATAGTCTCAGGCTCAGCTCGACTGCCCCCTTCTTCATCACCCACATCCTCGCCCTCGCCCTCCTCTTCTTCTTCCTCGGTGGAGTAATCGATGTCAGACGCTTCAAAGAACGTGGGCGACGCGAAAGTGACGGTTTTGGCGTTACGGCGGCGCATAGCTTTTTTGAGGGGATTCTTGGATTTCTCCGGGTTATCCCCTAGCATCATAGAAGAAAGCTGTATAGAGATTAGTAACAAGCAACCAGCAACCAACATGTCAGGTAGACACCTACATCCACATTCCGGTGCTTGTTCAATCTTGCCAGTCTTTCCGTAGGCGTTTCAATGTGTTCGGCAGGCAAATATCCTTTCAGATGTTAAACAAGAACTAAGCGGTTAGAAAAATCAATCTCACCAATGCTACCATCCTTTACAACCCGGACAAGCCACCAGTAACTGTTGCTATCATCGAGAAGAACCATGGTGTCGCCTTTGGAGGCATTGGCTTGGCCTTCGACGG
The DNA here is from genome assembly GCA_037040535.1 of Talaromyces sp. P118-02. Lineage (NCBI taxonomy): Eukaryota > Fungi > Ascomycota > Eurotiomycetes > Eurotiales > Trichocomaceae > Talaromyces > Talaromyces sp. P118-02. Next base: position 283,173 of record JAXQGY010000928.1, read on the forward strand.
TTGCGACGAATGTGTGCAGTGCGTAAACAAACTCGAAGTCAATGTCCTCTATAGGGCCATCAGTAAATATTCACCATGCGTAGTGTATTCCGAACATACCGTCGTCAATGGACGGAGACGACGAGATCTTGTCCATCATATCATCGTCCAGTAGGTCATCGTCCTCATCACCATCCATATTCCCCTCGCCCCCAGATTCATAATGCCCATTTTCACCGTCGCGAGTGCCCGAAAGCTCAGCCACCAGGTCCTCGGCCTCGTCATAGGCTATCTCAATCTGGCTGGGCTCATCGTCATCGTCAAAGTGGTCTAAAGAAACTCGAGGGCTGGTTTGTAGATCCCCCTTGGTCTGTTGCTCAGCGTGACGCAACGACTGATTGTGATGTGAAGAACCGTTACGGGCCCCATGCGAACCGTGGTCTTTCGCCGACGGGGCATGTTGATCTTGCAGGTCGATGGTATCTAGAAATTTCATGTGTTAGTATTGTGCGCAAATCAGCCAGTAAAAAAATCACAAACCGGCCCTAATTATTTGAGGCCTCGGCATCTCTGCGACTTTGAAAGAGAGAGCGGTTTCCCCAACATCAAACAATCAAATTTGTAAACCCGGTCCGGCTGATACCGTTTCGCCAGGTCACAGGCATAGATCACGATAAATTGAGCCGGCGAGTTGAAAGAGTGTAATTCGCTTGAGTCGAATTGAATTGCAAGAAACCCGTTTGTCTCTGTCTGGTTCGTGGCTTCGTGGAAAAAAGGCGAGATGAATCGCGGCGGAGAGGGGGTCGCTTAACACACCACGTAGCAAAATAAAAGGAATGGAAGCCGGTAGCACACTGTGCCGCCGTACTCAATTAAATGAAAAAAGGCCAAAAATCGGAGGCTTGCCCCGGCCGTGCTGTAAAGTGTAGACACTGGGGACAGGTAATACAAAAGTACGTCGCCTGGTCACCGCTTGGCCCTTGCCGTGATAATGAAAAAGGGGGCTTTGGTGGTGGTTGCCGTGTTGGTGCGGCAAGCGCCCGTTGCGCGCGGCTGTCGGCTATCCTAGTCTGTGGTTGGTCTGTTAGGTCGAGTCTTCTCCGCACGGTTGCCAGTGGGCTTTCCGTGTTTTTATTGGTCAGTATTCCGCCTCATGCCAATCTGGGGCTAGTCTCCAGATCGCCGCGGGTAGCGCGGTTCGGGTGAGGCCGGTGTTGGCCAAGACAGATCGGGAAGTCATGTGATATGCGGGCTCAGCAGTGGTGAGTCAGCAGCGGTGACCCAACTGGGCGCCGTCGGCGCCACCATGCCCAAATCGGGACTAGTGCCTCCGAGCGACGGTACCGTACGGGCGGCGAGCTCTGTTCTTGCTTTCCATTGGCTGAGAATGGAATGCGCCCCACTCCTTGTTCACTCTCGGCGTTCCTTTCGTACTTACTCAATCCAATTAATAACCGCCTCTCTTTTTTTTGGTGTCGCCCCTCCTCTTCTTCCAACAGCAACTGTTCATCTGGACTCGTTCTCGCTCGATACTACGTTTCATCGCTTCATCTCGCCTCGTTACACGCAAGTCCTTCGAACTTCCTCCGTCCATTTTTTCCACAAGGACGAGAACTCATGATATTTATTTCCCCGGTCTCTACAACAACGACGTCATCCACGGGCTCCACACGTTGTTGACAGCTTTTCGTCGTGGCTCTTTGCTAAGCGTCTTTCAAAGAAAAACCGTGCTCGAAATCATTAGTTGCTGCCGGAATCGCCTCGGGTATGACATGCGGACGCCTCTCGGAGACCTCCTTCCGCATTAAAACCAGCATACCGGGGGCATGGCTTTTGCTGAGCGAGAATCGTTTGCAGGGTTGAAAATCGATACGATCTTTACGCGAAGCCAGTCTCCTAGCCCCGTCCGTAACCATCGCGAAAACAATGACAAGCAAAGGCAGGCGAAGGAGGACAATGCCGCCACCAGGCAATGGCAGGACGGAGAGCAAAATGTGATGGATGAGCTGCATACGGAGACTCCACCTATGGCCGTCCCCCGTCCTGATGATCATCAATTCAAGTCTGACATGAGCTATTCACACAAACCAGAAGAAGCATATTCATCGCCTTTCGACGGCTTCCTTCGCGAACACAAACCACTGGTCAATCATAATTTGAAGGACGGTCTGGATTCAAGTTACCGCGATGAACACGATATTTCTCCTCGGGGCTTTGGCTCTCGCGATCCTGCTTATGATCAACTACAATCGCGGTTATCTAATTTGCGTACAATGCAAATTCAAGACGACGGAGATCACGGTACGGATGGACTACCTACTAAGCAAGAGCGCAGCAGGCAGCGCCCGTTCCCGGCTGGCACCGGGCTTTCTTTCATCCCCAGGAGAAATAACGACCAGTCACCGGGCTTAGATATTGACCGGCCGACTTCGCTGACTTCGGTATCTACAATGTCTCCGTTGGAAGAAGTAAGGACGCCGTCTGATTGCCCCAGAGAGCGTTATCCCAGAGAAGGCATGAAAGACGTGCTCCTCTCGCCACTGTCGTCGTCTCCGCTTGTACATCGAGCCGCTTCTCTCGACGACCCTAACCTCTGGTCTATGGCCGCTGGATCTTACGGAAACAAGGCCAGAAGTTACACCGTTGAGGGAAACAATGGCTGGCGACAATTAATGCACCAGCGTTCGCGCAAGTCAACAGGGTCTAGTGCCAAGTCGCCTGCCAGTACTTTCTTATCCATGTGGAGTTCGCCCGAAGAGACCGTAACTTCTCAACCAGACGACGAAGGTCAAATGGTTGGAACGGATTATGTTATTGGCAAACAAATCGGACATGGTGGTTTCAGTACGGTGAAAGAGGCTTATAAAGTGGAAAAGAACGGGAATACGCGTCGCCTAGCAGTGAAGATTGTGAGGAAGCTTGTTTCTGGTAGAAGTGAGCGCGAAAATGACCAGGTTCAAGCCGAATTTGATCATGAAGTTCGTATCTGGCGGCAGCTGAACTACAATCATATACTCTCCCTCGAAGCAGTATATGAAACTGACTACGCCACTTTCTGTTTCACCAAGCTTGCTATCGGCGGAACGCTCTTTGACTTGGTGAAAGCAAACCGTCAAGGGCTAGACTTAAATCTGGCGAAAAAATATTGCTTCGAGCTGGCTTCGGCAATACGTTATTTGCATCAGGACATGCGAGTCGTTCATCGCGATATCAAGCTAGAGAATTGCTTACTTGACCCTTTTAGATCCGAGGATGGTAGTGAGACAGCCAAACTTGTCCTCTGTGACTTTGGCATGGCAGAATGGATGACAACGGATACTAATGAAGAGCCTTTGGACTCGTACGACAATCCTGCCGACCGGCCTCCACCACAGAACATTGGTCCTAGTGGATCTAGTACAAGTGTCGCAGGAAGTTTGGAGTATGCATCGCCAGAGCTTCTTCTGTCATCGGCTGGCATGGTAGACCCCGTTGTCGATATGTGGGCCTTTGGCGTTGTTGTCTACGCGGCAGTTGTTGGCTCTCGTCCTTTCCAGGACAGTTTCGGGCCACGAACACATTCCAACATTATCAAAGGAGAATGGGACGAGAGCGCGGTTCTCGCAGGGAACGTGGACGATAAGAACCGCCATGAGGTTTTGGATCTGATTCGCCACTGTCTGGATATGGACTTGAATAGACGATGGACGATTAGACAAGTTCTGGACTGTGCCTGGTTCAGAGACTTATCTCAGGCGTCCATTGAGGCTTTGAATGAATCCACCTGGAGATTCTAAAGTTAAACAGGAGGAAATACCGGCTTCCATCTGGTACATCACATAGATTGTTGATGCAACATGGGACTTTTCCATTACCCAGTGTTGGGTAATTTTTATGCGACATGGATTTACGACTTTTTTGGAGTTATGGGACAACATTCGGCGGCTTTGGCTTGACAAGGATCGATTTGGGCGGGATGGGTTAGTTTGCATTCACTCGAGCATGCATGAACACGGCGGCAGTCGATGATACCCATTGTCCATCTTAATGATCTTAGCAGTGTTTTTACGAGCCGACGATTTCCGGGTTTATTTGTTTGTTTGTATTATGTGACGGGATGACGGTAGCAAGCACGGCGTTGGTCATCTCTCATCTCTCTCACTCTCGCTCTCGCTCTCTGCTCTGGTTTTTCGGCATGTTCTACGCATTTCGGTATGATCTCCTAAATTGATTATGAGTATGGTTTTGATTTTGATTTTATTGTTGCGCTGAACGACCTGATATGTACTATTATTTGATACCTCTTGTTGCCTGATTATGTGTAAAATGATGTAGTTGATACTCAATTTATCCTTTTTTTTTTTTTTTTTTTTTTTTTTTTTTTTTTTTAATTCTTCAATTTTCAAAAATGCCAATATCAATTGGTCACCGGTACTTTGAATGTCCATGTCAATATGTATTAGCAGATAAAGGAAATTGTTCTTACACCTAACGAAGCAATAAATGTACTATACATGATTCTAAAAAACAATTCATCTTCCTTGATGAGGAAAGAAACAAGACTACCACAATCTGTTCGGTCCCAACACCTTCTCCTTCTTGACACCAGCCGTCGACTTTCTCTCGACAGGCGAACGGAAGAACAAACTGGGGCCCTCGTTGGGCTGTAACAAATGACTCAAATATCCACGGTGCGCAGGGTCACGATAATACTCAATATCTTTTCGCTTCGTCGGGTCTGGCAGCCGATACACAAAATCGCCCCTGGCCAAGATCTTGGCCTCTTCAAACTCTCCCAGGCATTTTGTCAGAAACTCGCTACCGCTTTTCTCTGCCCATTGCGTTGAGTAGTATGGATGTGTCTGGTGTTTGAGAATGCGCGCGATTGAAGCAGGAGTATAAAAGCGCGTGGTGATAGATCCGCCGGCGGCCTCGACGGCGGCAATGGCGTCGGCCGAGGCGCGAGATACGACCAGGTGGATGGGCTGTTTGAGAGCGGTTTCCTTGCCTCGTCCGAGCAGTTTGACGCCTTCCTTGATGCCGCCGACGCAGTTTGAAAAGTGAAGTTCGCGCAGGGTGATGGGGTATTTGGGGTCGAGGCGGCCTTGGTCAATCCATTCTTGGATGCGTTCTAGGTTGACGGTGACGAGGTCAATAGCGAAGCTGAGAAATATTTAGTCAGTATTCCAACATTCAATTGCCTAGGAAAACGCTTAGAAAGGAATAGGCAAGCGTACATATTTTCCTCCCCCCTCTCTCCGTGCACAATCCTCTCTGGCGTCTGACCACCATTGAAGCCCGCAGGCACTTTTCCGTGCTGCTTTTGACCCTTGTGACCACGACCAGCTGTTTTACCCTTTCCCGAAGCAGGACCGCGACCCTTGCGGATTCTCTTGTTGTATGCACCGGGGTTATCGGAGAGCGACGAAAGGATGCTTGCATGCCGAATTTGTTGCTGCTGCTGCTGGAGCTGGATTTGCGGAACGAGAAACGACAAGGGGGAGTATGAGCCGGAGCTGAGAGACAGCTGGGACAGTCGCCCCGATAGAGTCGGGAGTCGCGCAGCCATCGTTGCGGCGTGTTGGGATGTCGTTTGTCTTTTTGCGGACTTGACTAGACTTTGGGAGAGAGGTGTTTTTGGGCGGAATTAGTGTTTCGCCGGGGGCCCGAACTAGTACGGCGAAGAGACGAGTGAACAAGCAATAAGCATGGTCAGTAATTAATTACTTTTACAAAGGAATAAAGTCATGAGAAGCGTTTGAGGAATTCAATTGAAATTTTTTTATAACCATTAGCACAAATCATGGCCAGACAGTCCTGCCGTGCATACTACGTCCAGGGGATGCCTCTGATCTTGGAATCTTATCAATTGAGAAGAAAAATATAAAACTAGAATTGTTCCGATAACATAGCCAAATAGATAAAAATAGCTGTAAAATAAAACCGCAGTGTACAGGCCTGGTGAGTGAAGATACATGTAGTCGACTTTTATGATTTAGAACGGGTTGACCCTTTAGCCTTGAGTGGACAGACACTGGACTTAACACCCACATCCAGCTCAACTGGTGCTGGTGATCTGCCAGCTGCGAGCGGCTCATGGACCAGCCAGAAGAAGACAATCGAATATAACATCAGTACTCAACACGCCTAATCAATGGAAAATGGTGGGACCAGCCCGCCACCCGCCGGCGCCACCGCGATGAGCGATGCTCAACAAATCGCTGGCAGAGCGCGCTCCGGCAGCGCAAGCAGCGGCCACAAGCGCACGCTGTCTGGCACGCTCATGTCGAAACTCTCGTTCTTACGGATGAGCCAGGCTCCTGATGGCGATGCATCGCTTTCTCCCAAACGCCACCACCACCGATCCGACGACGTGCGCGAAGACGGGGACAACAGCACCCCTACCACCACCGGCGATGATACTCCTATCGGTAGCAGCGAGGGCCCACGAGCAAGCGCTGGGCAGGCCATGGCCACGGCGATACAGCAGAGAAGAATGCGGCGGCGGAGGGGTTCGTTACGAAAGACTGCGCTGCTGGGGACTCGCCTGGAACTGAAGGAAAAGCGGAGCAACAATAATGCCAGTACTGCAAGGAGTGAAGCCAGTTATGGGAATCGTCATCATCACGACTTTGACCAAGGCGACTCGGTTTTCAGCCCGGAGATAGCACCGGCAGATGATGAGCAAACACCACGAGCAACGAATAAAAACACCAAGCCGACTCCCTCATACTGGCCGCGGTCGTTGATGATGAGGGGCGCCAATTCAAGTTCCTTGACGGCGCCTGCTCACCAACAGCAGCAGCAGCAACAACAAAATCTCCAGCAGCCTGCTACTCGAACCAGTCTGATCAGCGACACTACAGACGACGACGAAGATGACCTTTCGATATCCGCGTTCAAGAACGAATCATCAACCAGCAGCAAGCTGCGCCCTGCGTCAGTCAGCAGCAGTGGCAGCGCCCTGCCACCACCCATGGCAACCCCTTCCTCGAGCGCCGATTCGTACTTTGGCCTGCGCCGCAAGCCTGCAGCCACCGCAGCCGACTCAATGGCGCTTCAGATCCACCGCGCCCGGTCGCCGCTGGCCACGCATTCAACCATCGACATGGCAAACCACGTCGTCGTCGACGGCGGTGGATGGGACTACTCTGAAACCGAATGGTGGGGGTGGATTATCCTGTTCGTCACCTGGCTCGTCTTTGTGGTGGGCATGGGCAGCTCCTTTGGTGTCTGGAGCTGGGCTTGGGATGTCGGCGAGACTCCCTACGCGCCGCCCGAGTTGGAAGATGATCCGACGCTGCCGATAGTCGGTTACTATCCAGCGCTGCTGGTGCTCACGGCTGTCATGGCGTGGGTGTGGGTGGTGGTCGCCTGGGTTGGGATGAAGTACTTTAAACATGCGAATATATCGGGTGACGATGGTTAGTCAAGAAGGTTAAGCTTTTAGATTTTGTATTATACGTTTTGAATATGCATTTAATAGAGATACCCAAATTGTGCGAATGACCTAGCCCAATTCCTCGCTAGCAAGACTACACACAAATGTTGCAAATGAATAATCCCTAGATGAAAAAACCTACAACGCCTGCTCAAGTATTCTGAACGCTTCAAGAAGCAAGCTGTATCTGGGCAGCATTTCGCGCCAGAGCGTCAATGGTACTTGTTCCATCAGCCTCTATCTCGGTGACAGTGGTGCTCTTCTTTGGCGAGACAACGGCCGGCGGGGCCAGACCCTTGGAGAGCGCATAAACAGACGACCGGTCGTGATTTGGATCGTCGTTGTAGAATTCGTCAAGAATAGGATGGACTAGTACAGTCTGTTTGTGAATCGTCAATATCGAATTCGTGGGGACCGTTACCCAGTTGTCTGTACAGTTCATTAGAGGAATCATATCAAGTGAAGGGAGGTGAACTTACGTCTTTCAAAAGTGATGGGCTCACTCGCGACAAGAACGATATCGGCCCCCTTGTCGTGACGCTCCATCTTGAATATTCCCTTTGTCTTGCCCTCCTTCCATTTCGTGCCCGAGGAAAAGTACAAACTCGCCGGCTCGTCCGTCTTGCTGCTGACGTACCGCGTGCATATCACCGTATGACCATCGGTAACGGCGAAATTGAGCAGACTCCTAGTTTCGAGGTCGGTGACTTTGTATTGCTCCGGGATCTGGCGGATCAACTCGTTGATCTTGGCAATGGTCTTGAACATGATCTGTCGCAGAAAAGCCTGGCCGAAGCCCTCGGGGCCTGGGTCTGCACTGGGATCTGCGCCTTCTTTTTCCATCAAGTCGAGGAAGAGAGCGAATGCCCATTCACTATCCGTGCCTCCCTTGACGCCTAGATACCATTTATCTGCTAGGGAGGCGCCCAGCGGCCTCTTGACGTATTTCCATCCGCCGATGTTGCCATTGTGCATCCACATTAGCGAGTTGTGTTGGAAAGGGTGGCAGTTGTTATCAGCGAGTGCACCTTCTGTCGTTGCTCGCACATGAGCGAAGACAAGGTTAGAGCATGTTTTGCTGGCCAGTCGCTCCAGGTTCTCGCAGTTCCATGCCGGCAGGGTCGATGTGAAAATGCAGGGCTCGGGGCTGAGTTTTGGATCTGGGTAGAAGCCGACGCCGAAGCCGTCACCGTTGACAGGGCGGCGGGTGTCCTATACGATATATGATAAGTAACTGGCGTAGACAGACTAAGTAACGGCGTCTTACAAGTCTTAGTCGAGAGTCATACGACTGCGTCAGGATCGAGTGACTGGGCTCCGTGACTAGTTTGCTGAGGAGAATCTCATTTGTGCCTTTGTAGACCTGCGACAGTCAGAATGAAAATGCTACATTCAAAAAATCCAACATACCAAGAGACGGCACATTGCCCCTGTAAAATGTGGCCAGCCAGATGACAACCTGGCAATGCGACACCAGCTGGAGAGATGATGCTCCGCTGTCGGCGGGGTGCGGCAAAATATAAAACGTGGATAGAATCGTCGATAGAATGAATGACTGTCAAGTCGTGAACCACGCCGAGGAAATAATGCTGGCCAGCGACAGTCAAGAAACCGTATCCCTTATCAGGTGGTATTTAAATAGTATGCCAGGAATATAGAAAAAGCGGTCGCGGACAACACCAGCTCATTGGGCGCGGAGCTGTCTGACGCCATTGCGGGCACTCCAGAGTGATAGCGCGATCGCCGTGACTCACCGCCTAGCTGTTTGTGGCCTAACGCTGCGTGGGGTCACGTGCCTCAGGCAGAAACAAGGCAGCCACGACCCGCGTCCCTAACTAAACTACCGCAGACCGTCATCATCACTGCGAATTGTCGACATTCCCCGACTTTGCACATCGATCGCATCGCACCCAGACTGTCTGGGCCTATCGTTTCCGAGGCCGGGCCTCGCGATCATGCTGATCCGCATTTCGCCAATCGCCTACAACAAAAACAACAGCATATGAGAATACCAGCACGATGAGTGGGAGGATGGTCTCCCATCGCCTGACTCCGCTCTTGCGGAGGGGCTTGTTGGCTCGACACGCGCAGTTTTACGGAAATCGCACGGGGGGTCTTTTGCGGGTGGATAATGTTGCCATCAGAGGCCGCGCATGGCCGGTCGGAGCCAGCTCGATTCACAATAATGTTCTGGTGGTGAGGAATATATCGTTTGCGAGGATCCTTCCGCGGCTTGCGATCAAGCTGGCTCGCATTCCTGCCATGTTTGGAGGGGCGATGATTGCAGGTCTCGCGTATTTGCAATACCAAGCGACACGTATGTTGGCCACAATCTCCTATATTGGATTATGTTTGGTCGTACAGCTAACGTGAGGTATCAGAGGCGGGAAACTATGCTCTGGACATGTTCAAACAAGCAGGCGAAACGGCTAGTGGCGCCGCGTCAAACTTATTTCAAAACTTACAGGATATCGCATCTCAAACCAATCGCGGGTGGCAAAAGACGAAAGAGGAAACGGAGTTGCCGGAATGGATGCAGAAGATGTTTCGCATGAACGAAGAAGCCGACTCTGGGAATAACGACGGAGGTGGCGGCAAATCTCCAAACGACGGCCAAGTTGGCGCTGCGGCGGCTGGAGCAGCAGCAGGCGGTGCTTATGCATACGACGAGACGGACGATGACGACTCAAAATCGCGAAGAGACGCCGACGACGACCAGATGATGGTTTTGACGCGGAAAATGATCGAGATACGAAATATTTTGAACCAGGTCGGGCAGTCCAACACTCTGACTTTGCCTTCAATTGTCGTGATTGGGTCACAATCTTCTGGCAAGAGTTCTGTTTTGGAAGCCATTGTTGGACACGAATTCTTGCCAAAGGGGTCGAACATGGTCACCCGTCGCCCCATAGAGCTTACACTGGTCAACACACCGAATGCTCAGGCTGAGTACGGAGAGTTCCCTGCGCTTGGACTGGGCAAAGTTACAGACTTTTCACAGATTCAACGCACTTTGACTGATCTCAATCTGGCAGTGTCCGGCAAGGACTGTGTCTCGGACGATCCGATTCAATTACATATTTACTCGCCACACGTTCCTGATCTTTCGCTCATTGACTTGCCCGGTTATATCCAGGTTGCCGGCGCCGACCAACCTCCGGAACTAAAGCAGAAAATCTCGGACCTCTGCGACAAATACATCCAAGCACCTAATATCATCCTTGCCATCTCTGCTGCTGATGTCGACCTTGCCAACTCTACGGCTCTTCGGGCCAGCCGTCGCGTCGATCCGCGCGGAGAACGAACTATCGGAGTCATTACGAAGATGGATTTGGTTGATCCCATACGGGGATTCAGTATCTTGACAGACAAAAAATACCCGCTGCGTTTGGGATACGTTGGGGTTGTCTCACGAGTGCCACAGACGGCGTCGCTTTTCTCTCGTGGAAGCGGCAACATCACCAGTGCTATTATTAAGAATGAAAACGCGTTCTTTTCGGCGCACCCGGGCGAGTTTGGGCCAAGTGCAGATGTGTCTGTCGGAGTGCCTACGCTTCGCAAGAAGTTGATGACTGTTCTTGAGCAAACCATGGCACGCAGTCTCGCTGGTACGAGGGATGCCATTAGCCAGGAGCTTGAAGAAGCTACGTACGAATTTAAAGTGCAGTACAACGACAGGCCTCTCAGCGCCGAGTCATATTTGGCTGAAAGCCTGGACAGTTTCAAGCACTCGTTTAAAGCTTTTGCAGAGAACTTCGGGCGCCCCCAGGTACGAGAATTGTTGAAACAGGAGCTCGATCAACGGGTCATGGACATCCTTGCGCAGCGATACTGGAACAAGCCCATTGAAGACCTCTCGCCTCCTCTTGCAGAACCAGACCCGTTAAACGAGCTTCCCAAAGCAGATGCTGAGAATCTGTATTGGCACCGCAAGCTCGACGCATCTACGTCGAACCTCACGAAGCTGGGTGTTGGCCGGGTGGCCACGACAGTGGTTGCGGCGGCTATACAACAACACGTGGAACGCCTTGTTGCCCAGTCTACATTTGCAACTCACCCGTACGCGCAAAACGCTATTATGGAAGCGTGCAATGGAATCCTCAACGACCGGTTTTTCAGCACTAGCGACCAGGTCGAGAACTGCATCAAGCCGTACAAATTCGAGATTGAAGTCGAGGACGGCGAATGGGCCAAGGGCCGCGAGAACGTGGGCAAGACATTGAAAGAGGAACTGGCCGCGTGCGACGCCGCTTTCAAGCGGGTGGAAGATGGGGTTGGGAGGCGCAAGCTCAAGGATGTGATGAACTTTGTCGACCGCGTACGCAAGGGCGACGTTGTCCTGGAGGGCAATGGCTCTGGAGGGGCTGGGGGGTTTAGTTCGGCGTTGTTATCAAGGGGTGAGCTTGTCTTTCTTAACTACTATATAGCAATTACTGATTGATGTTGTTACAGCACGAGAGGGAATATTCCTCCGCGACCGCGCAGACATAATCCGAATGCGCCTTCTCGCGACGCGATCCAAGCAATGCGCCAACCTGAAAAACAAATACTACTGCCCAGAAGTCTTCCTCGACGTGGTCGCCGACAAACTCACGTCGACGGCGGTGCTTTTCCTCAACGTCGAGCTCCTCTCTGAATTCTACTACAACTTCCCGCGCGAGCTCGACGCGCGCCTGGGCCGGCACCTATCAGACTCGGAAGTCGAGCGGTTCGCGCGCGAGGATGGGCGCGTGCGCAAGCATTTGGACATCATCAGGAAGAAGGAAACCCTAGAGCTGGCGCTGCAGAAGATTGAGAGTCTGCGGCAGCTGGAGGGTCGGTCGCGCAGTTCGCGGGAGTCTGGGGAGCGAGGGGGGAAGAGTGAAGGGGGAGCGAGACGATGGGGGTTGTTTTGATCAGTTTTTCACTTTTTTACTTTCTAATTATTATTTTTTATTATGTGGAAAGTCCTGCGAGATGCGGGCTGTTGTATGATAATCCAATAGATCTCTCCATTACTGTCGCTGTGCATGTAGACATCAGTACTCTGCATATTGTCGGATAACATTCGTGCACGGACATGTACTATCTTTAGGCAAGGCAGACATTGATTATCATCATTTCTAAATGACCTTTGAACAGGTCCGAGCTGTATGGTCTGGTATGTATTATCGATAATACTCGTACATGTATGCAAGGCGCACAATCAGCAAGGCGCCAACAAACATATGTACGGATGACTATGCACTCCTACAGGTGCCAAAATATCACCTAAAAGTAAAACACAAAAAAGAAAAGCCTCGCCGTTTATCGGATCGGATTCTACCTTTTTTTTTTCCCTTGTCTTGATACGGGTCATATGTCATGTCATGCAAGAGGGGGGAGATGCATGAATAGTACGTAGTAAATTGTAATAATTACTCGGTATGAATGTCGTCGGTAAGCAAATGCGTGTGGTCGGGTCAGCAAAAGCCTGCGATGATTTATTTTTAAATTTGTTGAAGTCTCTGACAAAGAACTAATTAGACAAAGCCAACAGACCAGACTCGTTTAATATTTCATCATTCATTATTATTGAGTGGCGGTTCGGTAAAAAAAAAAAAAAGGGAAAAAAAGGCCCAAAGCCAAGGCAAGCCAAGTACTAATTACAACTCCTCCCAACGTAATCATAGTATCCGTACTATCGTCGTACGTACCGAAGTTTTCCTTCAGTTCTAACACGACTAGTTCCTTCAGGTTAGCATGAATCAATGCGAAACAAATGTCTTTGACTACTCGTTTTGCCACCACCACCACCACCACCATGCTCCGTCTGACCCGTGCCTGTTGTTACCTGTTACCTGTCGTAGCCTGTTAGTGTAGCAGCAAGTATAATAAGTAAGAAAGTAATAATAATAACGGCAAAAATTAATATGCCTGGACCGGCTGGCCCCCAGATCCATTTCCGCTTCTTATTCCACCATTCGAATCACAAGCCACATTAAAATTGTCAAAGCGAACTCCCGTGTTACGTAGCAGACTATCCGCAACTAGGCTGCGATGATGATGATGATTTCACGGAGTAATTTGTGATTACCACGACAATCGCGATGATCGCACTGATTCCGACGAGACGAGCGCGGCTTCGGTTTCGGTTTGCGGGGGCTGAACCTCTAGACTCTAGTAGTAGTAGTAGGAGACAGACCCAGACAGTACTAATCATAAAAAAGGCCCAAGTCGGTGAAACATACCTGGCCAATCACGCGGGCTGCAAAGATTGCGCTTCACGGGCATCATGCTGTCGAAACCAGGATTGCCGGAGCTGATTCGGTTGCCACCAGAACCAGAAAGAAACAAAAAAAAAGCAGAGCCCGGCGGGGGGCACGGCCGAGGCGCGCGTCGGCGAAGTCGTCGTCGTTTCGTTAGCTTTTTTTTTTTTTTTTTTTTTTTTTTTTTTTTTTTTTTTTCCAAGTAGGTGACGCGAACGAACGAACGAATAATCTAATTGATTGTAATCCTTGGATCGGGGGGTCTTGGATCGTTGATTTGATTAGTATTACGGAGTACTTAGTGTTATTTGTTGGGAGGAGAGGGAACAAGGTTTATGTTACTAGCATCGTACTAGACTAGAGGGCCAGGCTGGATGTACGCCGTAGGAGAGGACATCACATGGAGTATTTTACTACGTACCTATTATTTTGCATCTACAGATTATTATTATTATCATCACAGACTTTCCGTAAAGCCGGAATACAGCTGCATCCGGCACTCCTCCGTCGCCTAGACAGACACTATGTCCATTTAGTATTATGGAGTAGCAAGCACTCCGGAGGACGGAGACAGACAGACTATGGGATGGAAGTTAGTTGGTCGACGAAGTTGACGTCAGACACGGCCGTGCAGCTGCATACTCTCCTCTCCTCCTGGCCCTCGGACACTATGTGACTATGAGTCTAGGAGCGGCGATCGGGCCAGAGAGGCAGAAAAGCGAGACAGTGGCACAAGATCGGCTGGGCTGGAAATTGGCCCAGAGCGCGCTCGGCGGTGGATAAGCAGCAGCAGCAGCAGCACTGCACAGCACAGCTCGGATTCATGACGGCGACCGGGACGAGAGCGAACAGGGGAGGAGAGTCTGTCTCTAGTGGAGCAAAGCCCAGAAAGTGAGAAAGTGGGGGGGGGGGGCGGCGGCGCTTTGTTGTCTGCTCGTTACGGAGGTGCCTCTTTTCTTAGTTTTCTAGCACAGTAGTCAAGGGATGGGCCAAGGTTCACTAGTGAGCCAGCCCAGAGGGAATCCGTCGCTGGCCTGTCCCGGCGCAGCCGTGTGCAACTGGTACTGCAAGCTCGTTTTCAGCCGGTTTTGCTTTTCACTTTTCAGTCGGTGGACACTGGGGGGCAGGTAATTATTCGCTCGAGTCACCGGACTCCCCTTGAGACTTTGTAGATACGACGACGGAGTAGAATAATAAGATTAATGTACGAGTATGATAGTCTGTCGATACGCCAGGTCTGGCCCAAAACGGAATCTTAGGGCTACAGGCCCCGCCGAGAGGGCGTGATTGGGCGCTGTGGCATGCAGCCGCTAGCCGGAATAGGGCATTTCACTTGAGTTGAGAGCATGAATATGTTTGTCAAATTGTCACAAATAGGTGATAATATATGCTACATGGATGGTGAAGACGATAAATATAGATGAAATATAAATAAATAATAAATAAGAAATAAATATATGTATATGTATATATATATATATATAGTATACACATACATAAATAGCACGAATGAAGAATAAAGAATACGCGACAACGTACGGCTGCGTATGTAAATACGGTACCGGAACGCAACCCATTACGAATCCAACGCGCTGGCCGCCCAATCAGCCGCGCATCCACAAGCGCCGCCCATTATGGCCACGCCCACCACCACCGCCCACTGACCAGCCACTAACACCACCGCTAACTCTTACCACCACTACTACCACTACCACTACCACGCCCACCACTCCTCCTGAGCGCAACAGTCGCAGGATCAGCTCTGGGACCCTGCTTCCGGCTCGCGCAATACTACAGCCCGCTCGCCCGCTGCTCTTCTGACTTCTCATCCCCCCGCCCACCCAATAATCGCCCATGCAGCGTCCTGCTATCACATACCGGCCCGTTGCCTGTTTGGTCGGTGGGCCGCTAGTCCCAGAATGCCCGGCTCTGGCTTCCATATCCATGGGCTTCGTAATTATCATTTCATGACTGACTATTCCTGCTCCATTTTGCATGTTTTGGTTTTAGTTTGTGTTTTAGTTTTGCTTGTCGTTTTTAGTTCTAGTTTTACTTTTGACTTTTGCGGTTTTCTTTTTGTGTCTGCCTGCTTTGAGTCAACTGCGTCTTATATCAGCCTGGACTGAGGACGGTGCTGCCGCGCCTTCCCTATCCCCAACCTCAACCGCAACCTGCAACCTCCAACCTCACCACCGCCTCGCATTGTCTTGCATCGCTGACCTCGTCGAGCCGCTCTCTTCTGTCTGTGTGTGCCTGTCTCGTCTCTGTCTCGCAGCCGACCTCTTCGCAGCATCCCTCACGGCATCAACGCACTCCCGCAATAGTCCTGCGTCCCCAGTAACATGGGATCCGGCCGTGCATTGGCTTTCCCCCTTCATTGCCTTCATTCCTCCTGCTTCTGCCAGGGTTACGCCTCGCACAATACCTGCGTTCAATAATAATCCTGCTGCCATAAAGGATTCCATCCGCTTTAACTCGCCGCCGTCCCGCCCTGCTCCGCTCGTCTGTAGTATTGACTGCTCTGTGACGTCCATGACACTCTCGCCCATGCGCTCGATATCGAAACTGTTCGCCGACGTTCCTTGCCCTCAGGAACAACCTCTCGATTCCACATGTCTCCCGCGCTGTCGTCATATCCGTCCTCGTCCCTCTCGCAGTCGTTTGCTCCCTCGCACCCCTACGCCTTCAACCCGCAATACCGCAACCCGCCATACCAGCCGCCACTGTCATCGCTGAGCAAGCTCTCCCTGAACCCCGTCGCGGACTGGTCGGTCACATTGCGAGACGGACTGCCAACCCCTCCCTCCGACATGAGTGGTGTGGCCTTCAACCCCCAGCTGGCGCCGTCGACCTATGCCGCCAACAAGCAGACTCAGTTTCCTCAGTTCTCTAAAGCGCCCGCCCGTGTCCCCCTCGCCAACACCGTCTCCAATGCCGTGCCCAACTATCTACCCCCCATGGGGAAGGATCCCAACGCCATGGTCATGGACACTACGCCACAGAAGAAGAAGAATGACTCTGTCGCGTCATATCTCCAGGTCCCTGCATCAATCAACACATCCTGCAACGCTCTGACTGAGTTTGCTGCCCAGGTAGCTCTCCTTCCAGTACCTAGCTTGAGTTACATGCTAACTTTTTTTCTAGATCGCATGCTTGTTCTGGTTCGAAAAAACGTCCAAACTCAAGGCGATCGAGGAAAACATGGTGCAGCGCTATGCCATTGTTCCAGAGGCCATTCCGACCATGGGATTCCAGAAATGGGTGACCACCGTTCTGTCGACCACACAAGTCAGCCAAAACGTCGTCCTGCTCGCTCTATTGTTTATCTACCGGCTCAAGAAATTCAACACGGGCGTTCGTGGCAAGAAGGGAAGTGAGTTCCGGTTGATGACCATTGCTTTGATGATGGGAAACAAATGTGAGTTTGCGAGAAAAAACAAAAGAATGAATGGTCACTAACTAGAGTGCAGTTCTCGACGACAATACGTATACCAATAAAACATGGGCCGAGGTCTCGGGCATCACAGTGGGTGAAATTCACATTATGGAGGTCGAGTTTCTCAGCAACGTGCGGTACAACCTTTTCGTTTCCAAAGAAGAATGGACCCAGTGGCACTCCAAACTCAGCTGCTTTGCCGACTATTTCGAAAAGGCCTCGCGGATGCCGTTCGAAACCGACCTAGCTCCAACTACCCCCGTCTTCCAGATCTCTCCCACCTTGCAACCGCTCTCATCAGGCTGGAAAAGCCTCCCAGCGTCGCCCAGCTCCAAGCTGCCTTCGCCACTCGTCTCCAACCATCTTCAACCACCGCAAATCTGGGGCGATGTCTCGAATGGCGCCAATTCATACCGAGCCCATACTCCACCTCGACACTTGCCTACTATCGCATTTCCCACGTATCCCCGGAAACGCAGCAGCGCTGAGGCAGACATGGACGACCACCCTAGCAAGCGAATGGCTATTCCAAACAGCAATTACTCGTCGATGTCAGGTGTCAATACCATGCCGTCAGCTGGCTGCTCAGTCCCCGTTTTGCCCCCCGTGGCGACTGGCTCGGGCAATATGCCTCTTGGAGTCCCTACGCTTGGCGTGCCGGTCCCTCGCTTACCCATGTCTAACACGATGTCGAACAATGTGATGCCTCCGACGACGATGCAGACCGCCGCCTCGCAACAATTGCCGCCGCCCAACGTTCGTGCCATGTCGACCGTGTTCAACCCGGCCACGACGTGGTCTCAACCGATGCCGGCCGCAACCACCGCTGTTACACCCCAGTCGATGAACCCGATAGCGCTGTACAACCAAACAGTGTCACTGCCGGACCCTAATCGGCGACAAAGCCCATATCCAACTAACACGCCGGCTGGCACGGCGTCTCCATCTACCGGATTTCCGATGCACACCCCTCAATCTCATCTCTCGCCAACAGCTTACTTTTTGATCAACCGCAACTCGCCCTACCGGCCAGTGCGCGCTGTCAATACGCTGCTGATTCCCCCACCGTCTGCGTCACTCCACCAGCCACGCCATCTTCCGATGGACCAGATGCACTATCAGCCTCTTGGAAAAACGGCTACGGAGCGCCGCACAGGGTTACTTCCCTATCTCCACGAAGCATGGCCGCAGGGACGGATTGCTCAACCCGACTTTCACAACTATTGACCCTTTCAATTCTGATTGTACAGATTTTTAACAAATTTTCCTTTTTCATGGACCAGTGCGGTTACATGACCCTCTACCGACATGTCTACATTCTCTGTCTTTTAATTTCTGCATGGTGTTTCGGCGTGTTTAGACTATCTGGGAGGCCATTCAGATTGGCCATTACATTTACATCATCATCATCATCATATCATCCTATGTATTGGGGCATTGCATACAACGGGCGTTTATTTGTTACTTATCATCTGGTGGATATTTGTTTGTACGGCTCACGTGAGCAGCATAGCATGTGCATTTAGCTCTGCCATGGCGGGGTGATCACAATCCATTATTACTAGCCAAGATTGATTTCAGTGTCATTTCACGTGTCAGTTCGTAGACCGTAGATGACGATGTAGACAGGCATGAGATCGGCCAGACCCGGGTCGCCCTCTACCTCCGAGTCCTCCCGACACATTCTTAAACAACCCTTTCTTTTGTGATTCAGCCTCGGGGAAAGGGATCCAGCGCATTGAAGCTTTTTGTTTCTCGGGGAAACGAGAGTTTGGGGTAGGCGAGTTTGGGGTAAGCTGTAGTCATAATGTGAGGCTATTCGCAATGCGGAACTGGCTCTCGGCCAATCACGCGCAGGGCGACGGCAAGGGCCGGAACAGAATACATACTAATAATAATACCAGCTGAAATAGAGTATAATAGTAGTTTCACTATGTAGTTTATTTTCTGCGAGTTTGCTTATTACTTTGGCCTAGAACCATAAATGCAATTGTGAGAAAGAGAAAAAATCAATTGACAAGTGTCGTCCCCCACGAGACGATTCCACAACAGGAAATTTAAGAGCAAATTTAGCACCGCAAGAACAGAAAGTACACCGGCTTGCCCGAAACAGCAAGCAGCCCAGCCCAGCCCGGACCAACCACAGCCAGCGGCAACAAGTCCGATCTTCCTTCCACCTCTCATTTTTTTTTGACCACGGGAGCTCCTCCTGCTTGCAACTGTGTTTTCACAACCATCGCCATCTCAATTCCATCAATCAGTTAGTATCTGAGAAGCTACTCAACTGTCGGCGCCATGCTGGTCCGTCCCAAGGCGGTCTCGCAGCTCGCCTCGACCATCACCGCCCGGTCGCTGTCGGCGTCGCGCGTGGCTCCTGTCCGACCATCGTTACTGTCATCGTCATCGGCATCACCCCTGCGATCATCTTCTTTGAAACCAGCTCTGCGCCGCGCCTATGCTGATGCTGCCGCTCCTCCGCCTGCGCCCAAGAAGCGCTTTCGCTTTTTCCGCTGGACGTACCGATTGACCGTCCTGTCGGGTCTCGGTCTGACGGGATACCTTGCCTACAGCATCTACCTTCTGCGCCACCCCGAAGAGCAAATTGAGCCTGATCCGTCGAAGAAGACTCTTGTTATTCTGGGTATGTCAATTGCGAAGCAGCAAGTAATTAAAATAAAAACTGACGTCTCGCAGGAAGTGGATGGGGCTCCGTCTCGCTGCTCAAAAAGCTCGACACCGAAAACTACAATGTCGTCGTCATCTCGCCGCGCAATTTCTTCCTCTTCACCCCGCTGCTGCCCTCGTGCACTACGGGCTTGATCGAGCACCGCTCGATCATGGAGCCCATTCGCAACATTCTGCGCCACAAGAAAGCCACTGTCAAATACTACGAAGCCGAGGCTACCAAGATCGACTATGAGAAGCGTTTGGTGTACATAAGCGACGACTCGGAGGTCAAGGGCGATGTCTCGCACACCGTTGTGCCGTTTGATATGCTTGTTGTGGGTGTTGGTGCTGAGAATGCTACTTTTGGTGAGTTTCTTTTTCTTGTGTCGTTATGGTTTATGTACTGACAATTCAGGTATCCCCGGTGTGCGTGAGAACTCCTGCTTCCTCAAAGAGGTCGGCGATGCCCAGAAAATCCGCAAGCGTATCATGGACTGCGTTGAGACTGCCGTCTTCAAGGACCAGACCGACGAAGAAGTCAAGCGCCTCTTGCACATGGTTGTCGTCGGCGGAGGTCCTACCGGTGTCGAGTTTGCCGGCGAGCTCCAGGACTTTTTCGAGGACGATCTGCGCAAGTGGATTCCTGAAATCCAGGACAACTTCCATGTGACCCTGGTCGAAGCCCTGCCCAATGTAAGAATCGACCTTACCTGCAGTACAGAGCTAGACTGACAAAACAGATCCTTCCCATGTTCTCCAAGCAGCTCATCGAATACACCGAGTCCAGCTTCAAAGAGGAAAAAATCACCATCCGCACCAAGACCATGGTCAAGAACGTCACCGAAAAGTACATCGAAGCCGAAGTGTCCAAGCCCGACGGCACCAAGGAGGTGGAGAAGATCCCCTACGGACTGTTGGTCTGGGCCACCGGTAACGCTGTGCGCGGCGTGGTGCGCGACCTGATGGGCCAGATCCCCGCGCAAAAGGACTCTCGTCGCGGTCTCGCTGTCAACGAATACCTCGTCGTCAACGGAACCGAAAACATCTGGGCTGTCGGTGACTGCGCCATCACCAACTACGCTCCCACAGCCCAGGTCGCTGGCCAAGAAGGTGCTTTCCTGGCCCGCCTGTTCAACACCATGGCCCGCACCGAGGAGATTGAAGGCGAGCTCAAGAAGCTGTCGGCCGCGCAGCAAGAAGCCAAGGGCGAAGACCGCGAGCGCATCTTCGACGAGATCAAGGAGCGCCAGCGCCAGCTGCGCCGCACCAAGCAGATTGGGCCCTTCCAGTACTCGCACCAGGGCAGTCTGGCGTACATTGGCAAGGAGCGAGCAGTTGCAGACATCAGCTGGCTGAGCGGCAACATTGCGAGCGGTGGAACCATGACATATCTTTTCTGGCGCAGCGCCTATCTGAGCATGTGCTTCAGCGGTACGTCTTTTTTTTTCCTTATTAAATATTTTAAACTAACGAGTTCCAGCGCGCAACCGTGTCCTCGTCGCCACCGACTGGATCAAGGCCAAGGTCTTTGGTCGTGACGTTTCTCGCGAGTAATCTTTTCTTATTGTGTTCCCAGCTTCATGTACCTCAGCTGGTCTCCTCGTCTCTAGGTAGTTGAGACAGAGCTATATCATTAATACATAGACTTGTACGAAAAGATAGATTTTTTTGTGTGCCAACTGGTGTGCCTGCTGTGCTGCGTTTCTTTTGTTTGGCTTTCAATTTATTGAGTTCAGTGTTGCAACTGCAACGATTTTTGTACTGTATTGGTTTCTATATTATTCATTTTTCTACCAGACTGTGCATAGCCCACTGGCCGTTTCATTTTTATTAAAGGTCTGGCGCCTTGATCGGATTCTTGTTCTCTTCCAACACACTGCTCGACACCACCAGACTCAAAAACGCCCGAAAGTCATGAAACACAATCATACTATTTCCATCCCCCCAGCTCTGCTGGTACCAGCAATTTTTCAGTCCCTTCAGCTTCTCCCAGCTACCGTGGTGCAGCTGCACGAGAACATCAAAAATTTTCTTTTCTTCTGCCGTCGCGGTCTCGTATGCATCCTCGAGCGTCTTCCGCGCCTTGCCTAGGGCTGTCTCGCTCACGTACCATACGTAATCAGTGCCCTGGCCGTCATGCTCGTACATGGCTATTGCACCGTCTTCGATACCGGGCCACTCGATCTCGACGGGCGGATCCATGCCGGGTAGTAGATCCAGCCGGTAGTCATGCATATACTCCTCGTCTTCCCAAAACAGGCCTTCTACGGGAAGCAGCCGGTTCTGTATATGAACAAACCCCGGGTAGTGCTCGACGACAGGGCGCGTCCCGTTAGTAAGCGCAAAAAACTCCTTCAGGTCGTCTGGGAGCGGTCGACCGATGGTCTCCTCAGCCGCGGCGATTTGGCTTGCTGTTGCTGGTTTGCGTAGGATGGTGTCTGGACCGGCGGCTTGATCGTCGTCGTCCCATTCTTGGCCATTGTCCCCGTAATGGTGCTTGAATGGTACGGTGTTTTGGTCGAGTTCGGCGAGCATTTCGGACATGCTTTTGTCCTTGTATTCGTCAGCGGGCTTCAGTGGACCGCCCAGTTCGAGTCGTCGTTTTGTGGAGTCGTGGATGAGCTTTCCGTATTCACGGAGCTGCTCGTGCTTGTCAGCGGTCAGGCCGATTTTTTCGCGCAGCCAGCCAGATATGAAATACTTGCTCCATGCAGGCCGGATCTGGGAGAGGTACTTGGACTGCTGGTTTGCGTGGATGCGGTCTGCAATGCGAGACATGATTTGGTCGACTGTTGCGCTGGGCTTTTGTAGATGCAGCGCGAGATTCAACAGCCCGGCGAGGCCGGAGGATACACGCATTGCCTGGTGATCATTAGTATCAATTCATTTATAGAGAGAGAGAGAGAGAGAACATACAGAAAACCCTGTCCTAGCATCTGCCCACTGATCCCGAGTCTCCTGTATCCATTTTTCAAGAGTCTCATAATCTTTCTCACTCCCATTCACGACATCGACTCCGTCTGCCAGATGGGGCAATCCCTCGTTTAGCTTTAATTCCAAGCTATCCAAGCCTGCATTATCTAGTTTATCCACTCCCGCGGGCAGTTCTTGGCCCGTAGCTTCATATAAAAATTGTATCGTGTCGGGGATTCTCGTCGTAAGTTTTTCGTTTGGAGAAACGGGGTTAGAATGCGCTGTCAGGAGCGCAATTATCGAGTGTGCTTCTTCGACGCAGCCGAGCATGCCCAGCTCAAGCGCTGCGTGTGCTGCGTGCCAGGTCACCGTGAAGGCGCTGCGCTCGAAGAGGACTGTGCGAGGGGAGAATTGTTGGAGGAAGCCTGTGCCCATTGTGGTTGATTAATCAATTGATATTTTTTGATTGTTGACAAAGGCGTGGTTGTGGCGCAATATATAGTGTCCGTTCGTCCCAACATGACTATCAACTTGATGGTTCATAGTGGGGTTGTTGCCTGTGCAGGATTTGAAGATCTTCAGCACAACAGGCAGCACTGGGCATCAGAGCTGTTTCCATAATGTTATTGATTGTTTGGTTTTCATGTTGGGATCGCCGCGGTGTTTGCTTGGGCAAGTGACGTTAACTTGCGATAAACGAGGCTGGCAGTGTCAATGGGTTGGCGGGTCATGATTGTATCAATGAATCGTATGAGAAGGAATTTGGGTTGCAATATGAGATCTTCGACTCGAATTATTTTGAGGAAAGAACAACCTCGAGATATCCAGAGGCGAAAAACGCTCCTGCCGAAAGAAGACGTCAAGTGGGGAGAATCTCGCCCGAACTCGCCCGCTCCCCTCGACATCTACATCATTGATATCAATTGATGGCGATGCCTCTCAACATTCGAACACACAGACTTCATTCTCAAAGTGAAATGCTTCAGCTCAACTATCACTAACATGCCGCAGCCCGTCCGCGAAACACAGCGAGTTCCGCGCTCGTGTATACCGTGCTCGCGCCGCAAAGTCAAGTGCTCCAAGAAGATCCCCTGCGAGCAATGCATCCAGCGCGGAGACACCGCCACCTGCATGCGCGAGGTTGTCAAAGTGGGAGGACGAGTTACTGTGTGAGAGCCGTCCTTCTGATTCCTCCATGACTTAGTAGCTAATGAACTGCTCTAACAGGGCAGTAGACGAGGAGCGTGACGGGAATCCTCCAGACTCTGCTCTCCGGCGCGAGAATACCAGCCTCAAACTTCGCATCAAGCAACTAGAACTGGCCCTTTCAAGACCGGAGCTGGTGAAACTAGAGGCAGACATCCCTAGAGCAACGGCGACGAAGAAGAAGCAGGATTTGCATTCGTCAGAGAGCATTCTCAGCGACTTTCAAGCACACGTTTTTGGTCTGTCGATTGACTCGTCAGCACAGGGTCATGTCAATCAGAGCTCGTCTTGGGATAGCCAAGTCAAGCTCATTTTGCCTACACGGCGGTGGAGTGATACGATTGTCGAGTTCTCCTTGACGCAACTCGGATGGGTGCATTGTGCTTTGGACGAAGCTGTGTTCATGAAGGAACACGATCTGTTTTGGAAGAGTCTTATTGGCAGCGAAAAAGATGCTCTGAGCAATCATGGCTGGATTGCTGTGTATCTCAGCGTGTTAGCGGTATGTGTGAGAAACAATACACCGGCTTTACACCTTTGTAACTTGATCTAGGTTGGAGCATATTTTCTCGACGACAATACCATCGACAATGTGCAGCTACTATATGAAAGCTTCTCTACCCCCCAGACCTCTCCCGTCTCATCTCCGAGTTGCACCTGGTACGCGGCAGCACTGAGAGAACTGGACTTGGCCGACTATACTCGCAGACCGTCTCTAGCCACAGTCCAGGCGCTGGCGATCCTCAATATCCTGCACAAAAACCTTGGAGAGCCAAGCCGTGAGTTTATTCTCCATGGCGCGGCGGTGAATGTGGCTCGACTTACTGGTATCGACCATCTCGGCGAGGACAAAATGGCAGACCCAGTTTCTCGAAATGTCCATCGGAGACTCTGGTGGACTTTGGTTATTTGTGACTGGTGGATTTGTTAGTCTTATTTCGTTGAATGTATAGTTAACTAATTCATAGGTTGACCGTTTGGTCACGACCGATTTCTATCCATCCTACTTCATTTACAACGGTACTGGAGACCAAAGACGAGAAAAACGAAAATTCACCCTCGGTTTATGAGTATCACAAGACAATGGCTCAAGTTGCAGCACTGACGAGGAATCATATCAACTCCATTCGAGATTGGAGTACCGACACAATACAAGCTTCCCTGGAAGAGATTGACTCCGTCTGCGCTGCTTTTCCGCCGCATCTGTCTTATTCTACTCCAACAGAGACATCTGTTCACGATGAGCCGTACTGGTACTCTGTACAACGAAACCTTCTTCTAAACTGCACTGACAGCTGGCGAATCGCTCTCTGCGTTGCCGTGATCCCACAAATTCTGGAGCATAGCGAGGCAGAGAAAGACGGGGATGTGTTGCAGGAAGGAATCTCAGCTGCTAAACGCATACTACAACGTAGATGTGACGATCCAAGCCTGTTCTTCAACAAGTTCTGGTCTGTGACCTGCGCCACCGTGGCAGCCGGCATCTTTATTGCCCTACACCTGATCTGCTTTGCAAACGGTAATCAATCGGCAGCTGAGGTCGCAGGCCTGCAAGATCTGGTCATGCTGAGTATCAACTTCATTGAAAACTCACCTCCCACAGAAGCACGACATGGCGCGTTGTTAGTTCTGCGGCGACTCATACACCTATATGAACATGTCTTTAGAACGTCTACACACCGCATCATAGACCGTGCCGCATTGGCGCGAATAGTGAGGCTTGTAGCGTGTCCTTCTCTGTGGGATTCTCTGTCGGATACCGAGGCTACAGTACACTTTGTATTTTTAGATAACTCGCAGACCAACCTTGCTTGGACGGGGGGTTCTCCCGAAGAATCTAAACAAACCGCCCCTGGCGATGTATGCGACGAGGAGGAACAGGGAGGAGAGACTCTTGGAGTGTGGGAGCAATATGCGGATATAGGAGTACAGAGTATGGAGACTGTGCCTTATTTTGACCAGCTGTTTCCTTCGGCTGAGCTGATTGATACCTCGCTGCCATTTGTTGATTCGGGGATGCTGGGCGATATGCTTAGATAGGGAGTTTCGTACATGGTGAAATTGAACATCATTGAATTTAATGAGGGCCATAATTCCTTCGTATTCATTGATAGACACGAAATTCATATTCAGTACAAGTGACTACGTCTCAACAGTCTTATTGTCCACAGCGTACTTCATCGTCACAGCACGAATCTTCGGACCACTCAAGAAAACAAAAATGCCAAACGCCGAAATTACGCCCGCAATAATCGTACATATATTGAATGCACCTTGATACCCCTGCTCAGTCACAAACTTGGTCACACCAAACGAGATGCCAAAAGAAATAAACCCACGAATCGCACAAATCAAGACGAGAATCGGCGCAGCTCTTTCGCCATAGCTGTCGAGCGAGTACGTGTATCCAATTAGGACAATACCGATAAAGGCAAAGTAGATACCGCTGTACGTGGTGACTATCGCCCATGCAGACCACTCGAACGGATGTGAACCAGCGCGGCCAAAAATCACAGAAGAAATGATCATGGCCGCGACGGGGATCAGGATAGGGATCAGACGCACTTCGGGCTCTGCGAGGCCGCCTCGGTGTCGAGCTATCCATTTGTATAGCTGATCGCCTCCGTAACCCAGGAGAGGAATCATGAGCAGGGATACCACGATCTGCCCGCCTTGCACCAGACCCAGACTGGTCGTTTTGTAGTTGTATGGCGGCGCAGATAAAATCGTCGAGAACTCGGTCACCGAGATTACATAGATGGCCAGTGCAACGCTGTTCATGAGCACCACCCAGAGGATGTTGGGGAACAAGATACACTGGCCCATTTGCTTCCAGCATTCAACCGCCTTGTTCCAATCTCGGGCATTGCTGTGAAACACTCTGAGGCGATGTGCCAGAGTGCGTGCTTTGTATCGGTTGTAGTCAAGAGCAACCCTGTTCTTCTCCGTGGCTCTGACCACGGCTATCTCTTCTGCTTCGTGGTAGATGCGAACGAGACCGGCGTAGGCATCAGTTGGCCGCGGGTACGCTGATTCCGGAACTATGAAAAAAGCGAGTAGAAAGACAAGTCCGCTTGTAATCGCAAAGATCCCGTACCACCACCTCCATCCCAGTGCGCTGACGAGATAGGCTGTGGCGATGGTTAGGGCAGCAGTGCCGATTGATTGAATGGCGCTGAACCAGGCTAGTTTGCTGCTGCGCTCGTGGACGAAATGAATTTCCTGTTATTTCAAATTGTCAATCTCAGTTTCATTGAGATTTGTGTCTTTTCTTGTGAGAAGAAATACCTGAATAATCATAGGACACAAAGCCTCCGACTGTCCAGCTGCCAAAGCGAGAATGTCTCTACCGGCGATATGCGATTCCAGGCTTTGGCTAGCAGCGCACCAGATAGATCCAACTGTCAGGACCAAAGCAGAAGCCAAAAAGACAGGACGGCGTCCCACAGCTGTGGCGAGTGGCATGGCTATGATATTTCCAACGCCCATGAACAGGGTTGGGTATGTCATCAGATCCGTGACCCGAGGGTTGTACTCGTAATAGGCCATGATAGTCGCGAGAATGGGGCCCATGCCAGAGGTCAAGAGAACGCTGAATACGGCGACTAGGGGCTTGAATTAAAAATGGGTTACTCTTCAAGACTCATATGGCACCTACAGCATCCGAGAATAATGTCAATTGCCCACTTCTGCATCTGTGGAAGATTCAAAGGATCTACCAAAGGTTAGCATACTCCAAAAAAAAAAAAGCAGATTACTTACCACGAGGATCCGGCGACGGAGTAGGGATCAAGACAACTTCTCCATCTTCCAGCAGCGTGACTGTTCCGGTTGGATTGTGATGCTGTGGCTTGTCTATAGCCAGCTCATGATGCACTGCATCGGTTGTCTCTTTAACATCCATGGCTGATGCAAATAAGTCTTGCTATACAAGAGTAGCAGGATCAAGACTTGGTCTGGACTCAACAGAATCCCTGCACTGGAAACCTCAATCTTTAATCACCATTTTTTCCCATTTCAAAAGTCGGGGAAAGTGTGGAGAAACCTGGAGATGGCGACGTGGAGCCGATACTGAGGTAGAAATAAGCGGTGCCCCTAGAAACGACAACAACAAAGATAGGACCGTGCAGGTCAAAGCAATGTCGTCGTGGTGTTAATTGTTGAATTCTTGGTGTCTGGGTCCACCTCAGCCGAACTGGGCCGAGATGGCGTTTTTAGGGTTACAGCTATACTTGCGGGGTTGCCATTGATAATGCGCTGAACAGAGAATATTGTGCTTGAATATTTGCGGTATATTTCTTGAAAACTGACTGGGTTTATTCAAATACGAACAAAATAAATTAACTAATGGAGCATGTTCGAATAGCATGATAATGCGCTCCTAGGCACGGAAGTTTGAAGTTCAGGGTTAGGGTTAGGGTTACTGTCAACAACTGGCATAGACTCAATTTCATTTGGAGAATAATTCACACAACATATACAAAAACAAGAAATACAGCTTAAGTATCAGTTCGAAAAAGCTAGTACTTTATTGCCCCAGCCAATTTCAATAGTTTCTCGCTCAGCTCTGGCTTGGTGATCGGCTCATCTCTTTCCAAAGGATCGGGAACTTCTTTCCCATCCACAGCTATCTTGGCTTTACCATGAGTGAAGAGATTGGTATGTGGCCAATGGGTCGTAGTTTCATACTTCTCAAAGAGGTCCTTCTTCAAGGCACGGTCCTCCTCCGACATCCACGCTGCAGGCGTGTACGTCGCGTAGACAATAGTGCGTATCAAGTCCGACTCTCCGAACTGAGCCCAGTGCATCTGTCGGGAGTCCCACAGAATCAAATCGCCCGGTTCAGCGCATACCTTGATCAACTCACAGCCTTGCGCGCGATACCAGTCTAGATCTTTGTCGTGGAATGGGTGGAAGTCTTTGTGTTTTGCGGTTCGCCAGGGCGTGGGGCCGGTGACTGGGTTCTCGTCGAAAAATTGCTCGAAGAGACGCGACGAGCCTTTCATAACGACTAGACCGCCGTCTTCTGGACCAGACTCGGACAGGTTGACGATGCCCTGAACACAGCGTAGGCCTCGCCGTTCGGGAGCTTGGTCAACATGTGGCCACGGTTGGGAGTCATAACTGCCAACTATCGACTGTGGAAGGGTGACGTTCACCGTGTCAAAAGAGACGACAAGCTCATCAGTCCCCCATAGCTTTGCAAATGGTTCTATGACTCCAGGTTCGCTACACGAATGTTAGACAATAAAAGCTGAAGGCATTTTGATAAAGTTCCTGACATACCATCTAACATCCCAAACATACTTCTCATGGGCCGCAGAAAAGTGGAGGTACATCCCACCTTTGAAACTCTGAGGGACATTCTCTTTCTTCCATGTTGTTTTGTCATTGCGGTCAAACCCTATCCCAAATGACTCTAGCCAGGTAAGCGCTTCGCTTTGGTACTGGCGTGCCCGATCTTTGGGCAAGACGTTTTTAATGATCACATATCCATCTCTGAAGAAATCATCACGCCAGTCGCCATACTGTGCTTTTTGGTCATTGCTATTTTGAAGTTGAGACTTTGATGTTGTAGTGGCAGCGAACTCGGTGTCGATACGAGATGGTGCCATGACTTGGTTCTTCTTGAATGATATCTTCTGAATGTATGGCTTCTTTTAGCTAACCTCGATCAAAGGTCCAGCAAGTTAATACGGAGGGTGTAACTGTATGAGACGAAGCAGATGGTTGAGCCAGCTTTTAACCATTTGAGTTCGGGCGAGGTCATCCGAGCTCTCCCAGGGAAGTCTTAAGAAGTAGAACTGACCGTGATAATAATTCGTAATAAAAATTGCATTTCTTGGATCTCTCCAAGATCCAATATCAAAGGATCTAGTCTCAACCGAACTCGCCCGTGATCGGTCGAGCCCGGCCGTGAATAGCTTCTCCCCACATGGAGTTATTCCCTCCACATACCGAATGGATGGAAATTAGACCTAAGTCAATTTATTATTCAAAGGCTGATTGCCTCTCACTGATTTTTGACATGTATTGTTGTACATCTTTGAGATCACAATGCCGTCTCCCGTCCCAGTTGCAACTCGCCCGATCAACAAACCCTCCGTGGGTCGAAATAATTACCAGCCATTCGGGTTCAGAGAAGAAGTTCTACCCAAGGGCTGGAGTCAAAATGACTCGCGGCCACTGCCATGTGATATCCACGCGTCTCACGATGTAGAGATCAAAGTTAGGGACGGATGTGCTTTGTACTGCGACATTTATCGCCCGGCCAATTCAACAAAGCCCGCGTCGGCCATCTTGGCATGGAGCCCGTTTGGGAAAAAATTCAATGGCATAAGCATGCTGAAAATGCTTCCTTGGCACCTAGGAATTCCGGAAGGAGTGATCAGTGGCTTGGAGAAATTCGAAGGTCCCGACCCGGCAGAGTTTGTTCCTCGCGGGTTTGCCATTGTCAACGTCGACGCTCGTGGGTCGGGAGACTCTGGTGGAAATGTTGGTATTATGGGAACACAAGAAGCAAAGGACGGCTACGACGTGATTGAAGCAATTGCCAAAATGCCATGGTGTAGTGGAAGCGTTGGGTTGGCCGGAAACTCTCATTTGGCTATTGTGCAGTGGTTCATCGCAGCATTACGGCCACCGTCCCTCAAAGCTATTGCGCCATGGGAAGCATGTGCGGACCTTTATCGAGAGCAATTTGTCAGAGGGGGAATATTTGACGCTGGCTTGTTTGATTTCATCATCGACCACAATATCCAGGGCCATGGTGGAGTCGAGGACTTTCATGAAATGTATCGGCGATACCCCAAGGGTGATTCCTTATACTGGAAGGATAAACGGCCAGATATAAGCAATATTAATATTCCAGCATATATCACAGCTTCTTATACCAGCTTCGTGCATACAATGGGGTCCGTACGGGGATGGCTACAGATTGCTTCATCCGAGAAATGGCTTCGTTTATGCCCGTGGCAGGAATGGTACGACATGTGGAATTGCAAAGAATCCGCTGCTGAGCTTGCGACATTTTTTGATCGTTATTTGAACGGAGTCGAGAACGGCTGGGAACAAACACCTCGAGTACGCACGACGATTCTCCGATTCAACCAAGATCCACTTTACAATATACCAGAGACGGACTACCCGATTCCACGCACTGATTATCGAAAAATGTACTTTCACGGTAACGGACAGCTGGAATTCGAATCTTCTCAATCATCAAAATCTATCTCATACAACGCGGAGAAGTATCTAGACTGTGCTAGTTTCCAGTATACTTTCCCAGCCCAAACACGACTGGCTGGTATTCCCAAAGCAGTTGTGTATATATCCTGCCCAGACTTTCATGATATGGATGTCTACGTTCTTGTACGCAAGCTGGATATACAAGGAAAACCCTTGCTAAATCTAAACATACCTTGGTCAAGTATTGCGCAGCACGGCGTCAGTCCGGACAATCTGGATCAGGTCCCTCCACAAAACAAAAATAACCTGATGTTCCACGTCGGGTCACTAGGAATTCTACGAGCTTCTCGCCGGGCAATAGATGTATCGAAGTCGATACATGAGAGTTATCCATTTCACCCGCATGATCGTGATGATTATGTCTCTCCCGGAGAAATTGTCAAGTTAGATATCGGGATTTGGGCTATGGGAGTACAGTACGAAGCTGGCGAGAGCATCCGAGTGGAAGTGCACGGAAATAGCCCCTTGTTGAGAGGAGAGTTCAAAGACAACGACGAATTTCAGAAACTCGCGTCTCACGGGACCCATACTGTCCATATCGGGGGTGATCACCCTTCCCATATTATTTTGCCTTTTGTTTGATGTACGCCAGTTGACGTCCCGGGATATTTTGAAATGTAATGTGAAATAAGTATAGAACAAAAACCAGATATTTTGTACACAGTTCAGATGTTCATTTTAATACTATTCTCGATTTATTTTACTCTAATTTGAAATTAGGTCAGCAGCCTTCTCGGCAATGGCATACACCAATGCCTGGTAGTGTGCAACAACAGGCAATGGCAGAACACTGGCATCCACAACGCGCAGGTTCTCAACACCTTTAACTCGTAACTGTGTGTCGACGACTTTGCCCATTGCGGCCGAGCCAGCAGCATGGTAGAAAGTATTACCACCTGCTCTCACCTGCTCATCAATTTCCTCGTCCGTAGATTGAGCTGTCAATGGCGAAAACCCGGCAACCGGAAACTGGGAATCAACTATGTCACGGCCTTCCGGTGTGTCGAGAAGCAGTCCTGCGACCTGTCGAATACCAGCGCGTAGAGCTGCGCGGTCAAACTCTGTAGCGTAATAATTTGGATCAATAAGCGGCGGGGTTTTGACATTTGCGGATGCAAGAGTGATTTGTCCACGCGAAGTTGGTGCCATTCCCAAGACAGCAGATGCGATATGTGTACCATCCATTGGCACGTCGACTCCGGAGACAGCTGCACCTGCCGGTGCATATACGATGAGCGTCTCTATGTGACCTGCACCGGGTGACAAATAATGATTTTCTTCAATGTTTGTTTCACCGTCTCGCTCCAAAGCTTTAACAAGATCCTCACGGGGAGCCTGCAAAGTGGCAACCCAGTCGCAGGGAAGTCCAACGCCGTAAGATGGACTATTCCACAGCGGAGTACCTACGGAAAGTCCCCTTTCCGGATGAAGGAGCTTCCACCACATAACAAACGCATAGTGATCATGGAAATTGCGGCCGACCTCTGGTGAGTCAACAGTTTGGACGATGTTATGCTTTGCAAGTTCTTCACTGGCGCCGATTCCTGAGAGAAGCAAAACCTGCGGCGTGCGGTATGCACCTGCAGAGAGAATGACTTCTTTTGTTGCGTGAAAGACTTGTCCATCAGCTACTTCAATCCCGCCGGCCACTTTCTTGCCGTCATTTGATTGATCGATAAGCACTCGCTGTACTAGAGTCTCCGTTATAACAGTAATACCGGGGGAGGTTGTAACACCGTATGCCTCGCTAGCAATCTAATATTTCCCATCTTTCCAGTTTTCGACCAATTTAGATAGACCCAAGGGCAAGTCTATGTTTAAATCTTGTATGAAATCCATGCCTATTCTGTTCCAGGCTGCCCGCAAAAACTCTCTTAAAGGATACTTCCAGTCTAGACTACTCGCTAAGACAGACACATTATAAATTAGACCGCTAACCCCATAAGCTTCCTAGTTCAGATTTTAATTGAAACAGGTTTCTGTTTTCTTAAAATATGGCAAGAGTCCTTCATACCCCCAGCTCTTATCGCCAACTATCTCTGCCCAGCTGTTATAGCCTGCTGCATTTCCGCGAAGCCAGGTCCCATAGTTTGTTACTGAGCAGCCACCCAGACCTTTACCGGCACTGTTGTAGCACTCGTGATTGTTAAGATGAACCTACAGCACAGTCTTGTAGGCCCAGTCCAAGGGCGAATTATGTGCGCCAAAGTAGGCAAGTGGCGACTGAGCAAAAGGATGCTGAGTGACATCTGAGCCAGCTTCGACAATGAGAATCTTTAAGGAGTTGTTTTATTTGTAAAGTCTGCCGGCTAGGGCAAAGCCAGCAAGCTCACCCCTGATAATAATATAATCGTATATCTTGTCCAACATTATTTCATGCTAATATTAAATAATGTATGGACTTACATCTAGACAGAGCAGCAAGATCACTTTATATAAACTCTATTTATTTCCTTTTTTCCAGCATTTGTTGGTATTTATTAGAATATAAGCCTATTAATACTCGCTATAAACCCCACTTGTAGCATGGAGTCGACTTAAGTCTTAAAGTCAAATGGTATAAGTTTATGCGTAAAAAGCGCCAATAAAGAGGGGCCGGGTCCAGCCAGGTTCTATATTTGTCTCTGGTATGTGGCCTAACCCTGTTGAATCTCCGATTCTCCGGCTTACTCCGTAAAGTCCGTACTCGGCCTGGCCATGGGGGCCGGTCCTCTCCTATCCCACATGTAATTCGTGTATCTATCCACTTTCGAGAAGAAACTGGGTCCTGGTGAGATTGCTTGAATTTCCTTCCATTTCCGGTCTGGCGTCGCAGCGGGCACCAAGAGCAGTCTAGTCTGGTGCCATCTTCAGCTACAGATGTCAGATCTGCGATAATTTAAGATCTCGAACTCCCATCAAAACACTCGTCGTGGACAGAAAACTACACATAAACTTTACAGCAACACATTAACCTGGAGAATATCTTATCATAAACGCATAACACAACATGGCCTCAAACACCGAGCCTGAAATAGTTTTGTACGACTTGGCCTGCATCAAGAATGTCTGCTTCTCTCCTGTTGTCTGGCGCATCCGCATGATGCTCAACTACAAAAATATCCCTTATAGAACTGTATTCCTCGAATTCCCTGATATTGAGCCTACGCTTAAAGGGCTGTGAGTGGACCTCATTTTGCTTGTGTTGTTCAAAACTGAACCCCTCCCCTTTCCTTTTCTTTTGATATCTCAACCACTTTGATAAAGGATACTAACCTGACAACTCAGCGGCATTGCCGAATCTGCTGCTGGATCTAAACATAAATACACAGTTCCAGCCATCCAGCATGTACAAACAAACACGTATCTGATGGAATCAGCCTCTATCGCGGAATTCCTCGAGTCAACCTATCCGGACCCTCCGGTGCCGCTGACATCCGAGTTAGGCCGCGAGGTCGAAGCTCAATCACGCTCTGTGGTTGGTACGACCTTTGCAGTCTCTGTGATGCCGCGCGAGATAAAAATCCTATCTCCGCGCGCTCAGGAGTACTTCCGGCGTTCGCGCGAGGCAATGCTCGGACATCGGCTGGAGGATCTGCTCGACACGGACAAGGAAGAACAGGCCTGGAACTCTCTGGACGATAAAATTAGTGCTGTTGGCGAACTGATGCGGACAAATAATTCCGACGGGCCATTTATACTGGGTGCCCGGCCTAGCTACACAGACTTCTTCATTGCCGGTTCCCTCCAGTCTGCGAATATGGTGGATGAGAGTGTGTTCCGAAGGATTTTCAAGTACCCTGGCTTCAGGGATATTTATGAAGCCTGTGTTCCGTATATGGAAAAGAGGGACTGAGGAAATAGCATAGCAGGTCATTGTTCCTGATCATTAACCCTAAAACGATAAACCTAAGTATTTAAACACCACCCAATGGAACTCCGATTGAAAATTTCAATTCCAGTATACGATTAAAAAACATCGTAATACACATCACAAAGATATTTCATAGGGGCTTTGCATCACCTTCTTGCTGCGGCACATATTTTAACTTCAACTTTTCGACAGTCAGCTTGGTCAAACCGCCTATTGTTGCTGCCTCTGAAATATCGCGCAACGAAATCTCAATTGCCAATTTTGTTCGAGCCCAGTTTTTTATTTCAATCGACATCAAAGAGTCGAGCGCAACACCAGATATTTCTTCATCTGTCATCTGCCCATGTTGCCCGCACGCTGTATGAGGCACGATCACTTTTCCTAATTCTTGTAATATTTTTATTTCGGTTTCCTTCCGCTCCAGTAGGACTGGGTCCTTGAAAATTTGAATCATGAATGTCCTAAATTCTGTTTCACCCGACTTGATTGTGGTCTCAGATAGCGGCAACTCGTAGTTTTCGTAGGAGAGAAACCGCCGGTCGTTGCCCCAGAAAGGGACTGCTGTGACATCGCTGAGCGGTTTAGTAAGACTTATTCCAATAGCCAATGCGCTTGACTGGAACAGGCGTTTCTCATCAGTGTTCGTTGTTTTTATTGTAGAGGCTGATGAACCACATATAAGCAGTTCTAACGCGTCCATTATATCCTTTTCCCGCACGAGTCGAGTCCCGATAGCCTCAGCCCCGCTGAGGAGCTTCGGATCTTGGCTTACGACACCGACATCACCAACAAAGCCAAGATCCAAAACAGACGCTGGGAGTCCTTTGCTGCGTCGATATTGGACAAAAGCATCAAGGAAAGAATTTGCCGCTGCGTAATTAGCCTGGCCCGCGTTGCCACACGTAGCGCTTATTGAGCCGAAAACAACGAAGAAATCAAGTGAGTGCTCAAGTACTGTGTGTAAGTTCCAGGTGCCTGTTACTTTTGGGCCGATTGCCGCATTCCAGTCTTCGAGAGTCATTTTTGAAAAAGTTTTGTCCTTTCGTAATGTAAGCTTTTTTCCGAACAAATTGAGAGATTGAGGCCGCTCTTACTCTGAGAACCATTGATAATTGGATGACACCAGCGATGTGTTTCCCACTGCTTTGAACTGCCCTTTGTACATCATTTATGTTTGTTACACTTCCTTGAACGAATGTGGATTTGCATCCTTGAGCTTGCAGTTCCTTGCTAAAGCGAGCGTGTTCTTCAGACTGCCCCGCTGATCTCGACAGAAAGGTCAGATGTCGAGCGCCTTTCTCGACTAGAAAGTTCGAAACTGCCTGTCCTATGCCTCCTAGACCACCGACGAGTAAATATGACGATTTTGGAGACAAAGAAATATTCGGTTTTGGCGGCGATACAGCCATAGTACTTGCATCCTCGGGCATTTTTATGAGAATTTTACCCATATGCACCCCTTTTTGCATGTACCGAAACGCTTCGACGATCTGGCCACTTTCAAAAACAGTCACTGGACGAATTGGCTTGATCTTTCCTTCCTTAAACCAATCCATAAACAACACGAGAAGACTGGAGTTTCCAAGGTTAGCCGCAATACTACCTTATCCAGGGATTTGTATACGTACTCTTTGAAGGTAGAGGGGTCTTCTTCGGTAATAGTAGATAGATCGACACCAAAGAAAGACCTGTTTTCAAGAAATGGGCCCATACTCAACATTCCATGTCCGATAAAATCTCTCTTTCCAAGCTCAATCATTTTGCCAAATTTGGCTACACATCTCCAGGAGGCATGTAAAAGTTTCCCAGATAATGAGTTCAATACCAACTTCACACCCTTGCCATTTGTGGCTTTCATTATACCTTCTAGGAATGAGTCGTCTCGAGAATTAAAAATTCGATCCCGAGGAATCCCAAAAGTTTCCTGTAGGTAGGAAATTTTTTCTTCGTTTCCAACAGTTGCGTAGACTTTGGCGCCCACTACTTGACAGATTTGGATCGCAGCTAATCCAACACCTCCACAAGCGGAATGAATCAAGACCGACTAATCAAGAGTTAGGGTCCATAACTTCCCGTAATTCTGATTTATACACACCTGGTCTTTCTTGAGAAGTCCAATATGAAGAAGAGAGTAAATTGCCGTGGCAAACACTGCAGTCATTGTTGCTGCACCTTCGAGCGAGAGATCCGAGGGTATCTTTAGGCAGCAGTCCTCCGTAACCTTTGCGCGAGACCTCATCAAACCACTACCAAAGAGAATCACCCGGTCTCCTTCTCTGAGCTCCTTCACTTTACTTCCAGTCGAACGGACTATACCACTGCCCTCAATGCCGATGTTTTCGACCGATCCTATCACACCCATGCTAGTCATAATGTCCTGCCTGGTTAGCACGAAACGGCCGAAAAACGGGATGAAAGAGACATACTTTGAAGTTAAGGCCGCAGTATGCAATGTCGATACTGAGCTCTTCTGGGCTCAGAATTTCTTCATCAGACAATGTCCATTCAAGTGTATCAATCAGGCCAAGCTGCTTCATTGAGATTTTCCTCGGCCCAGTTAATGCAGAGTTGTAGTTGGCATGATCTTCAAGCTCTTTCCATTCATATCTGCATATGTTAACAGTACCATTCGATATCATGTACTCATATTCAGGAGGTGTCGAAATAGCGGCTTGCTTGCAAAAGTTTTCATAAGTGCGGATAATAGCGCCAGCGGAAATCGAATTGAATTTGTCAACTTCAACTGTCGAAAGGTCGAGCATCATCTCTCTCCTGAGAGACCGAGCGAATCCAAATATAAGTCCATATCTGGGATCTTCACATGATGTTTGGCTCGAACGCGTTATCCACATCATGTGAGAATTTGTGCAAGTTGAAATATACTTCTTAAAGCTCTCGTAGTCAGGCTCAGAAATATCGTCGAAAAAAGGCGCATGAAGATCTAGGAGAAATATAATACCCCGAGTGGTGGGTTGACGATCGTGAAGAGAACCCCAAATGACCGAAAACCCTTTCTGGTGGAGCTGCTCTGCAAATTCCTTTTCCCACTGAGTGGGCTCTTCATGGGAAACAAGCGTGACACTCATATTGGGGACAATTTCAAACGGCTTTCGTGCCAACATGTTAATGTTCGTCTGATATGGCTGCTCATCATCATAGGATTGAGCTTCGATACCAGTAAGCCCAGCCATCTGAAGCTCATTGTGCCAACGCTCCGCCTCAACATACGGCTTGTTCGGTCTTCCATCGTCGGCTCCCAGCCACCATCCAGGTAGTAAGCCCTAACTCATGGTAAGCAGACGTTCAAGCTGTATGTAGAGAAGCACATACCATGACATAATCTATGAAAGGAAGACCTATTGATACTTAGTGAATGACTCGTCCAGTATATATAGAGATAGCTTACTCGGGTTTAGCTCTTGCAGGAGGAAACGTCCACCAGGAGCAAGGAGTTTTCTCACATTCCCAAGTCCTGTTTGTAGTCTCGGGGTAGCATGCATGACCTGTAGAGTTTTAGAGCGACAAAACATGTGCGTGGGAATTTTGGGAATATACGAACGTTAGATGCAATTATCAGATCGTAACCAGAAGATGCAAACCCCTGTTCCAGAGGATTTTGAGTTATATCAAGTACTTTGTAAGATATCGCTCTGTGATCCTTGAATCTTTCCTCGGCTGATTTTAAAAATGCAACAGATATGTCGGTGAAAGTGTAGCTTTGGAACATTGGAACTCCTGTAGAGGAACGCAA
This sequence comes from Talaromyces sp. P118-02, assembly GCA_037040535.1. Classification (NCBI taxonomy): domain Eukaryota; kingdom Fungi; phylum Ascomycota; class Eurotiomycetes; order Eurotiales; family Trichocomaceae; genus Talaromyces; species Talaromyces sp. P118-02. The sequence goes on from JAXQGY010000928.1 coordinate 321,873, forward strand.
GAGTTCAAGAGCGACAGCTGTCGTACTTCCTGTACCGGCACCGATTTCCAGTATACGCATTCTTGGGTTCGAATGAACAAGTGCAGAGAATAAATTTTTCCATTGATCTTTTGATCGATTGGAATTATATAGATTTTTCAATTTTTCGTCTTGAAATAAGACTTCCAAGGGTTGTTTTTTCCCTTGTATAACGTCACTAGCGTTTTCCAACACATGGCGCATGAGTTCAGCCAGGCTTAGCATTTCTTGGTCATTGGGGTGAATTTTTGATGCATTTTGATCAAACAAAGCCCGCCGAGCCGGTGAGGAAAGCTTCACCCATTCTGCAGCTTGTGGTGCAAGCCAGAGCGCTTCGCCACCCACCTGGCTCAACATGTCACAAATCCACTTCTGATATTTTTCCAGATGATCTGTAACAGGCTGAAGTTCCCGCACTTCTAGCGCAGTCTCAATGATACATAGAGATGTTAATGCCAGATATACCTCCCTAGACCGCTTTGTAGGCGTAAAAGGAAGCAGTGACTTCTGTGAAAGCAGATCGATATCTGGTTTCCATGTAGCCGTACTAGCAAGGGGTATATTTGCACTTGCGGAGATCTGGTGCTCATCAATGGAGAAGAAAGAACCACCATTGATAGATAATACTGTCCGGTCACCAACGGAAGCAACGACATTTCCGGAAATGGTTGTTCCTGAAGTGTGATTTACCGCCCCCTGAATAGCAAATGTACCAACTGCCTTACATACGTGGACGCTTTCCATAAACACAGGCACACACAGCTTATAGACAGTACGAGCCAGACCATTAGAAGCTGCCACTGCCAGTAATTGCAAATTATGATCAATAACTGTTGGGTGAATAGAGTAATGACTTTCATGAAGCTCACCGCTGTCACAAGACGTAGCATATGCGACTTTGACAGCTGGGTTTGCGGTGATATTTTCTAGGCCCTGGAAACGAGGACCGAAATTCAAGCCTAGGTCAGCGATGAATTTATACCAGAACTTCGTTGAAACTTTCCGAATGAATGGTTCGATTTTCTTCGGTTCTGGACTCTTCTCTGAGCTCCAAACTTGACCTTGACAATGCTTCACCCAACCTTTGCCGTCATAAGCAGTTATGGTGAAATCATAATACTCGGCATCTGAGTGATCAGTTAATCTTCCGGGTTTCATGCTGGTAAGAACTTCCGTAGCCTGCGTTTCGTGGAGGAACAGTGGAGTTTTCAAAAAGAGGTTCTTGACCATATAAGTCTCGGAGCCTGTCATTTGCCGGATAGCTTCCCCTGCCATCGCAATGTAACCTGCTCCAGGAAACACGATTTCGTTAAAAAGAACATGGTCGGACAGCCAGGGAACATCTTCAAGGCGCAATATGTTTTTCCAGATTGGTTCGACGCTACTTGAGCCAAATAATTTCGATCCAAGGAGCTCATGATGAGGAAATTCCCTCAACCGCCAGCTTTGTGTAGCCCGCGTCTCGTGCCAATGCCTTTCTTCATGGTTCCACGGATATAATGGAAGATCCACGAGAAACCTTTGTCTGTCTGTTGCAAGAGTGCGTTCAAATTTGATGGGAACTCCAAGCGAATAAAGTTGACCCGCTGCTTCAAGCATACTGCGGACTTGATTTGTGTCTCTTGTGAGTGTTGAAGCATAAACACATTCTTTAGAGGCTTTTGTCCTTTTCATAATTTGACGAATTGGACCCCCCAGGGCCGAATGAGGCCCTATCTCAAGGAAAAGCTGGTTTTTCTGTGCATCTTTTATGATAATATTGACTGCGGTTGAAAATAACACAGGGGACTCTAAATTGCGACGCCAGTAAGCAGAATCCAGATTCTGTTCTTCAGGTAACAGAGATCCTGTCACAGTGGAAAAGAATGGCAATTTTCTGTCTTTCGGAGTTATATGGGCTTCAATTTCTTCCTCATATGTGCTTCCCAACGAGTGCATGTGATCTAGGAGTGTCAGTAAGAAAATTATCAGGATTCTGGTATTCTCACGTGAATGGTAGGCAACTTTGACATGTAGTTTTCGTAGAAAGGTGTCGGGTTGCTTTTGTGCTATATCATTTAGCACCTTTTCAACCTGCTCAACATCGCCCGATATGGTTGTGCTTTGAGGGCTATTTTCACAAGCCACGACAACGCCATCTAGCAGGAATGGTTCCAGCTCCGCCGGGCTCATACCAACAGCTGCCATGGATCCAATCTGACAATTTTTGGCAGCCTGTCCTCGGTAATAGGCTACAATAATAGCAGACTCAAGTGTCAAGGCATTAGCAGTATAGGCAGCAGCTGACTTTGGTTAACCCCTTGTACCTTCTACTTTATATAGGAGAAAATTTACTCACCAATTTCACCACTAGAGTGCCCAACGACAGAGTTTGCCTGGACTCCCCAACTTGAAAGAAGATTCACAATTGCAATTTGAACTGCAGTGCATAGTGTTTGAGAGAGCTCAGCATCGTTGATCCGAGATGCGTCTCCCTCTAATAAAAGCTCCTCTGGAAAATATTAGCACGTTGAATATCAAGTGATCCAAATTGCGTACCCTCTATCGTCCACTGAGGCGGAGATTGCAATGACTGTAAAATACGGTCCATCGTTTGAATGTCCCGTGCGAAATTATCGTACGTTTTGAGCAGATCTCTTCCCATGCCAGCCCACTGTGCTCCTTGGCCGGTGAAGACATAAGTTATAGAAGGAGAAAAATTGGACTTGTTGACAGTTAACTGATCAGGCAGATTTATTCCTGTCTTGTCACCAATTACGAAGGAACGGTGCGAGAAATGTTCTCGACGCAAGGCAAGTGTATATGCCAAGTCTTCCATCTTTGGTGAATTGGATTCAATATAGACTTGCAACTCTTTGGCCATTTTCTGTAGGCTAGCCGCACTGGATGCAGACAAAACAAGCAAATGCTGCGATTCATCTTCTGACTGGGCTGTTGCGGTTGTGATATTCGAGCTCGGCATAAATGATGAGGCAGAGTCAAGTATTACCTATGCAGATCAGTAGTGGCCCGACATATATGATTGGAAGTTAGAAAATACATGAGCGTTTGCGCCTCCTATTCCGAAACAATTAACGCTAACTCTTGGTTTTCGATCTTTGGGCCAAGACATCGCCTCTGTTGGAACCTGAAGGCGGGCAGATTTGAAAGGAACTATGAAGGTGTGTTAACTCTTAAACTTTGAATAAGATAGGCTCAAAAATGTATAGTATTTACTTTCAGGACTTGGGTCTTGGAAATGAATGTTCGGCGGAATGATATTGTTCTCTAAGGCCAAGACGCCTTTTATCACACTGGTAAGACCTGAGGCGCCTTCAGAGTGACCAACATTTGGTTTAACCTATTTATTATGAGATCCAAAATATTCATATTGGAATGGATGGTGAACTGACCGCGCCAATGTATACGCCCTTACTTCCAAATAGATCCGCTACCACGGATACTTCGTTCTTGTCTCCTATGACTGTGCCTGTGCCATGACACTCAAAGAATGCAGTTTCAGTGATATCATCAATACCAGCTCGTTGGTAAGCCTTTTGAATAAGTCGCTTCTGAGATTCAGAACCCGGTGTAGTAATACTAGGAGTCTTGCCATCGCAGTTCGTGCTGGATGAACGAATGACTGCCCTCACTGGATCCCCAGCACGCAGGGCTTCTTTCAATGGTTTGATATAGAGAGCATTTACCGCTTCCCCTCGTCCATAGCCGTTCGCTGCAGCATCAAATGTTTTACAGATGCCATCTGGTGCCAAAACACCATTGTCCGACATTGTCGTTGTCATTGTAGGGGTAAAAATGAGATTTGTTCCTGCCACAATGGCAGATGAACAGTCCCCAGCCTGCAATGCGTTACAAGCTTCATGTAGACCAACAAGAGAGGCCGAGCAGCCCGTTTGCAATGTCATGCTGGGTCCTTTGAGATCATATTCGTAAGATATGCGATTGGATAATGCAAAGCCACCTGTGCCGAGAACATGATATCTGTCAATCCCTAACCAATAAGGATAAAAATTAGCAAACCCAGATAGTATTCAACCTTTACGTCAGATACTTACAGTGGGGATCTTTGCTGTTCAAGTCTAGCCAGTCTTCACCGTAGACACCCACATAGCAGCCCTTTCGCGAAACTTTAGCAGTCATTCTAAATATAAACCTTTCGAAAAACTTACAATATCCTCTCCCTTCCACCGTGTTTGGCCTGCACTTTCCATACATTCCCAGATGACCTCCATCAATAACCGTTGCTGTGGATCTAACCTTGCAGCCTCATATGTGCCAATGGAAAAGAAACCGGTATCAAAGAGAGCAGGATCTTCTTGCAAAAAGTAACCATGTTGTGTTTTCACGGACTGTCGTTTGAATTCATCGTAAAACGCATCAATGTTGTAACGCGTCTCGGGAACCTTGCCATGACCGTCTCTTTTTTCGATCAAAAAATCCCAGAAGTCTTTATCCCTTCGAATACCCCCGGGAAGTCTCATTCCCATACCAACGATAGCTACCGGCTCAAATTCTGTACACTTGGATTGGAAACCATCCTCTGAGCTCACCGGAGTAGAGGCTCCATCTGAAGAAGTCGTAGATGATATCGTTGATGGAGAGGAGTCGTGAAGGTCGGTCGGAGCCTTTCGATCTTGCTGTCAGTCAAGTAACTAGAATTAAGATAATTGAAACCCCACCATGCTTTTCATAGCATCATCGAGAGAAAGCACGCCCGATAGATGTCTCTCTACTTGCTCAGAGGAGTCCATTTTGCTCTAACAACGGGATTGCGAATTCCTCAAAGGAACGAAGGTGTTTGAATTGAAATAAATGAAATATGCGGGAGAAGACAACGAATGTATTTTTTAAGTCATTTGAATGTGTTTCGTGTCGAGTTTATTGTACTCCGTAGCTCAAGTAAAATTAATTACCGTATGGTCTAATACGCAATGACTCGCTCCGGACTAAATTTTAGGGCTGTTACGAAGGCGGAACAAATTACCCAATAGTTTACCGCATGGTCTTAGACTGGCACCCAAGCTATTGTTATTTTCTTTTCTTTTTCGACTTGACTATCTCTCGCGACTCGCGAGTCTCAACAATGTCAACGTGTCTTGAAAATTTTTATCTACACGGCTTCCGGTAGTACGTACGTACGGCGCACTAAGTGCAACAACAAGAAACGACGCGTTACAGTCCAGATACTGGGACCATTCATCGATTGCTGTAACTCATTTGCTCTTTTTTAACCAATAATATACTATAAGGTGATGCTTCAGATTCAAATAGTTTATACAATCGACTTATTATTATTGATCTTCAAAAATTCCACTTAAACATGGTGGTACGTACTGGGTATGAGACAAAACACGCCATGTCGGCCGAAGCCGCAGCAGCCCCTTGCATGTACTCCGTACATGCCAGCCATTAATTGATGGATACAAAGTTACAAACATACAATAGTATGTAGTACGTAGTACGTAAAAGTGAAATTAATACGTGGGCGAGTCGTCAATGAGTTGGTAACCTTAATTACAAGTATATTCATTACATGTACGGGTTCCAATTTACTACCACGCTGGCCATCATAAGGCCGATGTGGTAATGTCATTGCTATGAACACTCCAAAACAGGCTTTTCGTATATTATAAGACTATAAAATAAAATAGTAATAAAAGGATGACAAAAATACGAAGGTAACGAACCCCCGTAAAGCTCTAGAGTATAGTCTTGAAATTCGACCTGAAGGCAATCCCTTGGTGGTATAGGTGACTTTCCAATCCTGCCAATTCGGAAACATCATGCAATACGTGTTGTAAAAGTGTGAGAAACTATTTCTTAAGGGTTAGTAGTATCCATGATGCCCATTGTGAATATTCCACTCACGGATAAACAGTTCCATTCCACCCATCCTTACCAATATACCAGTTACTACAACCACCCGTTTTCCACACGCGGTTGTTTGATGCCTCTTGAATATTTGTTGTCCATCGTGTACATGCATATTCCTTGATCTCCCATGTGCTAACTTCTCCGCTGATGATTGGTCTCAAAAGTTTCAGGATGTAACTGACGCCATTCTCGATGTTGATTATGACGCTGGTGTGGCCGCTGGATGAATTTGGTCCCCCTAGTAAGAAGAAATTCGGAAATTTATCAATTGAAATTCCCATATAGGCTTGAGGTCCACCTCTCTCAGTCCAGACCTGATGCATCTCGGCATTATTCTTTCCTGTAGTTTTTATGCTGGGGAAGAATGTCGAAGTATCGTAACCGGTAGCCAAGACAATGATATCAGCCGGAATCACTCGTTCCTCGCCATTGACTCGGCTCTCTAAAACCACGGCATCTTTTGTAAGACTCTTGAGAGTTTCAGTGGTGAGATTCATTCTCGGATCATGAAGACACTCGAACCATGTAGCGTCCTGCACGAATCGTTTGCATCCCACTTCATAGCTTGGAGTTAGTATTTCGTGATACTTCTCTGGAGCTGCTTGCTGAATGTATAGTATGAGTTTCTCCTTTAGCCTTTTCCGGCCAGAGTGACTGCCGAATACCAAGAAAAACTGGCTCTCCGTGATGAGGAAAATGATCCCCCGAATAATAACTGCGAGGAATGGTATATTCCGTATCAGCCACGGCAAATGTTTCTCCCATAGACCCATAGCTTTCTTCGATAGGAACTTTGGTCTAACCCATGGAGGTGATCTCATAAGCTGGGTCACTGTTTTCACATTGATAGTAGTTTTCAAAAGAGACGGAACTATCTGGGCAGCCGTGCATCCTGCGCCCACAACTAGAACGTTTTTTCCTTCTAAATTTAAAGTACTGTCCCAGGTTGAAGTGTGTAAAACGTCACCTTGAAACTCTTCAAACCCGGGGAGGTCTTGGATACCGGCAAGGTTGGGATCAACAAATTTACCAGCAGCGTTGATTATGACTTGCGTATAGAAGGAAAATGGCTTTTTCACTTTTCCCCCGTTGGTAACTGTGCCGGTTACTTTCCACTGGTGTGAGGAATCTTCCCACTGAAGATGAGTTATTGCAGTGTTGAGCTGGATGTTGTCGAAAATTTTATATCTGTTGCAAACACTTTCAAGATACTGTTGGATTTCTTTTCCAGGTGGCATGAGAGTCGACCAGCCAAGCTTCTGGGCAAATGAAAGAGAATATAATGGCGCAGGGCTGTATTCTCATTAGATCGTCTAATACATGATATTCCTGCAGGTGTGATTACATATCGCAAGCAACCCCGGGGTATCTTTGTCTACTCCAAATACCCTGTCAATAGTTAGTTAAAACAACTACGAAGTCGTTTTCTGGTTTTAAAATTGAAAATACCCCAACCTCACCCATTCGGTCAAATATCTTGAATTGGGTGAATCCAAGTTTATCTTTTATTCGGCACCCAGCTGCGATTCCAGAAAAGCCAGCGCCAATAATTGTAATCGGCACAAAGTCGGTTTCTTTGACATGCTGTCTACCGTGGTTTGCATATTCCATATCGAATATTATTGCGGTTAAGGGGCGGAAGTGAAATGAGAAAGCAAGTGTCCAGGTGGTAAATTCCTGTCTTATTTTTTTAATAAATATACCAGGGACTTTTAGGCAAGGAGCGTCATTTTTCAAAGGAAGAAATGTGGCAGGGCTCATTAGAGTCGCCAAAGTGCCTGAACATTCTCCGTGGTAGAACGGCTGTATCGATACATGCCGGCTGTAAGTTACCATACTAGAGAATAAATTACGATCGTGATCTGCCACTAGCACCGACTAGTCTTGCATGATGCATTTATTGACTCTTGGGTCATTGACATTGCCCGGGCTTCTTCACTCGGATTCACTCCATTATTCTAAATCGAGACAGGTTGATCATCGCTGATCACGCTAGTAACTGTCACACAATACATACATGATACAGGCTATTTTGTCCCGCTGAAGAATATGCATATAGAATCACAGTGATCGACAAGATATGTCCGCCCAATCGTGCGTCTCCTCACCGACAGCTGTCAAGCATTCACCATCGGGAAATCTCAAGGTCCTACCCATGACTATCGGATATCGCACGCAAGCTCAGTATCCCTAGCGAAAACGTCGAAGAACTGAGCCAAGTAAGTCGCCACTGTTGCTGTCTTCGAAAACATTAATAGTGCTCTGATAAGCTTTGTCGAGTTCTGAAAAAGACTCATCAAACAAGGAGTGGTTGGCTGCTGGAATCCTGTCCCTGGCTGTCTGCTCAAAAACAGAGCGCTCGTTCGCAAAATTTCCGAGAAATAAAGATACAATCGGATTGACGCCTAGAGCCCCGAACTGTGGTGCCTATAAGTGCGAGGTTCACCAAGAGTTAGCTGAAATTGCCTAAAATGAAGGTTGTTCATGGTTGTCAAGTTATTCCTCACCTTTTTAGACGCAACCTGAAGAATATCGGTCACTGAGTCGTGTAGGTTGTGTACCTGGTCCACGTACAGCTGGACATCCTCCTGGGGTACCTGGCCGTTCCCATCGATAATACGCTGGGCTTGCTTGCAAGCTTTCTGAACAGTGAACATCTGCTGGGCGCATGCTAAAGCGGCAGTAATTCCACCATCGAAGTTATTCAGGGTGTTGCGCGCATTGTCAACTTGGTGAGCCAGGTCTGACAGACCAGTTATCGCTTGACCAGGGGTATAGGCGGCATAACTGGAGGGTGCCGAAGCCAGAAGAATAGCCAGTACAGCGGTTGAAAAAGTCTTGAACATCATGAAAGTATTCGAACTTGAAGAATTAAAGAGCATAAGCCGATATTTTGCAGGTGCACGTTAGATTGCCCGTATACCGGGGGATCCGTCTTCAAATGTCTCTGGAAGCACTGTCAACATGACAAATAAATTCTAAATTACAGATAATTAATAAGCGCGTATTTCGTGCTGTGTAATAAAAATTACAATAGGGCGTGATCAGGCTACATTAGTGCCCTGGAATGCAGTGTCGGTCATGAAGCGCGTCAAAATATGTCCGTGTACTCGCTGTACTGAACAAGTCACTGGCTAGTTGAGACTATTGGTTTCGATTCTACATCTGTCAGAATATTGCATTAGCGCTGCTCACATGTTTCATTCTTATTTTCAAGTCAATGGTTCTTTTTGCTAACGATAATTCCATGTTGGTACATGACCATGTTTCAATTGGTGTGTGATTACGCTATACTCAGTGCTTAAATCGCTGTGTTTTCAGGAAAGCTTCTTATTTCGTCTACTATCCTCTCAAAAACTAAGCTGAAATTCCATATACCAAATTATAAAAACGATTATGGACTACGATAAGTTCTTTTACGATAATGGATCGCGCATTTCCCGAAATATCTATGTTTATCAACCCTCTGAATACCTTCGCAAGAAATGGACCAATATCGCCAGTTCCTACTCACCTGAGACAGTGGAATTCATCGGCACATTCACCACACATCTGATCGCATACTGGCTGGTTTCGTTACTATTTACGATAATTGATCTTATTCCAGCTGCTCAGCAATACAAGTTACAGTCGGTCTCGAAACAACCCTCTCGACGCGCTCTCATTAAATGCTTTTTCGGCGCTCTGGGAAATCAAATTCTTACGACGACTCTTCATTTCTTACAACTCTTCGTCCTCCGACGTCTTCTGCACATTAGAGCTGTATACCGTATAGAACTCGATCTCCCATCCATCCCCGAGATTCTCGTTTCAATTCTGTTTTGCGCCCTCGGGAGGGAGATTATCTTCTATTATGGCCATCGGCTGCTTCATCACCGGCTTCTTTTCCGGCACTTCCACAAACAGCACCACCAGTTTACCACCCCGGTGGCGCTGGCTAGTGAATACTGCCATCCAGTCGAGCATATCGTGTCCAACATCCTCCCCATTATCATCCCTCCCACACTGCTGCGAGTTCACATAATTACGTTCTGGCTGTTCATAACGGGAGCTATTATGCAAGCTTCTATTGCTCATAGTGGATACGACCTGGGCAGTATTTGTGGATGGAGGCCAGAAATACACGATTACCACCACTCGATGTTTAATGTCAACTATGGGCTGTTGGGTTTGATGGACAGTTTGCATGGGACTAGGTATACTGCCAAGCGGAAAAGAGCATGATCTGATACTCCGTAGTTCAGTTATGTTAAACTTTGGACCTTCCTCGCATTGACTTTCTTTTTCTGCGGCCCAGTATCAACTGATCAAGGATGTAATTTAATATGGCGCTAGTCTTTAATAGTACGTAGATCGATGGAACCGGCGAGGGACTCGGGCCGCGCCGCCCGGTCCGGACTCCAATGGATGTTCCGTAAGTATCCACAGAGTGGTGTGTGATAGTCTGATAGATTGTGTACGGAGTACTCCGTGGATAGTGAATTACTTGGAACAAAGCAATGAGGCTGTAACCCCACAAAATACCAGACCACAGCGCCACAGTCTGGCAAATCATGCAGCGATCCCTACTACTAGAACCTCTAATCTCCTCAGCGCCTGTCCGGTTGCCAAGCCGAACTATTGTAATACAAGCGTTTGATATTACATGCGACATAAAATTCAATACTGAAAAATACGTAGCCCTAGTGCCTCGAACGACAACGTGGTTACTCTTTCCGACGACAGAGCACTAATTAGATGTGATCAACGAGCCGGTGGCTGGCTGAATGTATGTGGCATGGTTTTTTCACTATCTCAACGTGATCATCCAAAGCTAATATGCACAGCTAGTGATTTTTCCTTCATATACGACGTTCACATGCATCAATCACATCACCAAGCCAGAAAAGGAGGAGAAAACATCAAATAATCAAGTAACAGTACTACTAAAGGTCAGGCCTCCCATAAGCGGGGGTATAGTAAGTCGATCTGGTCGGTCAGCTGGGACGTAGATCCTGGAAATACGGTGTGATTAAACTCAAGTTCCAACATGCATGTTAATCACAACTAGTTTGATACCTCAGCTCTCTTGATGTACCGGCTATAGCCAATTACTACAACTAAAACGTTGATTCTCAGCCTGGACACAGTGGACAATTCTTGGATCAAGATAGACTATTGAATGAACCAATTTAAGTAGACTTTAGACTTTATGCGTGGTTATACTATGCTATTATTACGATAGCCAGGTTGATCACAACATTTTTAAGGGGAATTAGTATATTCTAGCAGGTTAGTTAGCCCCTGGTAGCTTCAATTTGAAATAATTATCAGTATAAGTGCTGTAGCACACGCTTCGCTTTCAGGATATCACACAAAGTACCACTCAGTCCCTACATACCATAATCTACACAACGCTCTTCCGATATTACACCCGAATTCATTTCAAAGATGAAGACTACTCTGGTTATCTCTGTTCTTTGCGCTGCTGCAGCTGCAGCTCCAACTGTAAGTATTTACACAAAACAGTTTTGGCTTTGAAAGTTTTTCTCATAATGCTGAAATCTGTTGTCTTATTCAGCCCGATGGATTAATCAACATCCTCTCCAACTCCAACCTAAAAGTCGAAGGTATACTCAGTCACGACAATGCCCCCCAGCGTCGTGGCGACAACCCTATCGTCGACATTCTCGAAAACGGAAAAGTCAAGGGTACCGACAACGTCAACGACATCAATGTCGGCAAGGGATTTGTTTCTTCTCTAAACAAAGAGACGCGCGACGAGAAACTCCCTGTCGTTGCCAGTGTTCTTGAGAATGTTGCGGGGGCTGGCACTGACAACATCAAAGATATCAACGTCGCCCGTGACAATTCTGTGGTAGAAGTTCTCAAGGATGGAGCTGCAATTTTCCATGACAACGTCAAAGATATCAACGTCGCCCGTGACAATTCTGTGGTAGATGTTCTCAAAGGTGGAGCTGCAGTTTTCCATGATAACATCAAAGATATCAATGTCGCCCGCGACAATGCTGTGGTGGACATTCTTCAGAATGGAGAGGTAATTGTGCAGGATAACGTGGAGGATATTGATATTCTTCAAAATGTTTAGTTTTGTCCCTCAACATTTTCCAGAGAACACATTTACTATCGACAGATGTATATTACTATTTGCTATCATTTGTATTTAGATGCCGCACTGACATCGGAGCACAAGAGAAAAGTTCAGTCCTGGAACTCGTCAATAACATCCTTTTTGCTTTGGATAGTCCTGTTTTCCAAGTTTTTTGTCTTAATATAGCCAATCGAGCTACATATGTAGTTGCTTGTCAAAGATACGTCATTTAGCTCGATTAAATCCTCGACGACTCGCCTTTGTCAATAGTAATTGGAAATCGGACAATGAAAAGAATTTCCTAATTCCAAACAAATGATTAAGTATATCCTTGCCGCTCAAAGAATCTAGAATAAGAGAACACCTCCCAAGGAAGGTGGATAAGGTTGGATGTGGAAACGGGTTAAGAGCGTATTGTCCCCTTGGATTTAAAATTTAATGTCTCTTTCAAATGTTCTATACTTGCTACTCTGAGTCGCTCGTGTGATGGTTTCATGTCTGAATGGATCGAAGAGATGGCCTAGCTTTATGCACACTTAGCTCCTGGTTCTTTGTTTCTTTTCTTTTCTTTTTTTCTTGGGAAGTTTGAGATGTCGTGCTGAGGAGACTTCAATTTTTCGATTTTGATTTTGAGAGCTTTCAAACAAAACATCATTCCAATGTTGTAAATATATACTCCGCATGAACTGAGGATAGCCCTTCATATTGATGCGACTGACCATGTATGTGATATCGTCAAACCATCATTGATTCGGTATACTGTGATCGTAAACTTATACAAGGGTATTGAAACGCACTGGATAGGTTATTAGGTAGCTACGTGTATGTATATCATGAAAAATTCGACTGGCAACCGTATCAACTATCTACATATGTAAATCACGCAAAACTACACGCTGTACACAGCTATTCTACGTTTTCCCGCCGGCTTCGGCTCATGAGCTTCTCGGTTTAATGCACAGCTTCGGCGTCGATGGTCGGACTTGACCGCGCTCGCAGGCAATAAGCTGAGCAATATACGATGGTTCCAAGGTCATATGATGCACAGGGCTTGTCATAGTCGATGTAACCACCCTCCATATAAAATAGCCCAATAGGCTAGAGGACTGGTCATTCTCTCGTTATTATCCCGAAACAGTAACAGCTGGTAGAAGACACTGGCTCAGTTTCTGCGCGGCCCATCTTCGGTTCGTAGAAAAAAATGGTGGTATTCTATTCAATCCAAGACAAATATGAAATAAGCTCTGTAAATCCTTTGACTGCAGTTTCCAGGTCCATTTGAGAGTCCAGCAAGGTAGATGTCAAAGTCGTACAAATTCGACCAAGAATATTACGCACCGCTTCGCTTGCTAAGCCAGAATCAGGTGCGGAGTTCGGAATCAATTGCCTCTGGCAGCTATCTATTATCGCATGGCTGTTGTAATAGTCTTGATAGTCAATAAACGGCTCTAGAAATGTTTCCAGCTTTTCTCGAAGCACTTCTAGGGACTGGAAATCTTCCTGGGCGAAGCTCTGAAGCTGACTTGAATACCGATCAATAATAACATCAGTCACGGTCTGCCAGTTAAAACTGATCCTTGAAGGTTCGTTATTCAGGATCATTGAGTCGATGGCAAGTCGGATAGGAGTCAGCTCATCTGGTGAAATGTGAGACAATTGCGGAAGCCTGGTGTTATTCGGAAACAGGTCCAGGTTATATGTATAAGCGCTCACAACATGTTCGAAATTAATTATAGCCTGATGACCTCGAAGGTCGTCGTAGCGCGAGGTGAAAGCACGACCAGGCTTCTTACCGCCAGGACCATGGTCATCGTTTGCGGATAGTGTTTGCGGCTTCGTTTGTGAGATGCGAACGAGATTGAGATCGCGCTCAAAGTGGCATAAGATAATTTCAAAATCTCCTTCTGTTCGCAGGAGACCATCGATCCGTCCAGCCCATTTCTCTTCGGCCATTTGGCAGGCCTGCAATGCACGAGCCTGTTCGCTGGGAGGACCTCCGAGTCTCTTTCCATTGCTTACTTCTGACCTTTGCCCCGGTCTTCCGCCTCCATGGCCGTCGTTTTGTGGGATACTATCATTGAAAAGAATGCGGTCCTGCGCTTCCAGTGATCGCCCTGGCCCAGCAGACATACCATCCAGGTAAAGGAGGCGGAGGTCTTTGGCTGATTCGTAAGTGTGTAGGTACCCGTGTTTCGGGGCCGAGGCATCATCCTCCTGCAATGGCTTTTGGCCAGTTTCTCTGCTATGAGGCCGAAGTCGTCGTTCGCTGCGATGAGCAAAACCCAGTGAATGTTCGGGTTCAAAGGCCAGCCATTCCAGGCCTGTTACCGGGTGTTCTTCGCCAGTACCATGATAAAATTGTATGCCTTTTGGAACAGTAGCGAGGAAAAATGACACTCCTTTGGGGTATTCCGATAGTATAGGGTGTCGCATTACCGCATGAATTGCGTTGAAGATATGGTTGGCATTTCGGACGCCTTCAGTGCTGTCTTGGGCGAAGGAAATGGCGACCAAGGCAGTCCATATGGACAGAGAATGAAGCCACCGACGCATGATGGCTCTATTTCTTGGTAAAGTTTTAATTTTTTTTTGAAGAAGGGAAAGGCGTTTTCAAAGATGATCAGATAAGATCTTCTAGTCTAGTTCCACCGGGTGACGCGGCCTCCAAATGGCGCAGCCCACTAATGATTTTGTGCCATACGCAATATGTGCTAGATGACCAACAAACCCACTAAGGCAGCCCTTTTTGGCAAGTCGACACTCGACAGCATGCTAATTATGCGCAGTCACCTCTCGGCTCTAGCCGCATGTCGCTGTCAAGCATCCGGACCAGTGCAAGGCCGAGTTCTCTGGGCTATATCGTATGATCGGAACAACGGGGCGATATCGGCGAACTTGAGCTAAAGTGTTTTGTGTCAAATGGAGGGAGCTAGAAGCTTCCCTGAATGGATTGAGCTACGTAGGTAAAGAACCGTTGGCATTAAATACATGTAGGCACAGTCGATAGTGGGACAAAGGGGCATTGCATGAAATCCCGAGATTAGATGCATACACCCTGGTCGACGTGGCCACG
Organism: Talaromyces sp. P118-02; assembly: GCA_037040535.1. NCBI lineage: Eukaryota > Fungi > Ascomycota > Eurotiomycetes > Eurotiales > Trichocomaceae > Talaromyces > Talaromyces sp. P118-02. The sequence continues at coordinate 336,929 of JAXQGY010000928.1, forward strand.
CTATCGCACTTAACACCTATTGGGCCACGGCGATCCAGAGTGCCTTGACAACCTGATAAGACCACCGGCCTCTAGCATGGACCGAGTACGCCCACCGTCGAGCGACGTTTCGCTAGTTGCAAGCAGTACTACGGGAGATTCTTTCATGGAAGAAGGTATATGGTTCTTGCAGCCAGATCACCAAAATGAGATTCAACTCGAGCCGGACGATGGTGGCATTCCCACAGTCAAAGGAGGAACAGCAAGTGGCTTGGTGGCATACTTGACGCGCCATGACAAACTGGATGCGGCTTTCAACCACATCTTTCTTCTAACATATCGCTCCTTCATGACGAGCGCCCAGCTGTTCGGGATGCTCATGGAGCGCTTCTATATACAAACTCCGGACGGACTGACCCAGGCCGAGTACCAGATATGGCTCTCTCAGAAAAAGAAAATCACGCAAGTCCGGGTGATGAATGTGCTCAAGCGCTGGCTGGAGAATTTCTGGGCAGAACCCGATGATCAGGATACCGGCAATCTCCTTCGTAAGATCCATGAATTCACAATAGACTCAATTCCTACCTTGAAGAGTCCAGTGTTGCACGGGCTAGTCACTGTTATTGAGCAGCGACTCCAAGGAGACCGACGGGCAAAAATCCACCAGCGTGTCTCAATACAGGGTGCAATCTCTCCTCCACCGGTACTTCCGAAGAAAATGAAGAAGATCAAATTCCTAGATATCAGCACCACTGAGATGGCCCGACAATTGACTTTACTTGAGTCCCGACTATATAACGAGATACGACTAGAAGAGTGCTTAAACAAAGCATGGCAGAAGAAAGAAACGAGCGCGGGGGACGTGGAATCGGCACCGAATATCAGAGCCATGATTCGACATTCGAATCAACTGGCAAATTGGGTCGGCGAGCTAGTTCTCCAACAATCAGAACTAAAAAAGCGTGTTCGGGTAATCAAGCATTTTGTGGACGTTTTAGAGGTATGTTTGCTTTCATACTTGCAGTGCGTGCAAATCAGCTCCCTTGACTCCCTCTTTCATACCTAAAAATTTGACCAGGTTTGCTACGAGATGAAGAATTATTCTACATCGATTGCAATTGTTTCCGGCCTTGGAACAGCACCGATATACCGACTAGCTCGTACTTGGTCCCAAGTCAGCGAACGCTCCATGGCCGCATTAGAACGGATACGAGGACTCGTAAATAGTTCAAAGAACTTCAATGTGTATCGTGACACAATGAGTGCGGCAAATGTTCCGTGCGTTCCATTCCTTGGTAAGGGTTGAAGTCGTGCTTCTTCAAAACCCTCTCAAATACTCTCTCCTTGGCTGTTGGCTTGTAGATCATCACGGTTAACCTAAATTTTGTATTAGGAGTCTTTCTTATGGATTTGACCTTCATTGAAGATGGCAACCCAAGCCAGACATCATCAGGCATGATAAACTTTGCCAAACGTGCCAAGGCAGCAACGGTGATCCAGGATCTCCAACGATATCAGGCCTCGCACTATTCGTTTCAGCCGGTTCCAGAACTGCAGGATTACTTAATTGGTTGTGCACAAGCAGCGGACGATATCAATGACAAGCATGACCGGAGTCTGGAGCTCGAGCCACGAACACGCGCAGAAAACAACCCTGGAGGGGTTCCATACGTTTCTACTGGCAGCCACATGGGCGCAATCCTCATGGCCAGCATGGCCATGGAGTAATGACTATCATAACGGCGAAGTTGGACTTTTGTTTTCTAGTGATACCCAATATACCCTCATATAGCGATCATGTTACACAGCTTATAACCAAATTTTTCAAATGTGGTGCGAATAGTTTAGCGGTGTCTGGTAGCTGACCAGTAACCCGTGAGAGAAACTAACGCTTTTAATTGCCAACATGATGATTTCACGTCTCCATTTCTATCGAAACCATCAGCATTTGGCCATAACCGGTTTTAAACCGGAGGCTGTATAGCATACTAGAGCATTAAAATTTGGTAAAAGACGGTCTAACTCTAGACACAGCCAACGGTGGGGTTACAGCCGCATACATCGTGGGAGTGCCTCCGAGTTCGGAATTGGCCGTATGTTTCTTTTATTAATTCTACTAGAAATAGCGGCCAAACTCTACTGAGCAGACAAGGGATACCGATTGGACGCAGCGCTGGAAGCGAAGTCCTTTATTAGCCTATCCTCGATTACCTTGACTCATAAGAAACAAGGAACTTAGAGCCAGGCCTAGTACGTAATACGAAGGTGGGTGTGATGTGACATGGTCTGCATGCATAGGCGCAACTAGCTGGTGGATCCCATGCCTATGTTGGCCATTCCCAGCTCCCAATAGAGTTATCTGATCCGTTTTATGATTTTATCAGATCAGGGTTAGGTTTTATCTGATCCGACAGTGACACTGACAGACCCGCTAAACCCCACCGGAACTCTGGGAAATTACATGTGCTTCGATTGATTTTTACTTTGTTTTAATTTATTTCTTTCGTTTGTTTAGCGCGATATGCGGCGAGTATCATGTCTAGATTGCCAGCGATCCCGGCCTCATACCACCCTCATCGGGCCGTGTTTTATGTAGAAATACAACTATTCCCGTCGTTTCCCCGCCTGCGTCCCTAGTTCTTGCACTTTTTCTTAAGTGAATTTTCATTGTCGACTGCGATCAAAAGAAAAGACGCCCGAAATGGGCGCGCTCGATGTTATTCGTGGCCGCAATGACGCAAAAACAGCACAGACTGTTGTCGGCACGGATAACTACCAATTCAAAGATGGGAAAGACACCCCGGCAAATGACCTTGAGGTCGACGCATGGAATCTTTCGCCAGATACTCCAAGTAATTCCGGGCTGCGATATAAACCGAGCGAAGTCACAACGGCACAGGCGCAACCAGGTGTGCAGAAAGCCGAGGCGGTTACGCTGGCTTGGAGCAAGAAAGCAGCTTATGGGACGTACGCTCTGTAAGTAAAGACCCTGATAATACTCTGCTGAAACCGCTAGTAACTAATTAAACAAGTGTGTGGTTGGCATTTTTCATGCTGGCAATACAGTCATCGATCAGCAGCGCCATTATCCAGAATGCGTATGCCAGTTTCAGCGCAGCCCCTCAAGTCAGCACAGCAAATATCCTTTCCAACGTGATAGCCGGAGTGTTGAAGCTTCCCGTGGCGAGAATTCTCACCCTCTGGGGCCGCACTGAAGGGCTATTGATTTTCGTTGCAGTTTATGTCGTCGGCATCGTGATTCTAGCTGCTTGCAATGGCCCAAAAGCCTACGCGGCTGGGTACGTTCTATATTGGATTGGCTATGATGCGCTGTATTTGATATTGGATGTTTTCATTGCCGACACGACCGGTCTTCGCAATCGAGCCTTTGCCTTTGCATTTGCTAATACTCCATTTATTTGCACGGCGTTTACCGGGCCGCTGGCTGCCCAATCTTTTCTCAAAACCTCAACATGGCGCTGGAGTTACGGAGTCTTTGCTATCACTACGCCCGCCGTATTCGTTCCGCTGGCAGCTGTGTTCAAGATGTATGAGAAAAAGGCTGAGCACGAAGGCATTTTTCGACGGCGGCCAAGTGGGCGCACCACTTTAGAGTCAATTATTCACTATACACATGAATTTGATAGTACGTCGAAGCAGTCGCCCCATCCTAAACATTCCAAACCAAACATACAACTAACTGCATGTCATTTCTAGTAATCGGTGCATTTTTCTTAATGGCTGCCTTTGTCCTTGTCTTACTGCCGTTTGGCCTGACAAGCAATGGCCGCGCTGAATACGATAGCCCGACATTTATCGCAATGCTGATAGTCGGCTTTCTCCTATTCTTTGTCTTCGTGGCCTGGGAAAGATTTGGAGCCAGATCTCACTTCATCCGCTGGGAATTACTCAAGGAGCGGACAGTTCTTGGAGCCTTTTCTCTTTCTGGATTGATATTTTTCAGTTTCTATTGCTGGGATCTGTATCTCATCAACTACTGCATCGTTGTCTTCCAGCTCTCGGTTGCAATGGCAGGCTACGTCAACCAAATCTACAATGTCGGCTCTACCTTTTGGTCTGTTCTTGTCGGAATCTTCATCCGCATCACAAAGCAGTTCAAATACTCCTGCCTGTTCTTCGGCATGCCGCTACTGCTCCTCGGGGCCGGCCTGATGATCCATTTTCGTGGCCAAGACGAACACAGCACAATCGGCTATATCGTCATGTGCCAGATCTTCATTGCCTTTGGCGGCGCAACTCTCGTCATCGGGCAGGACATGGCTGCCATGGCAGCAGCAGACCGCGAAAGTGTGCCGATGATGCTCTCAATTCTCAGTTTGGCTTCCAGTCTGGGTACTGCTATTGGCTTTGCTGCTTCCTCGGCCATATTTAACAATACGTTCCTCGACACCCTAACCAAGTCGCTTCCCGAGCGGTATAAATCAGAGGCTGCTTCGATTTATGCAGGGGGTTATGTGCAGCAGATTACCTACCCCGTGGGCTCAGAAGTCCGAACAGCCATAAATCATGCCTGGGGCGAGTACATGAGGCGCGCTTGCATCCTGTCTACGTGTATATTGGTCTTGGGTTTCCCGGCCATTGGCATCTGGAGGAACTACCGACTCGACAAAAAGCAGAATAAGGGGGTTGTGCTTTGAAATTTTTTTCTTAAAAAAAGACACGGATAAATTAAGCTAATAAATAAAGACGTCCTTTGTCAACTGGGGTGTACCTGAGACTTCAATGTTCGTACTAGTTGTAAACATTGAAAGTCATTGTGCCTCATTCAAATATTTTACTCGGTACAATGCATGTAGTAAGGGGGAAAATTGTTGAAATTTTCGCTTTTTTATGAGATGGAATTCGATAGTCAAGTATTGAAGAAAGAGTTTAAAGTGAAAAAATAAATAAAACACAAAATCATTTCCCCAAATGGGCATCCATTATATCAGATAGCTCAAACTCCTCGATCACAGCCCCAAAACTAGATGCATGTAAGCAATTTGTCTTTGCACTATGGAACGTATCTCAAGAACTTACCCAAAACAGCTAATCTTTGAAGAAATGGCGTTTTGCAATGCTTCCAAACCCGCTGGTGTAAGATTCTGAAAGCGGCTGTGCGATTTTATCTGATTCCATGCCTGCACGGGGGTGATTTCACCGTCCAGATCCAGTTTGCGTGAGAGCTCAAATAATCGGTCAAACTCGACTGTAGGGACAGCCCACGATCCTTCGTCGGCGCCGAGATGGGGTGCGTGGCTCAAAAGTGATGCTTGGAGGGTCAGGGCGTGACCGTGGCATTCGCCTGCTTGGAGTGGAGGTATTGTGTGTTGCAAACATGGTTTTTCGAGTCTAGTGTGATATGGTTAGTATATTTTGTATGGGTTAAATTAGAGAGATAAGCGGCAGCGTGGACTTACAGCAAGACAAAATCAAGGCCTGTCTGAGTACTGTCTAAACCGTGGGGATGCGGTTTTATCGACACATTCTCCGGTGATGGTATCACTTGAGGAGGAACAGTGTTGGGAGATACTGATGCTTGAGCATCTCCAGAATGACCCAAGCTAGATCCTTGATTGGAAGAATCAAAAGAGCTTGGAGACAATCGCGCCTGCAGCATCTGTGGTTGCGCTGGGGTCCCGACAAGAGACACCCGCATCAAACCCGCCGGATTTGAATGATGGTGATGAGAAGAAGGAATGTTGATTTTGTGTGCAAGCAAAATGTCCTTCAGCACCGAGTTCTCGATGCTTGCCTCTTGGTAGTCATGTCTGAGTGCAACATCTTCACGAAGTTCAAGGATCCGGTTTTCTAGATGCCGGATATAGTCCTCTTTTCTTTCACGGTGTTTCCTAGACTCTTGTGGTTAGATAGAGCCTTCTACCCGGCAAGAAACAAGGAAAATTGATACCTCTGTGCCCGTCGGATTTGTTCGCGCCGACGGGTATAAGCATTTTTCTCGGTGCCTTCAGACCCACCATTTTCGCCTAAGTCAAGTTAGTTTTGCAATTCAAGACACGGGGCTGTTCGTTGCCAAGGGTTGAGTCAACAAAGGGGGGGGGGGGGGGGGTGCATGTGAGAGGAATTAGGGTTATCAATGCAACTGCATAAGCTGTGGATACGCACCATCAGAGCGAATCGCGCTGCGGGATCTATCAAAGACTGCCGAAAAGAATCGGAATTTGCTTGAAGATGCTTCTTTCTTCGGCATGTTGAATGTCGTTGTCGATCAGTCAATGGGGCTCCGTGTCATCCTAAGCCACTACTAGACAGTTCAGTGTGGAGTGGGCAGCAAAATAGCACAATGATGTCAACTGATATCGTCAGACCTCATATGTCAAATATCAAAACACCAATATTTGAATGCTATCCGTGTCTTTTTCTGCTTCGCTTTTTTGTTGAGGGCGAGCTGTCTATTATCAGCTAGCAGCTAATTAGCCCATGCAAATGCCCCAGCCCCATTCGCCGACCAGCTCCCCGGCTTACTTGATCCTACATTAACGCAGTTAGCGTGGACAGCATGATTCCAAATAGCCATTCCGGGGAGATTTCAGCTTCCGTCTTTTGACCGTGGCTGTCTACATAATATAGAAATAGCAGAAATATAAGCAAACAGTCATGAGAAAGCTTTCCTCCTCCCTAGGCTGAAAAATACCCTGTAGTCACTTTATCGTTGATTCCAAGCTGTCAATTTGCAGGAATCTGACGACGCAGAGCAGGGACGATGCTGGCCAAGGACAAGGAACGCCAACACTGAGCGTAGGCTCTACGCGAAGGTCAGCGCCAGGGCCGATAAGGACCAGTATATCACTTCCATCCTGCCTAGCAGCCACATGAGAAGCCTCAGCGATCCGGGGATGTGGAGGAAAGTTCAGCGAGATGCTGTCGTGGTGAGTGTGTGCGTCTAGTAGATAAGAGTAAGTTATCTTTGCATTGGCGGCTGCGGTGGGTGAAATCGAAACAACCCACAAAAGGTCTGGAGGTTGCCGGCGAGGCGAGAGGATAGAACACCGGGTGATATGCGGAAAGGAAGATTATTGATTTTCATGGAAGGGGCTAAATTAATTCAAGCATTCAAAAGTATAGTGGAGAGTCGGTAGGTGGACATCAATAGGGAGTTATACATCTGAGGAAATGAAACACAATATACAGACTTGGAAAAGAAAGAACAAAGAAAACAAGACAAGACAACTCCTCCTTGGTGCACCGTTCCAATGTATCCCAATCCCTTCTCGGTTCCGCCAAATATCAGCGCTGTCTCAGAATTTCTAAAATACAAAGAGAGCCTCGTCGCAGAGAGCAGCTCATTTTTAAAGCCAAGATTCTCGTCGTTTATTTCTTGGCCTCCTTGGCCTCCTTGGCATCGATGACACGAGTGATCAGACCAGTAGCGACAGTGCGACCACCCTCACGGATGTTGAAGCGCTGGCCGGCCTCGGCGGCGACGGGGCGGTGTGTCTTCAGGACCATCTCGACGTTGTCACCAGGCATGACCATCTTAGACTGGTCATCGCCGGGGAAGCTAAGGGAGGCGGCCTCATCTGAAGAGAAAAACATTAGCATTGGTTGACTCTCATTGGGTCTCGATTTAATACATACCGGCAGTGCGGATGAAAGCCTGGGGACGGTAGTTGGAGCCGAATCCAGTACGGCGACCACCTTCAGCCTCGGTCAAGACATACATGGAAACCAGAAAGTTGTCGTGGGCCTTGGTAGATCCGGGAGCAGCGATAACCATACCACGCTTGACGTCGTCACGCTTGATACCACGGAGAAGCAGACCGGAGTTGTCACCAGCACGAGACTCATCGCAAGACTTCTTGAAGGTCTCGATGTCGGTGACCTTGGTCTTGATCGCATCCTTCGAGAAACCGACAATCTCGACTTCGGAATCCTTGTTAAGAACACCACGCTCGACACGGCCCGATGCCACGGTACCACGTCCGGAAATAGAGAAAACTTCTTCGACAGACATGAGGAAGGGTTTGTCAAGGTCGCGCTGGGGAGTAGGAATCCAGGTGTCGACGGCGTTCATGAGTTCATCGATCTTTTGTTCACCAATCTCGGGCTTGCGGCCTTCCAAGGCGCAAAGAGCAGAACCGAAAATAATCGGGGTCTCTTCACCCTCGAATCCATACTGAGTCAAGAGCTCGCGCATCTCGAGCTCGACGAGTTCCAACATTTCAGGGTCCTCCACAGCGTCGACCTTGTTGACAAAGACGACGATCTTCTGGACACCGACTTGACGGGCGAGCAGCAAGTGCTCACGGGTCTGAGGCCTAGATACACCGTCAGTATGCCGTGGTTGTCATGACTCCAGCAGCTGCAGGTACTCACATTTGACCATCAGAAGCGGCAACGACAACAACAGCGCCGTCCATGTTGGCGGCACCAGTAATCATGTTCTTAATGTAATCGGCGTGACCAGGGCAGTCGACGTGGGCATAATGGCGGTTGTCGGTCGAGTACTCAATGTGAGCGGTCGAAATAGTGATACCACGCTTTCGCTCTTCGGGGGCTTTATCGATAGCACCGTATTCGAGGAAGTTGGCCATTCCTTTCGAGGCCTGGCGCTTTGTGATGGCGGCAGTCAAAGTGGTCTATACAGACTGTGGTCAGAGGACGAGAAGAGAAAAAACACTTGCGAGTCGTGCACATACCTTGCCGTGATCAACGTGACCAATTGTACCTGGAAACAACAATATTAGATAAAATCCAAAGCCGGCGAGACCCAGCAACACACGTACCGACGTTCACATGGGGCTTTGTGCGCTCGAAAGCAGTTGCGAAGGAACGGGCAGCGAACCTCTCGTGAGAGAGGACATGGTGCACTGGGTTGGCAGCGCGAGGACGCAGCAGGGAGGATCTGCTGCTCTTCAAGAGAAGATTGACTGATCTGGAAAGGCTGGCCATTCTGACGACTGGTGGAAAAAGAACAGAAGAAACACGAACAGCAAGAAAAGCGCGAACAGAAGGTTGATGTTGACAGCTCCGGCGCTCCTGCTCGACTCGGCCAAAAATTTTAGCCATTTAGGGGAGCTTAGTCACCGCCCCGTCGCCGCCAATGGGCGCCCGGCATTTGCGGCCATGGAATAACCCTCTTGTTATTGGCGATTAATTAGTACACAAAGTGACAGGTTGAATAACAATTAAAATTGTAGAGGTAATTCTAATGGGGCACGGTCGATACTTCAAGTGTTTACCGTTCAAGCCGGCTCAAAATGTACTGAAATTGATGGATATCTATGATACAGGTATAGTACAGTTCTTCTACATGTTATGATTTTAATGCCTGTCCCAAATGCGTAGCCAGCGAAGGGCTCATGTTCCCTCCTGGCCCCTCCTATTCCTTTTTCTCGACCGTGATCGTAAGCGTTTTGCCCGGTTCTCCCTCCATTGCCTTGCTCTGACGGGCATTGGCCTCCTCAATTGCCACGTTGACCCGGTCCAGCAGTGATTGGATTTCCGGCGCAGTAGCGATTCGCTTTCCTCTTTTCCTGGTCAAGACAAGTTCGACTTTGCGGCCTTTGTCGACAAACGAAGGCAGCTTTTTCAGCCGATGAGAAAGATCGTGGGGATCGATGGACCAGTTCAATTCGATCTGTTTGGTGGATGTTTTTGCAGCATGTTTCGCTAATCGCGCTGCATCCTCTTTCGTCCTCTCCTGCTCTCGCAATTCCTGCAACGGCATCACTTTGCAGACAGCGTGACGACCGGGTCCCCCCGGGTCCAACTCGACCAGAACATGCGTGCTTTTCTGCATAGACCTGAGAATGTGGAACTTCGGTTCAGCCGGGTCCAGCCCTCCCGCAGAGTTGACGAGCTGTATAAACCGGGCCTCTATCTCTTCATTTGTTGGTCGGGAAAAGCGCTGTGGTTTGGGGGCACTGGCTGGGGTGATCGTATCCGAGGCAATCCGTTTGTGACTGACGACCCGTTGTGCTAAGCGGCTTGGGGATGCGGAATAGAGACGCAGCAGGGTGCTTGGAAATCGCTGGCTGGCATGTCTCGAGGAGAAGAGGGCGTGACGAAGGGGTTGGGCTGCTAACCCCAGTCGCTGGAGGTATTTCATTGCTTCGGTAGGGCTTTGCGCAACCGCATTTCAACGCATCTGACAGCGGACAGTGAGGATCATAAGCAGCTGGCACTTGTCTCTCTCTCTCTGTGTGTGTATGTGTTCGCTCGCTCAGTCGGCCAGCAGTCAGGCGGTGGTGTGTCTGCAAGTGAGCAAGGTGCATCAACAGCACAACGTCTGATGAAAGCGGACGTAATTATTCGCGGAGGCTCGGCGCAGACCCACCGCAGCCGCCACCGGGTCGGGACACGGGTCGAGGCCCTCGCTCACTCTTTCCTTCTTGCCCCTTTCAAGAAAAAAAATATACTACTCAAAAAATATCTTGTATCTTTTTTGTTCGTCACTGCAATTCCTTCAGCACAGGACTGTTTTTGTCCCTCCCAGTCGTTTCCGAGGCCTTCTGCATGCTACTCCTGGAGACTTGCTCCCCTGCTTAATCTCCCCCGTCTTGCGTCGTGGCGCGAGCAGCCCCGGAGTCGTTTTAACCAACTCTTGCTCGCATGTCCACCGGAATTGACAACCAGAACACGCACATCTCACAGCAGCCGGTCGAATCTCTGCACTCGCGGAGACGGTCTCCCACCGACGCGGCGTCATCGAAAGGCGCCTTGAACGCAAGCGCCTTGCCAATGTATCACGAGAAACCAGCAATGGCGCAAAGGTCGCGGCTTGTCAAAGCCGGCATCATCATCGCCGCGGCGTTTCTCTTCCTCTTGTACCTCGTTCCTTCCAGGCCCTCTGTCGCCAATATTATCACAGGTGAGTGGCTCGCAGCAGAAGGAGTGCGTTTGCCTAATCTAATAAATGTCTTCTGAGCAGATAAGCAAACCCCGTCGTCATCGGCCGACTCGGTCAAATGCACCAAACCCTATGACCCATCCAAACCGCTGAGACAATATGTTTTGATGATTGACGCTGGAAGCACGGGATCCCGTATCCATGTCTACCGCTTCAACAACTGTGGCCCAACTCCTGAACTCGAAGATGAAGTCTTCAAGATGACCGAGAAGAAGAAAGGCGGCTCCGGTCTCTCCTCCTTCAAGACAGACGCTGAGGGCGCAGCACAGAGTCTCGACGTCCTGATGGATGCCGCTATGCAGGCAGTCCCCGACGAGTACAAGTCTTGCACCCCGGTTGCCGTAAAGGCCACCGCCGGCTTGCGGCTGCTTGGGCCAGAGATGAGCGAGAAGATCTTGGACGCCGTCAGAAACCGCCTAGAAACCGTCTATCCTTTCCCTGTTGTCTCTAAGGAAAACGGCGGTGTGGAGATTATGGAGGGTAAAGACGAAGGTGTCTACGCTTGGATCACGACCAACTATCTCCTTGGTAAAATCGGTGGCCCCGACAAGACCCCTACGGCAGCCATCTTTGATCTCGGAGGTGGTTCGACACAGATTGTGTTCCAGCCGACATTCGAAAGCTCAACAAGTGGCATGCCAGAGAAATTGGAGGAAGGTGACCACAAATACGAGTTGCACTTTGGTGGACGCGATTTCGAACTTTACCAGCATTCCCACCTTGGCTACGGTCTCATGTCGGCTCGCGAAGCTGTTCACAAGTCTCTCATTGAAACTAAACTTACACTCAACCCCTCTGACTTGTCTTGGACCACTGATCCAATCCCCAATCCTTGCATCGGCCCTGGTATGGAGCAACAAGTCAACCTTACATTCCCTGCTGGTCACGCTCTTGCTCCTCAGATTTCAGTTATGATGACTGGCCCGAAGGAACTATCCGCCCCCGCCCAATGCCGTGGTTTGACTGAGAAGATCTTGTACAAAGAAAAAGAATGCGCACTGGCTCCATGCTCTTTCAACGGTATTCACCAACCGTCCCTGGAGAAGACCTTTGCCAAGGAAGACGTGTACATCTTTTCTTACTTCTATGACCGGACAAAACCACTTGGCATGCCCGATTCGTTTACTCTCCACGAATTGCAGCGTCTCACCGAACTCGTCTGCGCCGGAAAGGAGAGCTGGCCCCTTTTCGAAGGCATCGAGGGAGCAATGGAAGAACTTCAAGGCCGTCCCGAGTCTTGCTTGGATCTCAACTTCATGGTGGGTCTTCTCCACACTGGCTATGAAATGCCTCTTTCTCGCGAGGTGAAGATTGCCAAGAAAATTAAGAACAATGAACTCGGCTGGTGCTTGGGTGCAAGGTATGGTTTTATACCCCTTTATTTTGTGCCACTGATCGTTTACTGACAAATTCTATTAGCTTGCCGCTTTTGAACCAGGAAGCAGGCTGGACCTGCCGTATTAAGGAGGTATCCTAAATACTACGTTGATTGTCCATTACTTATTAAGCGGGCATGATACTGGGGGCACTATATACCTGCAATTATAATTATTTCAGGCATTGTAATTGTAATCATTTTTCGTCCCATTTCACTTTCCATAGAATTGTTTGCCTTCCGCGACTTACTTTTTTTTTTCAGTCGTCTGGAAGTGTTTTTCAGAGACTTTTGTCTTTTCTCTTTTGATGTTTTTTATTTATTTATTCTACCACTATCACATATGATTGATGAAGGGCAATGGAAGGCGAGAGGGTGACTGTTTGTATGAATCAATGAAGGTATTGAACTTCTGGTTAGCCCTAGATCAATATCATTTGAAAATGTCGGGCAAATGTCATTTATACCATTGATCCAGCCTGCAAGGGCTTGATGTTTTGACTGGAATATATATACTCCATACCTCAACGTTTTTTCGGCCGGATTGGCTCGGCTGACCCTTCAGTCTGCACCTTGTAGACACTGTCAGGTAGAAATCTCATGGAGTAGGAACCCAAATATCAAAATTCATAGCCAAAGTGAGAAAACTTCACCCATCTTCAACCTCATGAATACCCGACGCCTCTTCCTTTTGCCGAGATTTGATTCCCATTAGCCGATCCATAACGCGACTTTCACTCGTCTCTGTAGCATCCTCATGGTCCTCGTGCTCGCTGTCTGATGCATCGTCCTGGCTGTCGCTGCTGTCGTCATCTCTTTTCTCCTTCAACACACCCAATCCCAGATTCTGCACTCTGTTTAGCATATCCACAAGCAAAACATATTGATTCCAAAAAAAGACTTACCATTTCAATATACTGTCCCTCTTCATCATTCGCGTCATCCATAATCATATCCTTGCTCTCGCCGCCGGCGAGCTTCTGCTCAAGATCGACATTTGCCGCTTGCAGCTGCGGCAAGAAGGACGAGATCCTGGACATGAGACCCGAGTGCTCCAGCGGGTTCGTCCGATGTATTTGTGGTTTCGGTCGTCCGGGGACATAAGTAATGGCTTCTTCTTCATTGTCATGTTTTTTTATGTCTGTCTCTTCAGCGCTTTGGTCTTCTTCGTCAGAGGAAGACGACGGGGATGAGGTGCCAGACGAGGATGTATAATCATCGTCGTCCTCTTCTGCGCCTTGAACGACATTGCTGTTTGAAGGTGCTTGGTTTCCAGACGAAATTTCCGAGACCAGTTTCGCCGCCGGTTTGGAGCGTTTCGGCAGTGAGACTGGCGGGGAGGCCAGTCCCCCGCTCGGATTTTCTCTCTCACGCTTTTTAGTCATGACCAGACTTGCCAAATAATAATGGCACCTGATGATGCTGTCGAGGCGGTTGTGACGACAATCGCGGTTTCGTGTTTGACGGCGGAGCCCCTAGGTACGCCCGCTGATTGGTCAGCGAGCTTGTCGCCGGGACTGGCCAATCACGGCTCGTCGTCAACATCCTCAGTGTACTCCAATCAGACTATATAATGGAATAGTGGACTAAGAAAACTTTTGATACGTAGTGATACAAGGGATGGTCCCTCTTTGGTTAAGTCGCAAAAAGTCTGTCACCATGCATGGCTTTTCAGCCACCCTGACACCATTACCTCAGCGTTACCCTCACATCCTCCACAGTAGGATATTACAGTGCTTTTGCTTCTCGCTTTGTTCTTCGTGCTCTCTACCTCCATCCGACCTGTCTGGTTGACATGGCTTCAAAGTATAGCATCGTTTTATGCCCTGACAAACCCGAGCTGGACTACATACCTAGCTATAATGAGCATACATGGGACTTCCCACCTCAATCGGAATATCTAAGCAATCTTACACAGTTTCAGCAAGGGTCATATGAGCAACTACGCACCAAACACTGGACAGATGAACAATGTTATTTCTACTTTACCAATCTGGATGTCATCCAAGGATTTCGACGTGAATATCTACTACGTTATAAGGGTTGGACTAGAGAATGGATCGAGGAATGGGATAGGGAATGTCAGAGAACCAACCCTGTACCAGATTTAGGGGAAGGACTAGAAAAACGACAGGCAGTGTTTAAGGAAATAGCCAAAGAAGGGAATCGGCGCAGAGATATTTCAGAAGAAATGAGCAAAAAACATCATCAATGAATGTCATGACTGAAGATATCTCCGACATAGTATAGTTTATAATACAGCCTTACTAGTCTCACTTCGCTCAGCAGGTGTCTGGTCTAAATCTTAATTACACTTTCCAAACGCCTCGCATATACACTGCACTTGCGTTTATTTTGTACCTGATTGGTCGTGGGTCTGCATTAGTGGGCATTGTGGGCGCTAAGACCAAGTCACAGACTCACTTCTCTGGCGCTGCCCATTTCTGCTTTCTTCTCCATCTTTGGGTATTGTCTTTCTGGAGACAGGGTATGAATTTCTGTACTTCTAGGTCGATTCGTGCTCTGCAAGCATAGCCGGACGTGGGCTTGCACCGGGCCGCATCATCCATTGTATACAGACATATGTCAGGTACGACTGATGACCACCCAATATTAGACACTTCCAGGATACTGCTGATACCCCTGTATAGACTATTTGCCCTAAAAGGCTCTTTATCTTCAAAGTGACGTCAATCGACCAGTGAAGAACACAAAGAAAATACATTGTCTGTTTGATGCAGATAAAAGAGCGGCATCGGATGTCATCTGCAGGAACAGCTGCCCATTGTTGTATGACTGTCTCTTTATGTTTCTTTATGTGCTACCATCAGTGATTTTTCTGAAGACTGCCTCGAGTCACGAGGCACAACTTTCATCTCTACATATATTCTTTACAGAACACATGTACAGTTCTTCCCCGATTGCCGTTTGAGTTCCCAAACGTCGATTGAATATTACCGGATATCAATAGATAGACATATCTCTGACTTGAATCCAGAATACTAGTTTATATCCCTGACGAGTGTTTGTGGCCAAGGCTTGACATTTCACAGCCCCTTCAACATCCATCAAACCTCGACATCCTCCACAACAAAATATTCATATATACGCCATATCACCTCACTCAAAACTGAAACCCATTCATCATGCCCGAACCGGTTATCCAAATAAGTAGTCCAGAGGACTATACCACTCCAAACCGCGCCGCACCAACCCGGAAAACGCTCCATCAAAACATACTCGGCAAACTACGCCCGTTGCCGCTTCAATACCACTGGACATTCTGGTTTGACAGACACTCCGAGACAGCCAGTTCAAGCTCTGAAGAAGAATATGCCTCGCGCCTTACCGTGCTTTATGAAGATGTTGCCGACATTGCCACGTTCTACAGAGTATACAACAACTACCCTTGGGAAAAGATCCGACTGCGAGACACGGTACATATCTTCCGCAAGGGTACGAAGCCGGTGTGGGAGGATCCTGATAACCTAAACGGCGGATGCTGGACTTTTCGTGTGCCAAAGGGTAGTAGTCAACAGTTTTTTCATGAGCTTGCGATTTTGACCATGGCGAATGAACTTCAAGCTGCTATCGAAGGGGGTACGTACCTACCTAATCCCGGGTTCTATTCTCCTATTAAACGAAATAACTGAACAACTACACAGAACACGACCACGTCCTCGGCGTAAGCACATCTACCCGGTTCAACAGCAACCTGATCTCGGTATGGAACAAGCACGGATCTAACGAGAAATCAATCAAAATCCTCGAAAACACCATCATCAGCCGTTTATCTCCTGAGTTACGACCCGTGCCAGATTCTAATTCGTATTTCTACAAGAGACATGCGGACCGTGAGGGATACCAGGGAGCCATAAAGCAAGTGCCTGCAGATGGTAAACGATGACAGCTTAGTCCTTTGTTTATCTTTTATAGTAGTAGTGGTGATTGTAGGATCGCTGGTACTTTCAGTGTTTGGGTAACGTTCATTCCCACAGCGTGGTAATGGTTGTATAAACTTCAATGTTCTTTTCTCTTTGTTTTTGCATATGTCCGCATGTACGCAGAGTCCCCCAGGACCCCTGGAGCAAGACTACAAGTGCAAATTTCTCTGGTGTTATGGGGTTTGTTTTCTTGATACGTCTGAATCAATTAGTACTCATATATTTAGATAGCATACACTGCAATGTACCCAGGGCTAATTGATATTCATATATTGTACACATACAAGTTGTATAGAGATACTCTATACACTCAGGTCGATCACCGACTTCTGCTCCTACGATAGCTCCTATCCCGATCCCTATCCCGATCTCTATCTCGTCTATCCCTATCTCTCTCCCTTTCTCTTTCGCGATCTCGGTCACGGTCTCGCTCTCGCTCTCGCTCTCGGTCACGATCAGCACGATCCCGATCCCGGTCTCGGTCTCGGTCTCGGTCTCGATCGTTTGACCTATTTCTTTCGCTGTCCCGATCTCCTCCAGCACCAGGAACATACCGGTCATACCTGTCACTTCGAGATTCTCGGTTCCAGTCGCGATCGCGATCGCGGTCCCGGTCCCGGTCTCGGTCTCGATCTCGGTCTCTGTCTCGGTCACGGTCTCTATCCCGATCCCATTCCCTTTCCCGACCAGGCGATCTGACACGCCGACGTGGAGATCTACTGCGATTGCTGGTGAGAGGAACGTAGCGGTCAATGTCTAATTGACTAGGAGAGCGTGACCGCCGCCTGGAAGCCGATCGTTTTCGAGTGGTCGTGCGAGAGTCCGACCGCTCCCGAGCGTGCCTCGTACGAGAGCGGGCTGGCTGGGACGGCGAGCGCCTACGTCGAGACTTGGACCTGTGGTGATCCTTGTCTCGGTCTCGTTCTCGTTCCCGGCCCCGGTCTCGATCGCGTTCTCGATCACGGTCTCTGTCTCGGTCTTGATCTTTGTCTCGATTTCGATCTTGCTCCCGGTCTCGTTCTTTGTCTCGGGGTTTGTCGCGCTCTGAGTCTCTATGCGTTTCTCGTGACCGTCTTCGCTCACGGTCAAGTTGTTCCCTGTCGCGACTGCGGTCTCGGTCACGACCAGTGTAGCGATCATATCCCCGTTCACGATAGTTATAATCACGATCACGATCACGGTCTCGGTCTCGATCTCGATCTCGCTCCTTTTCTCGTTCTCTTTCTCTTTCTCTTTCCCGGCTGCGGTCTCGATCATGGCGCGCGGCAGAACGGCTGCGAGTACGGCGTTCATTCCGATAGCTACTACGCTCGTCTCTGTGATGTCTATCGTCGTCACGGTCACGAGCTCGTAAAGACCCTTCCCGAGAGATGTTTCTGCTGTCACGATCATATAGAGACGGGTGTCTTTGGCGAGATCGTGTGCGGCTTCTTCTTCTTTTATCGCGAGACGAATCACGAGTTGCAGTGTTGGAATACCGTGACTCCGTCCCAGTTTTGGGGCGAGGTACAGGTTTGCGCCCACTCTCGATAGCTTCGGCTTCTTCAAAGTCAAACTCTGGTTTCTGCTTTGCTTTAGCTGCCGCCTCTTCGCCTTCTTTCAGGAGGAGTTGCAATGCAGCCTCTTCTAGCGTTTTCTCATCTACTGGAGGTGGAGGCGCAGGAACAGGGGTGGTGGCTTTGGGAGTGGTCGCGTTGGACATTGTCCTATCACGATCGCGGTACCGTGATGACGAGCCAGAACCCTCATACCGGTCGTAGCCTCGAGGAAGATCGTAGCTCCTATACCTGTCCCTGTCCCGATCCCGGGAATCTTCGCGTCTTCTGCGTTCATATCGTTCTTGTCGTTCTTTCTCTCTTTGATCGTCGAGAGCGCGTTGTTCGGCACGCCTCTTTTCATCTCGTTCTCTTTGTTCTTCTTCTTTTTTGCGTTCGATCTCCCGTCGTTTTCGGGTTTCTTCAAGTCTGACTTTTTCTTTCTCGGCGTCGATGCGCTCTTGCTCTTTAACTTCTGCTTGGTGGATTTTTTCTCGCGCTGCCCTTCGCTCGTTTCTCCAGCGATCGTAGTCTTCTTCAGTCATATTTCCTCCTGCTTCTTCCTTGGCAATGGTTTCTTCGCCAACTTCTTGCCGTCGAATATCTCGAACGGTTGCCAGCATAGGTTCAAGATGCCCAGCAACAAATTTGTCAAATGAGTTTTCTAGATTCTTGTATATTTCGCTTCGGTCTACAGCGCCTTCGATCAGGGTTGCTGCTTTGCCTCTGTCGCGAGACAAATGCGCCGGCTCTCGTTCGATTTCCTTCTCGGCGAGTTGTTCTAAAGCAGCAGTAAATTCATTTTTGCCTTCCTAATGACACAAATATTCATTAGAAAAAATCGATGCACAATCAAAGAAAACTAGCAAGGCCAATTTTTTTTTGGCAATGGTGAGCTTACCAGGTCATGGAAATCTTGCCATATCTTCTTTCTGTAACTATCAAAAGCACCTTTTTTCTTGAACGCGACGAGCATATTCTGCATCGCCGTTTGCTGTTCCTGGGAAATGGGCAGCTCCGACGTCTTGAACTTTTTGCGCTGCAGACTCTCGACATCCAAAACAGCTGCGTGCTTGTCGCCGAGGGCGTGGGCGTCCTCCTTTATTGCCTCGGTTTCTGCCATGGTGTGAGAATCGCGACGAGCATGGTAGGCCCCGTCAATGCACACGCAAAAAAACTCGACAAGAGGGACTATTCACGGTATCAAGCGTCCAAATTCGAGGAAACATTCGTGTCGCGGAGTGAGCTTCCCTCGCGCTTGCCCTTTGTTCATCGACATTTGCCCGGCAGAATTCGTGCGCTAGGCGGTGAGCTCCTTTGCAACATCGCAATTGGACAGGCCCCGGTCCGCCAACCGCCTTGCGGTGATTTGCTATCAGCAGCCGGCGCGGACCTCAAACCTTCCCGACCTCCAAGCATCAAGCAGCACGTCGACGACCCGCGACCACACACTCTCCCCGCGCATCGAGCACTCGGCTGGGCTGCTCAATTCCATCTATGAGCCTTGAACTCCGGCTGTAGATTACTGCGAATCTATTTCTCCCGAGAGTTGTCTCGATCCGCGAGGCTCCCCCTATCGCATCCCACATCAGTCTTCTTCACACAGCCATCATGGTTCACAAGGTCCTTTTCTGGAGCGGCTTCGGTATGTCACCATATTTTTACTCATATTTAGCTACGCCATTTTTGGGGTTTCCAGTTCAATGGCTAACATGGACCACGTTCCGCTAATAGGCATTGCCGTCCGTCTCTGGCAACTCGGTATCCAAATGCGCCCTCTCCTCGGCAAAGAAGCCCTCTGGGCATACCCTCTGTTTGCTGGCGTTGGTGGAAGCTTCGGATACTGGATTCAAGGCGTGGAAACCCGACAATTGAAGACGCTTGCCGAGCGACGAGAAGCTATTCTCGAGAAGCGACGGAAACGGGATGAGCGGGAGAACACAGGCGAGCAAGCCGGCATTCTTGCTGCCACGTCGTAAAGTGGACTTTGCAAGAGGAATTTGGAACGGAGAAGTTTTATTGTGGTGTAGGATGGGGAGAGCATGTCAAATTGCTCATTATCCAATGTGATACAAAAAGGGCCTGTGAAAGAGGGCTAGGTCATTGAGTTGATATCAATGGGCACCAAGTGTGATATTTGGACTGTAACTATTACATTGTTAAAAGATTTCTTTTATTTTCAACAGCGTTTGGCATTAAAAGTCCGCAATACTATGTACACTCGTTCCGCGTATTCACAACTAAACCAGCAGATGATCATCTCCCATATATACTTATGCCGTATTTACAGCAATCTGCAACGTCACTTCCCACTTCTGCCCTCCTGCTCCTGAGCCATAGCCACCTCCTAGTCGATTCTTTATGAGACTTGTAATCCTTTCTCGAAGCTTTACCAGGTTCTCTTCTGTACCCGTCGCCCTCAACTTCAGATTTGCCATACATAGCCCGTAATGGACCTGCCAAAACCTGGCCTCGTCAATTGCAGTGACGGCAGGGTCTGCCTGAATATCCCGCATTACGTGATTCACACCATGGCCAGAAAAGGACATCAGTAGCATTGACCCTAGAGTCTTCACAATGCGCGAGCCAAGAACACACATGGAGATAGCCATGGTCAAAGAAAGGAGCAGGTCTAGCTTCTTGTATAGCGAAATGGAAAGCAAGGGCAGAATGAGAAGAATGACGGAACAAGAAAGAGTCAAGAAATGTGAGGGATTGCTCAGGACAGAAGGCAATGACTCAATGTACGCAAATCGCATCGATTTGCCTATGCGAGCATGGTTTTTGAGTCCAATGGCTGAAACCAATGTTGAACCAATAGCGAGCACAGATGTGACATCGACAGAACCGGTTGTGGCTCGATCATGTTCGTGCGAGTGGTGTGGCTGGTGACCTGAAGAGCCCTCGAGGCAATGTTGCAGAATGTGAGATATGAGGTCAAGTCCCATGAACAAAAGTAGGACGGAAGAGGCAAAGCCAGCGAGAACCTCTGCACGCTCCAACCCAAATGGATGGCGAATGCTCGACCGCTTCCACACCTCAAAGTTACCAAGAACATCGACTATCACGCACAACAGCGCGCCGAGAGAGTCGAAAAGAATAAGGTGGGATAAGGCTGTCATTGCAAGAGATCCATGGGCAGACCATAAGGTGTATCCGGCGATCAACATGTGGCAGACACTCCACCAGAACCTTGTCTTCTGGTCCTTTGACATGCTACCTCGGCATTCTTTCAAGGTAGGTATTGGCAGCGAGGCTGGTAGAGCCAAGGGCGCTCGTGGCGGCGGTTCCAGGAAAATCTGGTGCGATACACTACTGTGTTTATACTTGTGACCACGTCGCTGACCAATGTTCTGCGGCGTTGGTTAGCAGGAGTCTTCCCCGGTAGAAAGCTGTAAGAACCTACCGATTTTGCGACGGGACTCTTAGCAAGCACAGTAGGCTGAAAGTTGAAGGGATTGGGATCGTCCGTCTTCACATTCGAACTGCCATCCTGTCCGTCGCTCGAAGCCGAGGGAAACGTGGGGCTCATGGGACTCGATGGATTCATGGTGCCTTCTCGAGTCTGCTCAATTGCTGATATCGGGGCCATAGGCGATAGCGCATTTGGATTGAACAGCTGTTCCACCGTTTGATTGCTCTGCTGCTCGTCTGGGGGAGGAGTGGGTGTTCTGGGAGGTGCGGGTATCGGGAGACTCGAGGCCATCGGACGTAGATAGGCGCGTTCGGCGTGGGTTCTCGTAAGCGATCGGCAGGAAAATAAATTACCAAAGGCCACGCTATGATACAGACTCTAATCAAGTGGCCGAGCCACTGAAGCAGTACCGTGATTGAGAGGAGTAGTGCGGGCAGGTGTTCAGGCGATCGATCTCCAGGAGAGAAAGCGGAGCTCGATGACTCGCGGGCCAAGCGCCGTCCGCCGCTCCGCATTCATCCTGACCTGTTTGTCTCAGTGACGACAACGACTTGCCAATGCCAGCAGCGACCAGCCTGCAGCCATGAGCCCGGCGCCCTATCGAATCTTCTTCCTTTTCTTGGACATCGATCTTGCTGCGATGGTCGGCACTGTTGGCGTGAATGGATAACCGCGGGCCCTTTCTGTTCCTTCTCCTCACCTTCTACCTGCTCGTCAGCTCTCTGTTTCGCGCGCCATTAGTCGACCACAATGGAGAACGCGAAAGACAGCTTGCTGAAGAGGAGGGCGCTCTCAAACTGCTGAATGAATCGAAATACGGCGACTTCAACCCCTCGACCGATGGATGGCTACCAATCCCAGGGCTGAGGCAAAATGACACCTACTCGTGGGACTTGCTACCAACTGCACAGGAGAGAGCTAGACGGAACCTGCATTTTGCCCTCGAGAGTGGAGGGATTAAGAGCCCGCCTGAACTAGACATCGTCGACCAAGCGCCGTCAGTCGAATTGTCGTCACTTTCGCTCCCAGTCTATCACAATGTGACCGGAAAGCTCCGCGGAGACTGGATTCGACATTCCCTGCCTCACGAGTCTCATCTGAACGTTACCGCTTTGGTGCAGGAAAACTTTTACGTGACCCAAGAATTTGGTCTTAATGTCACTGGTGAGTCGGGAACAATCTATGTCGATTTCCAGGAGGGCAATGAGGACAAGACCGAGACAACAACACCCCAAGTGCGCGAGATTCGTGCAGACATTGCGATTGAGAGCGACAGTGCAATGGGCAGCACCTGGTACATGGCGACATATGGCCTGCACTTCCCAGACCAGGGTTCGATTATTATGACAACGACGAGCGAGAAATTTGGCGGGCTGCTCTCTTTGCCGCATTTAGCTCTGTCGCAAGACACATTCAATCTTTCGCATCAGGTCATCGTAAAATCTTTAGCAGATAATATCGTCGAAAGACAAAATAACGAGCCTACATTCTTCCCTTGGTCGTCGTTGCCGCACGGGGCCCAGGCAATGGCATTTCCGACTCCAAAATGTGAGTACATCATCTACATACAACAACGCCCATTGCGCATTGGCGACAGTCTTGCAGAACCCTCCGTGTTGGAGCAAATCGAGAGGGAATTAAGATTTCCAACAGGAGCGCCCATTCCGTCTCCTCCGATGATGGAGATGTCAGTGGTGATATTTTCTCCGGACTGTGGCATTCTACTGGAGACCAAGGGTGCGCCTGATTATCCGCCCACTGACAGTTTATATTTGGTTGGCGCCAAGAAAGAGGAGTACAGCAAGTATGCATCTCGGGTCGTCTATGCGATGGGGCTCATAATTGTTGGACAATTATACTTGCTATTGAGACAAATCAAAGAAGCTTCCACTCCGTCTACGAGGAGTCGTGTCAGCTTTTTCTCGATTGCAATGATGGCCCTGGGCGATTCCATGGTTATGAGTCTAACGCTACTAACGCTGTTTGCCGATACATCCTTTATTGAAATGTCCGCCGCTTCCTTTCTTGTATTCCTTTCCGTTGGCTATATCGGAATGAGGTTTATGATGGAAGTCTGGGCTGTACAAGTCCCTGAAAGACGGGAACAAGAACGCCAGGCGGCGCCAACCCCGACAAATCCACGTATGGATACTTTACCCGTGCCAGTTACGGCTACGAGAGCGATTAATTCTGGAGCAACGCCCATTATTCTGCCTTCCGACCAAGACGAGTTGGACGAGGCACCCGCAGAGCCTGTCCGAACGCCTGCAGCTGGGGCTGGACGCAATCCCACACCATCGCGAGCAGAAGTCGGAGCAGATGTTGGGACCATGTACGCGCGGTTCTACTTTGTGCTTTGCTGTCTGTCGATAGTTTCTCTCTGGTCATTTGTCTTTCCAAACAAGGTGGCCGCTATATATGCCCGGCTGGTTAGCTTCGTATACTTGTCCTTCTGGGTCCCTCAGATTTACCGAAACATCATGCGCAACTGTCGGAAAGCTCTCAGGTGGGAGTTTGTGATTGGCCAAGGCATTCTTCGTTTGATTCCATTTACATATTTTCTTACTGCTCCAGGCAATGTTTTGTTCATACGCCCTGACACAACCACTGCATTGGCCATGATTGCCTGGGTCTGGCTTCAAACATGGATTCTTGCAAGCCAGGACATCCTGGGACCCCGGTTTTTCGTTCCCAATGGCTGGGCGCCGCCAGCATATGACTACCACCCTATCATACGTGATACCTCTGCCACTGGGACTGGCGAAGATGTTGAATCAGGAACAACCCTCCCCATTGGGTCTCTCCGTGCTGAAGAACGCGATGCTGCTAGCACCAGTCAGCAGCATGACAGAGACCGACCGCGGCCGAAAGACAAGAAGAAGAAGATCTTTGACTGTGCGATTTGCATGCAGGACATCGAAGTCACTGTCATTACTTCTCCGTCAGTCGCAGGTAGCAGTGTGACGGACGGCGCGAGCAGCATCCTTGGCAGGCGAGCGTACATGGTGACTCCATGCCGACATATTTTCCATAGTACGTGTCTTGAAAGTTGGATGAGGCTGAGGCTTCAGTGTCCGATTTGCCGCGAGTCGATACCGCCTGTATAGATTTTTTTTTTTGATTTTTTTTGGACACAAAGCTTTTTTTTTGTTCATCAAGTTTTGGTAACGATGAATACTTTGTTTTTTGGATAACAGGAAAAAATTAATTTATTCCTCTGTTAGTGTATATATAGCGACGTCATGAGCATCGAGCACTAGCGAATATGGGATCGATGGAAATTATGTAGTATAATATCAAGAATTTTTCCAAAACACTTCTTACTAGAAGTAGCATTACAAGATAAAATCCAACATATTTCTCTAAAACAGTAGCACAGCCTTGACAAGCCCGATGTTGAAATCTCGGCCGCACAGCTCAACGCCAATGATTTCGATTTCCGATGAGGAAAAAGAAGAAACAATTCGACACACACAGAACCAATACCATAAAAACAAAATTATATCAATAAGTATACAAGACGTTTAGGATTCGCCAACAGACTCTACATAAGCCTGCTTGTCCAACAAAGCGTCCAGCTCACTGGGGTCGTTGACCTCGATCTTGGCAATCCAGCCCTCACCCTCGGGGTCTGCGTTGATAGTCTTGGGCTTGTCACCCAGCACTTCGTTTCCTAGGATGATCTTTCCGGAGACCGGGGTCAAGACGTCGGACGCAGACTTGACCGACTCGACGGCTCCGACGGGCTCTCCAGCGCTGACTTCAAGCTCGAGCTCGGGCAATTCAACGTAGACGACGTCGCCGAGGGACTTGGCTGCGTATTCGGTGATTCCAATGGTTGCTACAACAGGAAAAATAGGGTCAGTAAATATTCTGCAGGTCTATGACGTCGATGTCATAGAAACTTACCGGTGCCATCCTCAGCGAGGTCAATCCATTCGTGGGATTCTGTGTACTTCTTGATTTCGCCTGCAATTCACCATTAGTATCCAGACCAGACACACTGAGATTCGCTTCTGCTGGACGCACATTGTGAAGTTCGCGAAAACGACCTGATGCTTCCCCGCGGGAAAGCGGGAACAGCTCGGCGAGACGCAGCGGCCAGTGGCAGGCACTGGGAGAGCATTCGAGATGCCAATGGGCGAGTGACTGCGGCGAGAGACATTGTCAGGTTGTACAGATTTTGTCTTTCGGGGAAGTAATGCAACAATAAAGAAAGAAAGGACGAGGGAGCGGGGGGAGTTGAGAGAAGACGGCGGCCGGAGGAAAGATAAAAGCTGCGGAGAGCTTCCTGTGCAGCTGTCGGGCTCCGCAGTGCCAAGACCGGCCGCCCGAGATAAGCAGAGCCCGCGGAACTTGAAGAATTTAGTCCATCTTTAATTAATCGCAAAACACGCAAGACTGACTGTCCGACCACACAATCCAACGTTGGCCGACATGTTGTACGAGCTTATTGCCATTGTGCGTGTTTTTATTCTTCTCCATTGGTGTGATGAAATGCTTATCTTGGAATTGTGCAGGTGCGACCCGGCAGCCTCAAGGAGGTTAAGGAGTACGTTGGATCCCATCCAAACCACCCAGACTCATTCCATCCACCATCTGCGTCTTCAAAATCGCTACCTCTCGACTAATCGCATCGCTTCTCTTAATTAGGATCGCAAGAAATGCCGGTGCCCAAGTGCTCCGCTCCGGCGGTGTGGTTCGCGGCTACACAAACTGGGGGACCTTCACGCTGCCTAAACCCACGACAAAACATCAAGCCCGTTATTCTGAAGGCTGGCACTTCATCATGCGCTTTGATTCGTCTGGCCCTGTCCAGGCTGCCGTCCGCCGAACACTCTCCCTCGACCCACGAATGATCCGGTTTTCCGTCGTTAAGCTTGGGAATAAATTGGAGGAGATCAACGATGTGCCCGGCCAAGTTCAGTGGAACTTGGAAAAGTCTAGCTTGGCGGACTCTATAGGAGGCCAGGAACCTGGTATCCTGGACGCTTTCAGAAAATGAACGACTCTCGTGAGGACTAGGTGGTTTTGTGGTCGATGCCTTTGAATCCGAAGAACATGAGTTGGTCTTTACTAACCCGTGAATATCGACTACCCTGTGAAGGTTTATGGGCGGGTAGGAAGCAAGGTTTCAATGTATATGGGTAATTTTCTGAGGTCACTGGGTTTTCGATGCTCTCTTGTGTCTTATCTTGGATACAGCGCAAGACGATGCTTATTCGATGTATTTTTAGGACAGCATGTATTACGGCGCAAACAAACTGGGATTGTGTTTAAGTCTACATATCGATATATCGGATACCCAAGTACCGATGCTATCCTTATTATTGCTTCATCCGGCCTTGACTGATAAGTCCATGTAGGTATCATGGCCACCGACAACATCTTTCATGTAGACACTCCGCTGGTTCATACGAGTCTTTGCTCCACTGTAACGGACCAGTGCTATTTCTTGTACAAAAAGCTCACCGACATAGATTTTCTAACGCCACAGAATGCAAGAACAAAGGCATCAAACATGACGTATCACCACGAGATTTGACATTATTTGATGCTTTGTTCCGTCGACATGATATCTGACTAGGCCGGAACGGGTTAATTCATAACAGCAGAACAAACGCGACCTCTCTTTTTCTTTCTGACAGCTACATCCTCCTTTACACAGGACATCGTGTCATTATCAAGAGAAAGATGCCTCCAAAACGTCAACCTTGCAATGCTGGGCGCAAGCGTGGTGCCCAGCCAACTACAACTGCTGGACGGAAACGGAAAGCTCCATTATAGGTGAACCCGTGGATTTTCGTGACATATCTAGGCATAATAGACTCCAAATTCATGACGGTAATTCCCGGTGTTGAAAATAACATACTCCTGAAATTCAACTCTCATTGGAAGTACAAAGTCCTCCTATTTCTTCACTACACTAGATACGGTTGCAATTGAAAATACACCAGAAATCTTGGTGGCCTACATATCAAAGAGCCGGTTCCAATTTCAAATAGCAAACGGTAAAATTCAGGTTCAAATGTTTGTTAAATATCTAAAATCAATTGAAATGACTCTCAGGCTCAGGCTATTTCCCTCTTTTTGTCCAGAGAAACCTAAAATAAGGCATGCTGGAGATAGCCGACGATTTGTGAGACAGTTTGCCAGCAACATAAAAGAAAACGCTCTTTTTTTTCTTTGAGAAATGATATAATCAATGCAGCAAGGAATTTTCACCCATGATTTCCTTTGTATATCTGGGACATGACGCCAAAATCTCCGACGTGCCTATCAATAAAATGGCACAAGGCCCCGTCACTTCCTTTGTGGAGTTTTGTGTTATTCTTAGCTGTAACTCCACAAAAATGCACTTTGAATAAAACATTTGAAGTCGCTTTTGAGCGTCGAAATCCGGCAAATTTAGTCAAGATTATTGTTTTCCTAGCGGTATCTTCTATCAAACCTCAAACTTGACGTGCGTCATGATGGCATTATTTCTTCACATTCTTTTCGAACTCAAGTTTAGACCTGAGTCCTCTTATTATCCTTTTTCTAGTAATCCACTACCAGTGTTTACAACCTCTTTCCCACAAACGGAACGAGTCGTATACTAGAGGTATACAAAAACAAAGATGGATATCGAAAACCAACGCCCAGAGGCTTTCCAAGCGACAGCATACCAGCATATTCCATCGCTGCAAACTCTCGCATCTGTCACCCAACACAATCTAATAGTGACATTTACCTCGCCTCGCCACGAGAGAACCCAGCACCCAAACAAGCTCAAGGACAACGATAATCCCATATCGACGGGTTTTGTCCAATCGTTGAATCCAAGCGCGTCTCCGACTCTCACTCCAAATGCTTATCATAATACAGCTCCTAAAATGAGTGGAGGTGCTAAGGTCGGGTTGATTGTTGGCTTGACTGGTAAGATTTAGTAATGTCCTTTTTTTTCCCAGCAGACTGCATCACTTTAACATATAACTAACAAAAAATGTCGTGTGCAGTGGGGCTTATACTGGTATTTATCTTACTGGTGTATCTAATGATGCGTCGAAAATATGGTCCGGACATGTGGAAGTTGGTTTCTGCTCGTGTATTTTCGAAAACTCCATCTACAACAGGACAGAGGAATCCGGAGCCAGGTTCTGCCACTAGAAGACACGAGGAGCACCAGAGTTGGTATATGGGGGAAAATTCGATGGAATACAACGACAGAAACAGCAAGACGGTTTTGGGAAATCTATGGGGGAGTCTGAAGGGGCTATTTACTTCTCCAGACACTGAAATACCACACGATACAAGTGTGTACACGAATGCCATACCTCTCGAGAACCAGCAGCCGCAAAGCTCGAGAATGAGATATCCGCGGTACTCGATGAGCACAGCAAATAGTCCATTCAACACCCCACATGACACTCCCCGTGGTTCTCCGGCGATAATGCCACAAACCCGCGAATCCTCTGCCAGAGTGACAATCCCGTCTTACTACATGCAGTATAACAACCAATTTATATCTCCCCCACAAACTCCGGCGCCATCGTCACACAAGACAGACACAAAATCAACACTAGATAGTGATGAATCCCGAATCAGAAACATAGGAAGTTGGGCTCATTATCATAAACAACGTCGGCAACAACAGCAACAGCGAAAAAGCACACGACCACCGTCAGTTGAACCCATCAACGAACAAAGCGCTGCCAGTTTTTCCCCTTCAGGTTCATCAGGGACCAGAAGATCGACACGGTGGGAAAACCGGAAAAACAGAAGCTCGTCGGTCTCAACTGCATCTGTTTTCAGACAGCATCCCGGCGAAGAAGTGGATTTTTCACCCGCGGTTCCAAAGAGAAGGGCTCGAAGCTCGCTTCTGAATAAATTGATGCCGAGTTAGAAATGTAATAAAGTCTACTTTCTGCTAAAGTCTATCGGGAAAGGTCTTTGAGTGCTGTTGCCTATTTCGGGCTGATATTTTATACGGTAGATAATCTGGCTGCATTCACTTGTACCATTTAATCTCATCAATTGATTCATTGATCGATATTCAATTGATCGCCTGATCATTACGTCAACTACTAGATGGTAGTACTAGTATTTTTAATTAACGATGTGGCAAAAAAAAAAAGAAAAAAACATTGACTTAATATAAATAGTGGAGATTTTTGTGAAAACTCAAACTAAACACTCAAATAGACCTTAAACAATCCCTTTTCTTTCAGTGAAAGGATTAGTGGTATCGAGGAAAACGAAAGTATCCACTGATGTCATCACTTGTCGTTATGGAAAAAACCCACGTGATTGACCTGTACCCTAACTGGACAATTCCATGGAAGCACTCTCCTCGATCCCGTCCAGATACATCGATACTGCTCATTTGTAAATTTCATACTAGTATAGATTAATTCAATTTCAGGTGAATACCCAGAAAAATATCCAAGAAACATAATAGTTACGAGTAACGGCTCTGACTACAGCTATGATTTCATCGCCAGTCCACATGATTCATATTGTTTCCTTCGTGAACGAAACGTAATAGTGAGTAACGCCATCCCTGTTACTCGGTATCAGGTGAGCATAAATAATAGCAAATAATTTATTAATTAGCTTCAGATCTAGGATGGCTGCATGGCTGCATGGCTGCATGGACGCGGGAAATAAAGAAATAAGGGGGGCGCTAAGTTCAAGGGTGCATACCGGGTTAAAGACACTGCATCCGGCCGTTGTCAACTGGACCAAATCAATCGCAGGATTTGAAATATCAGGACTGGGATCATAACTTCCTGCAATTTCCAAGACAACTGAATGTATTCCCATGCCCGGTATGTCCGTCCATGCTAGGGATGCAGAAACGGCACAAGCGATGACAGCAGCAATTCCAGGCACACTTTAGATATTAGCACCAAATTATTATTCCGGGCTCACCAATCGACGTCCAGCCTTGCAGCCACAACGTAGTTAAAGACTGCAGGTGGCTCGATACAAGCATGCAACGCGGGAATGGCGGCGCCGATATCAATTGGCCCGGCAGTAAAATGACAATGTGGCAGCCCACTTGACACTTAGCCCTGCCCCCTCTCATGCCGTGACTTCATGGGGCCATACCGGCTGGATATAGAAACGATAGCGCCGGCAGTTGACCCGATTGGCAGCCTCGTCAGGAGGGAAATACGCAGTCGTGCATTTCAAGTCATATTGAGACGGACCCCGGCTTCGAGTCGAGAGGCAAGAATTGATAAAAGGAAAATAATACTCCGTAACAAGAAGAATAAAACAAACCTTGTCCGGCACTTGAACGACATAATCGAGAGATCGACGGGCGGGACGAAAAGAGGCCAGTGGATATTACCCTGCCTGGCTTCTGGAACGGCCCGTTTTGGGCCCACAGAGGCGACACCGTTGGAAGTCATATCGTACGTTCCGGAGGACTCTACACAATACTTTGTACAGCAGGACCAATCGATTGGTAATCAATTAATACTGTAGGGACGAAGGTTCGTAAAAAACTGATTGCAGATTGCAGATGAAGCGGCGAGCGCTTCACCAACTTCATAGCAGACATACTCCGTACATGGAGGAATGAGGATTCAACAAAGGCGAAACCAAAGTACGTAAGGTGGACGGCACCGGTTCGGGGATGTACATTCTGGAAGCGGTATTCGCTGGGGAGGTATTTTCCACATCAACGGCGCCGGAGACGAACAGATGAGGCGTTCTGGAGGAGCTTTTTAAAAGCTGAAGAAAGGTGGAGAGTGGAGAGGGAGCGGGAGCGAGTGGAGGCCGGCCCGGTTCCATCGACGATAATTTTCCGTGGATTTCTTACTGTCTTCATTATAATTTATCATCATCATCACCATGATGACTTAGCATGGTTACTGGGCTGTCTCGTTTTGTCACAGTACGGCTCGCTTACTGCAAATAGCAGGAGCCTCAGGCCATCAGCAAGTGACTTGCCAGTGGCCGGTCCGCAACATCATGATTCAGTCGCAAACCAACAAACAGCCTCACCGTCCCATGGCTCCCGGAAGAGGATTACGCCTAGGGTCACCGTACTTGCTGACAATCTATTTGCTTCTCGAACCATGATTACCAGCCGGCTGATAACGCTGGCCGAGCGGGATTTCGTGCTCCGTTTACGGATCTCCAGTCAATCAGGCCTCGGCGCCACAGTCTGTCGTCACGGAGCCATCTGACAAGTTACACCTGTTTTTTAGCTATACCATGTACCAAACTAGGGCTACTACTTGTTTCGTGCGAAGAGGCCCCAGGCCGGGGCCGCCTTGACGCAATCGGCGCACGGAGCCTCTCGGTACACCCGAAGGACAAAAGAGGGGACAAGGGAAAAGTAGGAGATAACTACTAACTAACTAGCCAGCAGAAAGGGTGCAGAAAAATTGGTCTACTTCTGCAACTGTACTTCGTACCGGAGTACGTCCTGTGCTAATTGAAGATCTGTGAGGACCCTGTGGGTACAGACAATGCGGTCTTATTGGCCGGAAATACAAAACCGGCGTCCAACACTTGCGATTCTGCTCAACATTACGCTCCTACTTATTTTGTTGCTTGGCAGGAGATTGTGCCGGAAATGTTAAGTCGTATTCGTGGCTTATTGCTAAAGATGGAAAACTAGGCAGCAGTCCGATCCACGCGTGAAGATCGTGGACTATAGGGCTAATTCCAATAGAAACCTTATGAAATTAAATCGCCAAACAATGCGCCGAATGCGGTCAAAGGGTAAGAATAAGCATCGGGATTCAGCACGCACAGGCACAGTGTAACCGCAGTAGTGTTGCCTGGCCAAGAGCATCAAGAGTATGCAGATAATATAATAATGGATTCACCAGCTAAAGCCCAGAAACATTGACCCATTCGCCAAAACGCCAGCAATGAACAACGAGTCGACCAAGAAATGATAAGCGCATACAGGCATAGAGCAGGGGTATTCTTCGAAACTAACAAATACTAAGAACGAACGGTTCGTGACAGGCCGGGAACAAACGTGCTTTTGCGTTGCGCTGTTGTTCGTTCTCCTTCAATCTCCTAAACCAACCACCAAACCAGAAAATCAGATAAAAACTGCAGTTGAAAAAAGATCTGACTGCAAGTAATTTGGAGATGATGTAACGTGCCCATGCGTCGTCACCGACAGCACAGGCGGCACACACCGACTTCGACAACAATTCTCTCGTGAGGGCTATCGTGACATCGCCCTAAACTATCCTGTCCGTCTAGTGCGATTCTGTGAAAGTGCCCGCTCGGGTCGCGGCATCCCGTATAGACGAAGATGTTTTTGAAATAGTGGCACATCTCGCACGGTGTCTCTTTTTTTTCCATGCAAATCCTTTGCTCGTGTAGAATGTATGCTGCATCCAAATGTCAGTAAACAACTATTTTCGTAATGTGGGGATTGTTGGGAGGGGGCAAACCTTCAATTGCCCAGGGGTATCAATTGCACATGTAATGTAATTTTCCTTGAAGGGGGGCACCTAGATGAGAGAAAAAGGCATTTCCATGACCGGGTTAACAGAGAGGAATTGCTGATCCTCCAAATATATATGAAAAAAATTTCTTGAGAAAAAATTAGTTGTAAAAAAAGAAAAGAAAAAGCAAGAAAGAAATCCAATATGACGACCTAGATCGCGGCTCATCGGCATCTATGTCATGCAAAACCATACGATTATTATAAAGTGGAGATGGATTCTTGCAGGAATATAATCCAGGACGTTGTTTATGTTCTAGAAAGTTACTGGCCAGTGTCTTCCGAGAATTCCCCTTGAGGGTGCGTAAAATACCCAAAAATGATAACAGGAGTAATAATAATAATATACTGTACTAGTAATGAGAACCAGAGCAGTGCCAAGATGCCGTCAGTGTGGGAATCAAAGCCCTAATTGGAGGTCTCAGACATTATTACTGCCTGCAGCAGCAGAATTCCCTCGTCCTAATATTATTGCGACGTTTCATAACACGAAACGTGGCCATTTTTCCAAAATAAGACAAGCCGGGACTCGGACTTCCGGACTTCGGTTGAAAAGTGCGAGAATGATTACACTTTTTTTTTAAAAAAAAAAAAAGAGAAAAGAGAAAGGAAGGAAAAGAAGAAGCACAATGACATTTCGAGACATCCGTATTTTGTGCGTTCGTTCACTCGGTAAGCAAGTAGTTACTAATTTAATTAACTAGCATTCCTGCAAGGATGACCGGAGATCGACCTGGTGGCCGTCGCTAGCAGCCGTTGGCGATAGCTTACACACATGGTACTAGCATGGGGTTTCATGTTTCATGCATGATAGAGTGTATTACGTATATCCCCTGGGTATTATATTTCTTGTTCAGGCTAAGCTTTTCTGGGTCGGCGCCAGCTGTTGTCGTTATTGGGTGATCAATGCCAACCTTTGGCAATACAATGAGTCACTTGTTCCAAGCGGTTTATTTCTCCTTCTTGAACAAGAAGGTGCCGTTCTAGTAATCCAGACCGGGGCCAACTGGTGTGGGCTGCTTTCAGCTATATGTGATTTGAATTATGAACTACTCGCACTGGTGATGTCAGCATTGATCGGTAGCAGTTGCGCATTTAACCGCCACAGGCAGAATTTCTAGAGAAAATAATCCTACCCAAACTCAGGGAGGCAGGATGTGATGGTTTATAGCAATATAGTACACGCCTAGTGTGAATCCATAACTAATATGCGCACTATACTGCGCAGACTAGCTGTAAATTACATGTATTCGCTCAATATTAAACGAATGGACGAAAATACGCCATTTCGTCATCTTATTCCCCGAGACTTCACGCTGCAATCATACTAGACGTACAACCAACATGCAATGAAGTCATACTACTCCGTACCGGGGATACCGGGGCAGTGGGCAAAAGTGGCTATCCGACGGCTCGGAACAATGGGATACTAGTCCATCCTAATAATCTCCGGGATGGGAACTCCCGGTGTGGGTGTATCCACATGGTCAGTGTGCCCTATGGTACGTAGTACAGTATTGAAAAGTAATGGGTCTCAAGGAACCCAAGCTAATTTTCTCGAAGGTAATAACTAATAATAATAATCATCACAGGTCAACAGGAACAAAATTAGTCGCGTAAATTTTCAATATCGGACAGCGTCTGGTATCTCGTGGAAAGTTCGACAACAGATATACTCTCTGAAAGATATGGCTATGAATTAGATCCTATGCACCAGCCCATGGATTACCCATGTTAAAAAAAAAGAACGTATCCGCTGTTGTACACAGCCTCGATTGTAATTGGATTTAGCTTACGCGACGCCAGCCTCGGGAACAAGCCACAGCACAGCAATCCGAAGGATGAACCTTATACTACCTGGAAATATGATTCAACGGGCCATCGATGATTGGTGTCGCTTTGATGCATGTGAAAGTGGCTATCGAGTAAGTTTGGCGAGTACGTACACAGCTCGAAGTACACAAGCCAAAGCGGTCTGACGCAAAGAAAGCCAACGCAGAAGAGTAAACAAAAAAAAGCCCTAAGAACGGTCTAGGCCTTGAGTGATATGCAACTATTGTCTAGCAAGTTGCAACGGCGTGTCGGTCGGCACATGGAGTCGAGACCGAGGATCTACTAATTATCACTAGCATCAACCGTTGCAAGGATCGTAGCCTGTGTGCATCAATAATGGATCCCGGTTCTAGAGCCAGCCCACCGCCGGTCGAATTCAACAGTCTTTCATAAGAAAATTTGCTTCTGGATATCCTAGTTCTGATAGTCCCTTTTGTTTATTCATTATACTTGTCACGGCAGACAAGACCCACAAAATAGTCTTAGAATCAAAGAAATTGGCACGGTCGAATACAGACTGATACGAGCGTGTGATCCCATCGAAATCTAACTTACATGGTAGAAAACCAGTTTCTTTTCGCGATATCTTGTGTAATGTTCCTCTACGAAGTTGAGCGATTATTATTTATTATTTTTTCGTGCTTGATATGCAGATGTCAGACGATCTCCGTTACCCTCAGACCTCTCTGCAGGTCCTAGAGTGGGGCGATTGTGTACATCCTCGGTACTTTGGGGATTTGCAGCCCTAATTCGGCAGTACCAGTCGAAACCCTTGTTTTTTCTATTTTGGAGTCCTATCAACTGAGCCCTATGGATATGATTCGTACGATAGAGCTCACGGAAAGGACCGGGACGAACTCTAGAACGGCCTACATATATATGCAGCTAGGTTTATAGCATGGAATCTACATGTACCAGTCTATCTTGGGGGTATATTTCCACTTTTTTTTACTTATTCCTTGCCCCTGTATACCATGTGAGATATTCCAGTATCTAGCAGTAAAAGACCCCTGTATATTCATCCAAAATTGTTAACGGGAGGGCCTAATAGTGGTATCAAACTTTTAGAACTTCTATGACTTTAGAATTACTGCAATGATATTGAGGAACCAGAAACCTGTTTTTTTACTCAGACATGGTAAATTATATTCAGTATTTACTATGTGTGTATAGTTAGTAATTACTATTGGTTACAATAATGTCTATATAGCTCATCTATCCCTGAGCCATCCCCAAAATTTGAGAACTCAGGCCACCCAACCGGCAATTTATCCATGGATATGTCCGAGTCAAGAGATCTTTCAGATGTCAAATAGCCGAGTTCCTGACCTAGTCCCCATTTATAATCCCCAGATAAATCGATATTTGGTAAAGATGGCGTGACTTCTACGGCAGATCCTTGCTGACTAAAACTAATCTCTGACGGAAGCTGGTTTTCGGATGTTTTGGAAAGGGATACGGTTGCAGAACCCGAGGTTATGGATAAACCTGGCCTGTTGGCGACTAAATTTTGTGTTTCTGAACTAGCCAAAACACGTTGCAGATCTGGTGGTTGTTGCGTCCTGACCTGTTGGGATTTTTCGTCCGCGGCTGTCTCATCCGATTGTCGATCCAGCAGACCGAGAAACAGTTCCCGAATCCAGCCGGCTAAGACATGGCATTTTGCGAACTCTTTTAGTGCTAAAACCTTGTATTTTACCATTCGCAGATGGGCATTTCTTTCCAACTCTGCCAAGTCTAGAGAGTGGAGTTGGGAAAACTCGGCAGTCATGGCGGCAAAGATGGCAGAAACACTGTTTCGATGTATTAGTTGTAATATTCGGTGATGAATAATGTACGAGATAGATCTAGAAAATAAATAGAAAACGTACCATATCATAGGAAAATATCTGGCATCGAGGTGCGTGACGGCATCCTCCGTCATTGAAGTGATTAGTTTCGCCGCATTGGCGATTATAGTATTGATTGATTCGAGAGTGCTGGCGTCGCACTTGGGCAGTAGTCGCTGCACATTTCGATAAATGATAATTCGATAGTAACTGTTGCAGGTCAATACTAGTGATGAATGAATTATACAGATAATTTCCGCACTTGTACGTCATGTTTAGAATCAAGACCAACTGTGATCTTGGTGATTTTTGGTATGTCATTTCGGATGGCACTTCCCGATACCACTCTTCAAATAAAGAGCATATTTTGAACAGTATCGTCGACTCATTTACTTTCTGGGGGCTGGAGGGTGATAAGTAAGTTCGGATGAAGCTAGAAACTGCGCTTGGTTAGAAAAGAACCTAGATAGTACACATCGAGGGACAAGAATACCAGTTGCGGATAGTCTTGCTTGGAAAATTATGTATAGCTGCGTTTCTTTCGATTCTCCATCAAGATCTTCTTCCGATATGTTCTCAACGTCACAGTCGCAACCCACAATAGTCATTGGCTTTCCTAATGAAAGTGAGATTTGACAATCCCGAATCTAAATATAGAAATCAGCCTGTGGTGTTCGGTGTAGAAATGTGGTCGGACTTTATATGATGGGATGACATACATAAAGCAGCCACCATATACGCCTCCAGGTTCGTTGCCGGTCCAACGATGTCTGACTATGCTGAATCTTCCGATGCATTCCCATAGACTGGGCTGTCCTGACAGCACCGGCAAGCCACCAGAGCGAATCTTTGCTTTTATTGGGAGATCCTGACCAGTAGTGAAGCAAATACGAGCACAGCAACATTTTTAGACGATCTGATTCTTCCTCAGAGTCAAAGGCTGTTTTCGCACTGTTGAATAGATCATCTTCGGCTTCAATACGGTTGCTATAACCTAGTAGATGTAGCTTTTTCACATCACAGTGAATAGATGAAACAAATAGTACGCAACGAAGCAAAGTCTGGGAGACGGACCCCCTCTGAACAGCGATAAGGAATTCTTGCCGGTCGATTATGGGACAAAACGGATGGAAGATGGCAAAGTAGTCCTCGAGAAGTTGATCAATAAAATTGGCAGAAGGCAGCTCACGATTCAGCTTGTATGCAGGCGAAGCCTCCAGTCTTGAGTTTCTGGGCTGTAGGTTCCAATACGGATGCTGTTCTCCACTTTGACCGCTTGATGTCTCAGCAGCACTGGTTATCGGTCGGTACAAACAGTTGTATTGACTGTTAGTTGTTTGGATGACGTATGATAAATACCAACTCTCTCCCCAGGTAGGACTTGCTGAAGGAGATTGGCTGTCGCTGCCCGAACCCTGCTCGCCAAGATACACGGTGAACCGATTTGATATATTTCCGTTTCCGTGGCCGTTTTGGCACAGCGCAGCAAAGTCAATCGAGAACTGGGGCAGCTGCATTGATCTATAGGGCGTTTGAAGCGATGATGAAGAAGGACTAGGGCTTGCATACGCTTCGGCCGTGCGATTCTGTGCATTGGCGTTGGGAATGAATTTGCCGCTCTTGGCCCTATATCCGATTATTAGAAAGACAGTAATTCTCGGCACGTACAAAGTGTCTTCACCTGGCTCTTGCAGTGTGTACTATCTGACATTCTGAACTGCCTGCGCGTTCACAATTCGAACATGGCTGTCCCTTGATAGCGGCATCGCAACGGATATGCTGTTCCCGGCATCTTTTACACACAATGTGCATTTTCCTCGGCCTGGGGCGAACCCGGGAGGGCTGGATCAGCTCGTTTGGCTGTACCATGTCTTGATTTGATTTTATTATTTGATTGTTAGCGTTTTTATCTGGGACAAATAACATCGGGGTGTTTTATAAGCCTCGGAATCGTCTCCACAATTGAATTGTGGGGATTTTCTTTTTTTGTTACGAGGATGGGAATAATACAGTTTGGTATACTACATTACATATGTTACATTACGCTTTCCTACCTCTTAGGGGTTTCCCAGTTCATTTGATGTAGATCTCGTGTCTAAGGGAAATGGCATGGAAATATTCATGTATATTCCAGATGTCATATATATACAAGTTTAATGCTGTATAATTTGCAAATATGTGGGATGCATGGTTTCCTGCGCAATGATAATCGATCCGGCACGTAAGTTAATGGCATAACTCCTATGAGTGCGAAAATATGTTTAAAGCTTGTAGCGAAATGTTGGCGCTCTGTCACCCATGTTGACCAATTCTGCCCGAGTGTATTGCGGCGTGCTTTCAGCATTCTTGTCTCTTTTTGCATTGATTGTACGGCATATGAAGTAGTATGCGATCATCACAATCATCCCCAAACCTGCAAACGCTAGAACAAGACCATGTCCGAGACGATAACGAGGAGCATCAGAAGAACGGTAAAAGTTTGAAGCGGCCGCGCCGCCCATTGTTCCAAAGCCCATCTGGATTGCCATGCCCACGGCTCGTTTTGATGTCGGAGCGAAGTTGTTCGACGACAATGCAAGAAGACCGGGTATAGCTGTATGGATTGAAAATATCAGCAAAATGTGCATACATTGCTATTTTCCGTACCAGATTCACTCTTACCAGGGTATATTCCACATGCTGCAATGAAACATGAAGCATATGTGAGGCCGGGTATGAAACGAGGCGGAGCGACAGCAATTACATATCCCACAAAGATCGTAATATAGCACCCGGCAGTGAAAAGGCCCCTTTGGCCAGTTCGATCTGCAAAGTATCCGACGAGGAGACAGGATACCGTGGCTGCAAAGTATACTGGAATTGTGAGAAGCTGGGCATTGGCGGCAGAATACCCAAGCCCTTTAATTATCGTAGGAAGGAATAACGAAAGAGCGTATACAGCGACGGCCTGTTTGGAAGTCAGTACTATCACGCAAGTCGAGACCAACTCTAGTGGCTTACCGCTCCCCAGTACCCAAGACAGTGAAACCACGTCTGCCAATCCAAGATAGCGGCTTTAACATGCCTCCACTCGAAAGAATGGCTGTGACCTAGCTGGGGGTTTGCAGCAACGCTTGTTCCAGTGTCATTCAGCATTTCGAGTAGAACTGCCTTCTCTTGCTCTGAAAGGAACGTTGCAGATTGTGGTTCGTCCCAAACAAACAAGTAAGAAAGTGCCGCAACGAGGACTGTTAAGATGCCTTCCAAAATAAAACTGTTCGACATTAGTATGGAGTACAAGCCAAGAAAACTGAACAATATTTAGAAACGTACATCCATCGCCAACCTTCCAAGCCTGCTACACCGTCCATTTTCACGATGAGATACGCCAGTAGACCGGAAAATGCACCGGCCATTGACGCGGATGCAAAAATCAGGGCGAGCCGAAACTGGGCATTGGATCTTGGATACCTGTAGTCACGCATTAATAACATTAGAAAATTGTGGACAGTGAATTCCATACCAAAGCGATACATAAAAAGCCAGACCAGGAACTAAAATCAAAAACAATACTTAGTTTAAGACCCCCTTCACATTAGGAGAAACTATGCTTATGTTGGAAGACTCACAGAGACCTGCTTCACTGAGGCCTGTGTAGTCAAATTAGAACATGTCAGCATAAATGGGTAGCTGTTATGATTTGTTCCATACCAAGAAAGAACCTGACCGCCAGTAGTCCAGAATAGTTCTGGATTAACCCCGTTAAAGTCGTAACAATTCCTGCAGAATTTTAGATATTTGTACCACTTTTCCATTTCGCGCTTTGGGGAAAGGGAATCTCATACCCCATGCTACCATAATGGACGGAAGCCAGATGCTGGGCTTCAGCCTGACAAGTAATATGTTACACAAAGGTTCCGTAAATGAGTAGGGGAAGAAAAATATCGTGAGGCCCCTAAGAATAACCAGTCAGATAAAAAGAGCAATACAGAGGTCTGAGCATGTGTACCAGTTATACTCATTGCCCTTCAGGTTCAGGCTAGTGGAAAGACCTTGTACATTTGCATTTCCAATGTTCCCTAGACCAATCAGTGGCCATTCAGTGCAGTCCATAGTCGTAGATAAAACGTACCCCGATCGAGAAAGCTTAAGAAATACAATACCGCAAGAATAGGAATGACGCGAAAATCGACTTTCCGCAATATTCTTTTGGCCTCGGCCGAATCTACGTGAACCATGGAGTTTTCAACCGCCGTGTTTGAGTCTGGCAGATTGCCCTGCTGCATTTCGACATATGCAGAGTAAGCATCATTGTCGCTTGGTTTTAGGTCCATTTGATCGACAGTTGGCCCTGGGGAGCTTCTCCGAGACAGGGATTGGGAAGGAAAAAGTAAACAAGAAGCGAGAGCCCAGAAACAGAGATTTACTGCAGTAGTCCAGCTAGATATTCGTCAGACTCGAAATTCAATTGATTCAAAAATACTCCGCAGGTTCACTAATGTGCGGGGAAGTATTAACTCAAAACAGTGCCCCAACTTTACGGGGTTATTTTACACGACGATCCCACACCCGACCACCGGCGGTGGTAATTTTATAGTGGCAACTTGTAAGTTACCAAACAATACGTCGGTATGTAACCGGGGAGCCGGAGTGAAGTCCGACAGGGAGGACTAGGCCCTTACAATAAGAATAAATTGCGACCTTTCGTTAAAATCAAGTCTGCGATTGGTAATTGGCAATGGAAATGAGCCAATTGGCTGTAGAAAAAGGTGTCTGGAAACTGGGGATTCGTCCTTCGTTTCATGGAGAGAAAAGAAGCTTGAAGTCGTATTCGACCCATTTTATTATCTCGGTATCATCAAGCTTAGAAAGAGTGTACTCTTCATGCGGTGACACCAATATTTGCATATTAAATTGGTACACTGGGAATTCCGAATAAGCAGGGTACTTGTTAGTTCCTATCCTAAACTGACAACATAGATTGGGACTTCAATCGCGTTCTCTCCTACTTCCCCCAAAGTGATATGTAGATAGGTTACAGATAACCACCGGCGATGGTACGGTGATCAACCACATACATTATTATTTTTTCTCTTCCCTTTTTGTTGTAGTGCTTGTAAGTAACGGACAAAAATCTATATATTCTGTCAACATCATGGCCCTCTACTTTCAATGTAGGACGAATTTTCAAATTCTACCTTGTTTCTTGGAAGACAACCTAGTCTGCAGTAGAAAACGCGTTGGAAGATGAACCCCAATAACAGCGAAAATGGCTCGTCGCCAGAAGGAAAATACGCTAAATTCCCCTGTTTGCCCGAAGACGCGGTCAACAAGGAAGGAAAGCCAATTCTGAACAGATGGTCGACCTTTGTTACAAAAGAGCATGACCATCCCGCTGCGCAGGTTTGTCAGATGCCATCTTTTCACACGATTCATTTGCTAATGTTACTGTGAAAAGGCTATGCTGTATGCAGCGGGCATCCCAGATGCAGAATCTATGGCGAATCGTCCACATGTTGGGATTGCCTCTGTGTGGTGGGAAGGGAATCCATGCAAGTGAGTAAACCAGCAGTCCATGTACACAATTGATCGACTGACATTTTTCTAGTATGCATTGTGAGTTTTAGTTGAATATTATGTAGACTTGGCTAGAATACTAATGGTACCTCGTACAGTACTGGATTTAGGTCGAACAGCCAAAGCCGCTGTCGAGGCAGAAGGGTTTATAGGCTGGCAGTACAACACAATTGGAGTATCAGACGCCCTGGGCGAAGGCACTGAGGGAATGCGATTTTCTCTTCAAAGCCGCGAGATTATCGCCGACAGCATTGAAACAGTCACGTTCGCGCAGCATCACGATGCTAATATTTCCATTGCCGGATGTGATAAGAACATGCCGGGAGTTGTCATGGCCATGGCACGCCACAACCGACCATCTCTTATGATCTACGGGGGAGCTATTGCACCCGGTTATTCAAAGCTTTTACGAAAGCCGCTCAATGTTGTGTCGTGTTTCGAGGCCCTGGGAGCATATCAATATGGAACACTGAAGGCCGCCCCAGGGCTGGAATCTGCGTCTCCGGAAGATGTTCTAGACGACATCATGCGCAATGCGTGTCCGGGACCAGGGGCCTGTGGAGGCATGTACACTGCAAATACTATGGCTGCCTCTATTGAGGTCATGGGTCTTTCTATCCCTGGGTCTTCCTCAAACCTGGCAACGTCACCGGCGAAGATGAGAGAATGCCAGAAAGCGGGACAATACATCCGAACTTGCATGGAGCAGAGGATCTGTCCTAGAGACCTTTTAAAACCCGCAGCATTTGAAAATGCCTTTGTCCTTACAATGGTATTGGGTGGCTCCACGAACAGTGTCCTTCATCTATTGGCCATTGCCAACACGGCTGAAGTACCCTTTGAACTGGATGATATCCAGAGAGTCAGTGACAAGATCCCTTATCTCGCCGATTTAGCTCCAAGCGGGCGTCATCTAATGGCCGATCTCTACAATGTCGGTGGTATACCTGCCGTTTGCAAGATCCTCGTCACTGCCGGTTTACTTGATGGTAGTCTTCTAACCATCACGGGAAAGACTTTAAAGGAGAATCTTGAGCCATTCCCATCTTTGTCACCGGATCAAAAAATTATACGTCCGATTGACAACCCAATCTTGTCAAGAGGTCACATCCAGATATTGCGAGGAAACCTGGCCCCGGGTGGAGCTGTGGCAAAGGTAACCGGAAAAGAAGGAAGCCACTTTACAGGAAAAGCCCGGGTATTCAACAAGGAGAAATCGTTGAACAACGCTCTAAAGGCAGGCGAGATTGGCCGGGAGGAGAATTGGGTGCTG
Source organism: Talaromyces sp. P118-02 (assembly GCA_037040535.1). NCBI lineage: Eukaryota > Fungi > Ascomycota > Eurotiomycetes > Eurotiales > Trichocomaceae > Talaromyces > Talaromyces sp. P118-02. Next base: position 380,008 of record JAXQGY010000928.1, read on the forward strand.
ATTATCCGCTACGAGGGCCCTAAAGGTGGCCCAGGAATGCCGGAAATGCTGAAACCTTCAGCATATATCAAGGGCGCCAAACTCGACAATGTTGCTCTCATTACGGATGGTCGGTATTCGGGCGGTTCGCATGGCTTCATAGTAGGGCATATCGTTCCCGAAGCAGCAGTCGGCGGGCCAATTGCTATTGTGGAAGACGGCGATGTGATCACCATTGATGCCAAAAACAATACCATTGATGTGCATTTGTCTGACGAGGAAATAACTCGGCGTCTCGCGGAGTGGAAACCTCCGCCGAAAACCGTGACGCGAGGGGTTTTGGCCAAGTACCAGCACCTGGTGGGATCGGCAGACAAGGGAGCGGTTACTGATTTGTTTTGATATCTATACCAACATTTGCGCTTGAAGGTCTTTTCGCCACTGCTGAGAATTTTTAATCAATTGATATATACACTTTTCGAAAGGAAACATGAGTTGGTATCGATATACTATTCAAATGTTCCCTTTTTTCAGACGTACATGTAGAATCGCCACTTAAACGGCTCTGGTTTATAAACGCCATTTCGCCCAAGAATAAGAAGCAGCAAATATACAAATATTCCTGCAAAATAGTAATAAAGGCCAATTCTCTCTTCCATAGCAACCGTTCTGATTGGGTATACGTGAGATCTACTATATCTGGCATGATTGGCCTATCGGAAGCGTTAGCGCAGCCAATAATGGGCCCGCTTATCCACAAAGAGACAAAAAACAAACCTGAGCATCACATGACTTGTCAGGGTGAGACATCGCAGAAAGCAACCGCAGCAACCGAAGGCTGATGATCTCAGACCGTACTTATCGCCTTACAACCCAGTTCAAAGCCACTTCCAACGGCCAAATCGACATTCGCTCGCACACGTTTACCACAAGTCCTTCGCTTCCACTGTTCTATCGTTCGCTGCTCTCCGTCGTCCGTTCGGCGGATGCCCCTATAGAGGGTCAACCGACTTCGATTCTACTGCCGGGGCGCTGTAAATATACTGCTAATACTGGGGGTGGTATTTTTCAACAACGGAACAAACATATTCATCCGTCAATATGGGATTCGGCAGCTTTGACGACATTTGTCTGAAGACACCTCTTCCGCTATGCTCGCTTGTTGGTCCTCCATCGCCCGTTGAGGGTTCCCGAGGGATTCTTGCGAATTGCTATGCGCGAAACATTGAAGTCGCCAACACCATCATTTTCCAAGGTGCGGCCGACTGTGTACATATCGCCGCTTTGTCTATGATTGCCATTATGATCTTGCATGTACGGTCGAAATTTACAGCTGTCGGTAAGTCTTACCTCGTGGGTGAAATAACGTGGGCGGGGAGGGTCAGGAATGCTAAGAGTACTATAAATAGGCCGCAAGGAAATCATCACATTCTTCTACATTTACATGCTTTTGACCATGTGCTCCCTCGTTATCGATGCGGGCGTTGTTCCCCCGGGAAGCGGACCTTTCCCTTACTTCGCTGCAGTACAAAACGGCCTCGCATCGGCACTCTGCACATGTCTCCTCATCAACGGATTTGTCGGATTCCAATTGTACGAAGACGGCACAGCACTGTCCGTGTGGCTACTGCGAAGTAGCTCGGTCGGCATGTTTGCCATCTCGTTCGTCGTCTCGCTCTTCACCTTCAAGGGATGGGGCGGGTTGGATCCAGCCAGTCCTGTTGGGCTGTTTGTTGTCCTGTACCTTTTGAACGCTATTTGCCTGGCTGTCTACGTTGTCATGCAGCTGATGCTTGTCTACGGCACTCTTGACGACCGCTGGCCTCTGGGCCATATCCTCTTTGGCGTGTTCGTCTTTGTCGTGGGACAAGTGTTGTATTACAGTTTCAGCGACACCATCTGCAACAATATCCAGCACTATCTGGACGGAACATTCTTCGCTACTTTCTGCAACCTGCTCGCCGTCATGATGGTCTACAAGGTAATTTCCACTTGCTTGAATAAACAAACCGACCCATTCTAACATACAACAGTACTGGGACTCCATCACCAAAGAAGACCTCGAATTCTCCGTCGGCGTCAAGCAAAACAACTGGGAAGTCAAAGACGCCGACGGCGAAGACCGTCGACTCACAATGTACCCGGACAACGCATCCGAATACGCGCCCAGTACGCAATACCGAAGCTCAACCTTTGGCGGAAACCATTCCGGTTATTAGACAACCCTGTCAAGATAAACCAGAACCGCGATCTAATGACCTTTTCTTTTCTTCTTTCTTTCTCGAAAACAAAAAAGAGAGAAAGAATCTAATGTTATATTTGGGGCGTTTCGTATATATGTGAAAATATTTCTATTCATCTGTCTTTATATTTTTCTGCCATATGCATGACCTCGGGTCGGGTTTCTTTTACTACATATCATTGTTATTAATCGATTTTCATCATGACAACATTTGAAATTAGGGATTTTTTTTTTTGGATATGGGATCATGTAACGGCCATAAATTTTCAATAGTGAAATAATACTTGTTTTCTCGGATTTCTTCTTTTGATGATTGCTTTCATAAAATCGAGTTACACGACGTAGATATCAGCGAGATAGCCGCTATTACAGCCCCAATCAAAACTTTACTAGTCTAGTCGACAACAATAAAATCATCCTTCTCTTCCGCGCGGCGTTCTTCCTGCGGCGCCGGGGGAACCGCACTTGCATACCACCCCTGATCAATCCACCTCACAATGATATCGGCCGCCTCATGGCCAAGGACATAGTATTTCGGGTTATCTCGCGGCGAAAACATGCTGATATGGGCGTTAGTCTCGTCGGGTGCTTTGTCGTTGAGCGCCAAGATCCATCTCATACCGGGACTGTCCGACGTTCCATCGCCGGACAGAAGGGCGTCCTCGGCGTCAAAGTCTTCGGGCAAATGGCAGAAAGTGCGGTATCGTGCTCGCGGGATACGGGGTAGGATCGTTGATCGTGATCTGTTTGGTTCGGGTGCCGGTGGAGGGGGAGGGGGAGGAGCGCCTCGACCGAGACAGGTGTAGAAATTGACGGCGCTGATGCCGCGTTCTTGCTGAATGGTCGCGAGCGAAGCGACTCGCGTGCGCAGGTCTACTGGACGAGCGAGACAGCCGACAAATTCAAGGTGCGACGATACCCATCGCCAGCTTTCGGTAAAGCGGTCGCGCTGGGAATAGAGCGCCGCTGCTCCACCGGCTGCAACGGCACCCGCCGCGCCCGCAAACATGGCCATCTTGCCCCAGCGAGACCATGACGGAGTCGCTGCAGCGTCGGCGGCGGTGTCGGTCGTTGCCGGTGGTAGCGGTAATGTCGCGGATTGTGAGGTGGTGGTGGTGGTTGTGGTGGCTGTTGTTGCTGATTTACTGCCGCCATATCCAAATAAACCAGCTACCTCATTGAAGGTGCTGTATGCAGTCGATGCGGTTTTGTAATGATCCTGTGCTCCATGCGAAACAACACCTGGGGCGATTCCTAGAAACGGCGTGTCGAATGCAAGTAGGCCCTGGATGTGCGGGAACATGAAGAATGGATGCTGCTCTTCCGCCTTGTCAGGGTTGTCATCATTTGTCGATAGATGCGGTATTGGCTGTTCGGAGGCCAGAAGGAGGAGAGTCTCTGCGCCGACAATGCCGCCCATGGAATGTCCCACGAGAATGACATGGACGGAGGGGTCGACCGTTGGCGAGGGCGTGCCATTGGCGACTTCGATATCAATCACTGTATTCTGAAGCCTGGAGCATTGTCAACGCCAGATTTAATAACTGTATCGCATCGCATCGTACCAGTCGCGAAACCTCGCCACACATTCCTTCAGATCTCCCCTGGTATCAAACTTTGGATATGCCACCGCCTGGACGCCGATACTCGGCAGCGCATGTCGCACCAACGCGGTCAGTTGGTCGGGGAACTTGCTAAACGTATCGTCGCCGCCCTGCTTGACGGTCAGCCAGTTGTGGTGATGCGGGGAGGGGTCGAGGCAAGACAAACCCTGAACCCATGAATGAACACAAGCAAGAGCGTTTTCCTCATTGTTTCTGTTCAGTCCCCGGAAGGAGCCAGACTGGAGCACGGCATCATCGGACAGTTGTAGAGGGAGGAGTGTAGTAGCAGCAGCAGAGCTGACGAAGGTTCGTGAACTCGAGTCGATCATCGGTTTTCGAGCTGGCCTCGAGTGGGGCTGTCCAATCCGGCTTAGCGCGGGTTTCCGTCATATACCATGTGATTTGATATTTCCTGTTCTCAATCTTGTACTGAATTGATGCTTGCTAAGTTATGACAATCTGTATGCAGCATGTGCCCTAGAGCGCCCGAAATAGACACAACGCGACGAAACCACCAAGAAACCCCCGAAATGCACGAGATAGCAGACACCACGTCTAATTCTTATCATTCTTTGGCTGGCGTACCATGCAAAACAACTAGAAAAGAACACAGATCAGCTGGAGTTCTGAATTAGATCCTGAAGATATAGAAAACTCACCTGACAAACATCCCCCTCGTCCTCACACTCGAGCGTTTTCACCATACGAAACCCCATCTTCTCATAAATCTGCACATTCGGCTCATCCTTCGAACTCTCCAGATAGCACTTGACACCTTCCTGGTCTGCACGATCTGTGACAACCTCAAACAGCTTCCGGCCAATCCCTTTGCCCTGCGCGTCCGGTCTGACAGTCACGATATTGCAAAAGTAATATCCGCGCTCCTTGTCCGTCCACAATTTCTTTTGGGCTTCGCTTTGATTCGCTTTCCAGATCCAGTATCGTTTCGTGATGAGTCCTCCATGCCCGAAATGGCGGAGATTTGTGAGGAGTTGGCGAAACGAGAGGAGCCACGACTGAGCCCATGAGCTCCATGTTTCTGACTGTGCAGCTGGATGCGGCGCTAACCAGCAGGATACACCCAGCACCGGCGACGCAGCAGCAGCATTGCTGTCTTCATTCACATCCTTGGCGACGTAAAAAAGGGCATTATTGATCCCCCACAGGCATCGAGCCGTGAGAGACCCTGAATTTCGCTGTTTATTGAACTATAAGTAGAAAAACGCCACCCAGAAACAGCGAGTCGGGGTTGGACGACCGCGGTTTACTCAGCAATGGCGGGCATGTTAGAAGTTGCTTTTTTGTTGCTGTAAACGATAGCATTGAATATCAATTGATGGCGCTATACATACCTTTGCAGCATCAAATACCCACCGGAAATAAGGATCGTCGGCAAAGCCCTGCTGGATGCAGTCGACGACTTCGGGGATGTCTTCTTTCTGGAGTGGTAGGATTTGGATAGGCATTGCTATCAATTCATCGGTTATTTTGTTCGTGTTGTTATTGTTATTTTGGTCCTGGCGTCAAGGGTGTATATGCAGGAAAAAGAGCAATTCGATCTGGAAAACTGTACCCTGTCGTTATCGGTCAATGGCAGCTCCAGTATATATACTCGGCAAAATGTCCCAATACCAACAGGAGTAAACGTCAAATTCAAAGGGCGATATGGATCGAGATTAAACATGGAAACAAGTCAGCTGGTCGTCTGCAGGCTCCACTAACTGCCTTGGGCAATTCCACGCGGCTTATCTGCGTTCCCCGCATCGCAGGATGAGGCCATGTCTTCAAAAACGCCGGAATGTAAACAACAAGTAGACCTCAGCCAGATTGATGGTAGGGATGAGATGTATATGTACTCGGTTTGCAATTGTTATATACCTAATTTATATATGTTTTGTATAGTCAGAAACAGCACTGCTTTTCAAACCGACAAGTATCCTCCTTGCAACACAGACACAACAAAAAAGAGAAACATTAACATGACTAAATGTATGTATATAGCAAAATATTCCAGCCCAGCCTACCCAATTCTTGTGATGAAATATAACATATTTTTGCTCCGCTCCCCGAAGAAACCCCAAACCAGAAAACGCCCGTCTAATGTGTAAGAACTATTTCGTGCGTGACTTCCAGGTCTATCATCAGTCGAGGGTCATGAGATCGTCGAAGAAATAAAAAAAAATATATGGTTTTGAGAAAGTGTAAAGATCGTGTAATATGTTCACGTGTAAATCGTATTATTGAACGGTAGCGTCGCCGAGTCGCACCCATTCGCGCGGGACATCCATACTGCGATGAACCCTGCCTCCAGGTGTGAGAGGAACGTCGACCCGCCCCATTCCGTGTTCGTCGTCTTGTTCTTCAAAGTATGAAAGCCGGTTGAAGTAGTCTGTCAACACGGTCTCTCGGTCCTGATCACCGACAATAGTGTCATACTCTGGAGGTGGCGTGACCAAAGGCGGAGCAGGCTCGAGGTCCTCAAAAGAAGGCGGCGCAAAAGAAGGCGCGCGTATCAAGTGCATGGGACGCTGAGGTTCGCGCTGAGGTTCGCGGTCACGGTCGGTGGGCTCATGGGCAATGTGAGCTTGCTCCGGCCGTGCCAAACCACCCGAACCAGAAGTAAAACTGCGAGGTAGCCGACCGGTGGGCGGAATGTTGATTCGCTCATCTCGATCCAAAGACGACTGGGTGCTGTTGGATGTATTACGTCTCGTGAGCGCAGCCCCGGGACACCCACACGCGTACTCTTCTTGTGGAACCGCAGGGTCGGATGAAGGATCGCTGTAGGCCGGGAGATAAATATTGCCCTGGGTGGCCTTGCATGAGAGGATGTGGAATGGAGAGTCGATGGAGATTTCAAAGTGACGGCGTTTAGTAGGGTCTTTTTCGTCCATCTTGGACAGGCGCATGACGATCTAATCATAGAGTTAGCGAAGGGAACAAAAACAACCCAATTTTATAACTTGCCTTGATCCAGTGATTAATCTGAATGTTTTCGTACGTGGTGTCAAAGTGCAAGCGCTGTCCCTCATCCTTGCCTTTCATGGTATGACAGCTGGGTAGTTGCACGTTAAATTCCATTTCCGTAGGTCCGACTCCCATATCGTTGGATAGATTGCCCAAAAGACTGGAAACTCCCCTGCTCACTTGTTCTTCTCCTCGAGCGGCTGCGTCCCGCTGATCCCAAGAAACACCTCCGCCAGCAGTTACCCGCATGCTGCTTCCAGGGTATGTGCTGACACTCTGCGAATCGGCACGTTTCTCGAAGAGCAATACTTTTTTCGCTGGTTGGAAACGGTGGACTGACCGGTCTTGCGTCCAATGTTGGATATTCTCTGTTACATATACTTTGATGCGGTGGCATTCCACTTTGGCGAGTGGTGTTAATTTAAAGGCAATGGGGACTTGCGATCCCAGAGGGAACGATTTGCCCGAAATAACAATATCATAGTGTAGCTGATCCTCCCAATTCCGAGAGATGGCAATGGGCTCAACTTGCTCGAGGGACCCTTCGGCAGGGGTGCGAATAACTTGGATTTCCGTGCTTCCCAACAGATTTGGACGAAAGGCGCCCGATCGTTCGACAATCGCTTCGAGATCATATCGCACATAGCCCATGTCGCTTTTGATTGTTTCCGGTAGTGACCCGTCAATGGGGAATTCAAATGAGTACAGGTAATCGCCGGGTGGGAAGAGTCTGTAGTTTCGTGCCGCCTGGTTCTGGGTACTGGGAGCGGGTTCGTTCTTGCTAAAACTGCGCGAGTGGTTCGATTGAAGGGATAGGCGCTTCATTTCTCGTGAAGTATTGATGGTGACGGGGGACAGCAATTCGCGAGTAGTGGCGGTGACGCCTGGTACCTTGAGCTCCTTAGTCGTGGCCGGAATGGGCGTGGCAGCCAATTGATAATAATGAGCGCCGTATTCGTTCTGTACGAGGGCCGTGTCTCCGTGGTTGAAGTAGACCATGCCCGAAGTGATCAAGTCTTTCTTGTCATGGAACGACACTTTTTTCGGGGGGATACCTGTTGTCCAATTAGTATGACTTGAGGGAAGATGAACCTGGGATTTGCTTACCATCTGGCCAGTCAGTCTGAGCATGGCCATGAAGGCAGACTGACACTTTCTTGACCTTGACCGACTTGGTTGTTTTTATATGAAGATGGCCGCGCAGGATAGCCGACTTTTTCGAACTTGGATCGTTGTGATCATAGCCGGGAAGGAAGAGCACCGGCTCGGCGAGGGCGACACTGACAGTGATGCCGTTCCCCGTCGCAACGACTTTCTCGTTGCGCAAAGTCGGCATTGTCCCCGAAGCAACCGAGTCGTCGCTATTGGACCGGCTCTGCGAGACCGGACGAGGCGGCGGGCGCGAAGCGAGCGAGTTGGTCGAGGCATTGGCGTCCATTTGGTTGGTCATAATGTCTACTATCTGGCCATCGCTGGAGCCCGAGAAGATGTCGGAGAGCGGACGAGGCCGCGCCGACCTCGGCACACTGAGTGACATTGGGTTTTTGAGAGTCGAAGGGTTGCTGGAAGCTCGAAAATGGAAGAGCCGCCACCTGGCACTGTCCCGTGAGGCGGCCAGCTTTCCCAGGAGAACGACGGCTAGATCCGAGGAATGTCCTTTTGACGACGAGGCGGCGGCGGCGGCGTCGAGTGAGCCGTTGTCAGCGCGAGTTTTCCGCTGGAAGCACGAACGGATCAAGTTCAGGGCATCCGGCGACGAGGATTTGGAAGCGTGCTGCTTGCTCTGGCCATTGTTAGCACGCGGCCTTGTGGCAAAGGTCGTCATTGGACGATAGTAGGCAGGTTCTGAGCGCATGGTGAACAAGCAAGACCGAGGACGACAAAAAGCATCCGGGGCCTGGGGAAGGGAGCGAGGGCTTGGTATAGAATAATAATATAAAGCGCCTGCGCATTGCGGGGGGGGTGGTCATGTTACACGGAGCCAGCGCAGACAAATAAAACAAGCATATACTCCGTACACATTACACCAAACAAGGAATGCCATTCTAGCTGGCCGTGGGGGATCTAGCAGGCGATCTTCATGCACAGGATCAAGGGGGCAGAACAAAGCAGTACATACGTCTGATGTCCACGGGTAGAACCAATCAATAGTGGCGGCAATAGTCGTTGGATGTATCTTAATTTTGAGTATTTCTTTTTTTTTGCCTTTCCTCCTAATCGCTAGTCGCAGACGAAATAGTAGAAATCCCGATTATTATTATCAGTATTCAGTAGGGTGCGCGATCGATCGAGGGCGAACGGCGACCAATGCACATCACTTTTTTTTTCGGCCGGGGTACCGGTCACAAACGCGAGGTCATGCAGTCCGGAATCGGCCACAGAGAATCGGTCAGATGCGGCGGGCCAGCAGGATGCAGGGGGGGACACACAGCCGCCAGCAATCTCGGTGAGAGGAGGGGATGGCAATGAGTGAGTTGAGAGAGTGTGTCTGGACTGGTGAAAGATTGTTGTCTGGTTGTGCAATGGCAGTGCTGGACTCTTAAAGCAGGAAGTTCCAGCCCGGCGGCGATGACGCGGGTGCCGCTTGCCGCCCAATCAGGGCTCTTATATAAGCATCTGCGAGAACTGCGAAGTGCGTGACTAACCACTTGTTAGTGTGAATACGCTTCTTCTGCAGTGTCATTGCTAGTCATAGTCATCGCCTGGCGCGGGCGGTGAGTCCGTCCTGTGTTCGTCCCTCTGCGCCAGGCCCGGGAGGCTTTCCAAAGGAAAATCATTTTTGCCATTTACTGTGCTCGCTACGTACCTATGCAATAACACGAATGGCGACGGGATGTGCTGCGGATTCCGTGTGTCGCCAGCCAGTGATCCGCGGATCGCTCGGATCGGGATCGACGGCACGGCGGGTTTATTTTTCTGTTTTGATTTCTTTTTATGATTGCATGTTAAGATGGCGTGCATGAATGCATCTGCATCAGTGCCAATTGCTTAGGGTCTGTTCGTCTGTCACGCGAGCCTGCAGACAAGGGTGTCTGATATGTCGACAAGCCTCGGCCTTCAGATGTGTTGGAACAGATCTATCGGGTTATGACACAACAATAATATTCTATACTATTCATAAACACATATAGACGTGTATGATTGATATATGTATATACGTATATATGTATGTATGTATATATATATATATATATATATATATATACACACATATTTATTTATGTATATTTCCATTACAATCACATACTCCGTACAGTTCACATGTATACTGCAGCAACTAGCAATGCGGGGGATCACCTCTCCACGGGGCCAGCCCTAATATCGCGAGTCCATGACGCAACCACTCAACCTTGACTCTTACTCTTATTATTATTTAATTACCGGCCACAACACTTGTTTATCAAGAGAGAAACCCAACAACAAATATTTTTTGAAAACAGGAGAAAACGCCGACAGCGCGCAATTAGGCTTGTTGGCGGTGCGAATGACTCGGCCAGGCGCTGGGGCTGCGCCGCTTCCGGCAGCGATCGCCGTGACGGCTGACGACGCCCCAATTTTGCTCTTTTTCTGTGCCTGGTGTTGTATTATAGTTGTGGCGTTATTGTTGGTTATGCTTATAGTATGGATAGTGCAGGGCGCCTTGAATAAGGTCCTTTTTCATTGAGTATTGTGTTATTGTTGGACATTTGCCATTTAGTCCATTTGCATTGATCTCGCCCCGGTAATCGAGACAGTGGACACCAACACGCCCAAATAAACGAGCTGCAGAGTACGAACTTGAAATTTTTTTAGCATTGTTTAAAACTGAACACAAACCACAAGCAGAATCTGCACCAGGCTAGTCTGAAGATTCAAGAACCAGTGCTGCCAAGTTAGGCCGTGCATGACGTCACCACTGCTCTATATATACTAATAACACCCCAAAACGCCACGACCAAAGCAGGATACACCGTGCCGTATTTCCCTGTTCGGGAATTTGTCCCGGCCTGTGAAAATCCAGTTGGTCTATATATGCATGTGTTGTTATTTATTATTTGCCTCGTTATTGGTACTGCTTTGTCGTGGTGGTGTTCTCGCCGTGGCAAGGCCGTTTACATCATGTTGAAGCTGCTCCTTGAAAATAAATAATGCCAACCAAGGCGCCGGGTCTGGATGTCGCGAACGTGGATCATCAGGATTCCGGCCCGGGCGTTAATCGTAAACCCAAAGAAGCAATCGAGACGTTGAACGTTGGTGAAACCGGGCCCGCGCCTGTCATGATGTCAGACTCGGCCGCGGCCCCTCCACGTGATTTTCTTTCATGTACATCTGGAACATTGCTTAACAAGTACCCCAACATTCCGTAAATTAAGATATAGAAATTATATATAGATTTGCAGTAAGATCTAGTTGAACCAATTGTCATCCAACTCGCCAAGTCCCATCAAGCCGTCCCCGCCCAACAGGTTGTCGTCGCCATCGAGGTTGTCCTTTTCCAAGAAGAGATCGTCAAAACTCGACTCGCCAGGCGCCATGATGTCGTCGTGCCCCAGGTTTCCATTCATCCCCGCTTGGTTGTCCGACGCGTCATTCAGCTTTTGTAACTCGAGGTTAAAGTCGCCTCCCGCATTGTTATCTGCCGCGTAGCTCTCAAGCCCGGGAAGGAGCGAGCTGATCGAGTTGGGGTCTTGGTCGTTGTTGGCTCCCTCGGCCATGGAGGTGCCCGAAGCCAGAAAGTTCGTTCCGTCGAGGAAATTCTGGTCGCCTACTTCGTCGTTGCCAAAATTGAAATTCAGGTCAAACTCATTGGTGTTTGTACCGTCCGTCGCGAGCATGGAGTCAAAGTTTAGTTCATCGCCGGTAGTTGCCGGCGGTGCTTGCTCATTGCTCTTTGTAGTCGCCTCTTCTGTTTTGATAGTATCGACTGGTTGTTCCGTCACAACAGGATTCTCCTTATTTTGCTCGGGATTTTCGGCGGGAACGGCCTCGGGCACTGCTGGTTCAGTCTCCATCTTGACTGGCGGCTCAGGTTGATCCAATTCGTTGAGAATATCCTGACTCAGTTCGGCTATGGTAGTAGTAGCAGCGGTAGTCGTTGGTGGTGGTGGTGCTTCTGACATAGTAACGTCTTGGGCCTGGGGTAGGGTACTCGCGGGCTCGATCTTTGGAGCTGTCTTTTTAGCGATGATTGCTTCATAGTCATTTTCTAGAAACGCCTTGGCGATGAACTGGAAATCCATGTCAGTGTAAAGAGACAAGGAAGCGGTTCGGGAGCCAACGTACTATTTGTTCGGACAGGGTGTCCAGGGCAATCTGAAAGCGGTCATACGAGGCCGGTATCGACTTCTTTAGCTGCACGCGAGACTGAAACGAGCCAGATGATTTGAAGAACCGTCCTGTATCGATGAGCTTGTGATGGTCAGCATACAAGTGCTCGCCTCATCCCTTGCAAAGAAAAGGTGTTCGCACCGTTTGGTTGACTGTGTCTGACAAGGCCGTAAGCGCCTCAGGGTTGGTAAACACGCTGGGAACAGCCATTGTGACAGTATGAAACGCCTCTGAATGGCAATAGTCTCCGATGCCTGGCTGGCTTGTTTGTGTCCGTATGCGCTTCCGTTTGATTAGACTCAGACCGGTATGGACCGTATGGCACTGGGGCGAGGAATGTCGAGGGCTGAAGCCTGACAGGTGTCAGGAATCCTGGAATGCGCTGCCACGAGCAATCGGTACTGCGGGCGTGGCACTGTCACAGCGCGCTGGCAGCAGGTACCAGCTTACTTTCTGTCTTTCTGCGGAGTCTGGCCCTGGAGGCCCAGCAGGATGCGCTGCGGAGGTGCTAGAGCCACCGCGCCGAGCGTCGGCCGGCCACGCGCTAACCCGTCCGGGCCTAGTGGTCCCCTCCAGGCGGCTCTTGCCATCCAAACTTCTCCTTCTTGTCGCTTGCTCGACTTGACGCTGCAACACTCCTGCACGTCTCATCCTGGACGCCATCTCTTTGTTGTTTGGGTCTCCTTTTGCGTGACTTTGTGCTTCGTTTTTGCTTGTGCCCCTGCTGCGGCCCTGCTCCTGCTGCTTTCTGTTTTTGCTGTGCAGTCGTGTGCGCGCTTTGCTCTCCCCTATTCTTGTGACTTGTCTGGTGCCCATCACACATTGTCATTGTCGTCAACTAGTGTTGCTTCTCATCCACGACCCTGTTTATTCGAGTCAGTTTATACCACGCCGACCATCCTCACCGACATTGCTTGCTCAATATCCTCGTCGCCGCCTATTGATACGCCCTCTCGCCGCTTCAATATCGGAGTCATTGTTGTGTGTGCTCTAGACCCTGCCCGCCGAACGGTCCACTTGTCTTTGTAAAGGCTTCAATTCACCCGCATTCGGACTCCAGCCGCCTTCGCCCTGCTCATTTTCTTTTCTTTTCTTTCTTTTTCTAGCTTTCGCCATGGCAGAAAACGCGCCGCCTGCGTCCTCGGCCACCCTCCCACCGCCCCCTCAGCCTTCTGCTGGTGCGCCAGGGCAGGCCCAATTCGACTCCGCTCAAAACAACGGCCAAGGAGCTGGTCCTCACATGCCTCCACCTTCACTACCGTCTGTTGTCATTCCACAAAACACAAATCCTATCCCAACTGCAATCACCTCTCCAATGTCCGGCAACATGATGTCGCCAACCAGCGCTGGCGGTTATGTGCGTCGCGCTGCTCCTGAACCAAACAAGAGAGCGCTGTATGTTGGTGGTTTGGATGGTCGAGTCACCGAGGACATCCTGAAGCAGATTTTCGAAACCACTGGCCACGTGCAGAGTGTCAAAATTATCCCAGACAAGAATGTAAGTGCCTGGACCCAGTCATACCCTTCCTGACAGTAAAACACATGCAAATCTTCTCTTTTCCTTTGAGCTTGTTATTTTCACCTGTTTTTTCTCTTTTCTTTTTTGTTCATCTCCGGTGAATGGTTTTATGGCGCAACATCTACCCCTCATGGTTTGGCCGCCACTTGTATATTTTTGTCTTTAGCACCACCCATTTTACTAACATGGAATTTCTTTGTTTCTAGTTCCAGAGCAAGGGCCTCAACTATGGATTCGTCGAGTATGATGACCCCGGTGCAGCCGAGAGAGCTATGCAGACCTTGAATGGCCGCCGCATCCACCAGTCGGTAAGTCTTGGGATTTCTCTGAAATACTTTGCGTGCTCTCGTCTGATTGAAGTAGGAAATTCGCGTCAACTGGGCCTACCAGGCCAACAGCAACCAGAAGGAAGACACCTCCAACCACTTCCATATTTTCGTTGGTGATCTGAGCAACGAAGTCAACGACGAGGTCCTCATGCAGGCCTTTTCTGCCTTTGGTTCAGTCTCGGAAGCGCGTGTGATGTGGGACATGAAAACTGGCCGCTCTCGTGGATACGGATTTGTTGCTTTCCGCGACTTTGACGATGCTGAGAAAGCTCTCAAGTCTATGGATCGTGAATGGCTTGGCTCTCGCGCCATCCGTTGCAACTGGGCAAATCAAAAGGGACAGCCCTCGATTTCACAGCAGCAAGCGATGGCAGCCATGGGCATGACGCCTCCTACCCCATTTGGCCACCACCACTTCCCGACTCATGGAATCCAGAGCTACGACATGGTTGCCGGCCAGACCCCTCAGTGGCAGACCACTTGCTACGTCGGTAACTTGACTCCTTACACGACCCAGAACGACCTCGTCCCCTTGTTCCAGAACTTTGGTTATGTTGTTGAGACCCGCTTGCAGGCCGATCGTGGTTTTGCCTTCCTCAAGATGGACACCCACGAGAATGCGGCCTTGGCCATTTGCCAGCTCAACGGTTACCAAGTTAACGGCCGCCCTCTCAAGTGCAGCGTAAGCCTCCTTTGCCCGTTTTTTAATGTCATGGCATCTGCTAATTTATGTTATAAAGTGGGGTAAGGACCGTCCTCCAACTGGTCAGTTTGATGGTTTCCAAGCCCAGCAGAGCCCTGGCGGCCCCGGATTCAATGCTACTCCGTACTTTCCCCAGTATGGTGGTCCAATGAGCCCTCAAGGTACGTAAATCGGCGGGGACGAGCCCGGAATTGCCGAGGTTTACAGTGCTGACATGATATTTTTAGGTCCCGCTCCCGCCGGCCGTGGCTGGGACCAGCAGGGTAACAACTTCGCTGGTGGCGCTGTACCCGGACAAGGCTTCCAGCCTCAGGGCGGCCCAGCTCCCGCCGCCGGCTATGGCCGCGGCCAGAACAACTCGGGCGGCAACTGGCAGCAACAGCAACAGCAGCAGCCACAGCAACAGCAGCAGCCTGGCAATGCCAACTTTGGCAACGGCTTTGGTCAGGGCGGCTACCAGGCCTGAGTATCTTGACGAATCTCTTTCGAACCCTCTCCTCTTTATCCGATGGATTTCAAGTTTTGCGGTGTTATGTTATTCTGAAACTCTTCTTGGACAATCTTGAGAGTCGTCTCCCTTCTCTTTCTTTGTTCCATCTCTCTGGTGATTAATGCTTCGGATGTTCCTGCCTATCTTTCCCCAGACTGTTGTTGCAGGTGGGCTGTGAGCTTTTTTTTTGCATTTTCGTTAAAGTGGAGATTCTTGCTGTCTTTCCAGTCAATACCCCCCCAAATCCTATCTGATCTTGGAATGTTCACCTCTCTTGGTCCTGTAGCGTACTCGCATGTTTATTGGTAGCTTCTCCGGACCAGGCTCTTGATGAAGACGCCTTGGTGTCTTTGGGGAACGAAAAGTTTCGCTCGTCGAGTCTTGATATTTTTTCTTGGCCTGTTCAATTTTATGTCCAGTTTTTTTCTTCCTTTTCTCTTTGAGGAAATACCATTTCTTCTCCTTATTAGCATTCTCTTTTCGAATTTTTTCATGCTTTCTTTTCAGTTACGAAACAACAAAAACCGTGCTGGTGTATTTCCTTCTTTTCGCTATGGGATAACGGACATTCACGAGTCTCTTTGGGTCTCTTATTTCGGCTCTTCAATTTTACTTTCTAGCCAACACAATTCCTTTCTTTCTTTCTCTTACATATTTAGAACTCCAATTCCCCACCTTGACGATGAGTCTCTTTTCTATTGTTTTACGTCTGTTTTCTAGACGCTTCGTCGATGGTGCTGGATGTACACTGTAGCCTGGGGAGTTTAGAAGCAGACAACATACACTAGATAGGCGCTATGCAAAGGATCCGGACAAGGGGTGGCCTTGTCTTGTTATTTTGTTACTCGTAAATGAAAACTGTATGTCATATTCGGCAAAATTCCACTGCGTGTCGTGTATACTCCGTGTCATGCCATGTCAATGTTTGATTAGCGATGCATCTGCGATGAGTAATAGTGACCCTGCCTGACGCACAACCCATGCCAAATGGTGCAAAAACGCCAAGACGGACGAAAAGGTTTTCTAGAAACCGGGCGATTATTCAGCGCGTTAATATTAATCAGCCCTACGCGACCATATCTGGACCAAGTTCGGCCGATACATGTGAACTCCGACAAAAATTAAGCATTTTGAGCTGATTATTATCAACCAAACGAAAAGAAACAGGGAGAAGAGAAAATAAACAGTAAAAAGTCAAAATTTGGCACGACCCGCCTTGCGTCGGTCTGGTTCCGATAGATACATTAACGGCCGGACGAAAAACATCCAGTGCCAGTCTACACTGCTGTCCCGAACGTGAGCACCAAACTTAATTCTGTTTTCATCTACGGTATTCTTCTAGAATTGCAGGATGGCCATTGGCTCCGCGGAACTCGTGAGTCACGGCCCATCATCGAGGCTGAAACGGGGAAACTTGCTCAGCCGCGCTTATGCTGCGTCTCATAGTACGTATTACGGATACGTCTTTCCATATCGGGATCCCGACTCTGTGTTACGTGCAGAATCAAAGTTGGTCCGGACCTAAGCAAGCCCACTTATTTTCGGACTTTTTTTCTGAAAATCTTTCGATTGCTAAGCAACGATGGTGGCTGTCATTGGTTGTGTCTCGAGAGCTGGTCGGTGCTTTTGTAAGGGTCCATTTCGATAATGTGATGGAGTGTAAGACATGTCATCCTCGGGGTATATAGAAGGGGCTGCTTTCCTGTCAATGGGTTGAGATTTTTCTTTTTGTCTCACACAACATCAATTCGACTTCAAACACACTGTCACAGCTTCTTATTTGAACTGGACTGACAGAAAGATGTTGACTGGCGACTCCACCCCCCAGCATACTAGGGCTTCGTCCCTATCCAGCCATACCGTCGTCCACGGCGATGGCTCGGGTTCACCTCATGTCATGCCAAAATCAAGCTCATCGCAGAGTTTATCAAACGAAAGCAACCTGGAGAAGCTCTCCATTGACAGGAACAATGTCGACGTCGACGATACCGCTCCCAAGGAAACCGACACCTCAACGGAGGAGGAAGAGGGCCAATATCCCAAAGCCACAGCTCTAGTGTTTATTCTCATCGCCACGCTTCTTTCCATGTTCCTTGTCGCCTTGGATATGACCATTGTTGCAACCGCTATTCCGCAAATCACAGATGACTTCCACTCGCTCGACCAGGTGGCTTGGTACGGATCGGCTTTCTTTTTGACGCTTGCCTCTTTCCAGTCTACCTGGGGCAAGGGGTACAAGTACTTTGCGCTCAAGCCTACCTATATGCTGTCCATTTTCATCTTCGAGATTGGATCTTTGATTTGTGCTGTTGCAAAGAACAGCACTACTCTGATCGTTGGACGTGCTATTGCCGGTGTTGGTGCTGCTGGCATTGCTAGCGGCGTGTACATCATCATCGGTTTCTCGGCTCCGCCACGACAGAGAGCTGCGTTTACCGGTCTCTTGGGTGCGACTTACTCGATTGCTAGTGTTGCCGGTCCTCTGCTTGGTGGTGTGTTCACCAGCAATGTTTCCTGGCGGTGGTGGTACGTATTTCCAAGCTCTTCTTCGTTGTACTCTATGCTAACTATGCATATAGCTTCTACATCAACCTGCCCATCGGCGGTGTCGCTGCTGCTATCATCTTCTTTTTCTTCACGACTCCTCCGGCCGCAAAGCCTGTTCCCGCACCCATGAAAGAAAAGCTCTTGCAGATGGATTTCCCGGGTACCTTTACCATCATGGCCGCCTGCATCTGCTACCTGTTGGCCCTGCAATGGGCTGGTGTCAGCAAGGCCTGGGGCAGTTCTGAAATCGTGGGACTGTTGGTTGGATTTGGCCTGTTGATCATCGCCTTTGTCGGCGTTGAATGGTACCAGGGCGAACGAGCTCTGATTCCCTTCCGACTCTTCAAGCAACGAAATGTCGCGGTTGCTACCGTTTATGTCTTGTTCGTCGTCGGCCCCATGTTTGTCATGATCTACTATCTCCCGATTTACTTCCAGTCGATCAAGGATGTCTCAGCCTCGCAGTCGGGCGTGCGCAACGTGCCCCTGATTCTGGCGGTTAGTATCATGTCCATTGTTTCCGGTGTCCTCATCACTGTCTTTGGGCAATTCGCCTACCTGATGATCCTCGCCGCCGTCATCGAAACCATTGGCGCCGGTCTGATCTACACCTTTGAAATCGACACCAGCGCGGGGAAATGGATCGGATACCAGATCATCTGCGGTCTTGGTGTGGGCATCGGTGTGCAAATCTCTATCATTGTCAACCAGGGCACCGTCGACCCGTCAGACCTGGCCAATGTTTCTGCTGTTACGCTCTTCTTCCAGACCATCGGCGGCGCCTTTTGGGTCTCTGCTGCCCAGGCTGCTTTCACGAACAGACTTGTCCAAAAGCTGCCTGAACTTGCGCCGGGCGTCGACCCAGCGCTTGTCGTTGCCACCGGTGCCACGGAGCTGCGCAAGGTGTTTACTGCTGAGCAGCTGGTGGGCATCTTGCAGGCGTACATGTCTGGCCTCAAGTTGACGTTTTTGCTGTCCATTGTGTTGGGTGGCGTGGCTGTCATCATCTCGGTCTTCCCCAAGTGGTCAAGCCTCAAGGGCAAGATTGAGCCGGGCATGGGAGGCGTATAAACTATGGACTATACACGCAGGATTGTTTGTTAACACATGGAAGCGAGTATTTTATGGATTGCATTTTGGGTGGTTTTTTTGTTTGTTTGTCTGTCACGTTTTCATGCCCTCTGGGTTTACGAATTTTTTCTACTGTCATGATTTTCTTTGATATTTTGACTTTTGAGCGACGATATTGCATTGATTGGCTGCATCGATATACTACATAATAGACTAGATTATGATCTATGAACAAGCAATTTCCACTCAACGTGACTGAAAGTTTCCTCATACACATCTGTTATTAGATATGACATCTACGTAGTGTATATCCAACAATACCAACAGCTTGAACGATATCAATCGCAGTGGGTCCGCCCATCGCCACGCAATCTCGGCTCGTCCGCTTTCGTCCGGCTTTGTCAAGATCTTAATTAATAATCCGATCTGGTTTTCTCCATGTTTCCCTGCTGATGCTATTGCATTGATATTATTGTTAGAGAATATTGTTGCGGATTGCGCTTTATCTTGCCAGTAGCCCCTGCCGGCCATCTTCGTCCGTCAGCTACTCGCCCACTCTCACTGCTGCATCGTCGCTAATTTCCGGCGCTTCGGGTTTTGTCTGCACCAGCTCGCCAAGCATCGGGCTTAGGCTTGTTCTACTCCGAGGCCACCGACACCGATCTAATTAGCATCGCGGCTTCTGATCGTAAGCGCAGAGCTGTTCTCCGGGTTTGACGTGGGCCGTTGCTGCCTGGGGCGTGAGGCTTGAGCTCCGTACATCGTATCGTATACGAGTAACGATCCGTGAGCTGGAACATTCGACAAACCGACCCCTCTCCTCTTCATCTTCCCTCTCTTGGCAAAGAACTGCAAGGAGAGAGAAAGCGTCTTTCTCTTTCATTCTTGTTTTTTGTTCTACCCTGGCCAGTTCTTATACCACTGCCATCGAAACATACGACTAGATCAAGAGGTGGTCCTTTGGGCCGCTGACTTCCGGCCAACAAAACAAACCAACTGAATTGTTCACGCGCGCCCCCCCTGTCCGGATCGTTGCGGAGTCCAGTTTTCGTGCTGCATGCCGGATTATTTGTTGTTTGTATTCTTTCCTCACAGACCATGTCAGCCACAGGCTTCTTAGAGCCTTCGGGCCCGCCGCGTAAGAAGATGCGCAAAGGCACCAAGAGCTGTACTGAATGTAAGTCTTCGCCACCCGACTGATTTGTTCTATACCCCGCCATCCCTTCTTCTATTCCTCAATTGTATTACGCTTTTCGCGCGATTTCCACGTATGTAACTGACACGTCCAGGTCGTCGACGAAAAATCCGCTGTACATACGACGCGGACCGTCCAAATGTGTGCAATGAATGCCACTCGCGCGGCTCCAATTGCGTCGACCAGGAACTGGGCACTCTGGATCCAAACGTCGCCGGCGTGCTTCCTGGAGAACAGCCCTATAGTCTTCGAGAACGCGTCACGCAGCTGGAAAATGTAGTGCGAGATATTCTGCAGCGTGTGGATCTACCCAGCCCCCGCGTATCAACATCGCCGATCCAGCAAGATACCGTTGGCAGTAAGCACACCTACCTTTTTTTTTTTTTTTCTAAAACATGGCTAACGCTCAGGAGAAGTTTCCTACGGAGAAAGTGCAGCTCTCCCTATCAATTCCAAGCTGATGGATGCGCCCATCTCGGAAAACCAGCACTCCGAACATGCGCCTGTTCTGCAATTGTTCAACAACGACATCGTCTCTCGTACTGAAGCCGCAGGCAGCTGCCCTGAGGACCCCGACAGCAGTACGTCTGCAGCAGATCTCACACCAAAAGCAAATGCTGCGCGAACGCAGCTCCTGAAGCTCGTTCCCTGTCGCCCTGATATGCTCAAGATCCGCAATGCGGTTACCTTTTGGTGGGCTGCATGGCATTACATGTTCCCCGAGCTTTTGGACGGGTGTCGATCAGGTCTCATTGGAGATGATGATCTCTTTGAGATCCCGAGCTCTCCGGGAGAGCTTGCAAAGTTCCTAATTTGTTGGTTGATGAGTATCGAGCAACTTCCGGAAGATTTCAGTTATGCTAGCCTGCAGCACCCTTTCAACCGTCAGGAATACACGGAAAAGGTTATTTCTGATATTAGCCGACTTGTCATTTACGACGAGGATCTGGCCAGCACTCTCCCCGGCCTTGAAGCCATGGTGCTCATGTCAAAGTGGTACACGAATCTCGGTCGACCTCGGAAGGCGTGGTTGTTGAATCGGCGAGCGATCGAACTAGGACAACTGTCTGGCCTCCATATCTCGACAAGGAAGGATCCTCGTCCAGATGACGTGCTTTACGATCGCCGACTCAAGCTGTGGACGTTTATTGGTCTGAACGACCGTTTCCTGGGCCTTCTCTTCGGCCTTCCTTATGCAATCCACGAAAACTCGTATCGCCCACAGGTAGAACGACGACTGAAAAAGGAGAAGCCTACATTGGAGACATGTGTGCTCCGCATGTCTCTTGTCATGGCCCCGATGATTGACCGCAATATGGACGACCCAGACAACATGTCACTCGCCGCGACGTTAAAGCTGGAACAAGAATTAGAAACCCAGTTTCGAGCCATGCCGGACCACTTCTGGGTCCAGCAGCCCAGTACGAAATACAAAAGTATTGAGGAACAAAACGAAACTCTGGTTGCCCCGTTCATGTACCACTTCATCCGGACTATTCTGCATTTGCCGTTCATGTTGAAATCGTATGGGGACCGGAGATTCCAGTACAGTCAAGACACTGCGCTGGAATCTGCTAGGTGCACTCTACATGCGTATCGGGAGTTGCGGTCTTGGGAGGGTATGAACCCGTATATATGTCGGGTTATTGATTTCCAGGCCTTCAACTCTGCCATGCTCCTGATCATCAACCTGGTGGGCTATTCGGAAGACACGCCAAATCACAGCCAAGACCAGGACGAGAAAGACTGGGCCCTTGTCGATGCAACCATCCAGGTGCTGCGAAAGGCGGCTGCTCATCCAACGGGTACTGTTGCCGCCCAGTCAATCAACATCCTGCAGGGAATCAGCCAGTCTGTAGCCAACATGGAGGATGTGGACACCAACATGAAATGCAAAATCACCGTCCCATACTTTGGCGTCATCACAGTCTCGCCGGGAAAAAAGAAAATCAAGAGCCGAAATCGCTTCAACGTAAACCAACTCACGCCGAGCAACAGTTCCGGATACTACAGCCAAACCTCACACTCTGCACCCTCTTCAGAACAGGCCAGTCCCTTCCAGATCTATACACCGCCACAGTCTACCTCGTCAGACCAAGCCTCGTCAACAAACAACAACTGGGCATCGTCGTCGATCCTGGTGGACGACCCGCGCGTCCAGCTCGAGAACATGGTTGCGTTCCCCAACACGGGCATGATGGACCAGAATGTGTTTACGGGGTTCACCATGGAAAACGACAACCTGGGCGCGTGGTCGAACCTTAATCTCGACCTGGACTTGGATCAAGGCTGGAACTTGAACTGGTCCGATACCGCCGGGGTTTATAACACTTGACGAGCATTGTCTGTATAACGACGTTGACGGTAGTTGGATCTTACTTGTACATTATAATATATACCTAGATGTTTTTTTTTTCTCTTTTGGCGTTGGTGGTTCAAATGATGCATGTGCACATGCTGCAGGTGGTTGTGCATACATACAAACTATGTCGTGAGACCCAGCAGGACTCTGCTCTTTATATGAAAATACATAAACATTTCGCCTCTCAGATGGTTTGTCATTAATCTATAATTTATTCTGAATCGAGAATTAGAGTTTCAGCTGATGATACGCAAATTACTTATTTTTGGTGCTCTAAAACTGGAACTCGTAAGTAAAGCGTTGGGGAGCATATGTCGTGCGACTATACCGAGGCGGGTGGAGCTCCAGCCTCTCGGCCGTCCACAACAACCAGCTGGCGACTACCCCGGACAGCCGAGACCTCGTTCATCTCCCTGCTTGCTGATAGCACTCTCGCAATTACACGACGCATGATGTCCATCTAGAATAATATTCTGAAAGGTCATTCGAACTACCCATCCCCGTGTCCCAGGTCGACAGGTGCGTGCTCATTGCATGTGACCTCCCGAGCGAGCGTCATCCTCCTATCTCGCCACGGTGCACTCACCTCCCCCCTCTCGCGCTCTTTTTCGACTCCGAGCATTCGCTTCCGACTGAGGTCTTTCTGGAAAATCGTATATATTCATCTTGCATTATCGAACGAAGATGGCAAACAGACTGCGCGCCGAGAGCAGGAGTCACACCGCTCCTGGCGGAATAGCGACAAACGGCCACTTTGCGTCTGTCGGCGATGCCGCCCACGATCCCAAGGCATACGAGCACGGAGTGCAAGTCATTGACGGGGAGAAGGATTTCAAGTAATTTATTCTTCGTTTAACTTGCCATTTGCTCCAACGCTAATTGATTGTGTTTCGTCTCGCAGTTCAAACCTGTCCAAATATCTCACCCTTGAAGATGTCACCAATGCCGGTTTCAACTACCACCTCATCTCCGTCTTCGGATCGCAGTCGACGGGAAAATCGACCCTCTTGAACAATTTATTTGGTACTCAGTTCTCGGTCATGTCAGACCGTGAGCGCCGACAGACGACAAAGGGTATCTGGATGTCCAAGAACAAGGTCACGCACGAAGACCCCAACTTGCGCATGGCCGATAACATTCTCGTCATGGACGTTGAAGGTACCGACGGCCGTGAGCGCGGCGAGAACCAGGACTTTGAGCGCAAGAGCGCCCTTTTCGCGCTGGCTACGAGCGAGGTGTTGATTGTCAATATTTGGGAGCATCAAGTTGGTTTGTATCAAGGGGCTAATATGGGATTGCTCAAGACGGTGTTTGAGGTTAATTTGCAGTTGTTCCTCAAGGACAAGAAGTGCGTTGCTCAAGATCAACCAACCCTTTTAAAATGGAATGGTGAATTGCTGACTTTGGTTGAATTACAGCACGACTCACCGCTCCCTGCTCTTCTTCGTCATCCGTGACTTTATGGGGTCGACGCCGCTCAAGAATTTGGAAGACACTCTTTTGGAGGATTTGTCACGCATATGGGCTTCGCTTTCCAAGCCAGAAGGTTTAGAAAAGTCTACGATTCACGATTACTTCGACTTCGCCTTTTACGGACTGCCTCACAAGGGATACAAGCCCGACGAATTCGTCGCAGAGGTCAAGAAACTGGGAACACGATTCCGAGAAGGTCGCAAGAGCCGCAAGGAGCAAATCCTTGGCGATTCCAACAGTGAGAACGGGGTTTTGTTGCCAGATTACCACCGAAGGATCCCTGCCGATGGTTTCGCACATTATGCCGAGGGTATCTGGGACCAGATTATCAACAACAAGGATCTGGATCTGCCGACGCAGCAAGAACTGCTCGCGCAGTTCCGTTGTGATGAGATTGCTAGAACGGTTAGTGTCGCATTCGACGAAGCTATAATTCCATTCGAGGATAAGCAGGCTGCAGGCGTTCGTGCCGGTGCGCCGCTGGTTCTTGGTGGTCTTGGTGCTGCGATGCGGAACGCGAGGGTCAAGGCTCTCAAGAGCTTTGAGACTGAAGCCAGTCGCTACCACAAAGGAGTCTACAAGGTCAAAAAGGCTGAGCTCGAGGGTAAACTCGACACGCGGCTGAAAGGTCTCTTCCAAGGTCAACTCAACGCAGCGCACAAAGCCGGTGTCAAGGAATTCAGCGACGCCGTGTCAAACGCCGTCAAGTCCGGTCAGAAGAAAGGCGCCAGTTACGATTTTGCAGAAATCGTCAAAAAGGAGACAAAAGCAGCAATTGACCGGTTTGAAAAGGAGGCTCGCACTTCCCTGGTCGAAGGTGCTCCATGGAGCAACTACAAGCAGGAACTGAATCTATACCAAAAGGATCTCGCCGAGGTCAGCGGTCAGTTGCGACGGGATGAAATGCGGCGCCTTGCCACCCGGGTTGAGCGATGGGTACGGTCTCGTTTGGGGGATTCTGTCGGATTGGAATTCAACTCTCTTGGCTCTGGCCGAGGCGGTTCTGGTGCCCCAGAGACAGGGGACAAACCCGAAGAAAGTCAGATCTGGGATCGCATTTGGAACCTGTTTGTCGAAACTGTGCTAGACGCAGAACGGCGATTCACAGACCGCGCCACCAGCTTCGATGCTAGCGTTGATGAAGTTGACGTCGGCCTCTGGCGACTCCGAAGGAAGTCGTGGCTTGCCTTGCGCGGCAAGGTCGAAGAGGAGATGATGGAGGGTAATCTACTGCTGAAACTGCGCGAGAACTTTGAAGACAAGTTCCGCTACGACGAGGCCGGCGTGCCGCGCATCTGGCGCCCAACCGACGACATCGAGGGCATCTATACGAAGGCTCGCGAGTCTACCCTCACTCTGATCCCCCTCCTCTCTCGCTTCCGCTTGGCTGATAAGAACGCTCCGCCGCCGCTCGACCGATGGATCGGCCACACGCCCAGCTCGGCCTCGGCTGCTGATGAAGAAGACCTCACCCCTATTGGTGGTGTCGACGAAGACGAAGGCAAATCTTTGGAGGAAGAGGTCACCATCCTCAACGACGCCAAGCGTCAAGACCTGACCGTGCGCTTCAAGAAAGCTGCCGATGGAGTCTATGTCGAGGCCAAGCGCAGCGCCATTGGCGGTATTACCCAAGTACCTTTATATTTCTACGGTCTGCTCCTTGCACTCGGCTGGAATGAGATCTGGGCCGGTAAGCACTTCCTTTCTTAATAATTTTTACGTTCTCTAATATTCCCTTTACAGTACTTCGCAACCCGGCATACTTCTTCCTTCTCTTCGTCTGCGCTATCGGCGCATACGTGACCTACCAGCTCAACCTCTGGGGCCCGATGATGAAAATGGCCGACGCGGCGTCCCGCCAGGCTCTCGAAGAAGGCAAAAAGCGTCTACGCGAGTTCCTCGAGTCATCGGACACGGGTCGTCAGGCTATGGCCATGTCTGCCAATGCCACGGGCGAGGAGTATGAGATGACGTCGCTGAAGTCGAAGAAGAAAGCAGCGGATGAGGGAGAGGATGAGGACCTCAATGATATCTGAAGTTACAAAAAAAAAAAAAAACACTATCTGGGTTATGGATATGTCTGCATGAATCTTTCCTTTTTTCAATTAATGAAGGATGAGTCAGGGCGAGAATGAGATGTGTAAAGCTATTATATGAAAGAATATATATAAATTAAGCATATTAATTAATGTATTTTTCGGGTACTCAGCACTCAGCACTCAGCCATGAATACACGCAAAAAGGATTCTTAGTCATATTGTGGATGTTCATCCCAAACACAACCCATCACTCAACGGCTGCACATATCGCTCCCAATCCATCGCCCCATTCTCCTCATTCTCACGCCCTCCACCTCCACCATCGAGATCCCTCCTCTTCCACACACGCTCCACAATCATCTTGACGCGACCGACCGCTCCCCTCGCCACCAGCGCCCGTTCCCCCTTTTCAAGTATATCGAACTGATTCAAAAACCAAACTCGCTCTGCGTCATCACCAGTGGAAAACACAGCGCCGACGAACAGTGGCCAGAGATGTGCGGAACGCAGGTGGGCTGGGGAGAGTGGTCGAGTGTGTGCTTTTATTTGCGCGATTAGGGATTGTGCGGTCGCGGAGTATGGGTTAATTGAGTGGAGGGTTGCTTGGAGGTAGAGCGTGGCAGAGGTTTGCATGAGAAGGGAACTGTGATGGAGGATTTTCACGTGGTCAAGGTCTGGAGAAAGAGGAGACTGGGGGATGTGCTGCGGGAGATTTTGGGTGAGTGAGGAAAGCTCGTTTTCGATTTCCAAGACTTGCGTGTGTGATACAGCTCTGGTGGTCAGGGAGGAACGCTACGAGGGATTATTAGCCAAAATATCCGAAAAGAAACTGTGGACGGAAAAAAACATACCAGATCCCTTGCCAAATCGGTTATCCTCGATAGTATATCGATCAATCCGTATGAGCACCCGATCGACACGTCAATCTTTGTCTAGTTAGTTTGGAGAGGACCATTCATGAGAATTTGTGAATGCGTACCTCGCTGGTATCTACCGGTGGCAACTCCTCCTTGAACTTGGCAACCTTGCCACATGCCGTACGGCCCAAAGCATCCTTGACGAGGAAGAATCGAGACACAAACTTGGCAACCTGGGGGCTGATACCTGATAGAGCAGAATATTGCGAAGACGCCAATCGCAGAAGGTCAATGGCAGCACTCAAATGGGCCGTCCATGAGATCTGACAGTTGTCTGATGTCTAGTACAATTCATAATCAATATCGAAAGCGAACAAGAGCTTTATGCGAATGAAAGGCCAAACATACCTCAAATACGCAGAGCATCAAAATTACAATGATGTTTGCATCCGTGGCAGAGGCAAAAGCATCCGCCGATATTTGCTTTCGTAAAAGCTGCATGCTGCGTTGTTTATGCCGCAGTGCTGTGGGATAGAGGTGCTGTTGACCCTTTGCAACTAGTGCAAGAGCGCCAGTAGCAAGGACCATATGCATAACTGTCTCATCCGAGAGAGCCAGAGGAAGTATCATATGACGGAAGAAGTTCGAGGAAGAATCGAGCAGGGGAATGGCGTTGGAGACCGATTTGTCATCTATAATCATTAGATCTCGCCATTCACAATCTGAGAAATTCGAAGAACAAGCGTTGATTACAGTAATCAAAAAGAACCGGGTCCATTCTGAGATTCGAATCCTTGGACAAAAACAGGGTCGGTGCCATGGTGGGCGAAGTATACAACGCATCATCGATCTTCCAAAGGGAGTCCCCATGGTCGAAATTCAACCCCTCTAGCATCGGAACTATCGTGTCCTCGACATCAGAAGTGAATGTATTAAGAAAATGCCGTCCACTCTGGCCTTTAGGCAAGCTTATCCAGACCGAGGATTTCGAGGTCGATAGGCTGGCGCGATCAGCCCGAGTCGTGCGGCCGTGCTTGATTCCTCGCTTGCGAGCGTCATCTTCCCATTGAAGCTGGATGCCATAGTTGCAAACCCGGTTGTCTTTGTAGCAGCGATCGCAAATCGGTTTGTTCTCTGTTGACCTTTCAGTTAGTTGGTGACAGTTTGCGCGACACCCGGAGAAGAGAAGACCGACCAGGACAGCGTAGCTTGCGGCTTTTGCATGCGAGACAGCCGCCGCGCGAGTGCGTTACTCTGCGGCCAGATCGCTTCTGCAGTGTCTTTCCCTCCGATGTCATGAGCTGGGTAGCGCGAGAGGCAGTATTCGGGTTGTTCTTGGTGTGGTGGGTTGTCGAGATGACGTTCGGTGGCGGGCGAGATGCGAAGTCGCCGGAGTGGGGTAGCTAGCCCTAACTCCGGCTTCTCCGATTCTCATTTTGTCGCTATTGTGAAGGTGGTGCTTTTCCTCTTGTATGTTGATCTTATTCAACCTGTAGTGGTCTAAAAAGCTCACTGCCAAGTTCTTTGTCACACTTACTCCGCGAACATCGCATATATGTAGTGTGCAAGACAGGAACACTATGCCGATAAGCAGTCGGGCTAGTTAGTAGTCAGCGATGGCAGATGACCCCAATAAAGAGTCTGTTCCATATATTTCAATGCTAAATTGCTTTCTACTATTATGAGATTGATGTGGATATTTCTACACTCGGGTGCTGAATAGCATTGTGTATGGGAAGGTCTTCTACAAGTGAATCCGAACTTTTATCGTGCTTTTATACTTTCAAGCCCACTACAAAGATGGCCCACTTAGTTGAGGATAACAAAATCAATCTTAACATCCCTACCCTCAAAAAATATGCGAAAGAGGTCAATATCGCCGTTGACACAATCACCGATTACCTCGATGCAGCCGGCCTACCCCAGCCCTCTTTCGACCCCAAAGCACCCAGTGTGACGCTCCCATCAACCGCTCCTCTATCTGTATTGGAAGCCCGTCAACAATTGATCGCCTCGTCGGCTGCCATTCAGAAATTGGCCACTGAGCCTGCAGAATATTTACCGAACTTAGCAATTCATGTTGGTTCTTCTTTTGGTGCTTCTTGATATTATCATCCGGCTCTAGAGAGTCAAAAAGCAAGAAAGAGCTAACATAAATTTATCTATAGTATCAAGTACTTTCTTGTCTTAACTGGCTAGTCAAATTTGACATCTTCTCCGCTGTGCCTCTAGACGGCACTATCTCATACAATGATCTTGCACGTACAGCCAAAGTGCCCGAGGGCCAGCTGAAAAGCGTGGCCAGGATGGCAATCACAAGCAATTTGCTTTGTGAACCCATCCATAACCGGCTTTCTCATAATGCAGTCTCTTCTCATTTCGTCACACAGCCCGGTTTTCTCGACTGGGCCAGGTTCTTAACCCGCTTTTCTGCTCCCACAGCTGCAGCTTTTGCCGGCGCAACCACAAAATGGAGTGAAACAGTAGAAAAAAATGAAACCGCTTTCAATCTGGCCTTCAATACCGAGCGACCATTCTTCGACTACTTCTCTCAGTCGTCTGATCTCGCTGCCGTATTTTCTTCGTACATGAAGAGTGTGCAGGGCAGTTACGGAACGAACCTCAAGCATCTAATAACAGGATTTGACTGGGAGAGTCTCGGGGATGCTACTATTATTGACGTATGTCTTGTGACCATTTTTCCATTTTGTGGTCTCGATGAACAGCGTACTGATACCAAAGTCCAGATTGGTGGGTCTACATGCTCTTCCAGCATTGCTCTGGCCACCGCATTCCCCAACCTCAAATTCGTCGTACAAGACCTCCCAAACACGATACTAAACGCATTCGAAACACTATCAAGACAGCCCGTATCAATTCGCTCCCGGATAAGTGTCGAACCATACGATTTTTTTACCGCCCAACCCCGCAAAGGTGCCGAGGTCTACTTACTACGCATGATTCTGCACGACTGGCCTTCTAAAACAGCCTGCATGATTCTCAAAAATCAGCTAGAAGCAATGAAGGCAAATAAAAAGTCCCGAATGGTGATCATGGACACGGTTTTGCCCACTTCTGGCTCATCAGATTCCGTCGTTGAAGAAGCGCTTTTGCGAGTCCGAGACCTGACCATGATGCAGGTATTTAATAGTAAAGAGCGCGATTTGGTAGATTTCACGGATTTGCTTGCTCAGGTTTCAGACGAAGAGGGAAAACTATCTCTTATAACGTCAACCAAACCTCCTGGTAGTGTGATGTCTGTCATGGAGGTCAAATATCAACCCCACGAAGGATGCTAAGTGTAGATTCTCGATGCAGTGGAAGATCGATCTTTTAAGTATATATTTGGAGTAATATAAGGAAATTTGGTTTACATAGCATTGGTCTTAATAAACTAAAATATTTCATTACTAGTACTTCCAGATGTCCATCGCAATCCTATACCAAATGCGTTCGTTTTATACCAGTTGACTTCAAGAGACACAAAAGTTGTATGACAAGATGTAGAAAAATGCCTTTCCTAAGCTATGTAGTGTCTGTAATAAAGTTTGGGTAGTCTTTTTTTGATCGAATCAATGGTATCTAGCCACTTTGAATTACATGCGTACATACGGGTAGGTACATAATTCTGGTGGAGTTTGCAACCATCTTGCACAAAGTTCACGTTTCATGCAAGTAAGACTTGAAGTACCGATTTACTCACTAAAGTTAGTCAGGTAAGACTGTATGACGATACATATGCATAAGGCCGATAAAACTATGGCATCGGGTGAGACGGGATAGAGGCCTGCAATACCGACCTTATACCGATAAGCCAATGTTCGTCGGCATACGGAGTATGTTAGCTGCTGTTCATTATTTATGGTCGGACTTGCAGGGATATACTCGTACATCAATTGATGACCACACCAGTCTCCGAGTTACTGTCTCGTCCTTCACCGGTTTCTGGGTTGAGGAGCGGCTTCTCGCGTGTCGGACAAAAAGATTTAGCCCTAATTCTTCATCGAACGCGAAACTCCTTGCAAGTAGCTTGTCGTACTAGTCCACCTACCGCGCGACAAACAAACTTGGCACATTTATGCCGGTCAGGAATGCTCTTATATGGAATATGGCATATGACAGCCAGAAGCAATGTCTCTATCATAACCACGCCGAAGCTCGGCGCAAAGATCCCGGTACAAAACGCGCCCTCTTTGAGAAAGACCGTCAAATTCCGGGAAACCGTACAAAGTAAGTTAGTAGGGTAGGGTGAATCAATTTAGTAGCTGAAATAATAATACTGTTCTATTGTTGGACAATCCATGTCTCTAATAGGGTTACATATGCTTGTTCAACGACTACTCCTTCCTTTATTCCCCAGAATTTGACTTCCAAATTAAAGATTGATATCATCGTCATAATGCCTGAAGAATACAGTAATAAAGTTCTTATTTTAGGTGCCAGTGTTCACAATACACCTTACCATGTTTCTGCTTTTCTAGGAAAGGGTCAAGGCCCTATTTTGGCAGCCTTCCTAGAACATGCTTGCCGAGTTCTTCGTTCAGAGGTAGCAACGCTGGCGAGACCGTACAGCTCGGAGATATCTTCCTTCTCTAGCATTAATTCTCTCTGTGCCTTGGAGGACCAAAACAAGCTTCACCCCGCTTTGAAGTACTCATTAACATGTATATCTGAGTTAGCATATGTGATTAAGTGAGTCTGCAGATGTTGTGAAATTACCTATCCTCGATTTTCATGAGCTAATCCCATACTTAGCATTTTTGAGGTGGATAATGGACTTTTTCCGAGTGCTGCGACAACTCTGGTTGCAGGATTGGACGTCGGCGCATTGGCAGCTGCTGCCATTTGTGCTTCCCAGAACTTGACTCAGTTACTCAACACATCTGTTGAAACTGTGAGGATTTCGTTTCACACAGCCGTCACTGCTCTAAGTGTTTCGGACACAATTGAGCCATCATGGGGACAGGATCCGTTGTTGACCTGGTCCCTTTCAATTTCCGATATATCTGTGGAAAAGATATCGGCGATTATCAGTGAATTTGTTTCCATAGAGGTAAGTTCATATCTAGTTACTTGCTCTATTTGCTTAATGCTCAGTGATTTTAGGTTGGATCTCCTGCATCTGAACCCTATGTCAGTTCAGTAACTATCAATGATGTTTCTGTCAGCGGCCCACCTTCCATACTGGGAAAATTGAGATATTTCCCATCATTGCGAGAATTCAAGACGGCCTTCGAACCAGTGTATGCAGCCTACCATGCCCGTCATCTCTACGGAACAGCAGATATCTCGCGTATAATGGAACACCTCACTGAGGACAATCTCTCTTCCTGCGAGAGGAATCTTCAATTCGTGTCTCCTGCCAATGGTGCTATTTCCTGGTCACAAACATTTCGATCCCTCGTTGAAGAAGCATTGATCAGCATACTTATCAAACCTGTTCGAGAAGATCTCGTTACTCATAAAATCAAAAAATGGCTACAGAGCACAGCACACTCATCAGCACAAGTATTTCCAGTCACTTCGTGCGATTCCTTTCTCCGCCTTGGCGAGAATACACCAGCCTCTAGCCCAGAAAATTGCAAGACCCAACCTATATCCAGATCTAAGATCGCTATAGTTGGCTTCTCAGGCCGTTTTCCCCAAGCCGACAACCTGGCTGAATTCTGGGATCTACTTTATAAAGGACGAGACGTTCACAAAGTAGTACCCCCGACGCGGTGGGACGCGGATACACATGTCGATGCAGCCGGCAAAAGAAAGAATACCAGCGCGACTCCATATGGATGTTGGGTGGAAAATGCAGGCCTTTTTGACGCCAAGTTTTTCCATCTGTCTCCCAGAGAAGCTCCTCAAGTCGATCCAGCACAACGCCTAGCATTGATGACAGCTTACGAAGCCATCGAGCAGGCCGGAATTGTGCCTGATAGCACACCGTCCACTAAGAAAGACCGAGTGGGTGTTTTTTACGGAGTGACTAGTAACGACTGGATGGAAACGAACAGCTCACAGAATATTGACACGTACATGATCCCAGGAGGGAATCGTGCTTTCATCCCCGGCCGCGTGAATTATTTCTTCAAATTCAGTGGTCCAAGCTACAGTACAGACACAGCTTGTTCTTCCAGCCTAGCATCTATGCACTCTGCGTGCAATTCTCTCTGGAGAGGGGATGTTGATACCGCTATTGTCGGGGGCACAAATATTTTAACTAACCCAGACTTCACGGCTGGTTTAGACCGAGGGCATTTTCTTTCTCGAACGGGTAACTGTAAATCTTTCGATGACACTGCTGATGGTTACTGTCGAGGGGAAGGTGTTGTCACCCTTATTTTGAAGCGATATGAGGACGCTATAGCAGATAAAGATCCCATTCATGGGTTTATACTATCAGCTTACACCAACCACTCTGCCGACGCAGAATCCATTACTAGGCCACATGGAGGAGCCCAGAAAGCAATATTGAACAAACTACTCTATGATACGGGTACAAACGCATATGATGTTAGTTATGTTGAAATGCATGGGACAGGCACTCAGGCTGGGGATGCTGAGGAAATGAGATCCGTCCTGGATATATTCGCTCCCCAAGAGGCGGCCCAGATTCGCACCGAGGATCAACCTCTCTACCTGGGATCCGTCAAGGCCAATATTGGCCATGGTGAGGCGGCTTCCGGCGTTTCGAGTCTAGCGAAAGTTCTTCTCATGATGAAAAACAATACTATTCCTCCCCATTGCGGTGTCAAGACAAAGCTAAACACGAAATTTCCAAGTCACATGGCCTCCCATAACGTTCGAATCGCGAAGGGGCCTACTGCTTGGCCTAGATCATCCAATGGATCTCGAAAAGTCATTTTAAACAACTTCAGTGCAGCAGGAGGTAACAGTGCACTGATTCTGGAGGATGCTCCTCCTTCCCAATCCTTAGAAGCTGTAGATGCAGACCCTCGTACTCATCACGTTGTGGCCATCTCAGCCAAGTCTGTCATGTCCTTACAAGGGAATATTGACTCATTGTTACAGCACATTGAGGATAGCTCTCCTGCCAATATGGCTTTGCCAGCTCTGTCTTATACTACTACAGCAAGACGTATCCACCACATGTTCCGTATCATGGTTTCCGGTTCTACCATCGCGGACATCAAAGCACAGCTTATCGAAGCAAAAGCTGGGGCCAATACAACCCAGAGAGTTAGGACAACACCTAATCTAATATTCGCTTTTACCGGTCAAGGGTCTCAGTATTCCGGAATGGGAAAAGACCTCTACCAAAACTTTTCATCATTCCGCTGCGATCTGGATCGATATGATCAGTTAGCCCAGAATCTAGGATTTCCACCCTTTGTCCAAGTCATCACAAATTCCTGCCGGCCGCTTGAGGATTATTCACCTGTTGTCATCCAAATTGCCACTACTTGCCTAGAGATGGCTTTAGGGCGTCTCTGGAAGTCATGGGGTGTTACTCCACGAGCTGTTGTTGGACATAGCCTGGGAGAATATGCAGCTCTGTACATTGCTGGCGTGCTCTCTGAATGCGACACAATTTATCTGGTTGGCCAGCGAGCCAAGCTTTTAGAAGAATACTGTACACCGAACACTCACTCAATGCTTGCTGTGAAAGCGCCACTCGGCGTGGTCCAGAACTTTCTTGCTGGAAGCGACTGCGAAATCGCTGCTATCAACGGTCCGGAAGACACTGTTCTTAGTGGTGAAAACAGAAATGTGAAGCAAATACAGGGTATATTAACTTCTCAAAAGATAAAATCGACATTCCTGAAGGTTCCATATGCTTTTCACTCTTCTCAGGTGGAGCCTATTCTCCAGAAAGTCGATCTCACAGCGTCAAAAGTTAAGGCGTCAGATCCAAAAGTTCCTGTTATTTGTGGAACAACTGCATCCATCGTCAAACAAAGTAAAATATTCAACCCCAAATACTTTGCAAGACACTGTCGCCAGCTTGTCAACATGTTGGGTGCTATTCAGAGCGCGAAACAGC
This sequence comes from Talaromyces sp. P118-02, assembly GCA_037040535.1. Taxonomy (NCBI): domain Eukaryota; kingdom Fungi; phylum Ascomycota; class Eurotiomycetes; order Eurotiales; family Trichocomaceae; genus Talaromyces; species Talaromyces sp. P118-02. Next base: position 414,688 of record JAXQGY010000928.1, read on the forward strand.
AGGGTATAGTAGATGAAGCTTCTATTATGGTCGAGGTTGGGCCCCAACCAATCGTTTCGAAAATGTTCAATTCTTCTCTTCAAGCAAATATGAGCATCCTACCATCGTTACAGAGAGGGGTTGACAATTGGAAGCTTCTCGGATCAGCTCTTACAACCCTGTATACTCGTGGAGTAGACATCCACTGGAGGGAATATCACCGGGATTTTCATTCTTCACAAAGAGTTCTCGAGCTACCTAGTTATAACTGGGAGCTTAAAAACTATTGGATTCAATATAAAAATGACTGGTCTCTTTACAAAGGAGAGGCACCAAACGGTGGTTTGTCATCTCCGAAAACAACTCGACTAGCACCATTGCAGGTTTTGCAAGAACCTGTTTTACAGAAGCTTGAATCAACCACGATTCATAGAATTCTGGAGGAGAATATAAACTATAAAACAGGGAAACTGGTGGTTGAAGCTGATATATCTCGTTCTGATTTAAATCCTTTGGTTAAAGGACACAAAGTCAATGGTATTCCGTTGTGTACTCCGGTAAGAACCCTCTTTCCTTGTGAGGAAATAAAAAAAAGATTCGTCCTAACAAAATTATATTTGTCAAGTCTGTTTATGCAGAGCATTGTCTATCAATTGGAACCTATCTCCTCAATAAGTATCAGCCTGGAATGAAAGAAACCCTCGTCGAGGTGTCGGAGATGGTGTTGGAGAAAGCATTGATTGCACAAAGCTCGGGATCACAGACTTTGCGAACATCACTCAACGTCGACTGGAGCCAGAAAATGGCATTTGTCACATTTGAGAGTTATACGGTGAGTTATTTTCTTCTGCTATTATCATTGCAATACCCTCTAACTATGTGAAATTAGACTGGGAGCAAAAGACCTTCCAAGCACGCCACTTCAAAGATTCATTTCAAAAATATCTCTCAAGAACTCACAAAGCGCTCTCAAAAGGCTCCGGCGATAAAGCAGGAAATCTTATCATTGAAAAATAAGCTCGATACCGGCGACACTTACAGATTCAATCGTTCCATGATCTACAAAATGGTCGGAGCGCTTGCACAGTTTGATTCTAAATACACCGGTCTCAAACAAATCACTCTCGACAGTAATTCCCTAGAAGCTTGCGGTACGGCTGAATTCTCTCATGTAGACAATATGGGCGAATTCTACACCAATCCAGCCTTTGTCGATGCTCTTTCGCAGATTGGTGGTTTTATAATGAATTGCAACGACAACTCTAAGCTAGATGAGGAAGTTTTCATGAATCATGGATGGGACCACTTTTCAATGTTCGAAAAACTCTCAAAAGAGAAAATTTATACTTTGCATGCAAAAATGAATGAGACTCCCGGAAATAAATGGAAGGGCGATATAACTGTGTTCGACGACACCAATCTCGTTGCATACTTTGAAGGAATTACTGTAAGTCAAACAAAGCAAATCACTTCAAGCGTCACTAGCTAACACAAAAATAAAAACAGCTTCAAGGGGTAGCTAAGAGAGCGTTGCACTACATCCTTTCACGTGAGCAAGATTTAGGGTCGAAGGGCACGCAAAAAACAACACCAAGAACAGAAAACATTTCTACATCTTATATCAAAGGTTCTCCTGTACCGCGAAAGAGTTCACCTTATTCTGGTGGCCAAGTTGTCACCACGGGACTCTCCAACTTACATCATAGTATGACTGAAATGCCCAAAAAAGTGGACGCAGCTTTGCAGATTATATCAGAGGAAAGTGGCTTGCCTGTGTCTGAGATGACAGATAATGTCAAATTCTCGGAGCTAGGGGTTGATTCGCTTTTAATTCTCATCATCGCCGGTCGATTGGACGAAGAGCTAGGAATAGTTGTGGACTCGACTGTTTTCTCTAGCATTCCTACTGTTAAAGGTTTGAAAAGGTTTATCCTTCAATCAGACACTGATGGAATCAATGTGGAAACTACACTTTCGAGTCAAAATGACTCGAAAAATTCTATCTCATCACGCAGACCATCTCCACCTATTTATGAAGAGGTAAAATTCTCTCCAAGCCCTCCTGCTCCAGCCCCTGTGTCAACAGCCTCCATGTCTGCTTCTCATGCTCCTCTTACACTAGGATCAACCTTGTCTCTCGGGCAGGAGAGATTTATATCTGAAGCAGCCTCGGACTTAGCAAGTGGAAACGGTGATATTAAGGCTTTTCAAATGGCACTCGATGTCATATCCGAAGAGAGTGGAGTATCCGTGGAAGATCTAAACGAGGACACCTTTTTCGGAGACATTGGAGTGGATTCGCTTTTATCTCTGATAATCGTTGGTCGGTTGAAAGAAGAGCTATGTATTGACTTGGAGTTCGACAATTCGCCTTTCGTGCAATTCCCTACAGTAAAGGATTTTAGGACTCTCTTCCAGTGCAACGGAGACGCACAACCCACAGCTTCCTCGAAGTCAAGTGTTAATGACCCGTCTTCTGAAAGTGACATTCCAACTCCACCCAGCGAGATCTCATCAAGTTTTCAATCCAAAAGGAATGAACTCTGGCCAGCTAGTTCAATAATACTCCAAGGAAAGCCATCTCATGATCCAGAAATTCTTTTTCTCCTCCCAGACGGAGGAGGATCAGCTGCATCATATGCTCGATTACCTCATATCAAGCCAGGTTTAGCTGTTATTGGACTGAATTGTCCCTTTGTTCGCCACCCGAAAGAAATGCTAGAATGTACACTGGATGATTTGATTGACGCATACCTTATTGAGATTAAAAAACGACAACCTAGTGGGCCGTACAACCTCGGTGGCTGGTCCTCTGGTGGAATACTGGCATATCGACTAACACAGCGTCTGATTAAAGATGGAGAGGAAGTAACTCGGCTAGTACTCATTGACTCGCCACCACCACTAGGGCTAGATCGGTTGCCACAAAGATTCTACGATTTTTGCGGGACGGTCAACCTGTTTGATGCTACCAAAAACCAGTCAGCACCAACAGGAAACGTCATGCCAACAGAACTACTGGCTCATTTTAAGTCCAATATTGAGTTGCTACACGGCTACTTTGCAGATCCTCTACCAGAAGGCTTTATCCCATCAACTACAGTGATTTATGCAACAGATTGTGTTTTTGACGGGGATATATTCCCCTTGCCTTCACCAGAGATAGAGGGGAATGAGGGAATGAAATTCCTTACTGAGAAACGAACGGATTTTACAGCCAGCAGCTGGGCTGGTTTCTTTCTAGGGGAAGAAATCAACGTGGAGGTGATACATGGAGCAACTCACTTTTCCATCATGGTACGTTTGCCATTCTGTATCTTTTTTCTGTTCTTTGTGTGTACTAAATATAAAACCTTTTCCAGGGGAAATATGCTACTAGTTTGGCAGAAACCATTAGGAAAGCAATGCGTTGAATTAATTGCTTCAGAGTTCCAATGTTGTGTTTTTCTTCGTTTCTTCAATGTTTTCATTATCTTGGTAACATTAAATGATATCAATATACAAAGCCTCGCACGTTTCTACTTATTAATTGATGTGTTCTATAATTTTTAAATTGAATTTAGTGCTGGTTGATGTTTACTCATGACATATAATTTACACGTGCAATGTTTTCACACAAATTTCAATACACATCAAATCAATAATGCAACGTAGACTTCAATAGGGCTGATGGATGTGCCAGTTGATATGGAGTTGTCCGACTCTGTATCAGTTGGTGTATAAATCTGAAATGAATGCATACATGTATCAGTGGATTTGACATCAACATAGAACCAAAATATTTACCCAAGCAACATCCGACTTCTTTAACGTCAACATAAAGAACGTGGGTTTAACTATTCTACTTGACATGATTTATCACTGAAGTTCCCTATGCAGCGACCTGTTCAACGCTCATCTGAGGCTCTGCAAGCTTTTCATTCTTGGGGAGGCCAGCGGTATCAATCTTTTCCAGACCTAGCCGACCATGCACCAGGTTGGCTTTCAAGCCGTCGTATATATTGGCTGCAAAGAAGTCTCGAGAAATGTTTTTCACCATACGTAACATTCTCTGTTCTTCGTGAGTTAGTTCTTCTTTTTCGATGCTGTCCGTGAATAAAGCCCCTTGCGGTTTTGAAGCTGTCGTATCTCTAGGCTTTCCGAGAGCTCCGGTGGAAAAGTCAACGGCATTGGACACTTCATCGTGAGTGGTTTTTCCATTCACGTCAGATATTCCTTGAATCACTAAGTAATAAGGCTCTTGTTAGTAAATGCATCATCCGTACTTCGTTTGTTCTAGAGGGATTACTTGCGTGGTCGAATAATGTGGAAGGCATCGTCAAAACCATCGTCATTCTGGCTGTTCAGGATCGGAACATCCTGGGCTCGGATTTGTTTGGTGACTGTCATAACAATAAGCAGGAAACGAGTGAATCTTTCGTGGACTGCGTTAGAATGCCATTTCCAGGCAGTGAATTCGTCACAGTCTCCTCGAATCGAGGCACATATCGACGTAGCTGCTGATAGAGCGCCTGCAAAGGCTAGATGTACCCCAGAGGAGAAGTATGGGTCGATAAAGGCACCTGCATCTCCGACAATGCGTAAGTAGTCGCCACCATATGCCGAGGCATTGTACGAATAGTCAGAAGCGTGCTTGATATCCGTTTCCAGCGACGCGTTTGCCAGCAGATTAGCTACACCTTTGCCCTGCTGTATTGATTCAAGATAAAATTCCCGAGCGTTGGTACTTGTCGAGGCCTTCTTCTTCCGGGTCGCCATCTCTTGGTTCATGACTACACCGACTGAGACAGTCCCATCGTGCAGAGGGATGAACCATACCCAACCACTACCGTCTGTAATCGATTTTTATTAGTAGTTTATTTTTTGACGCATGAAAGCCATATTCTATCTAATGACTTACCGATAAGGGCCTCAAAAAGAGGCTGGCCTTCCTTCATAGTTCCAATGCCGTACGAGATAGCACCTCGCCAATATCCCCAACTTGCAACGTTCTTCAAGTCCTTGTTAAATGTGCGGTTCTTCATGTATTTAGTGCTTACTATGCCAGCACGGCCGCTGGCATCAATGAGATAGTCGAATTTAATTGTACCAGGGCTGCCATCTTTAGCAACCCAGGAGGCTGAAACTGGCCGGCCAGGATCAATGGCATCACCTTCAGCCGGAAAGCTCGATTTATCATTTGGCACAAAGTTGATTCCAGTGACTTTGACACCATCAAATATTTTGGCGCCGCATTTGCCTGCATGCCGAAACATGAGCTGATCGGATTCGGACCGAATTACATTCCAGGCATGGCTATCAGCGCCGGGCTCAAGGATGAAATCGGTATCTGTGAATTTCCTTAGTATGAAATTCAATAAATTTATTCTTTCGAGTGGCTTACAGGCATCTTTCTGGCTGTTCAGTTTGAAAGCAGCTCCAGTCTGAGTGAAGGTATAGTCAGCATTAACGTCACCATCTCGAATTCTCATTTCATATTTATGAATTGCAATCAGTATTTTATTTTCCATTACTTTGCTTACCTTCTTAACAAACCCATACTCAATAAAGGTTTTATCCAAGTCAATGAAACGCAAAAAGGGACGAATAGACGGAATCATGCTCTCGCCAACATGGTATCTTCGATTTATGCCACGTCAGTATCCAACCCTAATACAAGCATCTCATTTAAAACAGCTTACCGAGGGAAAATATCAGCTTCCAAAACCACAGTATCAACACCCTCGCGAGTGAGAGCTGAAGCGGCATAGGATCCTCCTGGACCACCGCCAATAACGAGCACCGTACTTTCAGTCGGAATAGACATATTTAGATATAAACTTCAAATGTTATCAATGAATATATATATATATATATTTCCTTTCTTTTTTTTAGAATAAATATTTCAACTCGACTAATGGAGTCAATGTGAAGGATACTATTTATCCGGCGGGGAATTAAAAACCATATAAGAAGCACTTTCCTCTCCAGTAGTTTAACTACACATAGGTTAGTGTAAATTTACTTCTTCTTTTCAACCACACCGATTTGGCACTCATTTCTACGTTTTCTGGCTGTCGGGGTTTTGAAACGACCGGTCTGATCTTAGGCCGAATCACCAAATACCCATTCCCCGGTAGACAAAATGCCAAAGCCACTTAGCAAATTAGAATCGCCCTTTGTACTTCATAATTACAAAATTTTCTATAGGATCGAAGTTTCTAACGACTTCTTCGGTACTAGAAAGCTCGCTATGGATCGTCGGAATAAACCTTATGGTCAACTGGACCGATAGTGCTAGACCGATATCCCTAATTTTACCCCGAAAATTAAATTATTTTTACCACGAGATTTCCGAATTTGAAATATTACAAGCAATTGATTAACAAAGACAATTTAATACTGGTAGGATGAAAAGAGATAAATAGAAAAATACAATGGAGTAAGTATGTAAAGCTAGCTAAAGCATGCTGCAAGAGCTTCAATAGAATATTAATAACGACATCCTGCAATGAAGTTTCCAGTACGTTCAAACAGCGACAAATAATCATAACCTGTTTCCCAGATCTACATAATAGGTAATCTAGTTCTGACCATAGGACCATATCAAGCACGAGGACTATTAGGGTCATATGCATCTATTTCTCCGGCTGCAATTAGGCTAAATCCTCCTGCTAATCCTTATGGCAGAAACTTTGAAATCGGAAAATCGCCCGGTGTTAAAATTAACGTGTAGCCAATGATCGAGGATTGGCGTATGCAACTTGAGTGTGGTGATTTGCGAAGAAAGGCGTCTTTGCATCAAAGCCATTCAGTTCATGGAGAGATGCTACTTCCTCATTGAGAAGCTTATCTCCTGGTGGCCATCTGAATTGAACCCAGCGGCCTCTTTTCCGCCGAAGCACATATACTGGGATAATATTCTTGGTTTCGTGCGCTGTTGCGAAGTTGTACTCGTCGTTATTGATGTCGATGACCATATGGGTGCGCTCAGGCCGTACTTCGATGGCGAGAAAGAGAACCCGGCTATCCTTTTCCCAACAAGGGAATATTTCACTGACAATTGCAGATGCTGAGGCAAGATAATCATCAGAATCTTCGAGCTTATCTGTGTGTAACCTGATGACAAGTCGTTTTGCATCGTTAGATTTGAAGATCTCCTGGCGGATTTTAGCAGCATTCATCTTTCTGCAGAGCTGTTGATGGCTGGCAGTTGTTTGTAGGAGGCTGAAATACCCCTTTATACGGCGGACAAAATCGATTTCAATGCTTTAGGCAGACATCAACGCTAGGCCAAGAATAGCAGCCTCAAATTCCAAGGATAACAACCACGGTGCCAAACAAATAACGAGGATTTTTAATTACATAATACTGAGCTACTTCATCTTGCTGGATACTTGGGATTTGTTGAGTAATCTGACCTATACGGTTGCTCACATGATTGAGAGGCTTGGTGCAAGCTGTCCTATACATCTGAGATACCACCAGTTGACACCTTCAACATGTAGCCATGGACCATTCAGTAACATTATTCAGCTCTTAAACGCACCCTATCTTCCTATGGCCCTCAAGCTTTGGTTGGGAACTGGGTGTTTCTAATATCCAAAGCTGTGAATACCCACATATGTACAACGTCATATAGGAGGCTTCATACAAAGAGAGGAGGGGGAAAAACACAGATAGAGATCATATATAAGGTAACAGCACGGCTATTGAAGGCAAAACCCCGAAGTTGTGTTGAAGTTTTTGGTTGACAAAAACGCATTTGAGTGATTTTAGGGTTAAGGAAAACCATCACTGAGATGAATCCAAGACAGCCGCAATATCTGCCTTCACGGTTTGTAGCTGCCAGTTTAGAAATGAAGCAAGACCTTGCATTGGGTTTTCTTCAAAGAAGTGATTCTCTTGCTTTGGTTCTTCGTACTCGCTGCTCCCATTTGTGACATTGCTAGCCCTAGTAGTGATGGAATTGCGGGTGACTGTATTTTTTGTATTCTGAAAAGCCATGCAAGCACCAAATTCAGTTTCTTTTATGTGGTTGCATAGATAACTAATCATGTGCTCCATTTTTTGGAGCTCGCTTTGAACCACCTGGGCTCTTAGCCTACTGTCAAGAGTAAAATCAAAGACATAAGCACCCAATGAAAGTGGCTGGTGAATGACGTGGTGGCTATAATCGTCGCTAACTATATCACGGTCATTATTATGATTGTTCCTGGGATGCATTTTGTTGTTGGCAATATCAGCACGGGTTGCTAATTGGGGTGACGCAAAGAAGCCATTATCTTCGGACGTCTGATTTTGTTGGATATTCGTCGAGACCAACGCTTGGTACCAGGAAGTAACCTTGTTGCAAATAGAAACAAGAACTAGCTGCATTGACGAACCAGTAGAACAGACGCACTTCAAAATTTGCGAAACCGCTTGAATAGCTTGTCGATTGATCGATAGAATAGAGTCTACCTTTCGCCGGGGAAAGGCATCTTCAGTTGATATATTGCTATAAACTGAAAGGCAAACAGTAGGAGGGGTATGTAAAGCATCAAATACTTTTTGTGCCAGAGTCATACAGGTTCTTGCGTGAGGGACGCAAAGCTTGATTCCCTCCGAAATGTCACCTGTAGCGCCGCTTTGTGGTTGATGACCGTGGAGTGGAAAGTGATGTGAGGTTGGCGAGTCAAGAACCTCTATGGTTTGCTTATTGAGGCCCAAAATATACTCCCCGGTGTTGGTGTAACTGTTCTGTCCATTCCCGGTTTGTATTGTATTTCCTTGGAATGCAGATTCCGATAAGGAATCACTCGAAGCTTGCGTGAAACTTGGCAATGACGAAGGGCCTCCAGTGAGAGCATTAAAATTGAATATTGCCTCGTCTAATTCATCGCTAAAATCACCAGAGCTAGGAGTATTTTGATTTCCCGTTATCGATGGACTTTGATCCATGTCGAGATCTATATCCATCGGCAAACCCAGGTCCCGCAGAAATGCCATGGCAGTTGATATTCGATTAATTTCAACAAAGTTTGAATGATTCAAAGGTAGCTCCTTAATTTTCTGTGTTTATATCTCTTCCTTGCCCATCTTCAGCGTTGGATTCTTTTCAGCAACGTTGGGGTCCTTGGATTTCCAGTAGATCGTATTTCACGGATCGGAGTTCATGTCAAGTCGTACATGCAGTCAGCTTTATACGTACACGAGGTGTAGGGCGTATCAGTGCATGTAGATTATCGTATTCGTGCTTCAACAGCACTTGAGTATATATAAGATCTTGCAGGGTCTGCGCTAATAAGCCCTAGGGTATGGGAAACGCCAACTGATACACGTAGATGGCAAGCAGCTCAATGTTCTCCCATCACCCGTAAACAAAATTCCGTTGTAGACTATGGGAACCTTAAATTTTTAGACTATAGTTATCTCCTAAGTTAATCGCTTGCATACGAAGTAGAATAGCTATCTGGTTTTTAATCAAAGAATAGCTCCGGTCTGGCAGCCAATCGGTACCCCGAATCCCAAGTAAGATTTTAGTAGTATCAACGGTCACCGTATTAATTTCTGCCAATCCGAATACCTTACTGTTGGCCAATATGATGAAGTTATCCCAAGGCCCAATTAGATATTGAAATTGTCGCAGCGTATTTCCTAGTTGGCTCGCGTCGGAGCTCGGCCTTTTGCAAACGCGAGATTCCAAGTCTTCGCTTTCTCGCAAACTATACCTTAAAGGATGAAGAATATGTTAACTTTCCTTTGGCATGAGCAAAATCTTATGGAGGTCCCATTGGACGAAACCAATAGCGTAAAGCCACGAGTGCCTGTCATGCCGAGGATTCAACGGCGCCGGTCTTCCTCAATTTTATCCATCAGGTTACCCTAAATTTTGTTAGTATTCCAAACTACGAGAATCATTGCATGGGTAATATTCTTGGTCCGACAACACGGAATGGGGTCCAAGCTGAGGAAACTAGACAAGACAGAATAATGGTGGTTAAACAAGTAATAAGATAATGCTTTTCTCTGTAATATGACAAGAATTGATGAAATGAAACCTAGACCTGGGCTACCCAACTCGTGACACGGTCTGTTATCATCTGAAGTTTGCAGTTCATAGAAGATATTAAAGTCTTCATCACGCCCCTTGTTATAAGGTCCCTTTCCTGGTTGTATCTCTGCGTAAATTGGGCCACTAGGTTCGATACTCGGGGAAGTTCGTCGACTAATTGCATCATCATATCTTTGTTGTCAGTCTCTGGAGATTTTCCCCGTTGGACATTGCAACGGTGTAATTCATGTCTTTCAGAGTCCTTGTCTGTGCTTTTCTTCGCAATTATGTTTCTGAATTGCCTTTTATTCTGTCTGGTGGACTTTTCTGTGCCATCACTGTTTGTTGAATCGGTTGGGGATTGTGATAAGTGGATTTTGCTTCCGAGAATAGTCCCCATCCGATCTAATAACGCAATGCAAATCGCAGCAACCAAAAGTCCAACGTCCGCTTTTTTAGAGCAGGAGCAGATCAGCATAAAGGAAACACGTTTTATATCTTCTGCATTCAAAATGTTGATTTGGCAGTCAATATCAAGATTCGATGTCTTGTTATTCGGCACACATGTATGTGACGGCGATTCTGGCATGTGGGTTGCAGAAATGTACTGCAATATGCTTGCTGCGGCGGCTGCGCAGTCGGAGCTTGCTGAGAAGGCAGGAGACTCTACCTGCTGACAAGTTCTGCAAACGCTCCTGCGACGATGTTGGTCGTTTTGCATTATACCTTGAGGTGCTTGAATCGTAGGTTTATCGGCAGTAGTCGTCGTAGGATGATCAGAGTCGGGTCTACGGTGGAATGTATTCATAATATCAACAGCCCCATCAAAGTAGTCCAGCTCTCTGTAATTCCTTCTTGGTGGACTATGATGCATATCAGAATCCATCTCCAGCGAGTTGGCACCCTGTGGCCCTTGAGACTGCGGGTGGATAGAGGCGATAGAAAGGGCCGGTCTAGGAAGTTCGTCTCTCTCTAACAGACTTGGGCTTTTGTCTGAAATTCCGTTGAACGGTTTGGAAGACGTCTTTTCGCTCGAGGATCCCTTAGAAATGGCTTGAGTTGAAGGTTCACTTTGGCATCCAGAGGGAGCCGGTTGACTGCTTCGACGCTTCGGAAGACGTCGGGCTGGGCTGTAGAAGCACGGATATTCCAGTCTCTCGCATCGCGTACATAGAGGTTTTCTTTTATCGCACTTGACCTTGGACGCAGAGCACATATCACAGGTGTCTTTCAATTGTCGCGGCCGGGATGCGCCCCTTCGAGGATCCTTTGGCAGAGAAATTCCATATTCGTTTCTCATCATTATATAACATTTGAAAACTTGGGAAGAAATGTATGTATACTGGGTTTTGTAAAAAAAAAAAAAATAAAAGGAGAGAAAAAAAGATACTGTCAAGCACTTCAATTCAACATTGCATGCTTTCAAGTTTTCATGTCAAATTGCTTCAATAGGGAGACATTTATAGAATAACATGCCCCCACGCAGTAATGACGACATGATTCAGCCTCAGGTGTTTACACATCAATTGATATACACCGGATTGTACAGTCAGCGTGTCCAGTCAGCGATGACATACGGATACCGAAGAATGACAGTCCGTAAGCGACGTCCGCCGATGATTCTCAACGTTTTAGCTATATTTACCATTCAATTTATGATACTAAAAGAAATCCGTGGAGTTCGTAAGCTTTCGGAAGAGGGTTTAATTTTATAAAATCCAAATCTGGGGACCTGTGACTTCTATGCTTACTACTGCATATAGTTCGTTTATTAGCCCCCTGTCAGTGACAGTAATATCGGCATAAGTGACATTAGTGTTATAGTAAGCAAAAGCGTGTTCATCTCTACGCGATCTAATTGGTCTCTTGTCCGAATGTCCGACTGAATAACACCATAGACTTTAAAGCCTTGTATTTTTTTGTCGGTCTTATTATTATCGGTTATTCGGACTCTTTGGAGATACTCATGGACTCGCCATATTCGTATTTGGCAAAAACATGCATGGGTTAAAGACAATGCATGTATGGAAGCCGGTAGTAGTAGCAATTTCAGCTATGTATAAGCTTGACTATTACGTGCTCTAATTTGGCAAATTATTATTGCGAATTACTTCATTACAAACTTGAGATACAACCATGGCTTTTTGGCTACCGTCTTCTGCTCTGAGTATTTTTGGCCTTGTGGCCATTGTTGTCCTACTTTGGCTGCGAAGAGACCGCCGCCTAGATAGCATTAATGGACCCAAAGGCCATCCTATATTCGGGATTGGCCTGGGCTTTCCCCCACGCGCGGCCCATGTGTTCCGTCAGTGGGCAGAGGAATATGGCGAGCTATTCAAGATTCGTGTGGGATGGTACAACTGGGTCGTTATCAACAGCCCTGAAGCAATGAGAGAAATATTTGATAAACAGGTGAGTTTTAAAATGTACAAGTCGGAACAGTACTTATTACATCTATTTTCCAAAAAGTCAGCGTATACTTCTTCCAAAACTCCAGCCCCAATTCTGGATGATATTGTTGTAGGTGGAATGCGTATGTTTACCATGTAAGTTCAAAATATAGATATAGAGATGTTGTCATTAAACAAGGCCAAACAGGCCCTATGGTCTCAAATGGAGGGCATATCGTACTATCACGCACCGATTACTTGCACACAAGGCCACCGAAAGTGTTAAACCAACACAGGCATTCGAGGTCAAGCAACTCATGTGGGACCTAGCTCATAACAACAGTAACAACGAAGAGTTTTATCAACACATGCGCCGAACTTCATTCTCTATTGTTATGACCAGTACGTATGGCCGACGGATCGGGCACTGGGACCATGAAGATGTTCGATATGCAATCCAAAGTACGCAGATATTAGGCAAGGTTACTCGGCCCGGTGTCTTTATTGAAGATGAAATTCCAATTCTGGCTCAATTGCCGCACTGGATGCAGCCATCACGGAAGCGTGCCGAGGATTATGCCAAACCAGTTTTGCGGGCGAAGATGCGTTTATGGAATTTGATGAAGGCAGCTATTGCTGATGGGACGGCGCCACCTTGTTTTGGAAAAGACTTGGTGCTCAGCGACTACAAGTCTCAGGGCTTGACGGACGAAGACGCTGCCTGGATTGCGGGTGGTAAGTTATGCCACTTGACCGGTGTTTCTTTCTTTTTTCTTTAAATCTACAACTAACCTTTCCTTTCTTCAATGCATGACACAGGACTCGTCGAGGCTGGAGCTGAAACCACAACATCGACCTTGAACGCTCTCGTTCTGTATCTTGCTGCCAACCCGGAGGTTCAGCAAAAGGCAAACGAAGAATTATCCCGCGTGGTTGGTGACATGCGGGCACCCGAGTTTGATGACATTGTGAATCTGCCCTATGTCCATGCTTGTGTGAAGGAGGTTCTCCGTCTGCGTCCAGTCCCAGTCTGGGGCATCAAACACTTTACGGATGAGGATGTCGTGTACAAGAACCACGTTATCCCCAAGGGGACCGTTGTTTTAGCCAATACCTCTTTCATTCATTACGATCCTTCGCGCTACCAGGACCCCTTTGCTTTTCAACCGGAACGCTACATTCACCACGTCAAATACGCCGCCGAGTACGCGGCAATGAGGGACCCTTATCAGCGTGATCATTTTACATTTGGCGCTGGCCGACGGATCTGTCCTGCCTCGAGGTTTGCAGAGAACACGCTGAATTTGGCTCTAGCAAACATGCTGTGGGCATTCGAGATTCGGCCATCGGTGGCTATTGTTGACGGAAAGGAGAAGGAGATTCCGATTGATGTATCAGACGAGGCGCGCGAAGAGACGGCATTTCAAGCTCCAAAGCCTTTCAAGGCCCGCTTTATTCCCAGGAGTGAGGATCGGTTGAGGATTGTTGAGCATAATTGGAAATCAGCTCAGGAAACGGGCTACATGCTGCGTGGCATGCACGTTGATATGTATGGAATAGCCCGGCCAAGTCAGTGAGACGCGAGAGTTGAGATAGCTTCTTGTCCTTGATGAATGAATGAATACTACATTGCTGCTTTGAAAAAAGAATGATCGGTAAAATTGCAATTGCGGTATATAATCAGATGGAAAAGATACAGTCCTGAGGATGACTATCGGATGACGAAGGAGGAGCTGCTAGACGAGTATGTGGCAGCAAAGGCAGCTGACATTCAATTAAGTGAACGAAATACGTCCGGGTACATGACTATCTGTATTTGGTACCGCGAGGGTATAGCATTATCACCCCCTCACCTCACGAACCTCACCTTTTGCCTCACCTTTACCCCGTAATTTCTCTCTCTTTCCCACTCGCCTCCCCCTCCTGCACATCTTTCAGACATCCATCTTTCGTCATCCACGATGGCTGAACCGACAAAATACGTGTACGTATTCTCATGGGATGACGAGTTACCCGAGGTGCCCAAGCACGACGACTGTCCAGCAGACAAGATGGCCTCATATCAGAAGAAAGCACAAGACATGAAAAAAGTCAAGCCTAATCTTGCAAAAACGGAAACAAATTTCGCTAAGTACGTGGCAACCGCGAAAGATAAAAAGATTGATGTGTCCGTCCTTGAGAAAATGGTCTACGATCCGAAGACACCCCCTGGACGTATCTACACAAGTTCTCAAGTGCAAGACTGGGTCGTATATGAAAGCCCGCATGTACCCCCAGCGTACAAGCTGAACCAACGGCTTGTGTACGCAAACAAGGTCATACGAAGGAAACTAAAAGAGTACGGAAAACTATCGGATCTGGATCTTGACACGACTGGCACACCAGCACCCGCAGACTACTCAGAGCGTTTCGCTCGCTACGGGCTGCCGACCGAGAAAGAGGAGACGCAGCGCGAAATCGAAGCTCTACGTACAAGAGGCGCTATATACGATAAACAAATCGAAGAGGTTATGAGCAAAGCGTACGACGAGGATCCGGCGGGCGCATGGACGGTCGAGCTCGAGCGCCTGAGGGTGGAAAATAAAAAGCTGGAGCAGCACATGGACGAACTGTACACACATTTGGGTACATTCGCTGTGGAGACTCCGCCACCTATCGACATGGACAAGCAAAAAAGCGTCACGGACCTGAAGGATAGGCTCCGACGCAAAGAGCACGAGAGCATCGACACTGATGCAGAAATCCGCAAACTACAACTTGAAATTGAGCTTGCTGATGATGACGACGTGAAATCTATGATCCGCACATCAATCGACGTCCTCAAGACAAAGATGGACGACCTTGAAGTGGAAAATGCAGCGATACGCGTAGAAATCGCCACCACTACAGCCAAAGACCCGAGAGATGACGAAATAGAGAGACTTCGGGAAGAAAGAGACAACGCGCAGCTATTAGCTATCACTATGCAAAAACGATTAGATATGGTGAAAAAACTGAATGGGAATTATTTTCAGACAGCATGCCGGCTGTTTCCCAAACACCGAGGCCTACGTCAAATGGTACAACAGCATGAAAAGATGATTCATAAATCATACGACGGGGAGTGTTACGTTTGGCCAGGACTGAAAATCGACAACCAGATGCGACCTATCATCTCAGGGGTACGCAAAACGTACCAAGATGCTGTATTCCATGCCAATTATGGGCTAGCATACTCGGCCCAGATGGTGGCTTTCAACATCACGGCCAAACAAATAATCTTCGAAGACTGGAGCCAGCCAGACGACACAGATTGGCCTCTTCTGGAGACGGAAGTGAAGAAACACACATTCCTCTCCTCACTCGAGACTCTGCCTCTGTGAGGTACGACTTCGTCTTTCTCGTTTTCAGCTGGGATGGTCCTACGTTTTACGGCTTCGCCCTTTTTCTTGTCGTTTAGTTTTCCTTGTGTTGAGACAGTTATGCAGTGATGATACTGCTTTTTTTTTCAACATCTTGTTACGCGCATAGCATTTATTTACTCTCTTAGTACGTTATTGGTACATTAACTTGGTTATATCTTTCTAATATTTTACTACGTAACTTAAAGGCTCGATGAATTGAGAAGTTGTATCGATGACGCCGTGCGGGAAACGGCTCTACTCCGGTCAAAAAAAACGGTCAAGGCGGAAGCTAATGAATCCATCTTCTAAGGCTGATTGACGAGGATGTATGTGTCTTCAGGCAGATTGAGGAAGATGTGTCTTCTCAAATGGAATACTACCTACATGTAGCAGAGAATACAAGGATCAATTAATATCGCTAAGAACTTAATGAATAATATCTACTCAGTATATAATCAGAAAGTAAGATAATCTACTCTTTAAGCGATCAGTACGTATGTACATGTGTAAGTGCTCAGTATGTAATTAGGAAGTAACATTGAAGATAAGCTACTCCTTTAGTACTTAATAAACACCCAGTTAAACTACCTATATGTAGCAGAGAATACAAGGACATCTGGATCCATTGATATTGCTAAGAGCTTAATGAATAGTAATATCTACTCAGTATATAATCAGGAAGTAAGATAACCTATTCTTTAAGTACTCAGTAAGTACTTAGTATGTAATTAGAAAGTAAGATAACCTATATGTACTCTTTAAATACTCAGTATGTAAGTACTCAGTATGTAACCAGGAAATAAGATAAGCTACACCTTTAGTACTTAGTAAATACCCAGTTAATCTTCTGATGTTGATGCAAGAGAAACTGCGTATCTTGTGATGTCACCCCCACTCGGAGCATCTCCGATCTGGGCTGGCGGGGTTCCTCAGACGGGCACAACGCCGTAGACCTGTTGCAATCATAATAATGAGTGGTTTTATGTTGTTTTCTCTTGTCCTACATATTTTACCTTTTTTCCTGTCATAACCAAGCGTTGTGATTAACCTTATACCCATCATTGACATCTGGGGAAGTCACCATCCACGAATTAGATATCAGTTTTACGTGCTGAACAGCAAACACCAAACAGACAACAGCAACATGGCAGCCCTCCCACCTAAATATGAAGACCTCCCCGATCCCCGTCGCTACTGGCCAGCACCTGCGGGCTCCTACGAAGAAGGTCTCGGCATGCTACGCCTTCTGACGCCGGACGTCGTGGCCAACGCAGCCCGCAACGAAATCAAAACGGGCGAGCGAGTGTGCCTGAACTGGGAGATCGAGAAACTGGACCCCCCGGGCTTTGGGCGTCGCGGATTCGAGCACTTAATAAAAGTCGTCGAGAGCTCCAAGGGCGCAGCGCTGGACGACGAGTACCATTTCAACCCACAGCAGTCTTCGCAATGGGATGGGTTCAGACACCACTCCGGGCCTTATCCAGATAACAAGAAGGAGGAGAAAAAGCTGTGGTATGGCGGTACGACAGTAGAAGAGATTCTCGAGACAGATTCGCCGCGTATTGGAGTCGGGCATTGGGCGAAAAAGGGCATTGCCGGGCGTGGCGTGCTCATCGATTATGCATCCTGGGCTGAACGCACCAAGGGACTGAAGCCCGACTATGCGCTGACTCGACACCGGATTAGCCTCGACGAGGTGCTCGCCATCGCGGAGGAATCCAACATAAAATTCCAGCCTGGTGATCTTTTGTTCCTCCGTGTCGGTCTACCACAGACTTGGAACGCTATGAGCGCACAGCAGAAAAAGGAGTACTCGCAGCAAGAAACGCCGTCTCACGCCGGAATCGAGCAGTCGGAGCGCGTGGTCAAATGGCTCTGGAACAACCATTTCGCAGCCGTTGCCAGTGATGCAGTCAGTTTTGAGGTTTTTCCAGCCATGGAACCGGACTGGGAGCTGCACCATTACCTGTTGGCCGGCTGGGGAGTGCCCATTGGGGAGATGTTTGATTTGGATGGGCTTGCTGAACAGTGCAAGCAGCATAACAGGTGGACGTTTTTCGTGAGCAGCAGCCCGTTGAACTGTGCCCGCGGAGTCAGCAGTCCGCCCAACTGCATGGCTCTTTTTTAGGCTCTTTGGCTTTAATTGCTTTAATTTGTATTCAATTGGTAGTTCTCTAGATAAGACGAATCTGTGTGGAGTTGAGTTGGACGGAATCGAGAGAACAATTAGTACGTGTAGTACGGCAGAACAAACGACTTTTCTCTCAGAGGTCAATTCAAGCCTTTGCCAAGTACAATTGCTCGAATAACGCAGTGACTCAATACAGTCAGCAGTCATACTAATCAATAAGTTAAACTCGTGCGGGCCCCCAAAGCCGAGGCGGACCAGGCGGATCACAGGCCGCGGTGCAGCTTTCGAACTTTAAACCTAGGCTCCCAACAACTTACAACTTGAAGTGTCTCTTCGTGAACGATTAAGCGCATTCAATTCTGGTCAATTGCGCCCTGTTGCGCAAAACACAAAGGAACAATGGCGATACTCTCTTCCTTGACGTCGTCTTCGATTGTTTCCGCGTTGCTGTCGTGGAAAGCGTTGATTCTGATATTCGCGGTAATCAACAGAAAATCGCTGCCCTTTGTCTGGACAGTACGCTACCATCCTCTCCAGTCAGGATTTCACTTTCTAACAGCCATGTACTAGGGGAGAGTCATGTTTGCGATTCTCAAAAACCTGCGCCGCGATCCCTCGAAATTCATATTCGACTCACAAAACCCCGTCGACATAAAAGGCCGACCAACACACCCCGTCTTCGCCGTCGCGACCATGAGCACGTACACCTCGCTCATGGAAACAGACTACAATATACACAAATCCAACAGCACGTACTACGCCGACATGGACGTCGCGCGCACCAACTGCGTGACGCGGCTGTATACCCCTGGCGCAACCATCGTGAACAAGGAACTCGAAGAAGAATTCGCCGCTGCAGCTGCGGCCGAGGGAAAGCCACGGCCCACGAAAAAACAGCCGTTTGGGGTTATACTCGGAGGCTCGTACTGTTCGCACAAGCGCGAGCTGAAGCCGTTGGAGAAATTCGATATCAAGTGTTACATGGTGGCATGGGATGAGAAGTGGATGTATATTATGAGCTACTTCCTGAAGCCAGAGAAGAAAAAGGGCGCTGGGCCGACGCTGGCAGCTATTGGTTTGGCCAAGTACTGTATCAAAAAGGGCCGTTTGACGGTGCCCGTTGAGCGTGTGCTCAGGGCCAGTGGATATCTGCCTCCGAGGCCAGAGGGTGCAACTCCGGTTCCTGCGGTAGGGTTGTCTCGCGATGCGTCAAACATCGGCACCCCGAAAGACGAGGGGGTTACTACTGCGCTGGACGGAGTCAAGCTTGTCCATGAAATGTCCAAGTTGGGTAACCAGGACTGGGAGCTTTTGCAGAAACAGCAGAAAGAAAACACAGCCTCGTGGAGCGGGGACGAGTGGACGTGGGAGCGTATAGAAGCTCAGCGCAAGAAGGGTATTGAGTTCATTCAGGGCTATGTTGGTTTGGACAATAAACTCTATGATGATTGGAATAATGCTTGAGTGGGGTTGATCTGTTGAAATCCGCTGTACATAAAACTATATAGAACACTTTTGGAAGTAATATACATAATTTCTAGTCTTTTTATCAATATTCCAGATGTCATGAAGAAGGAAAGTGGTATTGTAAAAATGAAGGGTCAAAAAATCCGCTGTTGAACGCCGTGAATATCCATGCAAGTCGTAATTAGGTGGACATGCGACGTTACTCGCTGTCACTCTTCTCACTTTCCTCTGCTTTTTCATCGGTCTTATCCTCGGCTTCGACTTTCTCCTCCTCTTTCTTCAAGCTTTCGCTGTGCTCCTCGGACTTTTTCGTATTTGTGACGTGCTTTTTAGCGTGTTTTGCGTCGTTCTCGTGTTGCTGCTTTTCACGAATGGCGGCAGTCGGGCTGCTGTGCTCCTTCAGTTCATGTTCGAACAGAGGCTTGTGGCGTTGTTTGAGTTTCTCTTCCTCAGCAGCAACCATGTCTTGCCACAAATCAGTATTCTCGTCTCGTCGTTGGTGGTGGTTCTCCGAGTGAGCCGGCTGCTCTTTGGCAGCCTCACGGCCCTTCTTCGTAGCTTCAATAAGCCCCTTGCCCTTGCGCTGGTCCTGAATCTCAAAAGCCGCACTGGCACACATGACAGCCAACGTGAGGCCCTGCGCATACACACGAGCCTGCACGATCTTCTGCTGTCCACTCAGATACGGGTTACGGCCGACCAGCACAAAGCTTCCAACCATCGACGCCGCCCAGGTCACACCAATAATCTTGTATTTCTCCTGACGCGCCCAGGCGCCCACCCGGCTTGAAAAGGACATTTGCGCGAGTTGCTCCTGTCGCAGTCGTTCCTCGCGGTTTTCGAGGTATTGCACAGTCATATTGCGCTCGGCTTCGAATTGGCGAGAGGAATGGTCGGCAGCGATGATGCCGACGAATGTGGCGCTGGATGTGACGAGGAAGGCCTTCATGGGCAGGGTGAGGTTGCGGATTGTGTGGAATCGGCGAGAGGCGGCCATGACGCCGGCAAGACCGCCGACAAGACCAATGACGGTGCCAAAGGAGCCTCCTTCGACGACCGACCTGCGATTCGCGTTAGACATAGACATGGAAAAAAAAGGATGTTGGGGTTGCTACATACCGGTAGTGCGCTGCCTCTTCTTCCTTGGTAAGAATCTTCATAGTTACCGGGAAGTATGATTATCGACAGTAGGCGGGGATGGATGTGTTGATTGGTTTGAGGGATGTAAATAGACGAATCTTCTCAATTAGAGTATAGGTTTCAAGACCAATTGACGATGTGTGTGAACGATAATAAGACAGTGTCGCAGAGAGAAACAGCACGATGTCTTTTTATATCTGATATGGGCCAGTCATGTCTGTTCGGGCCTAGCGTTGCCGAATCACGCCCGACTCGGTGTTCGGGAGAAACCGGAACCACTGTCCGCAGCTGTGATTGGTCCAATAGCTGTTCCCAATGTGGTTAGGCGTAAATTGTTTGCATGGCGCGTGATCCTCCAGTATGAAATCATCAATAGAGTTCTCACGAGAACAGAGAAAAGAGCAGAAAAAAAGAATGAAAAAGGCGCAATGTCGTCATGGTAAAATTGAATGCAGAGTTTTGAGACTTCAGAAACACTTCAGAAGTATATCAAAGTCGAGTTCAAGATGCACGTCAACTCTGGCTTCGGCTATCTCGGCACACTGACCTTTGTATTCAATGTCATACATAGTATGGCTGTCCATTATTTGATTTGCAAACTATATGCTATGCACAGAAAATAAAAATGTCGACAGAAGGCTGAAACTCGAACCAAAGAAACCCGAACTAATGCACCAATAAAAAAGATAAAATCCAGAATTTCCCATAATTAACAAAACTATCAAGAAACGCCGTTACAAAGCCCGTGGTCGCCAGAAGATAATACAAAGGAGAAAAGCCCCAGTGATGGAAGGTGACTGCTGATGAAAATAACTCAAGCCCTGGAAGAATCCAAATCACTTGCGTGAGGCTTTGCCGGCATTCAGCTGGCGTGCCTTCATCCTTCGGAAACGATCTTCTCCGCTGGCTCCAACCGGACGCGCGAATTTGTTATCCTGAACAACATTTGAACGGGGGACAATATTGTATGAAGTGTGGCCCATTTCGCGGCGAGCACGGTTGGCTAGACGAGGAGGTAGAAGTTCCATAGCACGAGCTTCCTCGGCGGTCCGTTGCGCAATATTGGCCCGATTGACCAGGCGTCTGTATACAGTTAGAAACAATACATATGGAAATAAGTTGAAAGGGGGTCAACATACGTAGGATCAAAGTCAACTTCTTCATAGACACGCTTGGAGTAATCGTCGGAGCGCTGGAGAATTGGGCGAGTCCAGTCTGCAAGAAGACGTTCCGCTTGCCGCTTGATCTTTAGCTCGGGCCGCTTGCTCTTCGTGTAGAAGACAATCACTTTGCCAATACCACTAGCAATCAAAGTATCTTTGTTGATGGGGAGTTTGCCGAGAACGTCGAGCAAGTCACGCTGGATGTTGTATGCGGGCAATTCGCCGTCGTCGAGGGGTTCCAGGAAGAACTTGACTGCTTCCAAAAGATTGATTTCAGGGTCCACCAAGCTAGCAGTGTACTGGTTACGGTTCAACAAGTTCATGACTTCCGGTAGCATCTTAAGTTTCCGCATGGCTGGTTGGCCTTCTCGGCGGGCTTCTGCATCAAGTCGAGCAGCATCAGTCATACGCTTTCGCATGTCCTCGATTTCCGCATCTGCCATTTGTTCCAGGTCCTACATATGTTAGTTCAGCCTTTGTAATCCACGAGAGAAAACATACAATTCCATCAGCCTTGCGTCGGCGTCTCTGCGGTTTCTTCATAGAAGCGTCCAAAGCACGGTCAAGAGCACGTCGGCGACCTAATAAAACATCAGCCATCATCGTCCTCAATACCAGATACTTCAATTCTCCCAACTCACGTTCTTCCGGACTAAGCGTCTCATCATCCTCTGGCGTAGCAGCGCGTTTGCTCTTCGTTGACTTCCGACGAGCGGCCTTTCCATCACCATCTTCACCATCCGAGTCCGCCTGATGGCGTTTCTTCTTATCACGGCGGCCCTCTCGATTCCGTCTCGGCTCACCTTCTTCGTCGTCGCGGCGCTTGCGTTTGTGACGACCAATAAGTTTCAGATTCTCTGCGTCCACATCCAGTGCCGGGCGGTCTTCGATGTCGACATCGTCCGGGTTGAAGTCCTCGAATTGCGCTTCATCGACCTCGGACAGTACAGATTCATCGTCGGACAGATCTGGGTCGCCAGCGCCGGCGTCGCCTGTGTCGTTGAGGTCGTCGAGCTCTTCTTGAAGCTCGTCCCGGTCAGCTGCCGGGGAGGCTGGTTGGGCCTCTGGTGAAGCAGACATTGTAGATAGCTGCTCGCCAACAACTTTCGAAACGTAGTCGGCGCCGGTATAAAATGACCTTTTTAATGTGGACAGGCGAAAAGATGGCGAAGATGAAAGGGAGGTCGCGGCGAAGCAAAGCAAAGGGAAGTGAGAGAGTGGCTGGTCCGGCTAGTTTGAACCACGAAACTTCGCCGCGACTGAATCGGCCTGGCCCGTGCGTCGGCAGCGACTCCAGCTCGCCGCAAAGATTCAATGCTCGCTCTCGACGTCAACGCATCATCAAGTTTCTCTTCGCAACGAATCACTGAAAGTTCACGTCTATCACACGTTCTCCCACTATATATCAGTCATCCTCGACTAACACACTTTCAAAATGTTCGGCGGAGGTAAGATCTATTCCATGTGTTTTCTCTCCGGCCTCACTGTACGGAGCTTTTTGCTAATCGGTCTTGCGAAACAGAGCAACAACTGTCCAAGGAGGAGCTTAAGGTATGACTTATCAATTCGTCGCATCGAATAATACACACACACATTCTACCGCCCCGAGATGAATCATCCACGTCCAACAAACGATATGCGTCTACGTTCTAACAACGAATAAATGAATAGGCTGCTGAGATCGAGGCACAAGGAACCGTGCGATTCGCAGTTGCTACTGGAATTGCTCTTTACCTTTGTACGTCGCTCTTCCTCTATTTACTTGCTGTCTGTTATCACTTGCTAACGCTACGCTCAACAACAGCTCCCTTCGCCGTGGACTTTGTCAAGAAATTCCTGTGATACCCTCCTTCTCCTCCTCCTCCCTCCTCGCGATCCATACGTCTCTGTTCGAAACCGAAACTGTGCATTTGAAAAAGAAACGCTCTCTTGAGGGAAATATGGTCGGTTGCTTTCATGTACTATATAAGTAGAATTGGGGTATTCTTGGTTTCAGTCTATTAAAAAATAAAAATATGCTATAGATTTTTTCGATTCGTCTCTTTTGACTCCGTCCAGCTAGCTAAGAAGAACGCTCAACGCCTTTGCCACATTTAAAGTAAAAAGCTTGTACACAAAACCATGCAGAAATCCCCAGATTGATGAATTAATACAGAAAAGAAAACGCGGATGAAACCCTAATTTCTCTTGTTCAGTTTTCAATGGACATTCGCGCCCACGGCTTCCTGTGCTTCATCGAACTCTTTCTGGATGGACGCCAGCTCTTTCTGCAGATGATTGATTTGCGAAGCGTAGTCTTCGAGAATCTAGCAAAAAGGATTAGTATATCATAATATTGACAAAGTACCCGAAAGCTCATACCTTCTTGGCAGTTTTAATCACGTTTTCGTCGAGCGACTCGTCATCGCCAGTGGCACCAGACCCAGCCCGCTCGATTTCTGTAGCAAGCCGCTTGGCATGTTCGCGAATCGCAAGCATTCGTGCCCAGATCTCTTCAGCGCGTCCGGTTATTGATGGGTCGAAAATGCCGCGCTCAAGCTGAATCAACTTCTTTTTGAGTTCCTCCTCCGCATCGTCCATAGCATAGCCACGATTCCTTAGTACTTGGGTCTTCGCGGCAAGTGAGAGGCAGCGCTGGCTGAGAACAAGATGTTTCCTTCGGCAGTCCGCGATTCTTACTGAAATCTTGAGGTCATGGCGCGATAGAAGCTCGGTGAGGGACTGGTTAATCTGGTGCAGGTGACCTTGCATAGCGCTGAGGAAATCCTTTTGTCTCTGAGCGCGTTTTCCAAGCTCCCAAAATCCTTTCACAAGAACTGGAACATAGCCAGGATCCGGTCGAGACTTCAAAGCTTCCTCCCATTTAGTCGCGTCATCTTCCGGCCCTGGCTGGTAAAAGGGCGCTTGGTCCTCGCCGGCAAAGTTGTACAGATAAGTGCGGAAAGGGGAGGCCAGGTTCGTAGGATCCCATTTGTCCCGGATAATCTCCATCTGCGCTGGAACTGTTCGGTGGACTATGCATCTGTTAGCGAATTACTTGGAACTTTGTCAACGTGATTTCATACCACCAGTGATTGCGCGACCTGGAGACCATAACGAAGAACCCAATTGTGACTGGTTGAGAGTCTGTCCTAACTGCGGTTGCTGCTGAGCTTGTTGCTGCTGGTTTGAGAAAAGAGAGCCACCGCCACCAAACAGCGACTGTTGCTGTGGCTGCTGCTGGGGTTGCTGCTGGGCATTGTTTGTGGCTCCGAACAGGCTCGTTCCTGTTTGCTGGGGTTGCTGTGTGGCTCCTCCAAATAGACCCCCCGCGGGTTTCTGTTGGGCCGTAGATCCAAAGAGACCACCACCTGCTTGCGGTTGTGTTTGCGTTTGCGCGGGCTGGCCTCCGAACAAGCCCCCTGTAGGTTGATTCTGTGTCTGTGTCTGTGTCTGTGTGGCCCCGAACAAGCCCGAGCTCTGCTGTTGAGGCTGGTTGACGCTCGAGCCAAAGATGCCCGTCCCTGTGGCTGGTTTGTTTTGCGTGTTTCCAAAGAGCGACCCTCCGGTCGATGGCTGCTGCTGTGTGTTACCAAATAAACTTGGCGTCTTGTTCGCAGTGTTGCCAAAAAGGCCGCCAGACTGCTGTTGCTGGGGTTGAGCGCCGAAGAGCGACATGGTGGACAATGGTTGTTGTATCGACAATTTGAGCAGAGAACAAAAACACCAAGGTTTGCAGCGCGCAAAAAGTTCTTCTCAAGGAACTAAGGCCAGAGCGTGGTTAAAGAGCGACTGGTAGATTAAGTCAAGACATGCTATGCGAAGAGAAACACATGCAAGAACAGAAAAGGTGGTTCACACAAGCTGCTTGAGAGGAACAAGCTTGTTAGCGGAGCTCCGAGAACAATTACTAGCGCTGCGTTCTTTGGCGGCGCCGTCACGTGATACGCGCGCTGAATAGAGGCAGCATGGACAATAGAGTGCAATTGCAGCCAGCGCCATATGTCAAATTAGATTTATAGACCATAACGACTCAAGTATTATTTTAATTCAAAGTACTTTATAAGCGCCAGACTCGACGACCCTCGACGTGCGTTATGTAAGCAGGCAGGAGCGGCCGGCCAATGAGAGCGCTGCGAAAGGACTGACCGCGAACTTCGCAGCTCCTCTCGAGTTCAACGCTCCAACCCTCGACTTCACCACCTCTTGCAATTGCTCCCCCCAGAGGCCCGCTCACGCACCCGCCAACATGGCTTCCAGACAACCTCAGTACGAGAAATTGGTTCCGCTTATGTTTTTTTTAGTCTTATAGCTAATTGTTTGCTCCTGCCAGGTTCAACTCGCACAATCTGATCGATACGACGCCGATGCCCGATGGCATTCCCAAGGTCCAAGAGATCGGTGCTACGTCTGCTCCGCTGATGAGCGCCTCGTTCTTCATTGGTGACAAGTGCCGCCCATACAACGATGACTACATGAAGTGCAAATCCGAGGCCAATGGGCGAGGAGAGATTGACTGCCTCAAGGAGGGTCGCAAGGTCACCCGTTGCGCTGCCAGCGTGTATGTTTCTGCCGTGGACTTTGTTTTTGGGAGAATAGGAGGCGGTAGCTGACTTTTAGCAGGATCAAGGACATCAACACACACTGCTTGAAGCAATTCAACGCGCACTGGGAGTGCCTGGAGAATAACAATCACCACATGTACGAGTGCCGGAAGCCGGAAGTGGAGTTGAACCAATGTGTTTTTGAGAAGCTGGTATGTTCCTTTTTTCTACCTCTCCCTTTACCGGAGTATACTAATATACTACAACAGGGTCTGAAGAAGGAGATCCCCGGCACTCCGGCAAACGTCACACCCGTCCACCTGCGTCCAAAGCAGCTCTATGCCCAGTGGCCTGGAAATCAATATTAGAATATTTTGGTATTACAAAGCACGATTTTTTCCCTTTGATAAAGTCTTTTCTCAAAGCAATGTATGTATATATTAGCTCGTTACAGGAATGATACTATTTCCGCCAAAAAAAAAAATATAAAATCCTCGCCTGGCATACTTACAAGAAGGAGTAATATTACAGCTTCAGCCTTTCTCTCCGTCGCGCAGTCTTCATGGCCTCCAGTCGAGCCGCATACTCTGGGTTTGCAGGGACATAAACCTTGTGCTGTTCTGCACTTGCGTATTTGATTTTCCCATCCATAGACTCCATCCAGCCGCTAATCAATGCCATTGTCCTTCCATGTTGCTCGACTTGGCACCGAATTCGTACTTTTGTGCCTGTAGTCCAAGATTTAGTATGTTTCAGTATGTCAACACAGAATTCAAATGTACATACCGAGCGGGATGGCTTTGAGATATGAAATATTCAGCGATCTTGTAACCCCGGCCAAAAACCTACATCAGGCGCATCAGAAAACCAGTTCCAAGAAATCATTCTTCGAGTAACTAGAAAATAAGGCGGAGACATGTATTTAGAGAAGGAAAACACTCACTCCCAATACCCAGGCCTTGAAACCGCCTGCATAGTCAACGCAGTACACATATCTACACCATCATTGTTAGACAACTCTTTCATACTCAATAAATCCGAATAATGATATTTATTACATACCAAATATAACCCCATAGGCGCCTCCATGCAAAACACCGTTGATATTGCACCATGTTTCATCGGCCGTAAACTCCCATTCTGATGAGCCTGAGGGATCGGCGTCAACGAAGACGGTGGACTCTGTTAAGAGCTTGCTGTCATAGAACTACAGTTGTAAATTTCTCAAAGCTTTAGTCAATGGGTTCTCAGGTTAGAATTCATTTGGGAAATGCACCTTGGCGGATTTCTCGGCGATCAATTGCTTGTAACTATGTTGTCCTTGTTAGTCCGGGTGACTCGGGATGTCTGAGATAGAAAAGATTCTGGAACATATCATTTGATAACATGCAGAACTTTGGAAGCAATGGTTTTTACGAAAAGAAACATCATTAAACCACATGATAATCCATTGTCCAAAACCAGCCTATCAGAAAGACAGTATTCCACTTACAATTCTAGAAAGCATTGTATTCCTTCAATAACGTCTTCCTTCGTCCGCCGATTTTCCGATTCGCCAGCCATTTTCAAAGAATGCCAGTCGTCTAAAATAGACGCTGAATTCTCAACACGACGTAGGAATATTTCTGTACTGCGCTGGAACGTTGAAATCGACGCGCATCAGAGTGCCGAATCAACGTTGAAGACGGAGACCAATGCGTCGACAGGAGGGGCTCGGTCCGAGGTAAAGAATCATCGAATCACTATAGTGATGAAAGCGTGATAACACCATTGACATCAAAACAAATTAAAATAAAATGGTTTACATTTTCAAAAACACAAGAGTATTATCATGGATTATCATCTTTTTATTAATTATTTTTCTCTTCTACCTACCGGCATTCACCCACAGATAGAAAAATTAAAAGTACATGATATATGGTACAACAAGACTCCAACTAGTCTCTAATCTTTTGTTTTGAATAAGCCCCAAGAAGAGAAGATGCAAAACTTGCATTGAGTGGAGATGTAGAAGATGAGGCCGTGAAATAAAGGTGCAGAGGGGATAGTGATAACACATAAGGCGAAGGATGATAAAAAAAAATAGGTAAGGAAATAACAAAAGAAAGGCCATATTACAAATGCAATACACGCTCAAAATGACAATTCAGAAGGTTGGCAAGGCTGAGGGTCAGCTTAGAATCCCATGCCGCCCATACCACCCATGCCGCCCATGCCTCCAGGAGGACCAGCAGGGGCCTTCTCCTCAGGGGCATCGACAATGGCAACCTCGGTGGTACCGAGGAGAGAGGCGACACCGCTGGCATCAACCAGAGCAGTGCGGACAACCTTGAGGGGGTCGAGGATACCGGCATCGATCATGTCAACATATTCGCCCTTGGAGCTATCGAAACCCTTGTTGAAGTCGGAGGCAAACTCATCAGTGAGCTTACCAACGATAACACTGCCCTCAAGACCAGCGTTCTCAACGATAGTGCGAGCAGGGCGAGTAATCGCCTTGCGGATGATGTCAACACCAAGCTGCTGGTCGAAGTTGGCGCCCTTGACGTTCGCCAATCCGTTGGCAGAGGCCTTGAGGAGGGCAGTACCACCACCGGGGAGGATACCGTCCTCAACAGCAGCACGGGTGGCGTTGAGAGCATCGACAACACGGTCCTTCTTCTCACCAACCTCAACCTCGGAGGCACCACCAACCTTGATGACAGCAACACCGCCAGAAAGCTTGGCAAGACGCTCCTGGAGCTTCTCCTTCTCGTACTCAGAGGTACCAGGGTCGGCCATGACGCCGCGGATCTGCTCGCAGCGTTGAGCGATCGAGTCCTTGCTGCCCTCGCCGTTAAGGATGATGGTGTCTTCCTTGGTGATGGTGATGGCACCAGTGGAACCAAGCTGGTCGGGAGTGAGTTTGTCCAACTTGATGTCAAGCTCCTCAGTGAAGACAGTGGCGTTGGTGAGAATACCCAAATCACCAAGGATGTTCTTGCGGTTGTCACCGAAGCCAGGGGCCTTGACGGCGGCAACTTGGAGTTGGCCACGGAGCTTGTTGAGAATGCAAACAGCCAAGGCCTCACCCTCGATATCCTCAGCAATAATGACGAGAGGGCGGCGGAGCTGGGTCGAGGCCTCGAGGGCGGGGATAATGTCCTGAACAGCGGAGATCTTCTTCTCGGACAAAAGGATGAGAGGCTTCTCGAACTCAACCTTCTGGGACTTGGTGTCGGTCATGAAGTAGGCGGAGGTGTATCCACGGTCAAAACGCATACCCTCGGTAACCTCGAGCTCGTCATCAATGGTCTTGCCCTCCTTGACAGTGATAACACCCTCCTTGCCAACCTTCTCCATGGCGTTGGAGATGAGCTTACCAACGTGGAGATCGCCGTTGGCAGAGATGGTGGCAACCTGCGCAATCTCCTCGGTAGTAGTGATATCACGCTTGTTGGACTTGAGGTATTCGACGACGGCATCAACGGCGGCCTGGGTACCGCGACGGAGGTCCATAGGGTTGCATCCAGCGGCAACGTTCTTCACGGTCTCGGAGAAGATGGCGCGGGCCAACACGGTGGCGGTAGTGGTACCATCACCGGCAGTCTCGTTTGTCTTCGAGGCAACGTCTTGGAGTAAACGAGCGCCGAGGTTTTCGAACTTGTCTTGGAGAGTAACGGCCTTGGCCACGGTAACACCATCTAGCGAGGTCAGCATACATAGCTAAAGTCCTTAAAATTGACCAAACATACCCTTGGTAATCTTGGGCGAGCCGTAGCTCTGGTCAATCAAGACATTGCGACCCTTGGGGCCGAGTGTGGAAGTGACAGCCTTTGCAAGAGTGTCAACACCCTTCAGGAGATTGGCGCGAGCTTCGACACCGAACTTGAGCTCCTAGAAGGTTGTCAGTACTGGAAGTCAATGCATACATAGCTGCTCGAAAACCAAACATACCTTGTGGGCATATCGCTGCTGTTGCAGGCTAACACCAGAGGCTCTGAGCTTGGAAAAAGGAGCTCGGGACAGAGCGGAGGTTCTGGAGGAAAGAGCCCGCTGCATTGTGATCGCAGAACTCGCAACTACTAGGATGGATTATGAAAAGGAAAAATCAATCAAGATGACCCAATTCACCAAGACGGAAAAGCCTTGAGGATGAAGTTGCGGGATTGGAGGGAGAAATGGATGAGAGGAAAAAGAGAAAGTGAAGCCGAATTGCCGAAAATTTTCCAGCTTCTTCTCTTCTCGCCGTTCCCCGGATGTCTTGGCGGAAGAAGCTAGAACCCGCTAGGACGGTCACGTGCGCACGCGTTTAATGGACTTCATCTCAACGAGCAACTGCATTTGTGTACCAATGTATCTCAAAATGCATAAATACAAGAAGAGGTGCTAAAAAGAAGTGCGCTGAAAGCTCGATGCAAGAAACCACGCATCGCAAATTATTCAAACGGCCGACCAACTGGGCGTCTTCAAAAAACCAATGCCCAGGCTCTCAACACCACGCCCCCTTTCACAATGAGGAAGATCAAATAAAAACCAAAATATCAAGAAAATTTGCAATAATTGGTACCCCGTTTTCCAATGCAGTGCTCGGGTTGCTGTATAGGCGCCCGTCAGTTTGGCCACCAAGCCAAGTTCTTGGCCTCGTCAAGAATGCCATTGCTGAGCATTTGATCGAGGTCAAATATCTTCCCCGGCGGCACGGTTCCATCAGGGACATTCTCGTTATCAATGGTGTCGTTCCATTTGTGGTCGATCAAAGCGCTCTTGTCCCAGGCACTCTCTAGCTGTGGATGGGCTAGTCCAAAGCTGTTGAAATCGCTGTGAGGTAAAATATCGCCCTGTTCCGCTGGTACATTGATACCAGTTGAAAAATTGTGCATCTCGTACGTGGTATCGTCGTCCTCTTGCACGCTGAGAGTCGGCGCGGTGTTCCAACTTGGGTCGAAATACGTGGGAAGCTCTCTGTGCTGGTTTTCGTATTTCTGGTACTCCATGCTGTCTTGGTCGACTGCTCGAGCTTCAAGGTTGCTTTGTTCGGCGGTAGTCAAGTTGCGATGGAATTTCAATTGAGGCTCAGTGTCTGCATCCTCGAGCCATTTGGCTGGATGGACAATTCTAGGATCTGGGTCGTGCGTTTCGCCGGCCCAAGCCAGAGCTTGCGGCGCGTCGTACTGCCGCATGACAACATCGAGGGGCCACTGACCACGGAGAAGGCCTGGATTCTGTGAATCGTGATAGCCTGTGGGAACAGGGCCGAAGTAGTCCTTGGAGAACCCCCATTTCTCGCCCTCCAGGCTGGTGGTAGGCAGGTGCCATCTTCTCTCCGGGTCTCTGTCGTGATAGATGCCAGTGCCTTTGTACTCGACCTTGCAGAGCTTGTCTTTGCCAGGTTTCAACGTGACAACGAGCGAGTCTGGTTCTTCGTCTTCAGCTTCCTCCTCGGTGACAGCAGTTGTCGCAGAAGACAGGTCATTGTCTTCTTCATCCTCTAGAAACTGCAGAAAAGGGGCATCTGCTGCAAGAACTTCCGTGTCGGAAGAAAGCACCTCATCTTCAGAGTCTTCTACTTTTTCTTCAAGTTTGACCTGGTTTTCCTCTTCATCTGTGACATGAACGGGGTCATCGAGGAGGACGGCCATTTTGCGTTTCTTCTGGGGCGTCTGACGCGTCTGACGCGTCTGGCTCTTGGGTTTAGCGCCTTTTTTGGTCTGCGAGGGCTCCCAGTCTTCGTCGTCTTCACTGTAGGTTTCGATGGGTATCTCATCGATCGGAGCGCGCTTCTTCGCCTTGGCATTTGGCTTGCTCTTCTCTTCTTGTTTTACAACCTGTGTAGTGAAGGGCGATGTTTCGAACGACTTGGACGCCGACAAAAACGACGATGACGCCGACGAAGAAGGCCCAGAACCGCCACGACGCAGAGGTGGAGGGACAGCTTTGTTGCTCTGAAGACGACGAGTACGCATTTTTGCAAGATGCTGGACGATTGCTCCTTCGCTGATGTCCTCTGACATGGTTTTGCCCACTTCGGCCCAGGGGATCTTGACACCCTCCCGGTTGCAAACAGACTGAACGGTGAGTAGGAGTAACTCGTTTAGGTTTTCTGCATAATTCACACATTTAGCCATCGTAAGATAGTAGTTTCTTGGTGTCTCGAGGGGGAAACATACCATCCCAGCGAACAAGCTTTCGCTTGGCTGGGCGATTCAGCTGCTTCTTGTTCCCAGCAGCCATGCTGATGACTCGATAGTAATAACGCGCCAAAAATGAAGGAAAGAAAGAAGAATATACGGGGTGTGTCGAGGGCACGTCCAAAAAAACAAGTGCCCAAAAGAGATGAAAGTGGGGTGATCTCTCACTGCATGGCTGAGCACAGACAGAGAAGATGAGAAGGCACAGAGCAAACCAGGAACAGGAAAAAAAAGGCTTGCCGAGAGTTTGAGCAAACAAAGAAAAGTGAGTGTGACCAGAAAACAAAGTGATTAGTCGTGGATTAGTCGTGAGAAGTCTCGGCAGCTGTGAAGCCCCGTAGAGATGATGATGCAGTGCGTCTAAGGATCTGCAGTTTGACTTTTAAAGATGAAGAGTTGCAGCTGAGGTTAAACAAAGACAAAGTTAAGATGAGGAGGGGAAGACTAAATTGTGCACTAGTTCATCTAAAGATTCAAGCAGATAGGGTGAAGTGGATATATCTACATTGCCTGATAGCATGCACCAATGTCAACGTATTCCTCCAGTTGACAAAGACATGGCAATTGTGTCTAGCTATGTGGGTCATGTGGTCATGTGTCAGAGTCATGGGGACTCAAACCAGAATTGCTTCAGTTTACTGGATATGGCATAGAACCTGGCGAGATATAGTCAACATGGAATTTCAAATGTTGTTTTGACATGTTTTTCCCTTGTAAATCGGTCTAAATTCATGAGTGCAAAGTTGCAGCATGTGTATAAACCCTGTAGCATTTTCAGACAATTTCAAATGAAAAATACCATTTCGACATGCAGAATCAAGACAAAACGATCTTCAATATCTACATCTTGCATGAAGTCACGTGACTTCCACCCACGTGACCGCCTCCCGTGCCGTGGCAGAACCTCCGACAATTCCCATCCGCAACGCAGATCTGAAAACGCCTTTTGATCTTCCAAGACCTCCAATCTCCATCCAACCCATTCCTCAAAATGTCGGCCCCCTGGAAAGCTGCCGGTTTGACGTATGTTGCCGACTCTATATGCGTCTCTGATGCGTCGCAATTTTGCTGACCTGTTCATAGCTACAACCGCTACCTCGCCGTTGCTGCTGGTGCCGTTCGCCGGTCCCTGAAGGATGGCCCTCGCCTCGCTGCCGAACGCCGCGGATTGACCGAGCTCAAGTTTGCCAAGTGGGAGGTTTGTGCCCCAAATAACAATCGCGAAAAAAAAGGAATTAGAAGCTGACATGGGTTTTTGCGACCGCAGAACGGCAAACAGGGAGAAGTCAAGCAAGTCGGCGAAACCGTCAACGCCGCTCAAGCTGAGAAGTAAACCACTGGACAAAGAGAAAACATGTCGAATTGATGTGGAGGAAGCACGGAATTGGTGATATATCCCGGACTCGAGGCAGTTTGCTGGACGCTGGAGGGGGAAGCGGATTGTACATCTTGTAGCAATACTTGGTCTCTTTTTTTACACACCCCAATGGAACAATAGAACGTTTCTTCCCTTTGTGGCATACTGTGTATGGCTACTCGTGGCTGCTCGTAATTCTAGAGAGCGTATATCGAATTTGCATCTCCAAGGTGTTTACAGACAGCGTCGGACATGGAAACCTGAGGCAGGCAGCGTCGCCCATAATTACCCGGGCCCGCAAGCCGCCGTTCTGTTCCGCAACAACAAACCTCGCCGACCAAACACCTCGTTGTGTACACTGGGACAGAGCAATCAGGCCATGAGATGTACGAAATTCTCGCCTGAACCATGCTACCAAATAACCAGCTCCGTGTCCCCCCGCCTCGGCCAGCGTCGCAGCGCATGGTGACGCGGGACATCACCGACATTTTCGTCAACGCGGCTTCTAGTGCGTCCCCCCGCAGCTACAACGCGATATTGACAGCAGCTCGTGCTGGCAGCTGACGGATGGATTGCAGAGTTAAACCAGGGAGAGCTCGTCAAAGATGAAACATTTACTCTGTTTGAGGCGGTCGGGGCATTGGAGGTAGGACAGAACAGTTTGTGGTTGATGTATGGAGAAGCTCAATTGTTGATACTATTGATACTAGATCATGGACTCCAAAATGGACAGTGGATATCTTGGCCCCGGCGAGAACCATGCCCAGGCCCTCGGCTACGACTACGATGTTATACGCGAGTTGCAGCCTGAGGAAGTTGTTGGGCTGATGGACCAGCTGCTATGTCATGAGGTTTGTTGATTCTCATACCATTCAACAGGTCTGTCTAACTTTTCTTGAAACAGATGGCATGGCACATGGGACACCCCCTATCGCAAACGCTTTTCACTTCGATATACCTTGATAAACTCCTTTGGCCGGCACCGAGGTCGTTTGATGAATACAGCTTCCACAGAGGAGACGCCAAGTCACAGCTGGAAAAGGAACAACAATCGCCACTGACACATCTCGTGTTGAGGGCTTACTGTTTGGGTCTGGTCAAAGCGTGCGATCTAGTCCACAGACGTGTAACGCAAGAATATTACTACGAGGTTGGCCCATGCACGTCTATTTCACGAGGCAAAGACGGTTCTGATGCTGCTCAGGAAGAGGACTTTTTCCCGCAGCTGTATAACCGCAGCATACTTACCGAGCATGAAATTGACCCAGTTCAAAAGATAATACGACGAGCTATACAGTTTGTTGAAGAGGAAAGCAGCGGGTTGGAGCAGAACATTAAAGACGCACTAATCGATAGGTTACGGTTCCGCAATCATTTTCTAGAAGCCTTGGACGAGGAACAACTTGCAAATGGCATTCAAGATAAAGTGCCTTTTACCGCTTGTTTGTCGTTGGTTGGTCCGATCGAAAGCTCGGTGTCTCTTGGGAAGCCTATCGAGGATGCTTTCACGTTAAAAATCCAACGAAAACTGGCCAGCACCGTACCTCCTCGCCCAATGGTGACCATCAGCATTGACTCTGCCATGAGCCACCTGAAACGTTTATGTCAGGATGCTATCGATATGCATGAGATTCTGGACTATTCTGGATCGGACGATTTGCGCGTATGTATATTCCTCTCGCCGGCAGTATGCTTTCTGACCGAATCAGGTGTCTCTCTGGACGTTGGCTTCGAGAAAACCGCAGCCCAGCATTTATACACGATGCCGCCTACAAACATTCATTGTCAATAATATGAAGGTACTCGGCTCAACGTCAGTGAAAAGGCTATTCTATGACGAGCTGGCAGATCTGGTACTGCCTTCGAGCATGATACTCCGAGATGAGAATGAAGAGATTGAGGTGCCAACCGACCCGCGCTTTCAAATACACCAGAGTATGGAGGATTTTCTCATCCGCATCGCCGAGGTAAGAGGACATTTGCATCTTTAGATCGTTTCTAACTTTGCAGTCATATATGAACACGTTCCGCACATCGTGCTTGAACCGATCGCGAGTTCGTCGTGCCTTGTGCCATAGTATAATTGATTGGGATAATATCCAAATTGAGGTTAGTTGTTTCTAATAATAATCAATATGGCGAGAGACTGACGGGTTCTGCAGGCGGAGAAACTTGACGAGCATTTACAAAAATTGACCAACGAAGTACCTTTGACATTCGACAACGGCGAGCCAGCATACTCATATCCTTTGGGCAGTTGGGCATACCACGAAAAGCTCAAGCAGATCCGCCATATCATTCAAATGGGCTTTGAACTGGCCATCTATGCTC
Source organism: Talaromyces sp. P118-02 (assembly GCA_037040535.1). Lineage (NCBI taxonomy): Eukaryota > Fungi > Ascomycota > Eurotiomycetes > Eurotiales > Trichocomaceae > Talaromyces > Talaromyces sp. P118-02. The sequence continues at coordinate 450,737 of JAXQGY010000928.1, forward strand.
CAGAGGAACTTGCCGGTATGTATTGGTATCTGGCCGAGATTTGTTACCAGCACCGCCGGCATATTGACCGAATACGGGCATTTGTTGTTGCTGGCATGAGACGAAGCGACGCCGACAAGAGTTTTGAAAGGACAATCACCGTTCTCAACCGACATACAATGTGGCTTGTTGCGACGGAAAGCTTTGCCCTTGCCCTTCACGCGCTATACGTATTCTTCGAGCGCCAGGGAGTGCTCCCACACGCGGCCTCCAAGAACAGCTACTCCAGCGCTCGGCTGCGGTATGAGTTACGCATGAAGCCATTCCTCTCCATCAGTCTTCCCGAGCTGCTCCCCTTTGACAAATACGAAGCAATGGCCGCTCTTACCGGTGACTCGGACGCGCAAACACTGGAACGCGCCAGCAACGCGATTGGCGAAGCACGCAAAGCATGGGAGAAAGTGCTAGCCAACGGACCATTCTTGGGCTCGCGCGATGCAGACCAGATGATTCATAGGCCAGCGATTGAGAGCGACTGGCAAAAAGACACCAAAGATTCATACCGCTCGTGCATTGGCGCCAGCGTCGCGATCCAGAGGGCAAGCAACCTGCTCAAGACCAACAAGTCGGTTTCCGCGAGCAAGCCCAAGACGGCTGCTGCATCGCTACTGCCTATCAAAGTGGATATTCCGGATGTCGACACGCCTCATCGCTGGCATGACTGGTGGGCAGTGCCGCGTATCTCTGATGTTTGAGCCAGCCACTTGGTTTTGATGCGCAGACTTGACGCCGGCATACAGAGAACGCAACGCAACGCAGCCAAAGAGAAATATGCAACCTGGTGGTGAGCGCTCTGAGGCCGCTCAGAATGATCAGCCAATGTACAGGGTATACGATGCTTGCATTCGGACTGACAGTCTAATTTAGCCGGCCCAGGGTTGCATCGGGCCCGGGCCCATTGAGCAGCAGGGCACTGGAAGAAAAGAACAAAATGACGATTGCTCGCATGGAGTATGTGCTAGACAGTCGGTGAAGGCTGCGCCTCTCGACAAAAGACCTATCATGGGCTAGCGCGGTCGAGCTGGGGAGCGATTTGTCATGGCTGCAGGATCTATGGTTCTATGCAGTATAGTATAGTGAAGGCACTGAGGGGCTCAGTGCGGCGGATCTCGGATGACAGAAAAAAAAGTCACCGATCTGGAGGTAGATTTGTTCTGACTGGGCAACTTAAATATTACACTTATACAGTTATAATAACAATGATGAATCAAGGATGTGGTTATTCCAAATACCCAGGATTTATTTGTCATGGTCAGATTAGGTTATCGCGCCGTCGCAACTAATTAGATCAACCATGAACTGTACTGACGATCAGCCTTATCATAAGAATGGATCGTCTCGCTTATTGTTTAGTGTACGGAGTAGTTGATAACTATAGGGAAATGTGGTACAGAATAAGCTAACATGTGGGAAAACAATAGTCTATTCAATGTTCCGTTATACTTCCTATTAGTATGCTCTCCGTACGAGTCCCAATCTTTCGACAGTGGATAAAGAGACCATGTGCGCCAATAATATGCGCTGCATTATTGCATAATTGTACTAATATTGACCAGGCCAGGCATCCATTTTATTTATAGGCTAGGCCAATCAGAGAGTTAATGTGCGTTTTGTGTGACAGGAATATTCGGAGTAATGGGGATTTCCGGGTATATCATCGCATGCATGTGTTCTGCCGGGAATAAAGAAGAAATACGATTGTCTGATACTATGTGCTTTGACTCCATTTATTTTATTCTGCCCAACAGGATTCCTACATGTGTAGCAGGTACTATGTGTCATCCGTTGTATGTATATGTAGCCCGAGGTCGCCGACCATTTCGTGTTGGATCCTGATGGGTCCGACATCAATCAATGATGTGCTGTACTGTATTTTTTGTTTCCAATGCTGTCTTGCGCGTATATGCGGGGATTATTTTTAAACTGATTCAAGTTAAAATGTTTTGTTCAATGTTGGGGGGTCTGTTCTATACTCAGTTGACATTCATCTAGAATCCCAATCACCAAAAACATGTAAAACTACTACACACTAAGTATACATCACATCGCTAATTCTAATTCTAATCTAATTTCCCCTCCAAATTTCCAGCGGGGACTTTCTGTCGCCCAAAACGGAAAAGCCAGCCCTATGCTGGTAAACCGTAAACCCCGGACAAGCCCGTGCCTTTAATTTCAAGCAAGTTACTAATACTACGTACTACGAGTTACCAACTTACTACCGAGTCTGACGATCTTCAATCGAGTAAGCGAGCCGATCCTCCAATGACGCTCTTTCGCTTAGGCCCGTCTGGAGTCTGGATAATGTGGATAAGTCCTGGACCCAGGTCTGTCAATTGTCAAAGGTGGGTCATGCAGCTACCGTATAGCGCGAACTATCAATCCATCGTATAAAAACTTGGTGGAACTTGTTAGAACTTAGGGCAAATGAGGGGCATGAATCAAGGGATGGTCGAGGTGTAGCCCCAGCACTTGCTTTATTTTGCAAGTACTCTTTTTTTTTTCTCATTTCGCTTCTATTCTATAGTTTCGGTTTCGGGGACCTCCTTGATTATTTGATTAAGTGTTTTGGATATTATTATTATGAGGGTCTGTTCCAGCCCCGAAAAATCAAAATCAAAATCTCATATTTGAGAACAACCACAAACACATCGTGATTTAGCTTTTTTTTCTCTGATTTTAGCACCTACATATGCCAGTTTTCCTAGTATCATCAAAGTCGCTGCGCATCGGACAAATGACGAGCCCCGAGTCAGCAGAGGGAAACACTCATCAAGCCCAATCAACGCGTGATCCCGCGTTAGGGCTGAATTTGTGGATTTCCAGTTTTCCAAGGGATGGCCACAAGTGACAAAGCACTATGATACTAGGTTAAATTACAGTCATAAATGATGATGATCCCCCTCCCCGGCTTTACCGTTTATGGAAATGTGTGTCTTGTTCGCTTTCCCATGTTGAATAATCTGCCACCTAAGGCGACCAGAACTGCGGGTGGATCAGTGCCGAAAATGGCAAGTCCTGGTTTCTGTTTTCCTGTTTCTTTGCCTTTTTTTGGCTGTCAGGTCAGTGGGTGTTTCAGAATTTGTCAATGCTCGTGTGTCAAACGGGTGTTTGTTCTAGTACGTAGTGATCCGCCAACCATATATACTAACCAACATAGCCACTTTATTCCCGGGCAGGCATATAGATCGGGGACCTCAGTCAACTGCTCGGCGGGATGCTACCGGTTATGGAAGAATATTGCAGTCGAGTAGGTGACGCGAGTTGTCTTGTTCATGTGGCTTGAACAACACTGCTTCTATAGTACACCCTGAGTAGTATACCGTCGCAGCCAACACCTCGCTGCTGAAGCCAGCACCAGTCACAGCTATATCGACCACAGTCAAGGGATGCAGAACAGAAAGACCTAGTCATGACCGAGTCAAGCAATCCGCGCGTCTCGTCACTGACTACTATCCATCACCACCACCACCCGAGCCGACTATCTGGGAAAACACTTCCTGTAAACCTCGTCAACATCAGTACTATCCCCCACCAACAAACAAAACTGAAAAGAACAATCATGGCCACCCACCTCGTCGACCAACAGCTCCTGCAACTCTACTACCAAAACTTCCACACCGCACACCCCATTCTCATCCCCTTCGCTGCTCTGCAGGGCTCGCTGGCCGAGCACATCCCAACACAACTGCTCACAGTAATGCGCTATATCGGAGCACACTACCACCCCGATGAATCAATACGCCAAGCCTTGAGACCTAGTACCCTCGAAACCACTTTTTCTTCCGCCGGCGCGGACGGGTTCTGGGTGCAATGCATGCTCCTGCTTGCCATTTCCGAGCATGCGCATGACGGCGAGAGCAGTAGCAGGTTTATTGACTTGGCCGTCAACCGCGCGCTCGAGTTGGGTATGCAGGACGCTTCGTTTGCGAGAAATCAAGGGTATGCGTCGCCGCTGCTCGAGGAGATGTGGCGGCGCACGTACTGGGAGCTGTATGTGGTGGACGTCATGCTCAGTGCGCTGCGCCATCAGCCGTCGACGCTGTATCACACGCTGTCTGATGTGAGTCTGCCGTGTGACGAGGCTTTGTACAACGAGGCTGAAGTAAGTCTCCCCCTTCTTCAAGTACCTGAATGTCGAGTTTTAATGTGATGAACAGTCATCCATCCCCCAAGGCTGTCTCCTCAAAGACCTCTCCTCTGAGAACCCGCCCCAAGACCGCCCTTTTTCCTCGTTTGCGTACCGCATCGACGCAATCCGACTGCTGGGACAGGTACTGTCTTTACCCAGCGCAGCAGCGACAGAGAACTATCATCATGCCTTTGCCGGTACGGACAATGCATTGTCCACCTGGCAGCGGCAATTCCCTTTTCGGGCGGATGATTTTCATCATTCGGGTTCTTCGACGCATTTTGGAGAGATGGTTTTTCAGGCGCAGATGATAGTGCACTCGTGCGTTTCCCCTCACCCTTAAAAAAAAAAAGATAGAAGCTGACGCCGTCTAGAGCGGTGATATACCTGCACCAACCCTCGTCCAATCTCCCCCGGCTCTGGGCCAGGGGGCACGACAACAGCAACCAACCATCAATAACCAGCCGCTTCTTCTTTCCGACCTCCTTACCCTCATCAACACAAAACAGTAGTCAAGGCGATATATTCAATCCGCACACAGGCAGAGTCATGCAGGAAGCCGACTCGCTCACGAAACTTTTGACGCAGACGCAGCCGGCGGTCGAACGGCACAGTCCGTTTTTGATCCATGGGGTGATTGTGGGTTCGATGGTGTATGCAGCAGCGTATGTGCAATCTCTAGGCGCGAACGAGCTGGCCAAGCAGCGGATGGCGCTGGCGGTTGGGGTGTTGAAGAAGTTGGCGGTCATGTGGCCGTTGGCGGGCACAGTGAAAAAAGAGTTGAGTCAGATCTATCGGGATGCTGTCAGTGATGCTGGATAGCTGCACGTGATATAGCAATTAATCTACACTGTTACGACAATCTACAGTAATAACACAGCCAAAGTAAACATATTCTTAACCATCTCCAAAGTATAAGTCTAGACTGGCATCCAATCCAAACATCCAAGCCCAGAGCAATAGAATCGAATTTTCAATAAATAGACAAATTGAAAAGAACCATATACAAGTAATCGAGAGCTCCAAAGTATTTTCCTGTATATGTCTGGGCTGGATCAAAAGGGCCACGGACCAGCGTAGAAAGAATTAAAACCAAAAACCACAAACCGGTCGTGATCAAGATAATGTGGGCATGATGTTAGTGGATGGAGACATTTTAGACAATTGCTCTCAGAGAACACGTCTAGACAATGGAGATGGGGTCGCCCAAGGGCTGCTGGACGTTGTCGGCGTACTCGCCACCGTAGTTGCCTGTGCTTATTAGTAAAGTCTCTGTCAATTGGTTTAATTTACATACCAGCTGGGAAGTAGTTGCAAACAGTGAACGGAAGGGCGTCGCTAGAGCCCGACTCGGCCAGAGGTTGGCAAGTAACGGTGGCACAGCCAACGCTGGCAGTGTTGAGCCAGACAATCTGACTGAAATGGCCCCAGTGCTCAAAGTTGGTCATGTCGGGGTCGGCCTGGCCGTAGAGGTCCTGGTAGTACATCATCTCGTCGTTGTACATCATATCAGTGATGATCTTGTTGACTTCGGAGGCGTCGACGCCATAAGCGATGTTTTGGCCGTAGTTGGTGGCAGGTCCGAGGGAGCTAGTATTGTTAGTTTAATGCACGTCATATGTAGGGCTGTACATGGTCATACGTATCGTGGTGGTAGTCGCAGGTGTTGGCAAGAGCCAAAGCACTCTCGGCCAGAGTGGCGTTCCAGACCAGAGCCGGGGCCGAGTGGTTGGAGCGGTGGATGTTGTGCGAGTCGAGGAGCATGCTCTGGTAAGCGTCACCGGTGGAGGAGGGCACGACGCTGGTCGAGGTGGTGCTAGGTGGGAGCACAGTAGTGCTGGGCGCAACAGTAGTGGTAGGCACCTCGGTGGTGGTTGGCCATGGTGGCCACGAGTAGTCCGGCTGCTGGTTCTGGTGGACTTCGTTCGCGACCTTGGGAGAAGGCTTGGTTTTGGCGCTGGTCGTGGTGGTCGACGAGACAGACGAGTCGGTGACAGTGACAGTCACAACGGTCAGTTCGACATCAGTGACCATGGCGCGTTTCTCAACTGGGTTGGCGACAGCACCGATGGCGCACAAGGCGCCCAGCATCAAAGATCCCTTCATGGTGTTTTTGGGTTTTAGTTTGTAGTTTGGTTGCGTGAGGCTTGAGATAGCGCGGGCACAAAAAGAAGGAACGACAAGACTATATAAATCAGAGCTAGCTGATCGGCGTTTCTTGAAAGAGTGGATAGCAACACTGCAAAAGAGTGAACAGCGTTGAGGCGATGCGATGCTGACCGGGCTGAAGAGAGAAAAGAGGCAGAGACGAGGCAGAAAAGAGAGAGATCGCAGGCAGGAGGCGGGCAGATCGAGCGAGGAAGGGGCAGGCCCATGTGCCGTTTCACCTTAGCGGAGGCTTAGTGTTAGTACGTAGTATGGAGTATGGTGACACGTAACCATCAGCAGCGCTGCAAAGAGTTCGCCTTGGGCTTGGGGCGGAATCAGCACGCTCCTTCTTGACTGTATTTTGGAGTTAAACTGACGAGCCTTTGTTCTATATTAGTATATACGAGGCCTCTCAGTCTACATAGTACAGTGTGGCGCAGGGCGGGGATGTTTCTTTGTGACGGTGACGCACATGCCGCAGTCCATACTCATAACATAGTCCATAACATACTGCGAGGCGCGTCTCAATGCAGTCTCGCGTATTAATGTACGGAGTACGAATACTCCGGACTCCATACACACGGTGCACCTCCAAACAGGACAATCTCAACAAACACTACTAAACCACCACTAAACACTTAAACGCGTAAAACTTACGCGTAAATAATTATATATTTTAATTTTTTTTATTATTTTTACGTGTAAAAATCAATTTATATATAAATTATTATATATATTAGTTTATTATTTATAATGGTTATAGATAAATTAGAAATTAGTAAAGAAAATGCAAAGGCTGGGCAATTTACCATTGAGAGGCGGTTTCCCATTGAGGTGGCGGAGCCGTGCTACGCACGGCTCCGGAATTCCATGTAGGGGCCGGTTACACACGGTGCACCTCCAAACAGGACAATCTCAACAAACACTACTAAACCACCACTAAACACTAATTTCTTCTTCATTATAATTTCAATTTGTACCCGTGTAGCCCTTTTCAGCTTCACGGCAACCGCCCCTTCCAATCACGTCCCGATGAGTAGCACCACGCACTTCCTTCCTGGACCGCCGTCCCCGTTTCGCCCCAGTTAAACCACTACTAACTAGATTAGTAACTTTTTTCGTGTTCGAAAATAAGTAACATCGCGTTTTTAAACAACGCTGACAAGCGGTAGGTGACATCGCCTTAGGCCCCTGATAAATAGACCAAGAAGACAAACAAAGTAGTGAGGCTTGGCCACTAACTACTGGGGGTAGTAGTATGCTTATAATTTTATTACAACTAATTTTCTAGATGAAATCCACATATTGGTTCTTATTACAGGAAGAACTTCATGTAGTAGAAACTGTACTTCTGATTGATCTGCCTGTGCAGATCAATTAGGCCCGCCGATATGGTACCTCATTCTCACCTGTTTTCCTTTCTGTTCTCCTGCTTAAGGCTACCATTAGTTAGGACTCAATGTTAGATGCCATTTCGCACATATTGGCTTCCTGACACTCATAGACTCTGAATTACTATTGAGCCTGCATGCTTCTTTATTGCCTAAATAGGAAGTAAGTCTGAACTTTGGCGTTATTATTACTCCCGGACTATCTTATTACTCCTGGGACTGTCTATAATAGCTTGGCCTTGAGGTAGGCTTTCCAAAAGCGATCCCTTTAGTATTTCCTGTTCGATATGGATATCAATCTCATGAGTGTCCTTTGTTCCTAAGCCTATTAGACTTCTATATACCCTTTACTAGTCTATCCAGACACCTCAAAGGCGGGATAGGTCTTGCCACCGAAGCTAGTCCCACTGCTTGATAGTAAGTTTAGACCAATTCTTCTTTCAAATTTTACTGTTTAACGCAATTGGCATAATCGAAAACAGAAATCATAAACACAATCTATTTCTGGCGACCAGCCAATATGATCACTCTAGCCCTGTCTCAGAGATTTGTGCCGTATAGAATCCGCTTTCTCAAGGAACTTCTTGGATATCACCTTTCGAGCTTCTTCAACAGTCATAAGACCCCGCCGAATCTGCTGCCGATTAAGGCAGACTTTTAGCCGGGTCGACGGGGGAAGTTGTCTGCCCCACAAGTCTATGAAGAACTGATCCTCGGGCGGGAGACTAACGGGAGTATCTGGAGGAAGACATGCGAGTAGATAGTGATATTGCATGTTGAAGTAGCCATAGAGGTGCTGGTTGTGCCCAGGTTTCAGCACTTCTTCGACAACAGCATCGATCAAAGCTAAGAAGTTGAAAAAAAGTCAGCTAACACCAAGACCAAGATTAAAGCCAAGGAAAAGTTTAAAGGAAGAAGAGTCGTCCACGCAGTGACACACATACCATCCAAATAAAACCATATCTTTGGAAAACGACACCGCGTAGTACGATGTAAGAATGTGGTAGCCGATAGACTTGACGCTGAAAGTTCCATATGCCAGAAACTTGAAGGAACAAGCACAAGATTAGGAGCCATAGATGGCGCAGAAAGCATTCTCAAGTTATATCCAGGCCAGCCTAGAGGGTTATCTGTTGCGTCTTTATCCACATAGCATTCATGACCTTGTGATTTCTGAAAACCTTCCTGAAGAAAGACAGCGAGGGCGTCTTCAAGTTGTTCGTCTGCGACTGCGAGGTACAAGTTACATATGACCAACGGATAGCCAAGAGTCGCGATAATGGCATCTCCAGCAATACAGTGTCTTATGCGGTGGTCTTCAAGGCATTCAGAAAGGCGATAGACGTCCCAGTCTGGTGATTCTCGAAGAGGAACGCCTGCTTCGTAATCTTCCATTGTGCTGGACTGGTGGTCATAGAAAGCGGTAACGTGAACTTTGAAAAGCGAGGTAGGGAACGGTCATGTTAAGTTTGGTCCCTGGTATGACAGAAATTTTGTCAGGTTTTGACAAAGATTTCGAAGCGATCCCTAAGGTGTGTTGGAAGTTGTGTGTTGGAAGCGCATTCAATTTAGCGCCTCCTTACATAAACCAACAGTCATAGTTAAGTGGGTAACTAACTAACGTAACTTGGTTAGCGTTGGGCGGATATCGGATCCATGAATTCTCCAGTGTATACAGACTAGTACTATTACGGCTAAGCTGTATTGTGATGTATTCCCTAGGCATCTCCAAAGCTTCGAGGAATCAATGCTCCTTCCTATCTTCACTGCGCCTCCTGGAATATCCTCCATCCTCCTAGAACCCCATTCTCCATGTTGTTCGCTGGCATTACTGCTGGCTTGCTCTTTTATGAGACTCGCCCCTTTGGGACAGCTTTCAAAAGCCTTACCCGATCAGGTTAAGTCAACAAGCCAACGCGTCACGACGTGTAACGCGCAAGGTCCACTGACTCCATATCCAATCATTGATATTTAACTCTGCCACTTAAGATCAAGATGTCGGACCGTGCACGCAGGATTCTGGAGTGCCTCCACTCCTTGAAGGACCTAATCCCAACTGAGTTTATTCTCGTTGGCGGCGCTGCCGCATGCTTTCGTGGGCACGACAGGTTAACAAACGACATCGACATTCTTGTCTCCGACGTGGACATTATAAACCATCTCAAAACTGTTGACGGCTTCGAGATGGCCGGTGGACAATTATCTTACAAATCAATCCAGATCGACTTGCTCACTACCATCGACAGCAAGCTTGCCTATGAGCACGTCGACGAGCATGTGGAAACCGTCAGAGGAATCCGTCTTCTGAAGTCAGACTTTGCTCTAGCAGTAAAGATTAAGTGTTCCTATCTCCGAGCTGGTGACATCGAGGGACAGACGAAGCGACAGTCAGACCTAAAGGACGCCGTCTTCTGGGCTAAGAAGCTTAAGGAGGCTAGCCAAATAATTTCTGACTCATGCACGAAACTCTTCCCAATTGGCTTCTACCATGTCATCTTCCTGCGAATGAACATGATGGAGAACGAATTTCACCAGCTGGTGGATGTGGGACTCAGGAAGCTCCTGATTCCGTGGGAGGACAACTCAGAAGAGCAGCAGGAGTATTATTCTTGTTTCGCTCCGAAGGGGAGCGATCCTTTCACGGTTGAATTGGACGAAGATTATGAAGAATTCGCTGCTGAATAATCTATCGGGCCCAGCACAGAGCAAGTTGATTTCACTTCACATGCTGTGCACTTTGCATGCCTTGTTACCCCGAATAACTGCCGCCAGGGTCAGCAGTAGCTATGAATTCGTTCGTTGAGATTGTGGTGATGCTAGAGTCGCCCGTTCGAACCAGATAGACAGTCACTGTGTCCTAGTTCCGAGAACGATGTGCCATTCACCGTAGCTGTATGGCTCCTATGCTTACTGTACTTTTACGATGTCAAAAAATTTCGCCGTTCGCGTATTCGCAATATGGTTATCTGAACAAATTCAAATTGGGGAGCCGATGACGGCCTTCCGTCTATAACGAAAATCTCTCATATCGGAAAATAACCCATATCTTCGTTAGATCAATATCAAAGCTCTCCCATGTTGCTAATTTAGACAGTTAAGGTGGCTGTAAGGTCTTTGTACTGAAAATCTGCCGTGCTCCCCTAGGTCTTATTGGATCGAGCTATTATTTGTCTTATTCTGAGAGCTAGTCCTTGTGACGGCCCTGGCCTGGCTGTATAAGCGCACTAATAGGTGCGTATATGGGACGAAGGCTGCCGGTATTTGTTGTTCCTTTGATATAAAGAGCTGCTTTCTTAATCCGATACTTCAACTATATTTAGGAAAGCGGTGAGAGGTGGGCAAGGACATTTATATGCGTATTGGTGTATATAGATCTGTTTTCTTTCCTTTCTTTCCTCCCATGCTTAATATTCTCGTGAATGGCCACCAATACATTCATTTATAGGATGTAGATTGAGTTCATCACACTCAGTGTCATGAATTACGGAGGTCTTAGGCATGTTGGGAGCGATATGTCACGCGCATAGGGCTATAGAAGGCTTTTTACCAACTCTGTATGTAGTGTGAGGGGAGCGGGATGCTTAGATTTTGTTAAGACACTAGGGATAAGAGCTATGGGTGAGGATTGTGAGCAGTAGTGGAGGTACTAGTTGTACGCTTCCCTTTAGGGAATGATTCTGTGGTTCCGATTTCTATATCCTAGTGCATTTCTCGTTGGCTTTTTACTAGTGGCCGATCTTAGATATGATAACAGCGCACTGACCACATAAATGTCGCTTCGAATACTAGATCTTTACAGATTTACCCTCTATGTAATCTAACCAAAATGCATATAATATTTAGTCAGTGGAACCGACCATCTGAGCTACTATAAGCGGCTCCTTGACACTAGTGTTAGAACGCTAATATGTGTGCACCCTTCAAATATTTTATTCAAAGTATGGAGCTGGCGCGAAGCTCCTAATTGGTCAATCAACTAAACGCTTTGATTGCTCTCTCTCTCTCTTGGCAGCTGCTATATGCTCTAAGCTGGCTTCCTCTCGTGATATTTGTAAAGAAGCAACAGCACGGCTTAAAGGCTGAGCCACTCAAGGTAAACTCTTAGATCTTTTATGAATGTAAGGGAAATCATGTGTATATTAATGCTTACGCTAGTGAATTTCTTTACCTCCAGACTTAATCCTTATTATATAGTGATCGAGCATCTGGCAGGATCATGGGCTGGGGACTGAAATATGCCGCACGCGGACGAAAAGAGGTGTTCCGCCTAACGCGGCCGGTCCTTGTACACAACACTATTAGTCCAACTGGCCAACGAGACTCTGTATCCAAGTAGATAGTGTTGTGTATAAGGCAGTTTCTACTTGAGTCTCGCCGTGCGTAATGAAACCCGCTCAATCGTCATGAATAGTTGGTAAAAACAAACTGCAAAGCGTGAAATTTTGCATCCAAGGCCTTTTTCTATAGTATTATTAAGTATTGGTTCCTTTTCCTTTCGTTCTGTTTATTCCATTCAATGAGCAGTTTGCAAATTACTAGAATTAGGATCGGACTCTTAGGACCTAAAGACTAACAATGTGGAAGTCTAGTGAAGCTATCATAGCGTAGCACGGCAAAATCTATTATCTATGTTGTCCAGTTGTACCAGAATCACATGTTTTTAATCCTTTTACCGAGTTCGGTGGCCAGCTGGAAGCGCCAAAATCCGGCTGGGTTGACTGAGGCTGAGACTGACCGAGCGTGTAAGGTAGGGAATGCAATGCGGGTGAAGGGCCCCGCTGAGGACCAATTTTTGGTTGTCTATAAACACTATGGAAGGCTCAGATAGCGCTTTGCCGGGGCGATGGCAGGAGAAATTCAGTAGGAAGACGGAGAATGGTCGTCGACTCGATGTTTAGATACTTGGGATGCGGGCTGGCGCGCGATACCTGATAGGGGCGGGCATGGGACCCTAGCCCAGTTTGACTAAAGCTAGACCAGATCAGGTATACGTTAGTCCCAAAATGGTGATCCTGGAACGGAGGGCAGTTTTAGCTCCCCGAGTACAATTCGAAATTCTCCTTTGCGATTACGTCGAGGGAAACAGGGGCAGTCGCATCGTGGGGCCGCCAAGCCTCTGGGTGCGTCGCTTATTGGCCGCGCCCTGAAACGCAGTGGGGCCTCGTGCCCGCCGGCGGGGCTACTGCTGATTGGGCCGCGCGCCATCCGCTGCCATGTCTGCCGGAATCCAGGCACACTTTTGAACTTGCTGACCCTGCCTGTCTTTCGCATCCAAATATAGCGCCGGATGTCGTACGACGAACGAGGCACGGGCAAGCGTGTTCGGCAGAGGCTGGATACGGCTGAACTGAGGTGAGCGGGCTGGGGCATTCTTCGTCAGTGCAGCACGTTCCTTGCGTTAGCTTGGATCACTTTAAAAATTAAATTGATTTCATCTTATTATTGCGCAGTGCGTAGAGGAGATCTCGCTTGGACGTAATACCGCTCGCTAGTCATTGTGTCAATGACAATATTTATTAATATCCATCAGTCTGGACTCTCGAGTCTCGCTCTACCTCAAACACGGTGGAAATTAGCCCTCCTAGGAAGATTAAATCACCGATATGCAAGCAAGCAGCCAAGTGCAGCCACCAGTGATCGACCGCCAAACAAACTTTCGGTTCCGGACTCGAAACACGCCATGCCGTTTGGGGATAGTGCGTCCTCTTCGGTGTCAGTGACTCGAGTCTCGATGTAGTTTAGCGTCCATGACACCATGAATAGTTACGTTAATACCAATTTTCGAGAAAAATACGGATAGCTACAGCTCTTAAAGGCTTCGAACATTGCTTCCTATTGTATCAATCAATGTTATTTAAAAGAACAAGGCTTGTATATTTTTCCTAATTATGTAAGGTACGTATAGAGAGACAACAGAGATGGATATCAATGATGTATTAATCAATTGATTAGTTACTGAGCCTCCCATCGCCATCTTTCGTGGTCGTTTATATAGCTGCTCTACCGCTTCTTGGATCTGTTTAATCTGTACTGCACCGAGCATTAGCATTACTATAATTTGTTAGTGCATTTTCAGTAATTGTTAATTTGGTAATAAGAAATTTTTAGAATCTTTAGTAATAATAACTCGTGTTTGCGGGATGTACTAGATACATGTACATTGCCCCCTCCCCCAATCATTGTCACCGAATTTGTTTCGAAGACCTATGATAACTCATTGTATCACAGAGAAATTGAAAGAAAAAAACTGATATGGTCACAACAGTATCGTCGACGTCAGTTGCCTTTCAGGTTGGCTAAGTTGACCTTGTCTAACGAGCAGTAGTCGAGGAATGGACAAGGAGAAACCTCAGAAGAATCCATTGTCACTTCACTTGGCCAACAGACGGTATGAAACCAGGATCTAATCAATACAAAAAGAAAAAAGAAAAAAGCAAAAAGCGTAGTAAGTACCAAAGGGTGCAGAAAAAATATGCCAAGATGATAGACGATATCGATCTTAGTCCTCCCCCACGGAGACGCACAGCTTCTCTAGGTCGTGTATTAGGTCATTTAGAATCGTAGTTGTCTTCAGATAGCCTCTAGCGTACTCGAATGCCCAGTGTGCGGTAGATTGCTCCAGAAGAAACCGGAAGTCATCCGCGTCAATAACGCTGGCCAGGCGTTTCTTGACTTCCTCCGGCGGCATCATAGAGGTCCCGTGAATACCTTTCAGCTTGTCCATGGTGCCCACTATCTCGTCTCTTGTGGACTTGATAGTCCTGATGAGGCATTGTACGTAACCAGAGACGTTATTGAGAACCGGTTTTGGGAGAAGAATGTTGGTCCGTGAATCGCTACCCACGATCAGTCGGACGTGCTTGGCAACGTCGCGTACAGTTTTTCCCACGTCGTCGGGTGTCTCTACTAGCGCAGCAAATCCGAGCGTTAGGAACATGTAGACGTCCCCGAGTGGGATGTCTATCTGTGAGCTTTTGAGACCTTGGTGCAGTAGCATCAGATTGCCCGACTGCACATGCTTGATGCAACCCCATACTTCCTGGATACAACCACACATGTCGTCTGCTTCATCATGCGTGAATGGCTCGTCGTCGGCTTTCACGGCTAGAAAGCGTTTTATGAATAAAAACAGAGGAGGTTCGGCTAGGCCTTGAGCGTTTTCGTTTAGGAGGGCATTGGCATCGTGTAGATCAGTAGAATCTGCTGTGACCCCAAACTTGCTCAGGTGGCTGGAAACCTGATTGAACAGACTTCTCAGAGGGTCTATTCCTTTTACAGAGCCAGAAACCTGCTTGGGAGACACCAGTTGTATCGAGCTGCTTATGGACTTTGCCAAAACCCGTTCATTCCAATCTCTTTTTCGAGGGTTAAGACCTTTCGTCTCAGTTCTGTACTCTGAGAAATAGTAAACCATTTCTTGGTTTACTATTTCAGCATGACAGAGCCCAGTATTCGGATCCTGATCCACGAGTGCGTACAGTTTAACCCCTCCAGGACTACTCGTAGACTGGTTTTTAATGGGGGCCACAACACGCAGAGCAGGTCGTTCCTTGTCGGGTCTGAAAACATTGTTCGGCAAACTGCATCCCACCTTTCCTTTTGTACTCCCTGCTGGCGGCACTGGCCCCGTTGCATAGATTGTTGGGATTACCCCAATTACGAGGTATTTTGACTGTCCATGGACTGGTTCCTTATCTTCTTCTTCGTTCCTGAAGGCCACAGGGAACCGGCCTATGGAAAGTTTTCCGTCAACGGACGTTGATGAAGGCGAATATCCCGTTACTGGTCTTTCGCCTTCACGGTTTTTGAAAACGACATCTAGCTCATAGGCGTTTCCGCGCACTGTAAAAGCGTAGTCGGCTAATTGAGATGCTGACATCTTGATAGCAAAAGAAGTCTACGATGAATTTTAGCTTCACTCAAGAAAACAATCAAAAAGAAGATAACTTACCTGTGGCGAGAGTGTAACACCGTGCGTTTTGCGGAGAAGCAAAGATGGGTGTTTGAAGGTGAAGATTCTGAAATTCTGTGGAATAAATCCAGACAGAGGATGAGACAGGATATTCTAGGCGAACTTTTGGAGAATAATGTCAGATGGCAAGAAGGAGACGTGCGACCAGAGAAAGATGATCTTCGCAGAAAAAGAGGGAGAGAGAGTTAAAAAAGAAGGAGAGGGTGTGAACAAAGGACGCAGATGGTATATGTTATAATGATGTGGGGCGGCGAGGCGACTGCCATGAAGCTCTGCCTGCCCTCTTCCTTCTCTTGTTCTTGCCCACAGACGTCCAACCCCTGCCACGAAACTGTTCTTACAACTCACAAAATGCCTCCTCTCACTCGATCGAAATGTCCTAGTCCTCCTGACAAACCTACGCGTCAGCAGCTCTTCAAGAAAATTCTCGACGAAATCTCGGCAGCAACAGAGCACAAAGACATTTCCTACGATTCTGTATCACCAACTGATGGGAAAATACTTTTCGATTCGCTTGTCGAGAATCCTCTTGTTGAACAACATAGTGTGAGGTATGATACCCTTCTTATCGAGATATATCAGAAGATCTTTCTAACTATGATGGAATATGATGCTAGACTTGCCTACTACTCAGCGGATCAAGTTTTTCGAGTCAAAATAATGCCAACAGAAATCCACGACGTGCACCAGCGATGGGCGGTCAGTTCTACCATTCTCTGGGGCATCAATGGTCGTTTGAACCAACAGGAGGCTCGCTTACTTGCTGAAGGATCTGGCACTAGTATTTTCCCTTCTCAATTTAGTGAAGCTTACACACTAATAATACGTTCTAGAGTTTGAAAACTTTACAGGGATCTATGCCGGCTCCGCCAAAGAACCAGATTGGTTTATGCGTCCCGACTCAGCTCAATTTCCTAGAGTTGTGATTGAATCTGGATGGAGCGAGTCGCATCCGAACTTGATTAGAGATAAGAATCTCTGGATGAATGGAAACGCGGAAGTCCAAATTGTGATTTTGCTCAAATGGAGTAAAATCAGCGGTGGCAGAGTGAAAGGTTACCTAGAAAAGTGGGAGCGTGGACCCGGTGGTGTTATCACCCTTCTAACTATGGTTAGTAGGCGTCATTTCAAGTTAAACTAAAGCTAATATCAATATTTTAGCCAATATTCCCCCCGCCTGGGCCCAATTCTACCTTGCCCGACTTTATCGATATTACAAAGGCTCAACTTTTCGGGCAGCAGTTGGTTACTGGCCAAAGTCCAAATACAACTCTCAGACTTGATCTCCAAGACCTCCGAGACTTCGCCCGAGAGGCCTTAGTGCTAAGAATGGGGTTGTTGCCGGCATAGGAGATGGATTCTGTTGGCGTGATACACTTTCGGCTCTCAGTAATCGCTGCCTGAAGTGCGTTGTTGCCTCTCACCAATCATTATAGGGCGATTTTAGATATTCCATGAAATGAGATGTCCTAATGGGGTTAATCAACGACTGCGCGGAGGCTGAATATACACGCTAGGTGTTTAAAACAGGAGCCGGCTGTTACCCATGCAGAAGAATTCCTCACTTGACCCGATTTATTCTTAACGATGGATACAACTGTCTTCCTTACTTTCTTTTTTCTACTCTTCTGATTACAAATTGTGTTTTTTAAAGCAACCACGATGCTAGGATAATGTTAGCAAAAAACAATAGCGATTTCGAGCTGTCAGACTGTGGAAGTTAAGCACCATTTTCCATCCGATCAAATTAAAGCTATTGTAGGCGCGTGGCCGTAACTCGGATACTATATGGAAAGAGATTGTTTAATCATTTGATTTGATATTGTATGTAGCATGCGAAGATGTTTCGTGACATTCGCAGAAAACTGGTACTACATGAAATCACGGTATCGCGCTTCAATTAAAGCAGTAAATCGAAGATCAATCCTCGATCTATACTAGCATACAACAAAAAGCTTCACCGAGAAAAATGGAGTGTGTCGGTGTCAAATTTGATTTTTTTTGGATTTTGGAGCTGTCGATAATAGCTCACTAACGATTAACTTGAGTATCGTCTTTTGTATCTGTTGTGTTGTTGCTTCCACGGACTGGTTTGAAGCCGAAGACTGGTATACACATAAGAATATTAGCATGACAGCTAAAAGACTACAAACAGCGTGTCTTGACAAATCGGAGAGCCCGACCTAAGCGAACTCATTCTTACTCACGGTACATTGGTTTGAAGATTTCTGGCTCAGGCTTATATCCAGTCAAAATGTTGTCAATCTCCTGAACTATGGCGATTCCTTTTTTCGATGCTTTGTGTCTTTCTTCGATCTTTGTGCCGGGCGCGCTTGAAATGGCCAGTACAGAAGATAACTCAGTGAACTTCGAGTGAATCTTCATGTGGCGAGCGTCCGGAATTCGTACAATGTTGTTCGACTCGGTATCGACATTCAGCAGATCTTCCCTGGCCCGAATTTCACTTTCGAAAGACTTCAGCTCATTTCTCGCTTTTTGCAGTTTCTCTTCGATCATTTCTTTGTAAATATCTGAATCCTCTGAGTTCTTCAGGGAGTCAGACATCAAAGTCTCGACTGCCTTCAAAGTCTCGACTTTCTTCGTGATTTGTTTGGCGAGAAAAGGTCCAATACTATCCATCTTCATTCGTTTCTTGTATTTCTTCTCTTGCTGCTTGTTAGTAAAATCGTGTCACTTAGTAGCTATTTTGAAATAACTTACCTGGTGCGTAGAATTGAAAGTGAAAGTGAAGACTGAAAGTTGAAGTTTGAGGAGGTGTAAAGGCGAAAGTGGAGGCAAGTGAGGCAGGCGAAGAGGAGAAAGTGAAGGGAACGTGTCACGACTTCCATTTCGGTCTCCACTTTCCATCTCACTTTATGTTTCAGTCTACAATAACACACTTATCATCTTTTTGTATATTTGCGGATTTTCACTCGAGCATCAGCTTGATTCTTCAATTCTCCTACCAGGCTAAAACTGTAACCATTTCTCTCTGATCAGCCCTCCTTTCTTGAATCATTTTGACAGCGAGAGGAAGCAGTGCATATTCGGTCTCAGTCTTTCATACGGAACTATCTCTGACTTCCTTTGTTTCTTTTATCTGGTACATGGTTAAGGTAAACGTCTCTCTAAACACCATTCTTGAGTCCGTCCTTTTCTGATCGAAGAAAAAAGCAGCTCGTATTCGCCCTTCTTTGGTGGATGGACCGGTGTTGATCTATCCAAGTACTCGGATGATGAGAACCTCCTGGTGACAGACTCGCCACGTATCCAATCTATGCTTCGGCGGACATCAGTTATATCGACCCAACGTTCGATTTCGTCGGCTACCGTCGTTGGACTGCCGATCAATTTTTCCTGCAGCCCACCGATGCTCAGGTATTCGGCAATCGTCTTCTTTGTCCAGGGTTGATTCTCAGTTCCAGGCACAGTTGCGGCCCAGGACTCTTGATGCAACACCAACATGCCTCCAACTGCTGAAAAACTAAGCGACCTGTTTGCGTCGCATAGCTTATCGGTTTCTCAATTACAGCCTGGGACGTTCTTTCGTGAGGTCTCTATACAGCCTGGTGATCTGATGCCGGAGAGTGGTCCATGCATGCGTTCGGCTGAAGAGGTTAAGGTAGGTTATCTCTTCGTAGTTACTCGAGCGAACAGGACTTGCAAAGAATAACTCGGTTCATGATCTAGGGAGAACATGTTTACTGCTACGAGGATGATGATACACCCAACAATGACAAAGAACATGAAGAAGATGCCGATCTAGAACTCGGTTACTTCAGAGTTGATGGTGCTGATAGCCTAGCCTATCACATCGAGAACTATTTGGGAAATGAATGGGTCGAAAAAAGAATTGTAAGTGGTATATCCTTCGTGATGATGATAAGCTAATACTTCTTAGCTGCGTCTTGAGAACGTGTCTACCGACGAGGTCCCCGATACTTTGGCGGTAACTCCGCATCCTTGGCAGGCCCGAGGGGCATCACAGATGAATTACTTGTGTAATTCTGATTTTCGAGGTGGCATTTGTGCCGACGAGATGGGCATGGGCAAAACCCTTCTTGCTATAATGACGGCAGAGAAAGCAAGAAGGCAAGACGGGGGATCATTTGTACTGATCGTATGCCCTGCTTCTTGCAGAGAGCAGTGGGCCGAGGAGATTAAAGCCGCATACAAGCAAGTATGTTCCAAAGTTAACCCCAATACAACTGAATATGTTCGCGCAATAGGGAAAAGCTAATTTGATGTTGTAATAGGAGTGCCAACCGAAAGTTCTGATCCTTATGGATTCAACAGTGACCGCCCACACCCTCGCTACCGATAACTATGATTTCATCATTACCTCTTACCATTTTATTAGCTCTCAGTATAGCAAACGATCGCCGGGAAACATGGATGACGCCCAAGACAAACATTGAAATAACATTACTTTTAAAAGTAAACAGTATCCTCTAAACATTAGCTATTATACAGTATTCGATTTCAATGGAAATGCCGGGCAATTGCAGGTATTGGAGATAGCGTACTTTAGACACGTATTGTGCCAGTCAAATACATGTATTTTTAGCTTCGAAATAGTAATTTCCTAGTGATATACAAGAAATCTAGTAGGCTTTATTTTACATGGCCAAAAAACTGCGCCAAGAGTCTCATGAATTTTGCAACGTTCGGCCCCACTGCTTTTCCGAGCCGCGCCACGCTAACAGCTGAGCGAAGTGTAAGCTTGTCATAACTAACCTCTTTAAGCCTTTCCCACCCCGCCACCATCTCGATATCTAACTACTTCATTCACACATGGCTCTTCCAAGGAGCCGCGACCCCGGGGACGATACACCGCAGAGTTCAAGGTCGGCCTCCCCTCGAGCACCGTTTGGCACTGAACGCCGAAGCGGACGACTACGTGAACGTCAAGACCGAGAGCAGCAAGCCGAGCAGCTCCCGAGAGGGCTGTCGTTTATGTCTCAAGATACAGATCGATCTGCAGGTCAGCATGTTACTGACCTGGCAGCTGCACGATTGAAGATTGCAGTGTATACGCCTCGAGGCAGAAAACATGATGAAATCGTGGTTCAATCGTTAACAGCTCTCCTGGATTATCTACCACCAGAGGGTCGCCAGCACGTTGTCAACGATATAAATGGCACCAATAACGACGAAGCAATATACGGCGTTTTTAACAACATATACACCGGGCTCACAGCACGAAGTAAGTCTATAATACCTTAGCTAAAAGATATTTTAATTGATCTGTCTTTCAAAATAGTGCTTTCACGTTCGAAACCGCCAACCGTGGAGCCATCACCTATGTCAAGACGATCAGGAAACGCTGCGGCTGTTGCCGACAATATGGATGATCCTCAGAAACGCCAGGAAAAGTTTCGCCAGAATCTTCTTAAACGCGATAACAATTGTTGTGTGGTTACAGATGACATGGATTATGCACAATTTGAGAAACTTGGTTCGCCAGACAATATCGAGTGTGGATCGACACAGGGGGTGCACATTATCCCATTTTCTTTCGCAACGTGGGGTGTAGGAAGAGAGGTAATATAGCCTTGATCAATAGGTTTATGAATACGTGCTAACAGAGGCTAGGATGAAAAGGCTATGATAGCCGCCTCTTGGGAGGTGCTTTTTCGGTGCTTCCCAGCGATTGAACAAATGAGATTCCAGCACGACAACATAAACGACCTGAAAAATGGCATCATACTCAGAGATTGGGTACATACTCACTTCGGGAAGTTCCATCTCGCCTTCAAGCCAACAGTGAGTGTGCTATAGCTGGTAAAACCCCATATTTTCTTCTTTCTACTAATAATCCGTATTAATAGGAGCGTGAAAATGTTTATGAGATTGAGATCTTCAAAGGAATAAGTCGAAACTACAAACGACTTATCAAGCCACGGGTGGAATTCAAAAACAATGACTCAGACAATGAGTGGGAACTACCAAGCCGACAGCTCCTAGAATGCCACTGGTGCATGGCCAAAATACTTCATGCGTCAGGAATGGCTGACGCATTTCTTCGAGACTACGAAGACTGGGATACTATCAAGTTGCAATCGCTTTGGGGGTTGAAGGAGGATGGCACCAGTGATATGGGTGCCATCCTGCGGGCCAACCCTTCCCTGTGGACCGCCAACCCTTCCCTGTGGACCTACGTTGCCGGTTGATCAGCCCCCAATCTGCTATCGACATTGGTTTATATTTTTTTTTTCTTGCCTCTTATCGTTTATCGATTTGTGCTAGCGCTTTTACTATCTGCCAGGGCATCCCAGGGTTTCAAGACACCGCACTCGCCACCAGACTCGATACTAGACTGGACACCAGCAACAACAGCCCTTTATTCATCTCTGTTGCCCATGTATACTTACATCATTAATAACTAGACAAGTATTCAATGTATAGATAAATAAATAAACAGTCTATATCTTATTTTTCAATTAGATTATATCCAATATACTTTGTAAATCTCAAAGATTTTAAATTAACAAGCCCACATTTAAACTATCTTGAAATTTGCGTTAGTGATGACATACTAGTTAGTTTACCTAGTTCTTCTTACAACTGACTCATCTCTTATAACTCCAGGGCCTAGTACCTAAGGCTTAGTTGCACTTCGGCTTTTTTTTTAAAAAAAAAATGTGTAGTTACGTAGTAAATGTAGGTGTCGACGAAAAGACCACGGCTGTGCGTGGCTTTTGGCTCGATATTCGTGGCCTTTCCGCCTTGTGACTTGACGCTTTAATCACCGGACTTAACCATACTTGTTTTGTTATAGTTTGCTTTGGCTGAAGATGTTAGACAACTCGGGTGGCTAGTTATCGGCCCAAATAATTAGGATTCCCCGATATCATATACAAAGTTTTCCTGTCATTGGCGGTTTGCTAGGTTTCTGAGATAAGATTGAAAGTTGTTTTGATAAAGATGGAATTGGAGATGCATCACATTCTTAAGACAGTATATAAGATTACTATCTTCAGTTACAGGCCATAGTTTTCTGCCGCCCTATCTTTCATATTTCTACAGCATAACATGGTTTGTGAGTTTGTCTGATGATGCTTGTGTCTGACGATGCTTGAATAATGAATACATATTTTGGGGCGTAGCAATATTAGACTCGTTTCTATCATGAAATCTGGCCATACCCTCTCTTCCGCCCTTGTAGAGCTATTGCCTTCTCCCTCGATGTCTTCTCAACATTCCTTGCATAGATAAAGGACCGAGCAGCGAATGGACCGAAATAGTCATTCCAGTTCTTCGCGATCACCACGATCGACCCATATGGCACGGATTTCAGCAACTTCGGACAATCACCGGTACAAAAGAGACAAAAAATATCATTATCACCTGCAGCCTTGTTGCGCTCAATATCGAATTTCACCTTACTGCCGTCCCTTACATCCTTATATTGATGCACCTCATTGCGAGTGGGCGTTGAGTCGAGGGATAAGAAAGCATCCGCAGCAGATGCATTTTTACCGTTTAGAACGATATGTTTATGTTCTCGAAGATCTATGATCTGCGTCGGTAAAGTCTCGGATGAGGCTGTCTCTATCTTCCACTCCTTTTCATTGGAAGAGTTCGTCCAAGTAGGTTCGATTTTGTATTTTGAAACCACGTCATTGAGGTGATAGTTGGTAAATGATATCCTTGCTGTTTCTGGACTCATAATTGCTCCTTTGTGTAGGTCACCAATTGTCACTTGAACCCCGTTATCGAAGGCACATGATTTTATTTTTCGAACTTTCACCATTATGCTTTCGAAATCTGCCCATGAGAGATCACCCGGTTCTCCAGGATTTGCCTTCGCGTGATATGCGCGGTAATCAAGAATTTGGAGGTCCTCAAAGCCACGATATGTCGTACATAAAACTAACACCCAGATATACGGGATTCTGAGATACCCCTCTGCGCTTCCCTCCTGATCAGGTTCGAACCAGATAAGCCCATTCTGACAAACAGCATCAGGCGTCGTTGTTGTCCCAGGAATATGCTCGTTTTTTATCAACAGCCTGTTTACCATTACAGCCTTGATCATAGCAAGCGCAACGGCTTTTTCAGGAATTGTACCAGCATATTTCTTAGATAGTTGCCGTGCAACTTCCGTCACATCTGGTCCTGGATCTCCGGAAAGAAGCCCTTGCTGGTATAATGATAGTACCATTTCTAGAGCCCGACCATGCCCGCCACAATCCTTCACCAGCATCTCAGCAACAATGTTGTTCTTGAACTCAATAACTGGTTTCTGATCGATTGTAGGCACTTCAAGGGGCTTGCATGGTAGTGATACCCTTATTCGACGAGAGCCTTTCAAAATATGTTCAACAGGTCCTGAAACTGTTGATGTCGCGCAAACCACTATGAAGCCACCCCAATGTGCCAGTTGACCAAGATTAGTTAATGTTCGATTCCAAGCATCTTCTCCAAACAAGGTAACATTGTGAAGTCCATCCACGATGATGAAAATTGCCCTTGTCTCCAAATCCTCCCGACTAATGGCTGAATCGAGGACATCCGCTGGGGACGGTTGATGCCATTCTGTGATAATGTGTTCAATGCTGGTATGAAGTTTCCAACCTGTATTGTCAGGTTCTCCGAGTAACTGCAATAACATCCGAGAGCCGATTGCCTTGAAGGGACTTTCATCATAATCAGTGATGCTTGTTCCATTTTCCAAGGTAACATGAAAGACAAATGGATTCTCTAGTAGCCGTGCCAATTCCTCCTCCCTCCTTGCTAACTCGCCATCGTCAGTCTTTGGAAAATACGTGCCATTGAAGCAATCAAAAGCGGTTTTATGAAGCTCAGCGACGTTTCTCGATTTCCCAGTACCAGCGCCAGACAAAAACAAGTAAAGAGGAATGTTCTGTTTATCAGTGCGACCTTCAATGAAATCGGTATAGTGCTGGAGCATGTGCCTTCGGAGTTCTCCAGTTAGGTGCGCGGACACCTGATAATCCCAATCTCTTCCCAGTGAACCCAGGAGCGCGTTACGTCTCGGAGGTTTGTAAGGCAATTCCCCTGTGAGATTATTAGATATTACGTGTATCTCATAAAAAGAGACAGATGCAGCGAAAAAATAGTATCAACCATACCTCTCTCGTATTCATTTTCGATGCGTTTCCTTCGTTCGGAAGGCCGGAAAATAACAACATCAATTTCTGGATCATTGGATCGTGGGAAGTCAGATAGTATTTGTTTGCGCGGATGGAGGTGTACAAGGTTCTCCCTCGTAGGCGTATTCTTGACTGGGCTGGGAGGGCTGTAGAGTTCGAGCTCGGGGTAATCAAGATGAGCGACCTTATGCTGGTTGACTGTCCAGATCTTCTCTTTGAGACGGTCAACAGTGTCAACATTGAGAGTGCAATCCACGGAGAACAGTCTCTGAAGATTATCTGAGAAAGCACACCACAATGTGCGCTGAGACGGTTCAGCCATAGTTGGAGAGGAACGGTTTGGGCGAAAAACCCATGAGAAAAGACTGGAAGCTATTCTGGAGGATTGGTGTGATGCGAGATATGAGGAAGGACCAGGCTGTGATGGAAGGTGCTGACGTCAAATCTTGTCGGAGCCTCTCGTCGGCTGAAGTGAGTCTTAAGGACGGAGATCTCCTACCAATGCAAATGTAGTTAGACAGTCATGTGACCGTAAGCTCCGTGGTATGACTAAGCGCTCGAGTATCTGACTGGAACACTTTTACTAGATATGTATTCGAAGTCGCTATCAGCTATCTCCTAGAGGTATCAATTAATCCCACCTTATAGAACCAATGCTTAATGTTTACCCACCTGTCGGTCGACAGCCTTTTTTTCAGAAATTTTAATCCTGGGAGCTGGTGCTAGACACGCTGGCTATCTGTCTGTTGTTAGCTATCTAGTAACTGTGGTGGTAGTAGATGATCGCCCTATACAAAACAGATGAGGAATGTCATTAAGTTCTGCAGCTAGAAACTAGGTATTAAGAGTAAAAATAAATGCGTGTCTAAGAAGAGTAGTTATATCATTAAAAAGCAATTAGCATGATCAAAAACTGAAATTATTAAATATACTCTGCTTCTAATAACCAGCTATGATTTCTTGCGCCATCTCTAGCTAGGTAGGTACTGTTAGCGGGTCGCTGACTTTGCGTATGAGGCCGGCTATGATGCCTTTGTTGGTAGTTATCTTTCGTTTTTGGCTAGCTCTCATAGTATTATCGATAGCACTATTTAACACTATTTTAACAGGCAAATCTACTAGAGACCAAAAGGTCGATAGTAACGACCCAGTAGGGCGAGTAGGAGGAGCCCCACTCCCCAGGCAGAAGTTCTCGAGTCTGGGACCGAATTTCTCAATCGACCGGTGTATATTTGCGAGGAAGCGGTAGGACACTATCACTATGTCCCACTTGGCCGCGGAGAGGGTATGTGCATCCAGTCTTGTATCCTCCAGGATCAAGACCTTCGACTGGTATTCCTGAGCCTCAATATTTAGGCGACATGTAACCAAAACGTATATGACTGGAGTTTTCTTACCTTTTTGTAGGCAGCATATATCTCTCTCGCCCACTGCTGCTTGCAAGCGGCTGGGCATACCACGAGAGAAAAATAGCCCCGTTCCTTGGCGGCGAGTTCCATCACCAGTATCCCCAGCAGGGTCTTGCCCAGCCCCATGGCATCTGCGAAAATACCCCCACGAAAGGGGGAAGTACACAGATACTGGAGCTGGAAAGCCCCTCTGGACTGCCAGAGATGTGGCTGCATATCGAATTTTTCCTCTGGGATTTCGCAAGCAGGTGCGTTTTCTAGCCCATTCTGATAGTTCATTAGCTTTGGATCTAGACTGGATTGGAACATCTCCTACGATATACTTCTCTTCCCACTCTGCACCCACGTAATCGCGTGTGGCATGTAGGGTGCCACCGCAATTCACAAATCCTGGTTTGTGCTCTGGCTCTCCGCCATGGATCTCCTCCACCACCACCATATCCGTCGCTTTCAAGGAGGAGAGCAAATATGGCCCGCGTGGTATTTCACCAAGTATTTCGTCGTCGAGCTTCGAGATGGTCGAAAGCGGGAAGTCATTTCGAGTGGCTTTCTTGATCTCCTCCGTGAGTTTCGATAAAACGTTCGAAGGTGCCATGGTGATCAAAGATGCAAAGTGTACCCTGTCTTTGAGATTAGCGAATCGAGCAATCTCTTGTCGACCCACTGGTGATATTTTTAAATGTGTGAAACGTCAAAGTCAAGATCAAGTGTGGACCAGCCTCGAATAAATATCCGATGTAGAGATACTTGTGTTGGGAGATGGTCAATGAAAAAAATTAAAAGTAAAGTGAGGTTGATCAAGTCGGGTCCACACAGGCTACCTGGTGGTTCCTCTCCAGATTTCTGAATCAATCCTTCACCGCTCACTTATTAGTCAATGTTAAACCCATAAATTATATTATAACCATCTGGCACTATTATTTATTTATTTTATTTACTTTCATTTCAAATACTACGCTTCTTTGAAAATACCATTTGGTTGAATCTCTCCGTCCTTCGGTTTCAGACGTCTGAACCGTTTATAATCTGGTGGCACAGGGAAAGAACATTAGCTTCAAAGGCAGCACCTTTCGCATATCTCCCTGGCTCATTCGACTTCAAGGGTGTAGAAAGCGTACCTGGACTTCTCCAAGTATCTTTCTCGCCACGGAGGACGACGTAACTTCACAAGGCCCCTAATCCTACACGAGGGATTCTCTCTTGTTTACCTTGAAAGGTCTGTTATTGAAAGCCTTGGGATTACTAAAGATGCTGAATTTAAATTTCTAGGACCAAGTACATCTCACATCGGACGCTTCTCGTCGACCAGGCGGCAGTTGACCATGGAGGGTCTTGTTACGAAAGCTATCAAAGACGAGATCATCGACAACTTAAATATGGCACGAATTGCCAAAAAACGCATGACCAAGACCGCAAATCAGCAACGCCGAATGGAGCTAGAAATCAGTTTCTCGACCGATTGTGTCAGATCCGAGGTCAACAAAATATTAGACCGAGATTGTGTGCTGAGCTACCAAGTGCCAGTATGTGAAAAGGAAGAGTTTAATTACATGGGGCTCAAAAGAGACATTTCTCTGTATCAAAAAGCCCAGGAGCTAAAGGCACGCTTGAGTATCATCAAATCAGCCACTAGTTCAACAGACGATATTCTCGCAGCAATCGATAACATCAAAGAAATTATGACAGCAATGAACAATCTGGTATCACCGCCCTGGGGACCTGGGAGCTCGGAGCCCTTCACTCCAGGACAAGGTAATTATTCCTACCATACCTGTGTCAGTCTCCTGTCAGACTCAGAAACATCGAGTGTGAATGCTGATTTATTCTTCTGGGCCAGGTTAGGTCAACGCGCCGGAAACAGATGTGTCAGATCTGGTGTATCATCATGGGGCTTGCAGATGAATCTGAGAATATCTAGAATGCGGCGAGGGAATTGAGTCAGTGAGCCCAACAATTATCGCAACAGTGGTGGGCCCAGGAGAACTCGATGTGAATATAACCCAGAACTGCAGGGTGTCCACATAAAACGTGCAGGGCGGGCCGAAACATGCTTTTATATACTATTTTCTTCGATTACATTTCAATTCATCTATACATTAGTTATTAGCTTAATAATTGGATTTGGTTTAACACACAAGTAACTCTAGATGTTGACTTTCAAGCTCGATATTTTGTCACTATTACAACAGTACTACTTAAACAATATAGACAGTGTCACCAGTGACCAGGATCAATTAGCTATTGACTCCCCAGAATAACACAGTTGCTCATGTGATTGCCATAAAATTTCTTTGTTTCCTCTTTGCCCGCCATATCTTCTTCTCCGCCACACACTTTTAGAAATATTCACGCTCACCACCAGTTTTTTATCATATTCTCCAATAAATATCCTCTAAAATGGCCACGTCCACCTCGAAGCAACTGGACAGCCATGCCTTTACTGTATCAGGCCACTCGTATCGCTTAGAAAGCGAGTTCCTAAACAGACCCGTGCCTACTATCGTGACGGCAAACAGCCCTTCTTCCACGCATTGGAAGAGGCGGCTCGCCTCCCTCAAAAATGCCGCATCCGCCAACACAATCGAAAAGGAAGCAGAATCCAGGGAACCTGAAGTCGGCCAAAGCAAATATCTGGTCGTTGGCGTGTTGCCAGTTGGGCTGGACGACGAGGAAAACTGGCCAAGGACCTCTCGCACCAAGACAGTGGGAGTCACAGTTCCTGAAAATTGCATCGCGCCTAAGTCTGACGAGCTAGCGTACCGCGTTGTTGCCCAGGTGCCTTGTAATCCGCAAAAGAGCTTGAAACTCTACGTCTTGACTGAAAGAGATTCTGGGCTCTATAATCCTTCGAGCATTGGCCAAGACAGCGTTTTCTATTTTTCTGAGTTTTGGAACAATGCTACAACAGTTGCTGAGCGAAAGAAAGACTGGAAAAACAAAGTAGCGAAGCTCGCTTTGCCCGCCTCGACTAACGTCAACAACGTAGGCGTTAGAGAACATTTCGGCCCCTCATACCAAGAAGACACACGGGATGCTTTTGTTAGAGAGGTCAAGCTAGCAACCAGCGAATTCATGCTGGATGCTTCAAACACAAAGCCGTTGGAAAATTTGATCAAGAGCTTTGATCACTCCGAACTCCCCCTTTTCAGCGCCTTGCAACGTTTTTCTGACATCAATCTGAAATCCAACCAATACAGCATTGAGGATGCAGAAGAGCTTCGAGAGCAAATCAGGGCGAGATGGCCGCAAATCGGCAACGTGTCGCCTCTTCGGCTGAGGCTACTTCATGAAGCTCTCCATCAAGCTAAATTGGAAATTGAACTGCGAGATGTTTTGCAGTTTGTTGTCCTCGGCTGTGCAAGTCTCGTGAACGAACCTGAAAATGCAACACAAATAGCTGTCAACCTCTTTCATCTATTAAAGCTTGAAGTACGACCCCTTAAGGAGCATACCTCCACTATGAACCGCCCACTCAGCACCGATGGTTTAGACAACTTGCTTCACTCAATCGCAGACTATATACAGCAGATAGTCAAAGTCAACGAGGAATCTCTACAGTTCATGAGTACCATTCATGGAGATCCGAGAAGTGTTTTCCTGCCACAAAACGCTATATACCAGCATTTGGGGTCCGTTATTGATCGAGAATCTCTGCGTCTGCTCCTGGATCAGAGCGTCGCCAATGCTTGCTCGCATCTCGAAGAAAAATTGAGGACATGCAACAATCTCTTGGAAAAACTATCCACCAAATTGACGAAAGCGGCGCAAGATCTCAGCTGAAGACTAGATGCGGTGTGTTTCTGCTAGTCGATGCAGTTTTTGTCCTCAGGGACGGTCTAATGAACTACCAATCTTAATATTGTTTTAGCTGCGTTTTTCATGATTACAGCACGAAGCGTTCTATTTTGATAGTTTTAAATTCATAGCAGAACTGTTATAAATGCGTAGTTTCTGATACTCTAGGTGTTGCTTCTCAAGCCTTCAAGTGATGTGCCTATTCTTATTCCCCTCTAAAATAGGTATCGTAACGATTCATATCAGTGTGGTAGTAAACGGTCGGCTTATAATATATCTCAGGCTAGTCTGCTAATTAGATAAATATCATTCTCTAGCGACCTGAATCGTCAGGGGTATAGCGAATTTATTGTCCCGCGGCTGTCTGTCACTCTGGGTATGAAAATCCTAATTATTTTCAGTGTTGAGGAAGGCATTTTGGTAAAGAATTCTGTCTATCCGATGTCGATAATCGATTGGATACTAGGTCGAAGAACGTAGTTTCTAAATACTATTATTTCTGTAGAGCTATCTCGGTGAATACTAAGTTATAAATTCCACTATAATAAAGGCAGTAACGATGACGGTAATGATGATGATAGAACGTACTGCTGAAAACTATCTCGTGTGTGGAGTCACTTTAGCATTTCTTTATTTGGCTCTCTTTAGTATATTTAGATACCATAACTACCGCCCAACAGAATTATTGTATCAAAATATACCCCGACGCAGCTCCTCAACTAGGGTAGTGGTACCTCAGCTGAGAAACGCCATAATCGATTAGCTTGGATGCACGAATGGCGTGGACAGGCGATTCAACAATGTGAAAATGGATCGACCCAGGGCGGTATTGCACCAAAAAGGGGGCGCAGCAGCTGACGTGGCCCTACGTGCGAGAAAACGGGTATCTTTTTTCATTCAGGCGATTGGTGAGAGTGACGAAATTACTGTTAGACACGTCGAAGGGGGGAGGCCACGAATTTATAGATAGAACAGCATGAAGTCGTCGCTATCGACACGGCCGTGGTGCCACGGCACCATAACCCAAAATGGCACGCTAAACTACATCGCGTAATTCGTCGACACCGGAGAGTACGTAGTACCGGCTCCAAAATTCACCTAGGACCGAAGGTTTCTAATGGTGCCACCAGGGTTTACTGGTTCTAGTATTAATAACACTGTCTCAGTCTTACCACGACCTTACTAGTGTTTGTTTGCCAAACGTAAAATTGTTTGTCACCGCTTAGACACACACCCATATGCGTGAAGTGAGGCGGGTTGTAGTGGTGAAGAACCTTGCCAGCCAGCCTATATTTGTGGTCTCGCTGCAGTGGGTGGTGGTAAATCTGTCATGTAACGAGTAGATTGTGTGTGTGTGTGTGTGTGTGTGTGTGTGTGTGAATTTATTGATCAGTGGATTATCTACTTCCTATCTTAGGTCAAATTCTTGCTTAAGATACTGCCGCAGTTTGATCAAAGCCTGATTTGGATTGAACGCTTAACTCTAGTTAAGTGCGGTTCGGCGATGTATTCCGAGTGATCTTTGCGTGGTTCCACTCTGGGTTAATAGGTGCTTCAAAACTCCACTTAGATGTTTTTGAGATCTAAATGGAGCACTTTTTGATTACAAATAGTCTTTGTTACGATAGACGACTCCCGAGTGGAGGCATACGGTACTATTCGGTGATAACGATGGGATACTGAAAACACCGATGGATTTCCACGTTATGGAGACCCGACTGCAGTTCTTACTAGTCATCAAGAACTTGGACCGATTGGATGATTACCTCAATACCGTCAATAATCGCTCAGTGCAAGGGAAATGGCGCATACCGATCCATCGAAAATGGGCCCGCCCATGGTTCTTCCTTGATGACAGCGTGTGCCAATGATGTTTTTTACATAAATCGAGATCAGACGACTATCCGTCGATTTGTCCATCCCATAGTTGATAGACTGCACAAATTACTTCACCGTGGTGGGCATGGGGACGTTGGTGGTAAACCTCTTGCAGAAAGTGAGAAGGATTTCCACCACTGCGAAATGAGACAAGACCATAAAAGGAGCCAGTTGAGAAAGGGCTTCATATTCCAGAGCAACCGGCCATGACGCCATTACATCCCCACCGAGATCGACCCAGAGGTTCCAATAACAAGCCAAAGCAAGCGCCAACGCTTTCTTGTCGAGTAAAGACATCAAGAATATAGTTATATTTTATCAATACGCTGCCGTTCATCCAATGCTATCGTGGCTGTGTGTTGGCGCATGACAGAGATAGGGCGAATCAACTGCACAGGTCATCAATGATTAATGGCTGTATGTTGAACTATAACAAACTAGGTATGGTCAGGCGTGGATCTGAGATTTGCCTTTGAAACACGCTATGCTGTTTGGAGATAGCGCTGCCGGGCCCCGGCACCTTTTGGTCCTGCGATTTCCGCTGTGGCGCTCCCCTTAAAACGCGCCACAGCGCCACACGGGTCATGTGATTTTTTTCGAGTCTCTTTGTATAGATGGAAAATAAATTCATTTTGTTCGTCCGGAAAAACTCCACAATGCTGTACAAGGCACATAATACATAATATATAGTCTACCCAAATGGGAAATGACTGAAACATTCCAATAACAGAATGAAGAAAAAAGAAAAGGAAAAAAAAAAAATCAAAATTTAAAACTCCACCGTCCGACAGCTGCCTGCCTCACACACAAGCAAGTAATCCTTCGCCGGCGTGCTCGCTTTCAAATCGCGGTACAGCACGTTGCGTCCCTTAATCCAGCTTGAATCGCGCACATCCACCACCGCCACTGTTGCCGTGGACGTCGACGCTGCCAGACCAGCCTCTGCGCGTGTGCGTCGGATCACCGCGTCTTTCCCAGATGTTGCTGCTGCTACACCCGTGACGTTTCGAATGCCCATCTCCAGCCCGACAATCGCGTCGAGCAAGTTCACAAACAGGAACGGGTGCTGCAGCATCTCCACCGAAAATGTGTTGCACGTCTGCCGCGCGAGGGTCTTGTACTTGTCGTCTTCCAAAAGCGCCGACAGCCGTATTAGATTTCGCGCAATCGCTCCGTTGACCGATGGCATGGCCGAGTCGGTGCCACCCTTCAGTCGCAAGAGCGGCCCCGGCACCCCCTGAATGGGCGTGGACGAGGTGGTGTAGTATCCAGCTGCCGTATTGGGTTCTGGCCCTGGGGCAAGAAAGTTCTCATTAAGGTGTTCTAAACCTGGTTAGCACGAGTTTCTTCGGTAAGCTGTAAGATTTACGCGTAAACGTACTTTGTAATTGCTCTGCAAACTGCAGGTGGCTGTCGTCAAACGTCGCTTCATACAGCGCAATCAGTCCGCTCGTCAAATACGCATAGTCATCCGCAAAGCCAGGCGTATTCCCACGGCTCCCATCACGATAGATACGCCATAGCTGGCCAGTCGACGATTCAAAAAGATTTTGTTGAATAAACTTGACTGCTTGTTGCGCTGACTCTCGGCATTTCTGGGCTTTGACCTGGTCTATCTCGTCGAGTAAAACACTAGCCTTGGCCAGCGCCCCAATCGCCAGTCCATTCCATGCCACTATGATCTTATCATCCAGATCAGGCTGGCCACGCGTTTTCTCTCGGTACTCTCGCAGCTTCTGCTTCCCCGATTTGATGATCTTGATGACCTCCTCGTCGCTCAACCCAAACTCTTTGGCGAGCTTGCTCGGCGTCACTTGGATTGACAAGACGTTTTGGTCAATCAACTCATCATGCGGGTCATTCTCAGGCGCAATGTTGCCGTCCGACAACACCCCCCAATGCCGAGCGCATACCCCGGCATCTCTCGCTCCCAGCACCTGCTTTAACTCCTTCATCGTCCACACGTAAAACGCGCCTTCCCGCTTCTCTGTGTCGTTTGGCGTTGGTAGGCTGTCCGCATCTTCGGAAGAATGGAACCCGCCAGTGGGAGCCTGGATTCGGCTGCTTGTCAAGTAACTGACAACATCGTAAACTGCACCGAGAAGTTCGGGTTCGTGTGTCGCGCGGAACGCATCCACATATGCTTCAAGAAGCTGGGCCTGGTCGTAGAGCATTTTTTCAAAGTGAGGAAGTAGCCACTCAGAAGTAACACTATACCGCGCGAATCCGTTTCCAATGTGGTCTCGAATACCGCCGCGTGCAATTTTGAGCAGGGTCGTCACCGCCATCGTCGTTGCTCTGGCACATTCGTCCTGCCCGACGATATCGGTCACTGTGCTCGGATACATGCCCAGGCGAAGGAGGAAGCTAAGATTGGCCGCCGTGGGAAACTTGGGTGCTCGTCCGAATCCGCCATGCACGGGGTCGTATCGAGAGGCGAAATGTTGAAACGCTTCCTCGAGAAGCTCGACTTCCAAGTCCTCGGCGCCTTTGCCCTCGGGCTGCGCGTGCGTCCCTTCTTCTGCAAACTCACGCAGCTGTCTTGTAATCTCCTTAGCACTGTCAAGACATCTGGCTTGCTGAGTCTGCCACACGTCGCGAAGCTTCTCCAGTATATCGACGAAACCAATGGGCCCGTCGGGACCGAACTGAGTAGGCGAGCTGGAATGCGGACCTGGCCAGTACGTGCCGCCAAACACAGGCTCGAGGTCAGGCGTCAGGAACACGTTCAGTGGCCAGCCGCCCGATCCCGTTGTGGCTTGCACGTAGTTCATGTATACATCATCGATGTCAGGCCGTTCCTCTCTGTCGACCTTGATCGGAATAAAGGACTTGTTGAGAATATTCGCAACCTCAGAAGACATGAAGGATTCCTTTTCCATGACATGGCACCCTGCGCACCAATGTTAGTTTGCAATATTAAAAGCGAACGGGATGCCACTGACAATGACAAGCCGAGTAGCCGATACTGACAAAGATAAGCTGGTTATGTTTCTTTGCCAGAGCGATCGATTCTGAATCCCAGAGCTGCCAAGCAACTGGATTATGCATGTGTCCGCGAACCTATATTATAGCGTTAATGTAGATGCTCTTCTGATAGAATAATAGGGGGTCGTCGTACATATGGCGATCGGCTTTCGTGGAGGCGATTCACCAGCTTCGGCCGCGACTCGGCGGCGCCTAGTTCTTCACGAGACTTTTCGGCCATGGCTGGACGTAGTCAAACTCCTCCGGATTGTGCTGCTAGAGCAGAAAGTAAACCCTGGTGGAATTAGCAAAAAGGGCGCGCCCTCGTGGTCGGCGGTGCAGATGTATAGCCCCGATTATTATGGAGGGGTAAGAGCAAGTACCTAGCTTCTGACGACCGGTCCCCGCCGAGATGATGTAAACGCCTGTATCCGCAACGAAACACAAGTGCGCCGCTCTTCTCATGCGCGGAACTTGCCCGTCAAATTTTTGCTCAACGCGCCTGCTGAAACGCTCGATCTAGTGCTGGTCAGCATGTGGTTGGATGGTCTTTCCAGCCTGCTGGACTCGACTTGAGGGGAGGCGTCCTCGGGACCGTGTGCCGGATCGATGCTTGCCCGGGAACATGGAGGCTCCAGCGGCTGCAAACGGCTTCAGTCTTCACATGCCGTCACGTGATATCATGTTTAGATATTGGCAATAATTTACAACAATAGCAGCATCTACTCGCAGGCAAGATGGTTCATTTGGTAAAGTAATTTCTCGTCAATACGTAGCCCAGTGGCATGCTCGTAATCCGCCTCATTCGTCCTCTCCCATCAGCTCAGCCAGCTCCCTTTCCTCTTCCTCCGTGAGCATCGACTCTTGCTTAGGCTCCTCTTGTTGTGGCTTCTTGTTCAGCGCCTCCTCCTTAGCCTTTTGTACATCTGCCGGACGCACACTCCATTGCCGGATGGTGGCGTCGATACTGACGCTGACAACCGTGCTGCCGATGAGTGCTAGGCCCGTCACCTCTTCAAAATGGCCGGAATATGTATGGAAAAGCTGACCGGTCTGTTTATAGATTAAATTAGATCACGAGAGCTAGTAAAATTAGGGACGATACGCACCGCTTTGTTCCAAACCCGTATTTCTTCGTCGCGGCATGCTGTAACCACCCAGCCGCCTTGGTCATACACCACCACGTCGCGCACAAAGTCAGGATGCTCGAGCGCCAAATTGGGCTTCCATCCGCTGTCACGCGTGAGGCATTTGGCAAACTTATCTGCCGACGCAGTCCAGAGATCGCCGTCTTCGTCAAAGAATAGTTTGTACACACTGGTGTCGTGGACTATAAGTGCATTGCCGGCGTTGGCAGTATCCGCTGCTATCGAGAATTGTCTGATTTCTCGGTCGCTTCCGGCGGAGAATATTTCAATCTCTGATGAGCCCTCTTGAATAGAGACAGGGTCGATGCGGATATCTTGGATGCCCCTCAAATGGTCTTTGAAAACGTGCAGTTTCTCGCCACTTTGGATATCAAAGACGATTAATTTTGAGTCCGCTCCGCCAGAGATCAAAATATCTCGGCCATTGATCCTGGCGCTCGTCACAGATTTTACAAAGTCGGAGTGGCCTTCGTATTTTTGGCGCTGTTTTCTGGACTGCACATCCCAGCTCCAGATCGTCTTGTCCCAGCAGCCCGCAAAGAGCACTTTCCCATCAGGGCTGAAAGCAACACTCGTCAGAGGAGCAGTTGGTCCCCTGTAGAGAGCCAAAGTTTCACCAGTCTAGAACCAATCAGTTAGAAAAATGCCTCATTATAAAAGACCGACAAATTGCGTACCTACTTCCAAGGCAACTTTTCTTACTGCACCCGCACTCTCAGCGACATATACTGATCCCGCACTAAATGGATCTTCTGAAATAGCTAATATCTTGCTCTGGAGCCTGATAGGCTTGCCATCCTCATTTTTGGACTTGGCAGCCCTGCGAGTGCTTTCCTCTATAGAGGCTCTGCCAGGGGGTGGTGGTTAGTGGGATGGGTAAAAAAATATATCAATCGTGGAGATGGCACCAACGTGGTTTGAAAGAAATCCTCTTTATTCGACAGATGGGCCATGGCTGTAGGTGCTTCCCAAATGACCAATAAAAAAAGAACGTAATGCCAAAGACCAACAAATGATTGCTAGAGACTGAGCGATGGTTGCTAAGCTACCCCGTACATGTATCGCAGGCTGCTCGGTGGGTGCCTGGCGCCCGCCGTACACGCTCATTTTCAAGCCACAAACAGCTCGTGCGTCACACCTTCCCTCCAACCCTTCGACTCCTCCTCCCAACAGCTTTCTCTCTCTCTCATCCAACCTCCCTCTCTTTCTCTCTCTCACTGCCCAGTCCAGCGCCTGTGCGCGCAACCTGCAATCATGGATATGAACCACCTGATCGGGTCAGTGTCAAAATTGATCCGAATGCGTTTCTAGCTAACGAGCTGCTACAGCCAGCGGTTCAACCTCATCTCCAAGAGCGATATCCGGTACGCCAGTCTTCCCTAGGAGACCTCCAGAGTTTCTTCTTTCTTTTTCGCTGATGAAAATTCTATTAGATATGTTGGTACCCTACACGAAATCAATCCCGAAGCTTCGACAATCGCTCTTGAAAATGTCATGTCCCACGGCACAGAAGGGCGCCGAGGCAACCCCAGCGAAGAACTCCCTGCATCCACAAGTGTCTACGAATACATTGTCTTCCGAGGCAGTGATGTGAAGGATATCAGCGTCGCCGAGGAGAAAAACGAGCCAGAACCCCAGCGCCCACAGGTTCCAGATGACCCAGCCATTCTCGGAGTGAGTCCTGCCTATCTTCGAGTCTCTGTGTGTTGGCAGTCTGAGGATGAATTATTACGGATGTAAACACAGACCTGTTCTGAAAGCGCAAACCGTGCGGAGATTTCCGTTGCCTTCCTTCTGATCTGACTGCTCAACACAACACCTTGATGTTCACAAAACACTATGGAATGAAACTGATGAATATGACCCTAGAGCATGTCTCGCCCTGGCCCGCCTCCAGGCACCCAAGCCCCGCCGCCTCAGCAGCAGCCACCTCAAGGACCCCCAGGTGGTCGACCTGGCCCTCCTCCCGGCTACCCTCAACAGCCTCCTTTCCAAGGTTACGGTTACCCTCCATATGGTGGTCAACAGCGGTTCGGTCCACCTGGCTACGGGCCTCCTGGTCCTGGCTTCCCTCCGTACGGTGCTCCTCCGGGATGGTTTCCTCCCCCCGGCCACGGCTTTCCTCAAGGATCCCCTGGCCAATTTCCTCCCGGCCAAGGCCCTATTGGCCCTCCTGGTCAACAGCGCCCTGGCCCTCCTAACGGCCCTCCAGCATCCGCACCGAAACCTACATCCGAACTTCCAGTTGGAGACAAAGTATCTCAGCCCGCCAGTAAGAGTGCGACGCCAGTCCCTACTGCACAGAGTGGTCCAACCCCTCCGGTCGAGTCGAAGCCTTCGGTTCTCGAGGCTACTCAGGGAGCTGTAGCAGCTAAAGCTCCAGCTCCTCAAACGCCATCAAAGGTTCCGCCCACTGGTCCAAAGAATGACCGAGTCATACCAGCTATCCCGATTGCCAATGTCAAGCCTGCTATCCCACTCACCGCTACTCAGCAAGGTGCCGTGGCGGCGTCTCAAAACACAGCTCAGGCAGCTATCACGGAAGCTACTCGTGCAGCTACTGCTGCCGTTGCTGCAGCCATGGCAAAACTACCCCAGCCGAATGCTCAGAACAAGGGACCTAACAATGTAGGAGTTGATAATATGGCGAAGAAATTCAACGATCTCAAGACTTACGACAACACTCGTGCTCCCCGAGGAGCACACCAAGGGCTACGAGGCGGACGCGGTGGTCAACGTGGCGGTCAGGTTGCAAACAAGAAGATCGAAGTTCCGGATACAGATTTTGATTTTGAATCTGCCAACGCCAAGTTCAACAAGCAAGACCTTGTGAAAGAAGCCATTGCGACTGGGTCCCCTGTGATTGAAGAGGAGAAGGATCTTGAAACGGCAGAGACGGCGTCTATGCACTCGAGTTCGACTCCGGCTGCCTACAACAAGTCGTCATCATTCTTCGACAACATTTCAAGCGAGACGCGTGATCGGGAGGAGAACAACAGCCGTCCTCGCGAACGTCGTGGCGAGGAGGAAAAGAAGAACATTGAGACATTTGGCCAAGGCAGCGTTGATGGCTACCGTGGCGGTTACCGTGGTCGTGGCAGAGGGCGTGGTTACGGACGCGGCCGAGGATACAATCGCGGATATGGCAACAATCGAGGACGAGGCAATTTCCGAGGCGGACGCGGCGCTGCACAGTCAACCGGCGTTCCTGCGCAAACTTAGATCCTTTGTGTTGGGGTGGTCACGAGTGCTTCTCAGCGTTGGATGTAAAATCTGGACATGACATTTCTTTCCCCTGGGAGGCTAAGGTACTTGGTTATTTCTTTCTGGGCTATCTCATCATGGTATCCTGCATGCACAGACGGCTGTCTCTCCTATCCGCAACTTTCTTTTCTTTTTATGTCTCCTCTCATATCTTATGGTACTTGGGCGTTTAGCTTTGACCGGTTTTACGTTCAAGCCATGGTTGTGTTCCATTGTTTTGTGGTTTTTGCTTTTCAGTTTATTGTGATTCGTTTTTCCATTTCCATCGGCGCAAATGAAATCAAACCCAGGGAGCTGTGTGTGGGCATGAAAAAAATCTAACGAGAATGCTTTTCTCTTTGACGAGGTGATATCTCTTATTTTTCTTTTGATCGAGTGTTTCTTTTTTCTTTGCCTGGTATACTACGCGTGGCATGTTTCTTCTGCGCTGGACGGTCTGTGGGCATTGGCGAAGGGCAGTTTATGTATCATACAAACGACAAGGAATGAGTCTTTACGACTATCACTATCTCTTTAAAATAATACTACGTATAACAGAGTCTTCTCCAGACTATATAATCATATAAAGCACTCTCCGCACGACGTCGGCCAGGTGGGTCTCTGCGGCCCAAACGGGAAAGGCGGGCCAGCGCTGGGCCGCGGTTCACAGTCGGTCTTCACGAGAAGGAAAGAGGGAGAGACGACTTGCCCGTGCTGATGTGGTTAAAGTCTCGTGCTTTTCTTTTCTATCTGGCTGAATTGACTGCGTACCTGCATTCTTCCGGCAAGCTGCTACTGGCTGGTAGCTGAAATCCTTGCTGCGTCCTGCTATCATACTACTACGTATCAAGATAACCAAAGCCGTTTTGTCGCGTGCAAATCAACTCTTGCCGAGCCGAACGGAGCAGACCAGAAGCAGATCAACAACGCCAAAGCAACGCCATCCCCTCGAATCAGGGCCGCACCTTCGAACAATCCTTCTTCCTCCGCTTCGTTCACGCCTGGCTCTTTTGTTTCCGTCGATTTCACTCTATCGTTTCCTCCTGCTGCCGCGTCGACAACAACTCGGCCGGGCGTGGGGCGCGCCCCAAAAAGCTGAAGCTCATGCAGGGTAACCTCGGGTCACAATGTCGGACTCTGTCGGTTCGTCTCTGGCTATTTCGTTGGGTGTGATAGTAGCAGCTAATCGCTACAGATCGAGTCTTCGTCCATGCCCTCAATACCGTCAAGAAGATACCGAGGACGGGTACTGCCCGGCCGCCGACGGCGGACAGACTCAGACTATATGGATTATACAAACAGAGCATGGGTATGCCTCGTTCGTCTTTTTATCGGCTTGTTGTCTAACATATTTTGTTCCGAACAGAGGGCGATGTGGAGGGGATAATGGATCGACCAATTGGGGAAGCTGCGGACGTGCAGGCAGAGCGAGAGAAATGGTGAGCCACGCAACTGTTTTATTTACAGAGTCAATGGACTAACAAATGATTCCTTTTGCGTAGGGACGCATGGTACTCACAACGCGGCATCTCGCGCACCGAAGCCAAGCGGCGCTACATCACGACCCTGGTTGATACAATGCATCGGTACGCATCGCAAACGGAAGAAGCGCGCGAGCTGGTAGCAGAACTCGAATTCGTCTGGGATCAGATCAAATACAGCACCTCGTCCTCATCCTCGTCCAGTAGTCCCATGCAGGCGATGGGACTCCCCGCCACCGCAGAGGTTTCTGCGCCGCCGTCAAGACGGTATGGAAGTATAGATGGGCGCATGAGCCGGTCGCCGCCGGTGGCCGTGGAAGAGGAAGATCCGGATGAGGATTTGGCGATATATAGAAGGAGGGTGGGCGATTCGAGACTGCGGGTACTGAGTCCCGTCAGTCAGTCGGATGTGCAGAACTCGAATATACCGGAGGATGAAGATGAAGATGAAGATGAAGATGACGAAGAGTTTCAGGAAGCCAGGGATGGGGCTTCATCAGAGGAAACCACCTCGCAGGAGCGCAATCAACGACTATCAGCAGTAGCGCCAGGAGGAGGTAAGTCAAGACGAAGACGAGCCTCCACGCCTGGCGACAGAGGAGGACATAATGACTGGAGACGGCGCGTCGAGCAGGCCTTGACGACCATGACCACGGAACTCGCAGCTCTGCGTGAGCAAATCGAGTCACGGCCAATACACAGCCGAAGGAAAGCGAGTCTGTGGTCGTGGCTGAAATGGCTGTTCTGGATCGCCACGCGACAACTCCTCTGGGACTGTCTGATTCTGGGGGTTGTCTTGATCTGGTTGCGGATCAAGGGTGACCGCAGACTCGAGCAGAAACTGCGAGCAGGCGTGGTGGCTTGGACGAGGAAGTTGATGAGCGTGAGGCTTCCGCGACGACTGCCCAGTTTGTCTCTGCCGTGATTTCTTTTGTGTTTCATGATTTCATGTATATTTTTATCTATTTTTTTTTGTCTAATGGGTGCTATTTGAATATTTAAACCGGGGGCATACACGGAGTACAATTTATTGCCAATTACACCTTTACTTCTACTTTCTACTTTGTTGTAGGATGTCTTCAAATAACCATTTACATATCATCATAGTATATACCTTATGTACCGTCTACGCCTTGGCAAACTTCTTCTTCGTGCGTTGAGCCACAATAGCTTCGTTATAGATAAAGTTGACGCTCTCGTGCTGGATGGTCGCGTTGAGCCAGCGCTTGACCTTGGGCACTTTTTCCAGGAGCTGGGGGATATTGGCCGAGAGCAGGCCGTACTCGGGCTTTGCCCACGAGTTGAGACGTAGAAGGAACGAGCCGGTGAGGACCTGAAATACTTAGCCCTGTTTTTTCTATATGAGGGGAAGAAAGTATTGGCTTACCTCGACCAACGTCAGCGTTTCACTACCACCAAAGAAAGGACCCTTCCCTTCCTCGAGCAGCGGCTCAATCTCCTTGGCCAGATTGTCCACCAGCGTGACAGCAGACTGGTCACGCTCTTCAGCGGTGGCCGCGCGGATGCCGGCAAAGACATGGCTGAAGACTTTACTGAAGAAAGCATCGACAAAGAAATCGACACGCGCGCGGTACAAGGCATTGTCGACGGGGCCGGACGGCGGGAACACGTGTGATGGGTGAGCGTCAGCCAGGAACCGCGCGATGATGCCGGATTCCGCGATGATTTCGCCGTTGTATGAGATTGTGGGGACCAGGCCGCGCTGCGAGAGTGTTGGTTAGTTTTGAAGAATTAGAGAAGGTGAGGGGGAGGA
The DNA here is from genome assembly GCA_037040535.1 of Talaromyces sp. P118-02. Taxonomy (NCBI): domain Eukaryota; kingdom Fungi; phylum Ascomycota; class Eurotiomycetes; order Eurotiales; family Trichocomaceae; genus Talaromyces; species Talaromyces sp. P118-02. Next base: position 493,230 of record JAXQGY010000928.1, read on the forward strand.
GGACGTACGGGGTTGATTTCGAGATACCATGGCTCGCGCGGGGTCTCTAGGTCAATGACAACCTCTTCATATGGCAGGCCGAGCTCCTTGAGCGCAATGTAACCGCGGTGAGCCCAGGGGCAGGTTGGGTTTGTGTAGAAGATGATCTTGGGCGTGGCCATGGTGAGTTTGTTTTGTTGTTGCTGTTGTTGTTATGTGCTGTGGTGGGTGGGTGAGCAGGGAAGCTCTGCGCAAGGCGGGGGCATAAGCCGCTATATATCGTCGACCGCAGCATGCAAATCGGCCGTGAGATGACGAATTAGTCCACTCAGTACTGGGCAAAGCTGAGTAATTCAATGGATTACAGATCAGTTCCAGGAGCAAAGGATCGGGGTTCTTATCGCCGAGGCCGAGGGAGCTGTCATCGGAGGCATTGGCCGTCCATCAACAACTTTAAAGGTTGATGATAGTGCAATGTTGGATGTGAATTTGATACATACGTATATCAATTGACCAATTAATATTTAGTGAATATTGGGTCAATATACTAAATAAACGAATGTTTGTTGACGTTTAACCGTCTGCGAGAGCCACAACAAACCGGCGCAGACTAACAAGGCTCTCTGCCAGCCAGGCTGTGCATTCCGAAGAACAAAAAATATACTAGAGCATATATACAAGCTAATAGCAGATATACCATAGCATTATCAAGAGCAAAACCAACACAACAACCCACAGCTGCAGCCGACAACCAGGGCGCACGTGATGAGGGGCGGCGTCCCCCCCACCAGGCGCGGGCTCAAGGCAACAAAACAAGCCAGACTTGCTTCAACTCGCCCCTCCGACCGTGCTACTTGCTCTACTCGGCTTATCACCTCTGCATCCTCCTCACTACTACTCTCACCCACCTGGTCGCCGTTTTCTGAGCCTTCCTGCGTCTTGCTCGAAAAAGCCCTCCTCCTCCTCCCGTATGTCTTCTCTACTCACCATCACCCCTCTTCTCAACCTCGCGAGCAGCCTGCGTCGCCACCCCGGTCGCACCCACTGCGCCTCCGCATCTGCCCAGCGCTGACCACACCCAGTTCTCTCGCTCGTCTCTTATTTTTTTAGATTGAATCGCCATCCATAACCGGTCATCATGTCTGTATGTATCGCCGGCCTTTTATATTCCGTTGGGAAGGACCAGGCTAATCAATGAGGATGGTTGCAGTTGGCCTCTGGGTATGCTCATCTTACGCACACACATACTCTTCCTCTCTCTTGCACTAGCAATTGACCAGGTCATGTCGAGCTGACCCTTCCCAGTGTGACTGTTGAAGATGAATGCGTCTCCACCTTCAACGAATTCCGTCTGAGCCGCGGCAAAACTAAGTTTGTCATCTTCAAGATCACCGACGACAAGAAGCGCGTCGTCGTCGACGAGTCCTCGGGGGACAAGGACTGGGAAGTCTTCCGAAACAAGCTCTCCGACGCCAAGGATGCCGACGGCAAACCTGCTCCCCGATTTGCCGTATACGACGTCGAGTACGAGATTCCCGGCGAGGGCATTAGGTATGGAAGACTCTGATTGTCGTGGACATGGTGGCTCACAGTGTTCGTCTAGGAACAAGATCATTTTCATCTCCTGGGTGCCAGAGGGCACACCCATGCGCGTAAGTTGGCTCTCTTTATTTGCACGTGTGTGTATACTGACCCTCTAGTTATCCATGCTGTACGCCAGCACCCGCGAAGTCCTAAAGAACGCCGTGAACGTGGCCGACTCCAAGCACGCGGATTCCCCAGGCGACATTGAGTGGAAGACTATTCTCGCCGATGTCAGCAAGGGCAAGGGCCAGACCATCAGCAGCTAAACGAATGGCACCGGCTGGTTCGGGGCGAAAGAGGGGACAGTCGATGGACTAGTGCCATGTTGGCTTGAGCTGCTTGAGCTTTGAGCTGCATCAAAAGCTGTATGGGCATGCATTCACGAACGAACAAAACAAAATAAAAACGTCACTGATGCGATCGATGCTCGGTGCTCCTGTTTATACTGATGACACCCTCGTAGGTAGTTTTCTCGTGCGGGCTTTTCAAATAGTATTGAGATCATTGACTCTTTAACTCAATCAGTCGGTAGAAGTAGAGTATACCTGTAAGGTAGAGAGAGTAGAGAGAGCGTGTAAAAATACGGTAAATACCGAGGATACCGTATCGGTCACGGCAAAGATTCGGGTCCGACCGAGCGGGCCGCGCAGCTGGGCCAATCAGCGCGGCGCCTTTAGAACCCGTCAGACTTCAACCTCAAACCAGCTTCACTCTCCTCAACCACGTCCGTCCCTCCTGGCCGACCCTCTCTACTCCACCACACGCATTCGACCTCGCTTTTTCTGTCTTCTGTTACTCGAACGAGTCCCGGTCTCGACTGTCTTCGGCTTTGTCGCTTTTCGGCTGCCCCGTCGCCTCAATTCCGGTTTTTTTCCTTCCTTTTCAATTCACCACCTCGCCCACAATGTCGCTTCGCTACACCTCGCAGGCCGTCCGCAGCGCTGCTGCCCGGTCGTCCGCCGCTCCCATGGCCCGATTTGCTGCCCCTGCTGCTGTCCAGCAGACTCGTGCCTCGTCCGGCCACGCCATTGCCAATCCCACACTCGCCGGCATCGAGAAGCGCTGGGAGGACATGCCGCCGCAGGAACAGGCCGACTTGTGGATGCAGCTCCGGGATCGCATGAAGGTTAACTGGCATGAGATGACCCTTCAGGAGAAGAAGGCCGGTATGTTACTCTTTCTGTCTGTCTTGTTTCAAGTGACCTCGGCTAACACGACACGTATAGCCTACTGGATCGCATTCGGAGCCCACGGTCCTCGCAAGGAAACCCCCAAGGGCGAGGGCTGGAAGATCCTCTCCAAGGTCACCCAGCTGGTCGCTGTTTCGGTCGCTCTCTTCTACTCTACCCGTCTCTTTGCCGGCTCTCCTCCTCGCACAATGACCAAGGAATGGCAAGAGGCTAGCAACGAATATGCCCTGGTGCGTACTCTTATCTCTCTCTCTCTATATTATATTTATATTCTAACAACCCCTGCAGAAAGAGAAGATGGACCCCATCACCGGTATCAGCAGCGAGGGCTACCAAGGCGAAGGTTTCGTGCAGAGCAAACCCGAAAAGTCTTCATAAATTACCAAATAGAACTGGACTCTGGGCGGGAGAATTTCTGCAAGTGTTGTATATCCTTGGCACCGTGGCTTGTGGCCTCGTTCCCTCGCTCTCCTTCCTTGGAAACTGATCAAAACATGTACTGTCTACTGTGCTATAATCAATCTATTTCCTTTGTTTAGATGTTGGAATTCAAAGTAGAGTTAATTGATCAATTGTCAATTGATTGACTGGTTCAGTGACACATCAATTGGTATGTAGTTGTAGTAGACTGGTACGTGTAGCACGTGCAGACATTGGAGGTATGTGCCAGTCATCAATCGACATCATCTTTGCATGCGGCTACCAATTGATGTTTGCGTACTCTTCAATTGGTTTAATATGTTTTATTGTACGGGTTGATTAATCAATTGGACTGATTGCATATGTAGTGGCCTTTAAATAATTATAAATTGCGCCAATTGATTGTTTCTTCAAACATTTAACTTGTATATCAGGTAGCTGACGTAGACATATATATATCCGGAACCCTCGGCCCACAAGCAACATTCAACATTAAAACTCTAATATTTACATTGAAGATTATGTCAATTGACCAACACACAGCTGAAAACAGAACACCTTACAATTACACCCAGATCAACTGATCATATGTTAAATAATACTACATAATAATGTCCAGAGATGTCAGAATAACACGTTGTACGGGAAACGCAGGATCCCGACGTGGCCTCATTGGACGCGGGAGCTTTTAGCTTAGCTTGTTTCTGCAAGCTCCGAAGCAGAGTTTTCCGGGCGCCTCCAGGCCGGTTGTCGTACAGCAGGATTAGAGATATGGTAAAAATTACATCTACATATGCTCCTATCAGTGAAAACAATAATAACTGAAAAAATAAATAAACCCCAAGGGAATCCTAGCGAGGCGCTCGTTGCTGTGAGAGCGCTCGGGTGCAGTCGGGTCACGGGATCCGGAGAAACGTACCGCCGGCCGCTGAGTGGACACCGTCAGCGGGCGCCGGGCTGCAAGACTCTCTCTCCCTTCTCTCTCACACCTCTGGCAAAGCTGCCAACCTCTGCATCTCGCTCTCCTCCCCCCGTATCCTCTCGCTCTTAAACACCCATCACAATGTTCAAGAGGTGTGTCCACGACTCAATTGAGCTCGCTTCCACCCCCCCTACTGCGCCGTGCAGTCACTGACCGTTGCTTTCTTCTCTACAGCGGCCTCGCCCGGACCTTCGGGAGGGCTGCCTTTGCCCGACCGACCCCTGTGGCCCGTCGCGCTTTCGAGCCTCTCCGATCCAATGCTCTCCAGGCCCTGAGTGCCAGGTACGCCAGCACCGACGCTGGCCTCGTTGGAAAGATTCACCAGGTCATCGGTGCCGTTGTCGACGGTACGTGGCTCCAACCCTGCTGCGAGAGCTTTTTTTCGGCCGGCTTGGCACCAATATGGGACGTCCGCGATGCAACGAAAAAATCTTTTTCCTGCACCCAACACCGCCGAAAAACACTCTCGCACGCATCTCAATGGCTTTGCCGGTCTTTGTTTCTGACAGTCACCTACAGTCAAGTTCGATTCCGAGTCGCTCCCCCCCATTCTCAACGCTCTTGAGACCCAAAACAACGGCCAGAAGCTTGTGCTCGAGGTTGCTGTAAGTACTCAAGCACTCAAGCTTCCTACTCATTCATCAAAACATTGACTAACACTCGGCAGCAACACTTGGGAGAGAATGTTGTCCGCACAATTGCTATGGACGGTACGTGTCGTGCGACGCGTCTCACTCGAGCTCCCGCTGACTGACCTGCTATAGGTACCGAGGGTCTTACCCGTGGTGCTGCCGCCCACGACACTGGTGCCCCCATCCAGATCCCTGTCGGTCCCGAGACCCTCGGTCGTATCATGAACGTCACCGGTGACCCCATCGACGAGCGTGGTCCCATCAAGACCAAGAAGGTCGCCCCCATCCACACCGACCCCCCTTCTTTCGCTGAGCAGTCCACCTCTGCCGAAGTCCTCGTTACTGGTATCAAGGTCGTCGACTTGCTTGCCCCCTACGCCCGTGGTGGTAAGATTGGTCTCTTCGGTGGTGCCGGTGTCGGAAAGACCGTGTTCATCCAGGAGTTGATTGTACGTCCTTATTCTCATACCCGTCCCTATTTCCTCCATGCTAACATGCGTAGAACAACATTGCCAAGGCCCACGGTGGTTACTCAGTGTTCACTGGTGTCGGAGAGCGTACTCGTGAGGGTAACGATCTGTACCACGAAATGCAGGAGACTGGTGTCATCAAGCTTGATGGTGACTCCAAGGTCGCTCTGGTCTTCGGTCAGATGAACGAGCCCCCGGGTGCCCGTGCCCGTGTCGCCCTGACTGGTCTTACCATCGCCGAGTACTTCCGTGACGAGGAGGGACAGGATGGTACGTTATACACAAGTTGAAATTTTCGAATTCCGCTGACAAGTCGTAGTGCTGCTCTTCATTGACAACATTTTCCGTTTCACCCAGGCCGGTTCTGAGGTGTCTGCTCTTTTGGGTCGTATTCCTTCTGCCGTCGGTTACCAGCCCACCCTTGCCGTCGACATGGGTATCATGCAGGAACGTATTACCACCACCTCCAAGGGTTCCATCACCTCCGTCCAGGCCGTCTACGTGCCCGCTGACGATTTGACTGATCCTGCCCCTGCCACCACCTTTGCCCACTTGGACGCCACCACTGTGTTGTCTCGTGGTATCTCTGAGATTGGTATCTACCCTGCTGTCGACCCTCTCGACTCCAAGTCGCGTATGTTGGATCCCCGTGTTGTCGGTGAGGACCACTACAACACCGCCTCCCGTGTGCAGCAGATGCTCCAGGAGTACAAGTCCCTCCAGGATATCATTGCCATTCTTGGTATGGACGAGTTGTCTGAGGCCGATAAGCTCACCGTCGAGCGTGCCCGTAAGCTCCAGCGTTTCCTCAGCCAGCCTTTCACCGTCGCCCAGGTCTTCACTGGTATCGAGGGTAAGCTGGTCGACCTGAAGGACACCATCCGCAGCTTCAAGGCTATCATCAACGGTGAGGGTGACGACCTTCCCGAGAACGCTTTCTACATGGTTGGTGACTTTGAGTCTGCCCGTGCCAAGGGTGAGAAGATCTTGGCTGAGCTCGAGAGCTCATAAATGATGTAATATCTGCCACCGCTCCATTTTCTTTGTCATTTGCATTTGTCTCCGCTTTCTTTTAGCGCGTGTGTATATTACCCGTATAAAAGAAAAAGGATTTGAAGTTGTTCCCATGGAATGGAGCTGTGTCAGCTGTAAAAATAGACCCCTAGCCCAACTGCCAGGCTAGCCAATGCATTTCTTTTGTCACTTACTATCCTGTAATAACTTCGGATCTTCAATTCGTTTATATCAATTGATAACCTTTGAACATTTCCGCATACATGCATTCGCGTATATCTTAACCTATATTCATTGACACATCCATAGTTTATACATGCGTAACTGTATACTATGCCTCCTTCGATGACCGACAGGCATCTCTCACCGACTCCTGCAGACTCTTTCTCGGTTCATACCCCAACACCCTCCTCGCCTCGGAAATATCAAAATACCGCGTGGCTACAGCATCACCAATATCATCCGGCGAAATGTCCGTCTTCATAAACAAACCAGTAAAACGAAGAACTCCGGCAAAGAACCACACCGGTATGGCCAAGTACCAGCCATACGGCTTCCCAGGATCACCATCGACTTCGCGCCATATCATCTCCTGCAGCTGCCGAAAGGGCAGAGGGTTCCCATCAGACACGAAAAAGGCGAGCCTGTTGGCACTGGGTTCTTTGTTGTTTCGTAGATTTTCGATAGCGAGTAAATGTGCTGATGCGACGTTGTCGGCGGACGAGAAATCGTATAGATTCTTCCCCGACCCCAGCGAGACTCTGCGTGGACTTGTGGCGACGAGGGGGAAGAGGTTCTGGTCGTGAGTGCCGACGACGCCGTGTGTGCGTATTGCGCATGTTTTGATGCTGCGTTCTTGGGATAATACGATCTTCTCAGCTGCGGCCTGTACATCTGTAAGTACTAGTCCTTACGACTCAGCTCTATGAGGGTCAAAGACAACAAACCTTAGTCCTAGCATACTCGCCATCCCATTTCTCCGCATCCATCAAATGCGCCGTCTCGCTTTCAGTCGCATTCACAAAATCCATCCAACTATCCGGCTTGACCACGTCGCACGAGCTCGTATACACAAACGCCTCGACTGCCGGCGATGTACATTTCTCTGCGGCCTCAAGCACGGTTTTTGTGCCCCCGACATTTACGTCCCATAGCCGGGTATCTGATACTCGTCGTTTGCGTGCTGCAGAGGGGATGATGGATGCCGTGTGGATTATCACGTTGGGTTTGATGCTTTCAAACAGCGTGGTGACTGTGGTTGTGTTGGTGATGTCTACTTGGTGGTATTTGGTTACGCCAGAGACAAAATTCGGGGCAGAGGGCGAGGGGATGGAAATGTCCAGGATGTGGATTGATGCATCGTGCTGTGCGAGGAGCGCTTTGGTGATGGCGAATCCGACGCAGCCTGTGCCGCCTGTTATTATGACTGTCAGAGGGTCGACCATTTATTCAAGATTATTAAGGTTATTGAAATATTTTCTATTTCCCTTTGCTGTTTTCTTTGATTAACTGTGGTTGAATCGATAAAGACGAAACGAGAGGTCGCTTCCACGTGTTTTGGAGTTGATTCTACGACATTCCGGATTGGGAATGGTGAGGGCACTATACTCTTACTGCATGCACACTATTGACAATTTGACCGGGGTATTAATGCGAACACTGGCCTGATGTTACGTCGAGATATAAGATGCGCGTTTGAATGGTATTTGTGAGAAGGGAACGAAGATGAGCATTTATAGAGAAGGGTGGTCTTATTGATAAAAGGTAGTAAGTGATTTCTACATAGAAATGTAGCCTATCTATCAACTGCACATGTGATATTCAATGTTCATTTTGATAAATAAACTGCTTCAATCAATGAATGCGAGTCCTGATCAACAACAGGGAGAGGCTTAACATCGTTGCTTCGAATATTATATTAGTAGTTCACGGTATGTCTCGACAGCCTCTGTTTCGTACCAGTGCTCTTTATCTGCACCGTAAAGTGTTAAAAATTAATAGATGGCTTGAACACTTGGTTCTAGGGTTCGCCTGGGAATTGACTCAAAGAAACTCGCTTTATGCTACTTCATTAACGAGAATTTGTTTTTTGGTGGACATTTGAAGAAAGTGTACATGTATTTACGCTTGAGTATAGATATTGATTTATCTGAACATGTCAAACTTGACAACTCTATGATGGAGTCCTACATGAAATAGTATCCACAAGTAGATATGATGTACCCCCTTTACACACCCACGCGCTCTGCGCGAGTCAAATCCTCTTCAATAGTCTCCCTCATCATCTCCTCACCCGAGCTAGAATTATCCTTGAAAACATGATCCATCTGCTCGAGCGTGCGGCCCTTGGTTTCCGGCACAAAGAAAAAAGTCCATACACCCGAGAGCACGCAAAAGACAGCAAAGAACACGTATGCGCCGAATCCGGTGTTTTCGACGAGAGGGGGAGTGATTAGACCCTGTTTGTGGAAAGTATTAGTATGGATGGTAGGGCGAAGAGAAAAAGGAAGAAAAAAAGTAGACGTACGATGATAAAGTTGTTGAGCCAGTTGGAGCAGGTGGATAGGGCGACACCTTTGGCGCGTAGAGAGGATGGGAAGATTTCTGGAAACGGTTTTTGGTTAGATTTTGGACATGACGTTTCGTTTTTTACTCTTAGAAGATGATGAACATACCGGCAGGCATAGCCCAAGGCACTGGTCCCCATGAAGCTCCAAAGGCTAGCATGTAGAACAACAGAAACGCGACACTCGTCCATCCCTGTGCCTGATGGGCTGGCCAATCGTCGCTGTAAATGCCTACCAACGCGGCAATTATGATGTGCGAGACGGCCATCAGAACCGACCCTACCAGAAGCAAGGTGCGCCTGCCCAGGCTGTCCATGGTAAATACCGAAGTACTGACGCCGACGAGCTGCATGACGTTGAGAATGCCAGACATGATAAGCTGCATATTGTAGTTAAGACCCATTGTCTCGAACAGGGTTGGGGAGTAGTAGATGAGCGCGTTAATACCGACAAACTTTGAGAAAATTAGCTTAGAACACACCGAGGGAAAAGAGGGGATTCACCTGCTGAAAAAAGGTAATCGCAATACCAATATGCGTCCTGCGCCGGCAACCCGGTCTAAAGCAGTCCATCCAAGAAGCCACTTCTAATTTGAGCGCGTTTTTAACACCACCGCCCTGGATTGTTGGGTGCTTCTCGGCGCTCATCTGTTGATGGAAACGGACTTCGACCTGGATATCAAGAAGCTCTCGGCGCACACGGCTGTCTGTCGCCGGAAGACGGCGCAGCTTGGTGAGACTTTCCAGTGCGTCATCCATGCGGCCCTGCGCAACTAGCCAGCGAGGCGAGAAAGGAAGCATGTAGACACCGCCTACAAGAATAAAACCTGGAATCATCTGTAGCAAAAAAGGTAAACGCCATGCCCATTCGCCAGACATGTACCGCGTTGCAAATGTTATCCAAAAGGCAATCACAATGCCGAGAACAATGCAGAATTCTTCTAGAACGAGAAGAGTTCCTCGGCATTCGGGAGGGCCTGGATGTGTCCACCATCAGAATCAAAACCCCTGCAAAAAGGGAAAAAGATGTGAGTAGATAAAACTCCACTTACTGATTTCGGAAATATACAGAGGCGCAACCATTGACAACATGCCAATGCCCAGACCCCCAATAAGCCGCGCCACGGTCAACATCGGATAGTTGATGGCCGCAGTCTGCAAGATCGAGCCAAAGGTGAAGATGGCAACGGCGACGAGAATTGAATATCGTCGTGATATCTTGTCTGCGATCCATCCTTGATTTAGAGCACCAATTAACGCGCCCAACTCGATCATGGCAGTCAAAAGTCCCTTCCAGAAGCCAGCGCCTGCTGTGCCGGCTGCCACACGAGGGAACTCTGCCAGGAATTGGTCCATGACCAGGATGACCGACACCACACCTTGATCATAGCCAAAGATCAAGCCTCCTAGCGTCGAACATGCAGCACAGAGCAGCACGAACGGATTGTTCGCGAGCCCGCGCAAGCCCGGTGGGCCGTATGCCTCGCGTTCAGCAGCAGTGGTTGGAATCGTAGGGTGCTCGGCATGAGTAGCAGACTGTTCTTCCGACGATGACAGCTCGTTGATGGATTTGCCCTTTGCAGGCGCGGTCATTGTGTCAGCCATTGTTTTCTGCTTGTGAGGCCTAATTCCGAATGAACTGTAGGACTCGGAGCAAAAGTAGAAGATGTCCAATTTCTATAGTCCATCCTCAAGTCTGGGGACGGGTATTCGATACCGGAGTCACAATGGGAACTGAGGCGGAAAATGGGTTCCGGTGAAAATCATGAGTATATATGCGCGTGTATCTTGTGCTGCAACCCATTTTTGGTGCGTAACAATCATCATTGATTGGGCGCCCAAGTCCGGGCAGATTCGGCGGGGGAAAAAGGTGGAAACGCGGAGAGAGTCCGGGGAGTGGTCGCGCCACGTGACCTCTGCACCAATGACCAGCCTCGCATTTGGCCATGCCCTAGCCAGATGCAGCAACGACTTTCCAAGAAGGACGCTCAAGCCCAAGCCATGCCCTGGTTTGGGATCGGGATGCGATTCCTAATTGAACAAGGCCGCAGAAATGACGGAGTTGATCCGAGGCTGGGAACGAAAGAGGAAAGGCATCCTAATCCCGGACGGTTATTGACGCGCTGTCGGCTTTTGAGAGTAAGCAAGTGCTGGATGAGTTATTATTTAATGTTGATATTATTGCTGGGCACGTAATTAGTACTTACTTAATAAACACTTAATTTGCTCCTGTGTTGGGACTTGATTGAATTACGTAGTCCGCTACATAGGTGCATATACGGAGTAGCCCTAAGTGCTAACTCGATTGTTCTGCATCATCAACGACGCAATGTTAATAAGTTTTTATCACCTCCAGGCAGACATTTTACTCTGTTTATTATTATAACCCATCTAAGCGTCGCTAAAGAATATGACGAGGAATTAATCACTCTCTTCTAAATGGGGACATGCCTATCATTTCCTCTTTAGGTTAGTATTAAGCGAGCCAGCCAATAAAATATGAGAAAATATTAACGCTAATCCTTTTCAGTCAGTCCTCCAATGCTGACTTGAAATTAAGCGCTCCATATTGCACATTTTGTAATGGTATAGATAGGAGAGCCAGTGAGACAAAGGGAATGAGCTCGTAGCCTCACAGTTATTTACGGATTCTATATTTGGGGTTGAGGAGAAAAAAAAAGAAGATGGCAGTGCATAAACTCGACATAAATAGGGCTTCATGTCCAGTCTTGATGTGTACATTCTATTCAATTCATCAATCAGCCAATTCACAATTATTATTTTGAGCCATGGCCAATAAATTCGCGTTTTCTACGCTCTTCTTGAGCTCTCTGGCCCTTGGGCAAAACTGGTCTCCTCCTGAACCGAAAGACACCATCGCACTCAACTCTTCGCATATCAGGGGGGCATCTATATCGTTTAAAAAGGTACTTCTCAACCTTCTAATTAGTTACAGAGAGCAAGACTAATAGTTTATACGACAGACTGAAATCTGTTCTACACCCGAAACAGAAACCTACAGCGGTTACGTTCGTCTTCCTCCCCGGGAAGACGACGCAAGTCCCCATCCGAGCAATCTCTTCTTTTACTACGCCAAATCGAACACTAGATATGACGCACCATTAACAATATATCTATCTGGGGGCCCAGGAGCTAGCTCCACGTCTTCAATGACTACCGAGATAGGACCTTGCAGCGTCAACCCGGATTCAAACAGCACGTCTGCCAATCCGTGGGCATGGACCAGCGAGTCCGACATTCTATTCATCGACCAGCCGGTCCAAACCGGTTTCTCGTACGACGTACTTACCAACGCAACTATCGATTACAGCTCGACCGCAGTCATACCAGCAGATTTTGAGAAAGAGGGAGTTCCTGCGGTGAACAACACGTTTAACATCGGTGTATTTCCGTCTCAAGATTTCAATGGAACCGCAAACTCGACAGCGAATGGAGCGAGAACTTTGTGGGATTTTATGCAGGTTTGGCTCAATGAGTAAGAACTTCTATCAAGTGTTCACTTATCCCTTTTCTCTGCTAATTAAGTGTTCAACTTATAGATTTCCGGAACGCAAACGCGACGAGAACAAGATCCATTTCTGGACAGAGTCGGTATGTCTAAATAATTTACCCAAACGTACAAACGCAAAGACGTGTGCTAACAGAACCAGTTTGGAGGACGATTCGGACCATCTTACTCTGCCTACTTCCTCAGACAAAACGAGAAAATCCAAGCCGGCCAACACAAAATCGACCGAGTGTTGTCCCCATCCGAAATCAAGCTCGACACACTGAGCATTCACAACGGGTGTAGTGATATTATCACTCAAGGCTCATTCTACCCCGAGTTTGCATACAACAACACTTACGGCGTACACGTGATTAATAAAGAACAGTACGAGTCAGCGAAAAACAACTTCACCAAGTCTGGAGGATGTCTGGAGATGGTTATGGAGTGCAAAGAACAAGCAGAAAAGTATGACCCAGAAAACTTTGGCAATAATGCCGAGGTAAACGCCGTATGCGCCAAGGCAGATCAATACTGCTATGAGAACGTTCTAGGTGCCTATACTCTGTCTGGAGTGAGTAATTTGAATCAAGTAAACCCATGACTATCGCTAACCAATTGCAGCGTGATATTCATGATCTGGCCGAGATCCCTACCACCACCTATCCAGCGCCTTATACCGATGGGTTTCTCAACCGAGCTTGGGTTCAAGAGGGCTTGGGAGCGGAGGTGAATTTTACGGCCAACTCCAACGCCGTGTATAACGGTGAGTTCAACGTCTTGACCTCATGCAGTTGAACATTAACTGACAACTAAAAGCATTTGGCACTACCGGAAACTCACTTATCAGCCGAGGACATGCAATGGAGGAGTTCGCATTTCTTCTGGAGCGAGGTGTCAAAGTTAATCTTATTCACGGAGATCGAGACTACCTTTGCAACTGTAAGTCAAGGCCATTTAAATCATAGAGTCCGTAAAAATTGACTTTGCATAGGGATGGGTGGCGAGAATATCACATTGTCTGTCAAACACAAGCAATCTGAAGCATTCATATCGAGCGGATATGAGAACGTCATTACGAACAGTACCTACAACGGCGGTGTTGTTCGCCAGCATGGAAACCTATCTTTTACTAGAGTATTTCAGGCAGGACACGAAGGTAAAGCCATCCCGATCCTGCTAATTCAATAGTCAAGTACTGACTTTTTCAGCGCCGGCCTTCCAACCCGAAACAATGTACCGGGTGTTTTCACGCATCATAAACAGCAAAGATATCGCAACCGGCGATATTCCTCTGACTGGCGAGAATGCTCTAAGCTACCGAACCAAAGGACCACAGTCTAGCTTTCATATCAAGGATAAGCTTACAGATCTGTCTCAACCCTTATGCTATACTTTGGATATGGCCACGACTTGTTCAGATGATCAAACCGCCGCCTTGCTTAACGGAACGGCGATTGTGGACAATTTCATCGTCCAGTGACCTTCGTCTTGAATAACTACTACTTGTACGTGAGATTAACGGAGGATGCGGTTTAGAACAGTTGGCAATGAATATGTGCACTATTATTTGTAATTCTATATAGACTTTTGGAACTCAAAGCTGACCCCATCCTCATCATCCAAAGTAGCATGGACAGTGTAGATTCTAGGAAAACCCTCTTCTGTAGATGCACTACTCTCTTCAAACATGATAACTTGTTTTACTGCCTCTGTAGCTAGATTTGAATCCCAAAGAATTTCTCGACGGTTACAGTTTTTCAATAGAGTGAATGCGCGGCGACGAATGTCTCTATCCCGACATTTAGTGGCTACAACATAGAGTGGAGGAATGATGCCAAGGGAAAATGAAAACGTCTGTTTTCGTGAAGACCTTCCAGGGGGTCTAAAAAGAACATCAGCAATTTTGTTTTTCTCTCGTACCGTCGAATTTATCAAGACAAACCTGGTTCTGTTGATAAAAATTTCCGCAAGGGAAACAATAGAGTCAAAATCACCCATAAACCGGTCCCAATCACTTTCAGGCTTCACTCCGGGTGGTATTGCTAGGTATATATTTGAAAGAATGTACCATATTCGCATAATTTCAGGATCCTGACCGTAAGAATCTCCTTCTCCCGGAGTTGGATGAGATATGGAACTCCTTTGCAAGTCTTTTAAATGTTGCGATATTCGTCCCTGGTTCAGAGGTGGGTTAGAAACTGCGTGTCCCTCAGCAGCTAGTGCTGTATTTAATCGATCATGGAAAATGTTGTTCAACAGGCCATCCAAGGAATGGTAGGCATCATCTCTAGCACAAACTTCCTCCATGGTTGCCAAAGCCGAAGAATTCTGTCCGTCGTATCCCCCATCATTAAGCGTCCGCGAAACCGTGGTACCCAGTAGCTCGACCAATTGGTTGTCTAGCCGCGTGAGCAACGATGTGAGAATCTGCTTTGGCACCAAAGCCCCCTGGGTCGATCGTGGTATCGTTTTGTATTGTCGAAGCAAATTCAGTCCTCGTGTGATGTGAATGACTGTTGATCGACGGCAGCCACGGATGCTCTCAAAACAAGCAAAGAGCACACAACACGCGAGAGTGATGTCTTCTCTCGGCATGAGAGACCCGGAGTCTTGAGATTGCTGACTTTGAGCTCGAAGTAGCCGAAGCGACTTACCATACTGGTACATGGCAAACTGGCCGAGAGGAGTGTAATCTATACGAGTAGTGCCATCGAGACTATACTCATAAGCCTGATGAAGAGCCCCAAACGAAATAACCGCATGAGCCAAGACTGCTTCGGTATTCGCTGCCTTCAAGATTGGACGGCAAAACTCGGCTGGAAAGCGGGATTTTGTCTCGGCGAGGAAAAAGTCAAGAGATTGTTGTTCTCGCAGGGATAGAGACCAGGGCGCGCGATAGACTACCATCGTATTCAGCGTCAAGCCAGAGCTCTCTACTGGTGATGGCGTTCTGGCTACGTGTTGATATCCATCGCATTTGCGGCCTGTAGATATGCAGCGCCGACAGCTTGGTTTTCCCTCATCGCATTTTACTTTTCTTATCCTTTTGATAAGATAAATCAGTCATTAGCGGCCAGGACATTGTTGTCTAGTCGAGGCGACTCACTTGCAGGTCATGCAACCGGTTTTGGCCCGACTGACAGAGGCTCGCTGGCGTTTAGGAACGCTCTCCATTTGGCACCCAAGTTATACTCTAACCACGCTCAATTCTCATTATATCGATACTTGTATTTCACACCAGGAGGCGTGCAGCGAAGTGCTATGTGATTGTCGCAGTTCGTGCAGCACCAATCCACACCAACGCGACTAAACTAGAGGCGAAAGTCTAGGCTACAGCTGAATGCATGTCTCGGTTGGTTCGGCAGATGCAGACTAGATAATGTTCCCTGTAAATGAATTGTTGGGGCGAAAGGTGAGGCTACGTATGAGGGAGGCGCAAGACTGTTAGCGGCGGATTTATCGTTTGTCCGACATCGTAAACTCTTTGGAATTTGAAGATCTTTGTATTTTAATTCTGCCATCCACTCCTAAGTTTTAAATTGCACGTTGGAAGTTGGAACTATGCGCCAGAGCACTAAATTCTTGATTTTATGAGACAAGGCATGTAGTTCGACAGTGTTTGACCACGGAAATTGTTGCACAAATTGATTGCCAATCACAATATATTTTTTTAATTTATACAAATAATTATATTTTTGTCTATTATATATATATAAAGTAATAGACACTTTATCGTTAGTATGTTTAAATTCTCCATTACTTACCTACATGTATCAATATGTTCTGGAATAATTTAAATCTTAGTTTCTTCAATACAGATGTATAAATGTAATGATTATCCCGAGCATCATTGATGGCTGAGACAGTGATAGTTTTATACGTATATGAGCAAATTAAGGCCGAGAAGTGATGGAAGAGATATTTTCTGGTGAAGATTTTAGATCTTGATGATTCGTTAAATGTCATTTCCACATTGAAAAAGGGTGATACAAATCATGAAGGACTCTGCATCAATGCCCACCCACTTGCCGGAACACACATAGTCATAACTGTAAAAATTTAATATAATGACTCAACTTTCATCGGTAAACCATTTTAGGGCATCTCGGGACACTTGCATTTTTAGACCCGCGGTTATCGAGCGGCGAAGCAAAGGCCAGAGCGGCGAAGGCGGCGACAACATAAAGGTACATCATGGTGAAAATAGTATAAGAGATAAAATGTTGATTACTTGTGTATTTTGATTGTTGGTGACTGCGGATGATGCCTGTGGGTGAATGCCATATAAATCGGGAGGAAACCTGGGTATTTATACTTCTGGGCGCGGTTCCTAGAGTCTATGAAAGATCGCATCAATACATTGAACAATCATTGTTGATACGACCTCATTGAATGAATTATTCATGTCAGCAAGCGCCCCCCCTCAGCCAAGGTCTCGTGAAGAAGTTAAGAATCAGCCCTATTCACCTCACGTTTTATGCCCTTTTCACTCCAAAGGCCAGCAACCAACTTACATACCCGGTGAGGCAATTGTTAGAGGATGTATTACTATAAGCAAAAATAATTGACTATAATTCACTGATGAGCCAGTTACTCAGGCTTAACTTAATCAAGTAACTTCGATGCCCGCCCCAGTTGTCCCTATTTTGGGTTCATTCTGATGTCTCACACATACTTTGACCTTAACTGGGTAACCAGTCGTACGTCGTCATCGGAAGGCGCTGCTGCAATCATGCTTGCCATCAGACCAAGCATCTCTTGTCTCCAGTTCGGCACTTGCGGGTTATTGCGCATACTAGGGACTCTCGTTAAAATCCAGAGCAACCCGGCGAGCACAAAACTAGGCGCTGTGATACCAAGGTATTGTATAAGTTTGGGCGTGACGCTATTTCCCAGCTTCTTGGCCAGCTGAAGTCCTTCCCTGGCAGCCCCAGCACTGCGTTGTGCCTCGGCCCATGTTACTCCTGATTTTCGCTCAGCAGCTGCAACGACCACACTCATAACACCAACGACCATAGCGGCGTGTGTACGTAGCCAGCTTTGCATATCGGACTCGTGGACACATTTAATCCCGGCGGAAGTGAATATAGACCGCCATTTGGGTGATGAGATAATCGTGATTTGGCCGAAACTTATAATCTTGTGCACCAATGCTCCATCGTGGAAAGATGCCATGATCGCTGGAAAGCCCATAATGCAGCGCTCTTTTCCCAGGGCGTCGAAGTACTTGTCTAGGGATGCAAACGTATTGAACATGAAAAGAATCTCTGTTGTTTGTGGGCATGCCTTGAGTGCAACGAACAATGGCTCATCAAACTGGTGCTCTGTAATAGTAAGAAGAACTAGGTCCCAAGGCTGTGCAGGATCAAGGGATTCAACTGCTTTCACAGGAGTATTCGAGATTTCCGTTGCTTTCTCCGATTTCTTTGCCAGGACACCGCCGTTTTTCTTGAGGTTCGCGAGTCGCTGACCGCGACCTATGATTGTTACGTCATGCCCGGCCTTGACAAGATGCACCGCGAAGGCGCAGCCTACGGGGCCAGCGCCAACGATGGCAATCTTTCTTCGTTCCACTGACATGGTATTGAATACTGAAATTACTTGAAGTGCAAGTGTTAAGTATTCGGTTTCGTTTTCTTTTGACTTTTGATTATGAGTCTGGTCTCGTCAAGGACACGTCACCTTGCTAATAGTGGTACGCTTATGTAAGGATTTTTGGTGGTAGCTTAGTAAGGTGTCGTTAATTTTAGGCCATATATTAGCATTTCTCTATTATTTCAAAGCCAATCAGGCTAATAAGATTGCATGGTAGGCAGCAACGTTTTGTATCTCACGACTCGGCTGACTTTTCCGTTTCGGGAAAGCTGCGATAAATACACCGCGCATATAAGAGCCCTCTCAGATACCATTCGCGTTTTCGTTTAAATTCCTGATAAAGAATTTCAAAAAGACCATATTTTTGTTCTAAACAGTTAATAAATCTCGAATTTTCGCGTCAAAATGGGCTGCAAATCTTATACTAAACGATCCACCGTGGAATCATCGGTGACACTCCCAGAAAACTGGGCATCAAATCCCTGGATCAATCGCTCCACTGTCAAGTCCTGTACCTTTGAGAATCTAACCGAGGCGACTGTAATTCATCGATCTACGCTAAGTACCGTGACTCTTCGAGAAACCCTTCCTGATACAAACACGTTGCCCAAAAACAGCGACAAATGTGACAGTTATAGCAGCAATAGCGGCAGCTATATCAAATTCAGTGACATCAAAAACAGCACTCTGACAGACTCCAATCTTAAACGAGCCAATATCCAGGAATCGACTCTTGACTTTGCCTCGCAAGCCAAGTGGTGCAAGATCCGCGGGTCCGTCATTACGAATGTACAGTCACTCAAGCGCTGCGATGTCGCGGATTCGAGGCTTGATAATGTGAAGTTCCTGAAGTGGTCGACTGTTAACAAATCGAATCTGAAAGACTGTGCCAAGATAAAGCGCTCTACGCTCCAGGAGAGTAACGTGCACAGCTCTGTAGTTGATCACGCGAGCCTAACCGGTTGCCAGGTGAATAACTGTGCGATATACAGAACAAGCTTTGAAGGAATGCACCTCGAAAACGGAATATGGAAGCACGGATCCTTGGTTGGTGCAATAGATGACACAAAGGAGGTGATTTGCGAGAAGATAGTACGTTTCAGAACCAAAAAGGTCAAGAGTCCGCCACTAACAATAATTTTTCCAAAAATCAAGTCTGCTAATAGAGTGATTCATATCACTATTGGCGCGAACACTCCCTCCTTTACTGACCGTCGGGTCCCTGTCGCCTTGAACGGCGGCCAAATTCCAGTACACGAGGGCAAAATTTCGTTCGACGAGACCGATTCAGACGAAGATTTGAATTCAGATTTGGATACAGATGGAGAATTTGAAACTGGCAACAACTTTCAAGGGCCACCTCCTCCATACAATGGGTGATTACATGGCATATCAATTGGCCGCTTATCCTGTCCGTGTATTTATCCATAACATTGTTTTCAATGTTTGGATAGTGAACTGGAAAAGATTGTACCTTTGCTATGTTTGATATATTGAATGTTCCAGATGTCCAGGCAGCCAATTTTTGATATTCTTTGTAATAGATGCTTCTACTGATCATTATTGCGTCACTGTGCCTTATCTGTTTACCTCTCTGCACTGAAAAATATTAGTATCATCGGATTCATCGTTGCCGGCTGTGGCGAGAACCGGAAGGTGTGACGACAGTGACATGTTTAGGCTGAGCCCCGATAAAAGTCAACATGAGTACCGGAACCGCTGTCACTTACTCACGGGATACCGTATCTAGCCTAGACGACACTGATCGCAGAAATATCACTCATTTCAGATAAGTTCTAGCCCTCGTGCCAAGATATGGATGCGGTTGACCCCAGATTATTACCAGCTCATCAAGCAAAGATAACCCCCACGCCAACTATAAGTTTATTTGTAACACTTATTAGATTTAATTGCCGAGTGGGTATAAAAGAATAAAGTATGCACTATGCACTGCCCATGTGGCCGTGCTCTCGCACCATCGGACCACCTCCGAGGGTGCGGTCCCCCATCTTGATAGGCCGTGCGCTCATGAACTGTTATGACAACAAATCTGAAAGACTTTCGATTTGAATCGGACTGAATTGTACCTCGGCATTGGTAATTCATTATACAATTACAGCTAAGTGTTAAAGGGGATCCTTGCGGTCGGCAGTGGTGCATCTAGTCCGGTGCTTTTATGAGTTGAGAAAGCGACAGACAGTATGACCGACAGAGAGCTGCATTTCTGCCTAGGTTCGTAGACATGCTTCGAACCCACTCGGGACGAATATTCAGGCTAATTGATGTCCCGTCGGCCTATCGTGTGATACGCGGTAGTTGTCGTATTCACTGATTCAGCCGCGATCAAAGCAAATTAGCCAAGAAAGCTTCGTTCCTATTGGCAAATAGTAATCCCCCGAAACAACGGGTCCATGCCCGTGGGGAAGCAAACTAGCCCCGGATTTACTGCGAGTCCCCCAGCAGAACGGATCAGTTGGCGAATCCAAACCCGCGAGAGACATGCCAAAGCGTCATGTGGCACGGGGCTCCCTTCCTGGGGGCAAATCATAGGCATGGAAGAAGATACTTGCTTGTAACCTACCCCATCACGGCCTTTCTCCGAGGGTTTTGCAAGCCACGCTCACACCAGTCACAAAGAAGGACAAAATCGCACGCCCATAATACTCGACATTATTGATGGAAATGGTGCTGATAATTGTCGGCAATTGTTCCCTGGTACCACGCCGGGTCCGCTTCCCCGCAAACGTCTCGCGATCCCCGTGCGGAGGTCGCGTCCAAACCCCGGTCGCAATGACTATATATGGCTTGTACGCCTGCTCGATGATGTAGCTCTCTTTAATTCCTGCTGAGCAGACTCGTCAGGCTGGCCTTCCTGTATTTTCATTCCACCGGGAGACAATCATAGCAATGGCAAACGACGATGCGATTATCCACGACCGAGATGCGATGGGGGAGAAAGCTGATTTGTCGCACGAAGAGGTCGTGCATATTGCAGCCTTGACAGACGAAGAAAAAGCATTGGAAGTCAAGCTGCGACGAAAAATCGATTCGCTGATTTTGCCACTGGTAATCACCGTTTACCTGATGAATTACATCGACCGGTACGTCGGGTTATCCCATGGAAGAATCATCACTGAAACTGACATGTTATAAGAAACAATTATGCTGCTGCCAAGTTGCAAGGCCTTACCGATGATTTGCACCTCAACGACGCCCAATATCAAACCGGTCTGTCAATTTTGTTTGTGGCGTATATCCTCATGCAGGTTCCTTCGAACTTGTTGCTCAATTATGTCGGCCGGCCGTCTTTGTACCTTGGATTTTTTGTCGTTGCTTGGGGATTGGTATCGGCTCTGACTAGCCAGGCCAAGGGCTATGGATCAATTGTGGCTTGTCGTTTCCTGCTCGGCTTTGTTGAGGCACCCTTTTTTGCCGGGGTACTGTTCTATCTGTCCAAATGGTACACAAAGAAGGAACTTGCGTTCAGAATGAGTATTTTCTACGCTGGTTCCTTACTCAGTGGCGCATTTGGCAGCTTGATTGCTGCCGGAATCCTATCGGGGCTGGCGGGCAAGCGCGGTTTGGCGGCCTGGCAGTGGCTGTATATCATCGAGGGAACCATAACAATGTTCGTTGGCCTGGTTATCATGCTAGTTCTGCCAGACTTTCCGGAAAACTGGCGTTTCCTGTCCCCAGAAATGAAGGCTCTGGCCAGTCGGCGCCTAGCGATCGAAGCCGCCGAGGCTGATGTTGACGAAGCAGGTGGTATGAGTCAATGGCGTGGGCTAAAACTGGCATTCTCAGACAAGCGCACATATGTACTTGCCCTTGCATACATGGGCATCACAGGTGCCGCTGGTTTTCAGAATTTCTTCCCAACGCTCACTGGCACCTTGGGCTATAACCACGTTATCTCACTCTTGCTTGTCGCGCCGCCATACATCTTCATGGTCGGCTATTCTCTCCTGCACAACTATTTCTCCGACAAGCTGCAGAAGCGGTTCATCTTCTGGGTGTATCCAATTCCAATCACCATTGTCGGATTTATAATCTTTATGACGACCTCATCCTTCGGGCCGCGTTACTTTTCACTGTTCCTGATGAACTTCGTCTTCGCCATGAACGGAACGCTATTCGGCTGGATTTCCAATGCAATCCCAAGACCGCCGGCAAAGCGCGCCGCTTCATATGCCTTTATCAACTCCGTCGCCAATTCGGCCAGTATCTGGACGCCGTATACGTACCGCACGCAGGACAAGCCGCACTATCGTCTTGCACTTGGTGTGTGCATTGCGTTGCAGGCCTTGGCCTTTCTGATGGGCCTGATCCTATATCTTGACTTGCGGGCATCGAACAAGCGACTGGAGCGTCTGGAGAACGAGGACGTGACCCTGACGGAGAAGGAAATGCGGCGGCTGCAGAAGACGGCTGAAGTGGAGGGCATTGATATCGGGGCCGCAAGACGGCTACAGAAGGGATTCCGCTATGTTCTGTGATCTTGTATATTTGTCTTGAGCCGAGTGGGATATTGCAATCAGAATGGAATAGAATACCCAAACACTGAGTTTAGACTGATATCATCGTATCGGGCCGTACATGTAGTAAAAAGCTGTAACTCACCCTAACGGCGGCGGTTCGGGGCGAGAACCTTAACCCTAACAGGGCCAATGCCGGGATGTCACGAACGATAACGCATGGGCCTGGAGGTCAAGGGCCAAATGCCTTAAGTCGAGTGAGCGAGTCCCTAGACTTAGGCATTCGTTGCTTAGAGTGATGCTCAAGTTTAGTGGACGCGAGAAATATACGCGTGGCAGGAGACACGTGCTGTCCACGTTGCCCGTGAGGAAGGTGCGAGGGCGGTCCGTCCTCTTCCTCACTTCCTCTGCACCGCCGACACTTCTCGTCTTCATCCTTCTTCTCTTTGCTACCAAGAAAAATACCTGCATTATCTTCCAAGACATGCCTCTGGTTTGGTTGAATTCTGTTCTAGGAGGAGGCTAAGTTCTACGCCCGAACGGAAGCTGGGCCCGCATTGAATGGAATCGCGGACGGTCCGTCGCAATTCTCAGCAATAAACGCGCCTCGATTCCCAAGCGATTCGATTCAATCTTTGCAGCGCGACCGGGCACAATGAATCATGATCCATGGTCATTGGCGTTTTAATTGCTCGCTTTGACCTTGTACCCTCTCAGTTCTGGATGGTGGCGCCAATGCCAAATCTAGAGTCGCTGTTTGGTGTTGAACCTTCATCTAGTGGGGAGCTTGCGGTTATTTTCCGGTCATCAAACGACCAGACCTTTCGCCTCTTACTTTCTCCGATGCATAACGGGGCCGAGGTGCGCTCTCGTGAAAAAAAAAGAGCATCGATCTTGGGACTAGGAATTTTTTTCCGCCTTTGATTCTTTGCTGCCATTAGTTGGAAATATGGAGTACCGACGAGCCGTGCAGTACTAGGGAGTCAGGGACTGCAATGAATCTCGATGCATTGGATAAATTGCGGCTTGTGCGACCACTCGTTTTCTGAGCTTCTCATTATTTTGTGCACTGTCGCACCGTCTAGCGACTAATGAAGTCCGTTGCGGGGCATGTAGTGATCGGCCAACTGAGGCTAGCTGAGCCTGCTCAACTGCCGTTAAACTGGAAATGGAATGGACACACCAGCATTTCCCCTCTGAAAAAGGGCCCAGATCATCCTTCCTAGGATGTCTCGGTCGTGGAGCGATCACCTCCGAGATCTCTCATCTCATCCCGCCAATTCCTGCAGCGTCGTTCGTGGACTGCCCAACAATGTCGCCAAAATAACACAACCTTCACAGCCACAGAGTTCTCTATAACCATATCCCTGCGACAACTAGGGCTTAAGGCGCGGGGCGCGCCTGTGGCTGTTGGCCGTCATGTCGGATTCTGGCTACAGCGACGAACAACCTAAGACCAAGAAGCCTCCCAGCCGGCAATCACGGTCATGTCGAGTTTGTCGCCTTCGCAAAGTCAAGGTATGTTGCTTTATCAACGCATTCCACTGCATTGGTGGTTTTGTTTGCGAAAAAGAAAGTGATTTCACATTCAAGCGCTTAGATGCCATTCCCTGCACTATAACAATGACGTTGCCATTATCCATGCGCCTACTGACCGACTTAGTGCGATCGAGTCAAGCCATGCCACGCTTGTTGTGCCCACGGTCATCCGTCAAAGTGCGTGTACGATACAATACCCGGAGAGGAAGAAACACAACCAATTTCACAAGCTGAGGAAATTCGGAATCTGCGCAATGAGATCAAAGAGCTACGTACACGAATAAGTTCACAGGGTGCGATACTATATAATGACTCTTTGAAACACGCGGAGGACGCACAGACATTAACTCGATCCGTACTATAGGGGAACATGAATCTCGATCTCGGAAACTAGCTCAGTTGGAAAAGCTCTTTGATGCTATCCGTTCAGCTCCAGTCGATATTGTTGATGGACTAGTTGGAAATATTCGCGCAGACCGATCAAGAACACAACCAGAATACAATGGTAAGTCACCGAATCTATTGCTCCTGCACGTGGAATACAAATATTGTCCATGTTCAATTTCTGAAAATTTCTATAGAGGAGACTCACTTGATCGCTGGTTCAGAAAAGAGGCTTGTTATGCGTTCTACTTCTCCATGGGGATCTAATGACGAAGATGAAGAATTCTCATTTAATAAGTGGAACTCTTCAATTGCTGGCGATTCGCACAGCATCAGCAGCAGCAGCAGCGGAAGCAGCAGCGCCAGTAGCATTAGTATTGATGAAGACTGGTGTGGCCCGCTTTCTCGTTTCAATTCATCAAAATCGATGGTAGATGTATTCGTCCAACGGTTTGTTGACGCCTTCAGCCCAGAGGTCGATGTCCGCTCTGGGCGTGCAGGGGCCATCCGAGCGGCGGCCGATATTCGAATGTTCTCGCCCATGATATCAAATGCTTTTGATGCCGTCTCACTTACCTTCTTTGGCCGAAGTACACAAGATCCTCGCGTTGAAGCTGCCGGCTTGAAACTGTATCCAATGGTTTTGCGGTCGTTGCAGGATGCCCTTTTAGACCCTGAACGGAGCCGGTCAGAAGCAACTCTAATCACAGTTACCCTATTACTAGCATTTGAGAGCATCGAACGAACATCAACTGAGGCCGTTGTTGCCCATGTGAAAGGGGCGGCCCGATTGATTCAGCACCGGGGACCGGAAAACCATGTACATGGAGTTGAACATCTATTTTTTTGCGAGCTTCGGCCATACTGGGTAAGATTATTATTTTGAGAATATTCTAACACAACCGAGAGATACAGGATTTACTGATTTTTTCTAGGCCGGTGTTGGCCTTGTTGAGCGTAAGCCGAGCTTTATGGCCGAAGAGGCATGGAAAACCGTTCCTTGGTCTGAAGGAACGACATCGAAAGACTTGTTACATTATTTGCTTGACCTTGCTGTTGAGATCCCGGGACTCCTGGGACAACATGATGAGCTTGTGGCGGCCCAGGAAACTCAACATCTCGGGAAGGGTGAACTTCGTGTGAAACAGGCAAAGGTTTGGAATTCGGTGGCAGAGTTGACGGCTCAACTCTTGCAATGGAAAATTGATTATGTCGACTGTTACCCTGGTGGTGGCCCAGTGGCGTCATCTGAACCGCAAGGCGCAGACCCTTTCCCCATCTTCCGTTGTTACGACCTGCGTACCATGCAAATAATCGAACCACCACCACTTGTTTACCCTGATCTCAGGCTCGTACAAACGATGTGCCTTTACTGCTCCAACAGGCTTATCCTATCGACGATCGACGATAGACCAGAAGGAGCTGTTACGATTGTGGAAAAGTACCAGCTGGCGTGTGATATTGGGCGTAGTCTGGAGTACTATATCCGCCGGGCGCCTGGGAACATGATCAACCGACTTGCTTTCCCTGTGCGAGTGGCATGGGAAGCATTCCCCGTTGGAGGTCCCGAGCGCGAGTTTATGCTTCAGGTGTTTAAACTTGTTGAAAAGCGTCACGCCCTGCGTTTATGGGGAAGCGAGATGCCCGAGTTTAGCGCTGGTGGTCCTGGCTCTCCGCCTTAGATGGGGGAGGATTATATTCTCTCCCCATAATAATGATGATGAAGATGACGATTATGATGAGCAAATACGAAAGCCACGACTATTACAAAGGCGATTTTGTCATCTGGAATTGACTGTTTGAAAGATACCAATCACTTATCCTAAAACCCAAATGTAGTACCGTCCCTTATGGTACACTATTATTCCTCACAAGGATTTTACCCCATGTCGGTCACGGAGTGCAGTAAAACGCCAATCCGGAGGTTTTTATGCTTTTGACAAGCGATGACAGCTGCCATGCACTGCCACCACATGCTAATAATGCATGTTCAGATCTGTCCACCCCAGTAATCGGCTTGACTGCTTGGTGTGGGGCCTACCCTCAAAGCGAGAGAGCCGTCTGGCCGCGCTTATCTCTCGAATTGATTTGGGCTCCGGATTCTAGTAAAAGCTTGACTGTAGAGGCATTGCTCTTTCTGGCGGCCAGTTGTAGAAGTGTCTGGCCGCCACAAATTTTCGCATCAACATCTGCATTCGACTGGATAAGAAGTTTAATCACAGAGTCGCAGCTGTTCTGAACAGCGTATGCCAGCGGGATCTGATCATTCTTATCTCTCGAGTCGATATCTGCCTTCCACTGGAGAAGAACTTCAACAATAGAGTCGTACCCTTTCTGGGAGGCACATGACAGAGCTGTTTGACCTCGTGAGTTGGTTGAATCGACCTGGGCTCCCAAATTCAGTAGAAGCTGGACCATATCCTTTTGACCCTTAGCCGCGGCCCACCACAATGACTGGCAACATTCAGCATCGACAGAATCCTGATCGACCCTGGTTTCCTGTAGGAAAAGCTTGAACATAGATTCGAAACCTCTGGCTGCTGCCCGTGAGAGCGGAGTTCGTCCATTCTCGTCTCGCAACAGGATATTTGCTCCAGAGTCTAGCAAGGTTTGGGCAACAGCATCATTGTCCTTGGACTTTGTAGCCCAGGCGAGAGCGGTTTGGCCAAACTGATCCTGCGACTCGAGGTCAACTCCTAAGCCTAGCAGAAGCTTGACAATTGATTCGCGTTTCTTTCTTCTTTGGACGGCCCTTGGCAGCAACGCACAGCGATAAGGGGGTCCGGCCACTCTCGTCCCTTGGCTCTAGTTCAGGGCCTGAAGCAAGAAGAACCTCAATAACAGATAAATGTTCTTTTTCAGCTGCCCATAATAATAGTGTTTAGCCAATATAATCTCTTTTATTAATATTAGCACCTGAATCTAGCAAAAGCCTAATAATAGACTCATGACCCTTAGCAGCTGCCCACATGAGTGGTGTCTATCCAGTATCATCTCTCTAGTTGACTTCCATCTTGTAATATAGAAGAAGCTTAACAACAGCTATACAGCCATCTCTAGCAGCCCAGAATAGTGATATATGAACATTATCGTCCATTAGATCTATTATAGCTATCAGAGTGTCTAACAAAAGCTTTATAATAATTTTGTTTTCTATATTTATAGTACAATGAAAGAGATGTTCGGCTACCCAAGTGTAAAGCGAAATTTACATTCGTCCTTTTTTTTTTTTAAAAAAAGACATTGAACGATAATGAGCTACCCAGTTGCTATAGCTGTATATAGAGCTCGGCCAGTCCAGAGAACTGTTCGCGTACTTTCATAACCCTAGCAAATGCCAGCTAATATTACCTTTTTTGCCATTTACTTTTAGTCCCTGATAGCAGCTAATTCAAACGCTGAGCCAAATGAATACTACACATCGCAGTAATATAGAAAGTTGTCAAAGCAAGAAAAGAGCCTAGCAATTCATCCGCGCTAGTGTATTAATGTCTCTTGCTTTCTCAAGCCATGCGGCGACAGCCAGGATGATTTCGTCGGGCAAATGGAGCGCCATGGATCGAAGACAGAAAGAAATGTTATCCTCTCGATAGGTCTAATCCTTCCCATATAAATTCAGATGTTCGTCCTAAATTACACTAGTATAAAATCTCGCAATATTATTGGCCAATGACCGGAAACAGCCAATGAGAGAGCGGCCTTAGACCCACCTTTATTTCACAAAAATGGTCAAATTAATAATTGCCCGCTTGTCATGTCAGTGATGTTTTTTACCAAACGCTAATAATATTCTCTCGTTGGCGCGTAGCCACAGCGGTTCGTCGCAGAGCCTGGCGCACAGGTCATCTAAAGGGCACGAATCACAGATGACGATGGACTTGGCAGACCCCGGTTCTCGGTTCCAATTTGCTTCACTTGGGTTGATCGAACTGCGAAGCTTTTCGGACCTCGGGATCACATTCGCATGTTGATTGTTCGACCACTCAATCAAAAAACAAAAATGAGCGAGTGAGCCTCTTTATACCGCAGTTACGGAGAATTATTAAATACCCCGTGGCTTCTCACCCAATAATATACGCAGACAAAGGAACCCGGTCTCGAACTAGCCCAGGCGATCGAAGATGACCTGCGCTAAAATTTTAGTGTAAAGGGGCTTGGTCAAGAGCTGTTTTTCAAGATGATGCATCAAATTTCAATAATAAAGTTTCTCTTCCCAACTCTTGTGTTGTTGTTTTTTCCATAAAAGGGACATATAGTTCCGTGCCGCTCGTTGAATATACTGCCTAAAGCTCCACGATCACTCCCCCATATACTTTTCTCTTGTATATTGATATCACCCCAATTTATCGACCTCACTATGCGCTCTCTCCTCCTGTCTGCTGTTCTTGCAGCATCCACCACCAGGGCAGTTCTCGTGCCTGACCCGGCCAACAACTATTCGTGCATATCTACGCATAACCCCGTCGTGACGCTACACGGGCTGGGAGCGACCTTCTACGAAGACATCAACTTCCTCGGCGACTGGCTCAAGACGCAGGGCTTTTGCGTCTATCGCGCAACATACGGCTCATACCCGGATTTCCCCCTGGTAGGCGGATTTTTGCCCATCAACGAGAGCGCCATCGAAGTCGCCGATTTTATCGCCAACGTGAGCAGCAAAATCCCCAACAAAAAGATTGATATTGTCGGACATTCGGAGGGTGCCTTTTTGTCGTTATATGTGCCCAAATTCCAGCCGGGCATATCGGATCTCGTGCAGCGGATCGTTAGCATTGCGCCGCCGACTCGCGGGACAAATTTCGCAAATTTGATCACACTGGCACAAGATCTTGGTATTGACGGACTGGTTAAGACTGTACTCGATCTCTTCGGATGCCATGCCTGCAACGATCTGACCAACGGTGGCTGGGCTATTGGGCACATCAATGACGGCACTCCCATCGTCCAGCCAGGCAACTCGGCGACTATTATCATCTCAAAGTACGACGAACTCGTAACGCCTACTTCGACCTCGCCGGTTAATGAAACGAATGTGCGCAACGAATACGTTCAAGACTACTGCGAGTTTGACCCTGTTGGACATATTGGCGAGGCGTATGATTTGAATGTGTGGAATCTGGTCAAGAATGCGTTGGAGGATGTGACGGCACACAACTTCCAGTGCGTGCTTGGAAGTCCAGGGAAGTAAAAAGGGCCGAACAAAATTATAATACGGCATGTTTTGTATATATTGACTAGAAAGACATAATCTTCCATTAATTCAGTGGCCGAACTACAATTGTGCCTGAATTTGAAAAGTGATACGGCGTATCGATCAGATAATATAAAACAAAACATTACACCACAAACATTGAAATGTCGTTACATATTATATAGGTTTGGTCGGCGCGTAATTATACTCAAACCTTGAATGTGAGTGGGAGTAAGCGTCACGATGAGCAAATAACAGTGACGACTGTAGCCTAAGGACATATGTGACTTTTCAATTTTCTTCGAGAGCATTATCATATACCTTTACACAAGTAAGATCATCAGTCAGCTGGCTCATTCATTTATATCCCAAAGACTGTTGCTTACCTACCCATGCCAAATGTCTCACAAAAAAAGTACCCGTGTGGGCAAAGGGATCTCACTCATGCTACTCCCTTTGGAGATATTGCTGCTCATCAATGAATTCTTGGAACTGGAAGATATTCGTGCTATGAGTATCACCTGCAGCTATATGAGTTCTGCTTTGGACTCTATGCTGTACAAACGCGCTATAGATACAGGTGTGTATAAGCAAAAGTTTCTATACGCAACCTGCTGGGGAAGGGCTGCTGCTATATCCAAATTCTTGAAAGGAGGAGTTTCAATGACGGAATTTAGTAGTCATATTTATTCAGGTTTCTCCTGGTATTACAGCGATATAAGTTGTGCAAAGCGGGCAGCTCTAACTTTATGTCGAAACCCAGGCCGCCCAGAATTTCATCCACTATTGGCTGCTGCAAATTTTGGTTATGTTGATGTAACGAGGACGTTACTCATAGAGGGCAATGCAAATGTTAACTTTGAGGACGGATGTCGAAACACTGCATTATTCTATACGATAAGGAATGATCACCTCGACGTCACTAGAATTCTACTAGATCAAGGAGCAAAACTCACAGATGACGAGAATGGCCACGATAAGTCACCTTTTATTTACGCGGCAAATTTTGGAAACAAAGATGCGCTTGAAATGATGTATAATGAGCTTCAGAATCGCTCTCTTTCTAAGAATGCTATCTTAGATCTATGCCAAAAAGCCTGTTTTTCGGCATTTGCTGGGGGCTTCACTGAAATAGTCGAATATTTCTTATATAAAGGCGTCGATGTCAATCATTACTTTTGGGACAAAAGGGTTGAAGGCAGCCTACTTCACCATGCATCTATCAGGTGTGATTTCCCCATGATGAAACTCTTAGTGAAGCATGGTGCAAGAATGGAAAATGACAAAGACACTGGTGCGATATCTGTCTTTCGTGTTCGGTCTAAGGAATCAGCTAAGGAAGTTGTCAGGCAACTTTTAAAATTTGGCTGTAATGTTGCAAATGGTGGTCGCCATGCTTGCGCCTTATGGCGTATAGCTCAAGGGTATAGCCAGCTGGATCCAGACCGCACACTTATTGAGCTCCTCCAAAAACATGGGTTTGATAAGGAGAAGTGTCAGGACGAATGTTGGATAAAAAACAGATATCGCTTCCGAGGGGATGGCCTGTTTAGCGAGAAATTTTATAACTATGTCAAGGGCTAGCAGCCCTACATATTTCAGAAGGCTCATTTGAATTCGACTACTTCCTTGCTATCTCTGATACAATTTTGAGTCACAGACTCCCAACACCGAAATGAGTATGATACCGAGAAAAAGTACCAGGTTAACGGGTTTTGATGTATTGTACAAATGGCAAATTGCCATTTGAATGTCGAGTGGCCTTCCAATGTCCCAAGAATGCAATTCTCAAGCTGATAAAAGATAACAATTGCACTACATTATCCCTACGTATTAATTAAGCTGCTATCGAGTCATAGGGTTACATCTGCTTTCTGAGGCATCTGTGATAAGCGTAGGCAGAAGGGCGGTGACGAGCGGCAGTACCCCACATCGCGCATTGTTAAAGAAAGCTTTCTCCAACATCAATCGATTTGCAGACAACTCAACGTTGGTCTGGCAAAAATTATTCCTCATAGTCTGGCCATGTCAATTGATTGTAGTCGCTATGCAGAGGGATGAATTGCAATTGAATTGCAGCCCATTCTGGGTATGGTTCCGATTCGCACTTCGCTGACCCCGAGTGACTAACATAACAACTTGCGAGCAGGACTCGGAGACAGCCAGCTTTTCGAGATGCGCCATCCCGTTTGTGGGATCTATTCCTGTGCTGATAATTGCTATCATCGGCCTAAAGTATCTTCTGAGCCATCCGTATTTGCACCGGTGGCGTCCAACATGGACTCAGCCATTCGTGATAGAGGAGACTGGGCCTGCTGAATTTCCACCAAGATGGCCCATAAGCAAAGCTATATTTCTTTTTGTGATAGCGCTAGTCGTGTTCGGCACTGGGCTTGCTCGCCTTGTAACATCACCGCTGTTCTTTGGGTTTATAGCGCTGACGGTTGCTTGGGTAAGTTTTGTTTCTTTTTAGGGAAAGTAAAAGTTGAACACCAATGCTCATGCTGGTAGGGTCTCGCTGCGAGTGTGATAGCAGTCAAGCGGCCGGTTCAAGCCCCGACTTTGCTGTTGGTCTATTATATCTCGGCACTGTTGGTTGAATTTCCTATTGCCAATGCCGGATCCTCCGCGGGTCTGGTGGCACAGATTGCACACTGTACAACCATTTGGGCAGGATTGATATCAATTATTATCATTCTTACTATGCCCACCCGAAACCCTACTTTGTCAAAAGAAGGAATTGGCATGGTGGGCCAAGAACCATCGGACCGTTTACGCAGCCCAGAAGATGACTTGCTTCTATGGCAATATCTCACCATTTCGTGGATGTGGCCACTTATTTCAGTGGGACGCAAAAGAAAAATAAATGAAGAAGATGTATGGCTTTTGGGGTATGAATTCCAACATCTAAGGCTCCACGAAAAGTTCCGTGAACTGCAGGGATCTGTCTTGGGTCGCTTGCTGCAGGCAAATGGTTCTGATGTATTCATCATTGGCAGTATTGCTATCTTGCAGATGATATGCAGTATGTACCAGACCCTGCTACTACAGGATACCAGGCTGATCATAAATATAGACTTTTCAACACCGCTGCTTCTACAGCAGCTTCTCAAAGTTATGTCAATTGAAAATGCTGACAAAAAGGTGGCATTGACATATGCAGCCATAATGCTCGCACTTCGACTGGTTTTTGCTCAAAGCCAGGTTCTAAATCTCTGGTACGGTCGAAGATGCTACGAGCGCAGCCGAGGAGAGATGGTGATGATGGTATACGAGAAAGCCCTGGCTCGGAAGAACACAT
Source organism: Talaromyces sp. P118-02 (assembly GCA_037040535.1). NCBI lineage: Eukaryota > Fungi > Ascomycota > Eurotiomycetes > Eurotiales > Trichocomaceae > Talaromyces > Talaromyces sp. P118-02. The sequence continues at coordinate 526,063 of JAXQGY010000928.1, forward strand.
TCGGCCAGAAAATGCAGAGCAAGGAAGACGTTGAAAACGTGACCGAAGAAGACGACAATACGGATGATAGCATGGATGAACCTATTAAGAGAAGCCGAAAGCTATGTGGATTGATTCCATGGCGAGGAAGCAAATCCCAAAAGAAAGAGGTGAAACAGACTGCCTCTATGGGCAAAATTTTCAACCTGCTGCGCGGAGACGTCTATGAAGTAGCTCAGCGTTTTTGGGAAATCGATACCCTCATCGATAAGCCGTTAGGTCTCGTGATCTCCATTGCCCTTGTTTGGAAATTATTCGGCCCATCGTGCTTTTTGGGTGTATTGACAGTTATCATTGCTCAAGTCATCAACGGATTCATAACTCGAGCTCTCCTTCGTTGGGAACGAGTTCGTCGAGCTGCAACCGATGTGCGGTTGCAAATCTCTTCTCAGTTCGTGGAGGCCCTTCGCCATCTTCGCTGGTATGGATGGCAAAGCCATTGGCTTCGTCAGGTCATGGAGGCGCGCGACAAAGAACTGAATCTACGCATTATCACGAGTCTATGGAACATTGCCATCAGATTTGTCAACGTCTTTTCTAGCGGTGTTTTCCCCGTGGTGGCTCTATATGGCTATACCATGTTAGCTGGACATCCGCTGAGTATTGAAATTATTTTCCCCGCACTGCAGCTATTCACCATGTTGGAAGAACGACTTCGTGATATCCCTACGCTAATTACTACGCTTATTAACGCCTCTATCGCCATGGGCAGAATTGAAGATTTCATGGCCGAGCCAGACAAAGAAACTGGAAAAGCAGACACGACATCAGACTCAACTCCAATTAGATTAGAGTCTTGCTCGTTCGCTTGGCCGGGAAAGCTGTCGCCTGTTCTATCTGATGTGACTCTCACAGCCAGCAAGGGGCTGACAGTTATTTGCGGTGTTGTCGGAGCTGGCAAGACAGCACTATTGCAAGCATTCCTGGGAGAGCTCGATAAATTAAAGGGCGAGTGTCACATCCCGAATGAAATGGTCGGATACTGCGCGCAAACTCCTTGGCTGCAGAGTATGAGTATTCGGGACAATATTGTTTTTTCATCCCCCTTCGATGAGCAACGATACAAACGTGTGTTGGATGCCTGTGCACTGGTTCCTGATCTGGCCAACTTTGCACATGGTGACTTGTCCTTCATAGGGTAATTGAATACTTCCAATCCTTCTCCGAAATTTTCATAATGCTAACAGGTCCAAAGAGAAAATGGTATAGGTCTTTCGGGTGGCCAGAAGGCAAGAGTGGCCCTTGCAAGAGCCGTTTACAGTACAGCTAGAATTTTGTTCCTCGATGATCCATTATCAGCACTCGACCACAATACCGCCGAATTTATCGTGCGCAAATGTTTCCTCGGTCCGCTGATGCAAGATCGCATTGTGGTTCTTGTTACACATCGCACGGCTTTGGTGCAGCCATATGCAGACCAGGTTGTTGAAATTTCAGATGGTCATGTCAAATGCTATGACAAGCAAGCGATGTCGTCAATTCACGTCACCGACGATGAATCTCAAGTAGACGAGACAGCAGAGGAAAATGCCGAAGAGGAGGTTTCCTCAGCAGTTCCAGACAAGTTTATAGAAGATGAGCATAGGGCCGACTGGGGCGTGCAGACTCGTGTGTACTGGTCGTACATCAAGGCGGGAAGGCTCAAGTGGTGGAGCATCCTTGTCACAGTCCTCGCGATCTATCGTCTTACAGCTGTGGTGCAATCGTGGTTTCTCAAGGAATGGGGCGAGGCATACGATGGGTCTTTGGTCATGATTGCATACACAAGTATGAGAAAGCAAATGTCGGAGCACTGGATGAACACACCGGTAGCAGGAGTGAATTTTAACCACAGCACCCTGGACACTCACAATTGGCCGTTTAATAAACTGCATATGCCTCATCCGGCAGACAATGTTCGTCCCTGGCTAGCTCTATATCTCGGAATAGCTACATTCCAGGCCCTGGCCATGCTTGCTGCTCAATTATTGATGTTGGTGATTATTTATTGCGCGGGAAAGACAATGTTCGAGCAAGTCATGGAGCGTGTCAGCCTTGCTACATTTAGGTTCTTCGATGTTACCCCAGTAGGACGACTCATGAATCGTTTGACCTCGGACATTGGCGCAGTTGACGGAAACATCAGCAATCAATTTCAAGTCATTGCTTTTCAGATGATCACCTGGACATCCGCTATCGTTGTCATTGCGTCGGTGACACCAACATTTTTAGTGTTTGCTCTTCTCCTGACCGGCGCGTTTGTTTTGATTTTCTTACGATTTCTGCCGCTTTCACAAAGTCTTCGACGTTTGGAAATGGTCTCTTTGAGTCCGTTGTTGTCCAATTTTGGCGAACTTTTGCATGGGCTGACCACTGTTCGCGCGTTCCATGCCGAAGTGCGGTTTCAGAATCGGGTTATCCAGGTGGTGGACAAATTTCAAGGGATGGACCATTTCTACTGGTCTTTACAAAGCTGGTTGATGTACCGGTTTGAGGCATTGTCCGGGTTTTCTACGTTCTGTCTCACTGCATTAGCACTGTATACCGACATATCAGCGGGTCTGGTCGCTTTCATGCTTGTCTCAGCCAGTTCTTTCGTCGACTCGACGCATGCTCTGTGCAAGTATTACGGTCAACTGCAAATGGACTTTGTCTCTGTTGAACGTGTAGACGAGCTTCGACACATTGAGATTGAGCCGGAGGGCGAAATAGATCCACCGGCATATTGGCCGCGCTTCGGCACCCCCATTATCTTTGACGATGTTACTATTCGTTATGCACCCCACCTAGAGCCCTCGCTGTCTAAAGTTTCCGTGGAGATTCCTGGCGGATCTACTGCTGCGGTGATCGGCCGCACTGGCAGCGGAAAATCAACCTTGGCCCTCAGTCTTTTAGGCGTGATACGACCAGAATGTGGTGAAATCCTCATTGACAATATTGATATATCCAAAGTCAGCAAACAAGCACTCCGAACACGCATCACGTTTGTTGCGCAGGACCCTATCCTCTTCCCCGGAAGTATCAGACTGAATCTTGACCCTACAAACGAGTACTCGGACCGCGAATGTGCGGACGCACTGGAACGCATCTGCTCTCGCCACGGTTGGGATCTGGATTTCCACATTGAGGCTGGTGGGCGAAACCTTAGCCAAGGCCAACGCCAATTAATTGGGCTGACTCGTGCCGCGCTGCGACGGAGTCCGATTGTTATTCTTGACGAAGCGACTGCGTCGATTGATCACGAGACGTCGCTGGAGATTCAAAAGATCATAAGAGAAGAAATGAAGGAGAGCACAGTGATAACAATAGCTCACCGACTGGAGGCCATTAACGATGCAGACTACTTTGTCGTGCTAGACCACGGTAAAGTCGAAAGACAGGGGCAGGTTGAGTAGATTTCAAAAGTTCTTAGAAGGTGGAATCTAGACATTCCAACGGTTTTTTTTATAAGGTTGGAAGTACTCCCGACCACTGCAATGAGGAAACAAGAGGTCATGGGTCATTATGACATTTGTAGTCAATGACAAATACCAGTCTCTAGTAAGACTTGAAAGACCAAAGTTACTTTTTCCGGCCGTTTACCGATTACTACACTAAAAATCTGTATGGATTAAATCCTCATACTCTAATATTTACTTTTACAATTTGGTCCCTGCAGTATTTAGCTTTCCATTGCCAGATCCATACTAGATACATACGTATCTCGGTATTACAGAGCACTCTGTACCTACGCAGTAGAGGCTCAAGGCCACAATTATCACTGCCAGAGGCTCAAGGATAAACTATCGGGGGCCAGAAATAGCAGCCGGGATGAGGCGTTGGTGTCTAGCTCGACGTGTTGGTTTCTAGATCACGCATGTTAAGGTATTAATAATGTTAGCCCACAAAATCCTAGTTCACTATATCAACTGATAATTTCAATATTTGACGAGTATATAACTTGTTCAACCATTTTCATAAGTATAATATTTAGTCCCAATTACATTTTTCATTTCTTGCTATTTCATTCAAAATTGATGGTATTTATAGCAATTCACGCGTCGCCAAGGCGTTGACAGCCACGCTGGTAAGATTTAAAAAGCTTGGTCGATCAGCTGACGACGACTTTAAAGCACGGCATTATTGGTTTGACATGCATGGTCTCTACCAATTCCGGTTGTATTCTGCGCCCGACAGCAGTCACAGTACATACCACCTTTTTTGGAGGCTGAAAGTTAAACCTTTGAAGTGCATTAGGGGATCAGTCTTTATAGTACCAGCACTGGAGGTGATAAAAATATAAATAGCACTTCAAATCGCGTAGATCTCTACACTAAACAAGAAGTATCCACTTCAAACATCTCAAGCTTCTCCGTCATCAATATGAAGGCTATTTGCGCGCTCGTGGGTCTTGCAGGCACATCATGTGTGAATGCTGGTAAGTCTTCCTTATTTATTTTTCTTCTATTTTTTAATTGCTACTCATGAGGCAATGCTAAAACTTTAAAGTGCCGAAAATTCCCCCTAAATTCACGCTCACCATCTCCTCCAACGAAACTGATATCAACGGCCTCCCATTAGTCGACGCTCGTAGTACTGCCGGTACCATTGGAGACCTCAACTCCATATCCAGCCCGGACCAAAAACCAACTATCTTTTGGCTCGAGGAGGGAACATCGGGTCGGCTTGTGACCAAGGACGAGGACGGCACACTACGATACGGCTGGTCCTGGGACAAAGTCAACGTGGGCACTATACAAATTGACCAAGAAGATGCCGATAATGGTGACATTTTTTACCCACGATTTTCAACCAAGCCGGGCAACTTGTTGGCTTTTGGTGACTATCAGTGGAGTTTCTGTCCCACGAATATGGAAAAGATGAAACGAAATGACCCAAATCTGAACGGACTAGTTGAGCTGGGCCTCCCGAGCCAGTCCGGTGGATGTCCCCATATTAAAGGATTGAATATGGTTCTAACTGTCTAAGAGATGTTTGTTTTTGTGAACTTATTTGGGATTCTTAAATCTGTTGTCATTGTCCAATAATACAACCTTATATATGCATTTGATGTAGACAGACATTTAACTGGTACATTATTTACTAGTACCTGACCATGATGAGAGGAACTTATTCTATAAGCTATGCTACTTGGTTCTTAGCGGAGTTGACCCGTACCTCCAAAGGCCGTTTTTCAACCAACAGAAAAGTTTTCAGTTCTTCCCATTGGAGCTGTTTTGCTTTGATGTATTCAAAATCAAACTCAAAGAGCAGTTTAGTCAAAATCAGTCTCATCTCGGCCCAGGCAATGTGGATCCCTATACATGACCGGGTTCCCACACTGAATGGCTGGACAGCAGATCGATCGTCTTAAAAGAACAGTGAACCAGGCTCGACGCGTAGCCATCTCTTCGGGATGAATTTAGTAGCCTGATGGAATCTCTTTGGGTCGCGTTGAATGCTATACGGCTGGAGTGATATCCGCGTCTGCAAGAACGGTTTGGTGTCAGACGACATTCAACGAAATTCATCCTCACTATGATCAACTTACCCCTTCAGGTAACCAAACACGAGAAACAGGGCGACCACCCGCAGGAACGAGTCTTGGAACCATCCATGGAATCGGAGGGCACAGTCGAAGAGCCTCATTAATCACCGCGTTGAGACATGGCAGATTACGGGTGGCATCCATGGAAATGTCCAACACCCAGAGAACTTGGAGCGCACTTCTTCTACTAGTATAGCCAGCTTTCCTGGGTTATTAACCAGATAGTAGAGCGTGCCGGTCAAGACGGTGGCTGTTGTCTCACTGCCCGCTGTAGTCAGGAGCATAAACGTCGCATTCAGTTCATCGAGTGGTAGCTCTGTTTTGCCGTTTTCACCGATAAGATGCGACATAATGTCAGGTTGCTGAAGCTCCCATTCTAGTCGTCGTTACAATTTATCAACAATCTGTTGAAAATGACCCCTTTGCATCTTTCGCAGTGCCGGGGGGATCAAGTTCATTAGCAGCCACTGCAACAACGCAAAACAAGGAAAACAACGCAGAACAAGGAAACTTGAGGGCTATCTAACATACCTTAGTTAAGGGTTCGGGTTCAGGTTAGACTTACTCTGTTGACTTTTCAAAATGACTGATTGGTTATTAATATATATTAATGCTTTATTTTATAATTTTTATAGCGCATGTGTCTAGATGTTGCGAGTTGTTCGTTTGGAGCCAACGCATCTTCTCACTAATTCACTAGATGTTACGTGGCACCAGTCACAGCTAGCATTGAAACCTGGGGTAGTTACTGTTTTGATGGGCAGCGTCAAATGAGAAAAGGCTAACTACGTAAAATGTATAGCAGTATCAAAGTAAACACCAGGATTTTCGTGGGGGGCTGGGTTGCATATCACCTTACTCGGGTATGGGGATATCGATTGATAGCATGACTCGGTCACTTGAAAGTTAATTCTTTAAAACTAAACAAGGCAGATTTAGGGTACAAGGCAGCTAGTAGCCTAGTATGACCTTGGTTGGGCTATAATTAATGTTGGTATCAAAGTTAGAAGATTAACAAGATAGGTTTCGGCCCCCGACTACAGGCATCGATTACGCCCATTGCCGGCAATAATAATGAGGCAGAAGGATTTCTCCCACTTGATTTTAGGCGAGACTATGATGCGAATTTTCAGTCCGGCGGCGCCGACCGCGCAATCTTTGCGTCTATCTCTGCTAGTGTCGACCGGTGTCGCACTGGTGGATGGGGCCTGAGTAGCTTCGGTTGGTCACGGGGAATTTCTCAAATATTGGGCTCATTTGTTTCCATTTAGAATACTTTGACCATTGCCAGTTTTAATGATAAATAGCAGAAGACACAAATCAGAAACCATAATAAACAGGCCGGACAAAAGGACAAGCAAAGAAAGAAACAGGCAATCCGGCCATCATGCCTATGATCCGCGTATTACTCCCCCCCTCCACCAAACAACCGCAAACATTTGATTGACAATGAACGTGATTTTTTCTTTCTCGCGTGAGATCAGTATGGCGAACCATGTTGGATAGAAATTCCCGTCACCAACGCGCCTCGCGCTATTCAATTTTACCGCACAGTCTTTGAGTGGAATATCGACGACAAGGGCTTCGACAAGCAAGTGGATGGTGTCCAGCGCACGTATTTTTTCAGCAAGGGTAATCTTCACGGCAGTTTTATGCTAGTGCCTGAAGACCAATTCGTGGACGTTGGCGCAATCTGCGCGCCAAAGACTGCCGAAGATGGTAAAGCGAAGAAACCGCTCTGGAGCGTAGTGAATACTTTTGCGGTTGAGGATATGGATGAAACGCTGGAAAAGGTCGTGCAGAGTGGGGGGAAGATTTTCCAGTGAGTTTCCCTCTTTATATTCCACCTGGACTTTTATTTCTTTTAATTTGAACCCTTTTGGCGACCTATTCTTGCATATTGACCACATCCCAGCGGGAAATCGTTACTTGGCAGGGAAATGGGGTCAATCTCCAAAGTAATTGATACAGAGGGAAATATTTTTGCTTTGTTTTCATTGGAACTCTGGGATTGAGTTCGTGGAGTCTTTTCTTGTTCGTTTTTTCTTCGTCGCTCTCATGTGATACCCTTAGCAATAGATGGACGACTATGGGGAATTCAAGCTATATAATAGCGTTCATAATGAAGCATCGATAAGGCTAAAGCACAGTGTTTATAAATTGATCTATTTGACATACTAGGCGCTTGTCTCTCAGCTCATCCTCGAATCTGATATGGCAGTACCGAGATACGTTGGAGAAGGCATCATAAAAGACAGGAAACAGCTCGTAGATCACAAGCAGTGAACCCAACGTTCCAAGAGCTTCATGTATTAATCATCCTTACAATTGCTACTTAATGGCAAAGTAAGAACTGCGTATGAGTTGTCGAAGAGCGGTGTCCACAACTGAATCTACATTTTGCACACGTAGAAGATGCAGCATCTGTAGATAAGGGTTTCGCCGCGCGAGACATTCTTTCTTCTATTTTGGGTATATTCTACTTTGGGATAGATCCGATCTCCACGCCGTTTAATCAGTTAATAACACAGATCCACCGGCGTTGCAGATTGCGCGATCGCGCTACTCCGTCCCGCATTCGGCCGGAGCCCGTGCCCGCTTCTACGTCCTTCAGGCTTGTTGACAAAAGAAGATTCGTGATCATTATTATTGTGTCGACTTCACGCCATCGCCTCGTTTTCTGACTCTATCGAACGTGCGATGATGGCAGCAGGCTCTAGCAATGCGGGGGCGGCACCCAAGAGGGGTACGTTTTCTTTTTTTGCTTTTTCTTCCTCTTATCTATCAGCTTATCAATCGCCGAGTTTCTGCAACTCCTTGCCCCCCGCGATATGATCGAGATTACCGAAAACTAACTTGCCAGCAGTATGGGCCAGCTTGATCACAAACCTCAATTACCTCCCAGGAATCCTCACACTCGCCTATTCAATCCAGAAAGTCGGCAGTCAATATCCGCTCGTCGCGCTCTATACCGATGCCCTGCCCACCTCGGCGCTCGCTGCCCTGGATGCGCGGGGAATCACAACTCGACGAGTGCCTCACCTATCACCCTCGAGTGGCAAGCGCTATGCCGATGACCCGCGATTTGACGATACCTGGACAAAGCTTGTCGCCTTTAGCCTGGTCGAGTTCGACAGGGTGGTGCTGCTGGACAGCGACATGATTGTGCGCAAACCGTTTGACGAGCTGATGACCTTGGAACTCGATGCGCCAGACAATCCATCGGGCCACCGAGTCTTTGCGTCGACTCATGCATGCGCATGCAATCCCTTGAAGAAACGGCACTACCCGAAGAACTGGTATATTGGCCCTTGGAGTTTGTTGAAGTGACTTTTGTTAACACATGTACGTTTAGGACACCGGAAAACTGCGCATTCACAAGCCAACACTCTTCTCCAGAAGACGCCCAGTTTACCGCTGCGCCATCGTCCTCCGGCGTTGGCATGCTCAATTCCGGACTCCTCGTGATCAATCCTTCCACCGACGCATTCACCCTCATCGTCCAGGCAATAAACAACCCGGAAATCACGGACAAACACGACTTTCCCGACCAGGGCTTGCTATCAGAAGTCTTCGAGGGCCGCTGGGTTCCTTTGCCATATGTCTACAATGCTCTCAAGACTCTCCGATGGCGGACCGTGCATGACGCCATCTGGAGGGACGACGAGGTCAAAATTGTGCATTTTATTTTTGCCAAGAAACCATGGACCAACAGGACACTGGAAGAGAAGGATGTCAAAGAAGAGTGGGAGGCCAGCGACAAGATACTGCATGAATGGTGGTGGCAGCTCGATGATGAGCGGAAAAGGATTGAAAAGGAGCGAGGTGTTGTCGATGGATTGTAATGCATAGATGACTATCGACTATGAGACGCGCGATACCACAGGGTGGATTTTTGATTGCAATGGGTGGCAGCGATTGACTGATTTATAGACTACGTGGTGAGGTGAGGTGAGTACATAGTGCATAGTTTGTACTCGCGTTTGGTGCCGACCTTTTCGTTGTTCATGTCCGGCTACTTTCGCTTGATATTAAATAGGAATACATGAATAAGCTGTCAATTCCAGAGGGGAATCGCCAGACTCGGATATTGCATATAAGAGATTAAGAGTGCATGCAGGCATTTGCATTACAATACATATACTCACAGACAACTTCAACTTTATCTAACATCAAGTATGCAGTCCCAAGTATATACATAGTAACTTGATTGGATTAAAATACTATATAGTTTGTTTATCATTTTCTTATCCAGTTCGAAGTTCTGAAGACTTGTGCAAAATTCAAGGTTATCCAAACCGACTCTTGTCAAGTTGTAAATGGACCCCCATTGATCTAATCATAATACAACATTTGCGATTTTGGTATTTTTCATGAGTTCAAAATTCATTTTATTTCTATATAAAATTTTTCTACTGATTTTTGTTCCTATCTGTAGACAAAAATTTTGAAGTCAAAATTGAAATATTCCATGTTGAAGTTGATATATATATATATATGCGAACATCGATCAATTGATCCAGCACTTGAGCACTTGAGGCCATTCAAGATTGAAAACGTTAAATATTTAAATATTCAACGTTCTATTGAGATATATAGTAATGATACGCCTAGGAAAATACCAGATCCGGGTGAACATCTATTCACATGTGCAATGTTCCAATGTTGCCAATACCATATACGTAGTCCGTATATCGAAATGCCATTGTGGCTGGCTTGCTGACAGTAATTACGCAAGGGCTATCAGCCACCCATGACATCAATATGGCACACAGCTCAATCAATTACACACGTGCATACTGGGGCGGTGTAAGCCTGTCCGATCTGTCACTACAATAGTATGTAGTGTTGACGCGGCGTAATTGATGAATTGCACGGACTCGGCAAAATAAAGAATTCAAATAATTATTAATCACGCCTCAAAAAAAAGCAGCGAAAAATTTTCTTGCTTGTCTTGCTGTGTCCAAGTTGAAGTTCTAAGCGCCGTGTTTGATGCTATCTTTGACACGGCCCACTCATTCGCTGGCAGCGAATTCTTCACGGAACTCGGCGCCAACATGAAACAAACTATTGTCACGATGTAAGACATTTTAATTTTATCTCTGACTGCATTTACTTTTCTTTCATTTGCCGAATTAAAAAGAATGCCGGCAAAATCGTTTACAATTTTTTCAATAATCTGTGTTGTTGGTGTAGTTCTTGCTCGTATAGTCTGCACTCGTACATGAGATCTACATATTATATCCAGCTAATAGTAAATATCAGCCACTTGAGCTTGTTTTTCTGCCAATAATAAAAGTGCGCCATCGTGAGCGCCACTGAATCTTATCCGTCACGCACATAGCATTGGCAACTGCATCGGCCGCCGATCTGTTAAGATCAATTATCCCACTGTCCCTAGTAATGTTAGCCTGGTAGGGCTAACTCACCATAGCACTTGCAGATGGACTAAAGTGATCCTTGTTAAAATTATAGGAACGCTGAGGCATATTACCCAGTCGACGTTAACCGGTGTTTCCCACGATACACGTACCTAAGCCAGCACCTTCTCAGATATGTTAGGATGTAGTGACTCACACCTAGACAGCCTATCCTAGTTAGTAGATTTGTATACAGCTGATCAAACTTGTACAGAGATTCAAGATAACTGCCAACTAACCAGTGTCTGCGTCCCTATGACTCAGACCTCATGCTATTGCAATTTATGGCTGAGACGTCTAGTAAACCCGTGAACTCGTGATCGACAAGGGCTAGATTCAGTGAGTCTCTACCTACTTACCCAATTCTTAGAACACCAGAGCCACCACCACCCGACCAGGCAACATGTACGGGAATAGCCTCCAATGGTATCCGGCTCTTCTAGAGTATACGAGTACCGTGCTATGATTTGCTGCGGGAAGGACCGCGCTAATGCATTAGCGCCCGGGTTCCTAAAGAAGGTTAAAGATGTCTATTGGCTGAGAGTTGTTCTCTGCGATTTAAAGTGGATTTTTATGGGTCTTACCCGGATGTTGACCCACACGGGGTGCTAGACGGCGGGTTCCCATTGGGCAGTGGCCAGTGTTTCAAACATGCATGCATCCCCACCGGCCCATTGGTCGGCGGCAAGCAGTGCAGAAACAGCTCGCAAGGTCGATGCTTTGGTATGAGAGCTGTTTCCTGTTTTGATTGATTGTCGATCTGCTACGGAGTCGCTATTTGGAGACCTATGTTTCGAGTTTGATGCCTAACATTGCTGTTACAAGCAGTTCTCGTCGTTCGGGAATTATCGCTGCGTTGTTGATTGAATGGTCGGTCAGCTATTATGCAAAGCGAACTTGTGTTGGAATTGAACTATTGGTCGAGACCCTGGGTCATTCGAGAGAATATCTGTCTGCTAAATTAAGGCAACTACTGTGGGCGTAGAGCCACTGCTTACCGGACGACTGCATGAAACACTGGACCCCGCCAATGTCTAAGAGTAATATCGGCTACCAAAATCGGTGTACGGAAATAGCTGGAGTCTATCAACAATAGCTTCAGTATTTGCTATAAGCAGTCATTTGTATTTGTTATTTATAGAGAAATTCCTATTCCTTGCTGTCGAGATGCGACCTTGTTATAGAAGCAAGGCGTCTGCGTGCGCTGATTGGACGAGTGTAGCCGCCGTGTTCTAAGTATAACCGGCGACGAACGCCTCCCCACTCACTCGCGATCTCTCTACTCTTCCAAATCCAGCCAGCGCATGCTGCAAGCATACGCAACACTAAAGCGCCAGGCTAATCAACCGCCGAACTAGCAAGATGGCGCCGTTTCAACTTGATCGCGGTGGATCTGCAACCACAGGTTGGACGATGTCCAATGCAGAGCATGCGCCGGTCAAGGCCCAGCCAGAGATGATCCGTGCTGCCCTTCTCATCCTGTTCTTATAATACACACTACGCGCCCTGATGAACTGATCATCTCCACTCATACTTCCTTTTTCTTCAGTTGCGATCGCGAGCTTGTGTCTTTTATTTCTATCGTTTTCTCTTCTACGCCTTGCAATAGGCTACTTTCGTTCAAAAGTCGGCGCCTCGAGGGTGACTGTCGTTACATTCCTCTCTGAACCCCTAGTTTGAATATTTGGGGCTTTTTTGTCTTATTCAATCGTTATATAGTCTGCCATACCCACTGATTATTGTTGACAACAACATCAACCACAACAAGCATCACTCACAATGAGGGCATCCTTCTTTCTCACGCTCCTGGCGAGCGGCCCTGCTTTGGCTGGTGTTGTTCAGAAGCGCCACAAGCCTTCGACCACTCCTTGTGCTACCTGTACCAGCAGTGCTCCTGCTGTCCCTAGTGTTACTCTTCCTAGTATCGCTATCATCACTGCTCCGAGTATCATCACTGGTGTTCCTTCGGCCACTGTCCCAAGTGTCACTACACATGTTAGCTCTGCAGTGGTTCCCCCAGAAAGCATCGTCACAAAGACATCTACCTACACCACCACGACCTGCCCGGGTAAGTATCTATACCATTGGTATACCAGAGCATTTACTAATCTTTGTTTAGTCCACACAACCACCTACACCTCTGGTACCAGCACTATTACCCAACCAATCACGGGTACTAGCACGATCGTTGTGACTGCAACTGTTACCTGCACAAAGGAAGTCTGCAAACCTCACACTCCTTCTGCAACCAGCGTTCCTGTCTCTCCTTCTGCTCCACAATCTCCAACTTCTGTTGCTCCCACTTCCATCACCCCCTCCGTCACTCCCTCGTCTGTCCCTGCTGTCGAACCTACGACCACGCCAGAAGTAATTGTCACCAAGACTAGCACCTATACGACCACTACCTGCCCTGGTAAGTTTGAAAAAAGGCCTCAACATGAACGATTTACTAATTGAAAAGTCCACACCACGACTTTTACTTCAGGAACCCACACTATTACTCAGCCGATCACTGGCACCAGCACGATTGTAGTGACCGATACTGTGACTTGCACCAAGGAAGTCTGCCAGCCGCATACTCCTACTCCAACCAGTGTCACAGTTACTCCTCCTGCTCCAACTTCTGTTGAGCCCACATCGGTAGCTCCAACGTCGGTGTCTCCCACATCCGTTTCTCCTTCTATTCCTCCATCTGTTGGTCCATCTTCGGTACCTGCCCCTATTGTGTCTTCGCCGTCTGCCCCAATTTCCCCATCTATCACACCCTCTTCGGTTCCTATTCCTGGAGGGCCCACGACCACTCCGGAGGTTATTATCACCAAGACCTCAACTTATACTACTACTACCTGCCCTGGTATGTGAAAACCGCCACTTCCAAAAACTCTGATACTAATCCTGAATAGTCCACACTACAACCTACACTTCTGGAACACAGACAATTACTCAGCCAATCACTGGAACCAGCACCATTGTTGTTACCGCGACAGTGACCTGCACCAAGGAGGTTTGCCAGCCACACACTGCTTCGCCTACCAGCATTCCTGCTCCTACGTCAGTTCCTGCTCCCAGCTCGACTACTCCGGAGTCGATTCCCCCCAATTCGGCCCCTCCCAGCTCGACCGCTCCAGAGTCAATTCCTCCTACCTCGGTTGCACCCACCACTGTTCTTCCTACTTCTGTTCTTCCAACCACGGGCCCTGCTCCCACAACGGCCCCTGGTGGAGTCACGACCACACCGGAAGTCGTTATTACAAAAACATCTACCTACACAACTACAACATGCCCAGGTAAGCCTACTAAGTTATTGGAAAACTGACTTGTGTCTAATCTTTCAAATAGTTCACACTACCACTTTCATATCTGGAACAGATACTATCACTAAGCCGGTCACTGGCACTAGCACTATTGTAGTGACCGACACTGTGACTTGCACTAAGGAAGTCTGCCAGCCGCATACAACTACCGTTCCGGCTGAGACGGTTACCGACACACCCAGCCCACCCCCAGTGGTGACGAGCGTTGCAGCTACAACTGGCCCAGCCCCTGGTACAACCGTTGTACCAACTGCACCCAACACCGAGACCGCCCCTGCCCCTGGCACAACTGCTGTCCCAACTGCACCCAACACTGAGACTGTCCCAGCCCCTGGCACAGAAACCGTTACGCCAAGCGTACCAAATTCTCAGACAAGCCCAGCTCCTCCTCCATCAGACACTGGTGTTTCTCCAACTACAATTGTGTCCAACACCGTTCCCCCAGTTCAGACTACTGTCACAAGCCCAGAGAGTATTATCACAAAAACAACCACGCGTACTACGACTACTTGCCCAGGTGAGCTTCTTTACTTCAAATGAAGAAACTTTAAGAACTAATGTAAATACAGTTGGCACAACCACTTTTGTTTCTGGCACTCAAACCATTACCAAGCCCACAACCGGTACCAGCACTATCGTGGTAACCGACACTGTGACTTGCACCAAGGATGTATGCCAGCCGCATACGGTTCCAGCAACCACCGTGGTGGCCCCAACTACTGTCCCTAGTCCAGTCGTGGTGACTCACACCTTCACTACCGTTACTTGTCCTGGTATGTTGTCTACTGAATTCATAAGTAGAGAAGTGTCTCCTAATAAAACATTAGTGTCTCACTCTACCTCCGTCAGCGGAACCTCGACTATTATCATCCCAATCACCGGGACTAACACGATCACGATAACTCATGTAGCTACTTCTACCCCCGAAACTACAGTTGTTCCCCCACCTGTTGAGACAACTGTTGTCACCTCGGCAGGTCCTACAACTGTCGTTCCTCCTCCTGTCGAAACTACAGTGGTTTCCTCAGCTGGTGGCACAACTGTGATCCCTCCCGCTGAAACAACTGTTATTTCACTGCCTGGAGACACAACTATTGTAACTCTTGTTAGTGCTACAACTGTGGTATCTCCAGTCGGTACCACTATTGCTCCTGCGCCTACCGCTACTGTGTCTCCACCTCGCCCAGGAAAACCATGGGGCACGCCTTCTCCCTCATTCAGGCCTTCGCCTTCATCTAGCGTTGCCATTCCGGGTTCAACAACATCCCCAAGCGTCCCTCTCTTTACCAACGCTGCTTCGTCTGTCAGACTCGGTAACACCGGTCTGATTGCCGGTGTTCTTGCCATGGCTGCTTTGTTCTGAAGAAAAAAAAAAAACCATCAACTATAAATATGCGAACATACCATTTCCTTTCTTGTCCATCATCTAACAAACATGTGTACCAATACTTTTCTATCATCGTCCTTGCTCATCAATAATGTTCAAGACTACTAGCAGACCCCATTTTCTTGTTTTATTTTTTCTTTACATAATTCTTTCCGATGCGCCTGGTTAGATGTCGATTTTCATGCTGGTTAAATGATAATGCGCAGCTGTCATGTTCACTGGTGAATAATGTCCTGTGATAGTTTTTGTTGATTTAGACTATGTCTGGCCCGTCTCTGCATTTGCATTTGCATTTTCCTTTTTGGTTTTGGTGTTTTTCATTCAAAATATTTATGTTTACAAATACTTGGCTAGAAATTTTAACTACCATTTATCTCCAAAAAAACGAAATACTCAACAATCAACAACCATCCTTAAGTAATTCAGTGTCAACCTTTGTTGTTTTTAGAAGAAGCTGATAAGATGTTCATCTTTTATTGACGTAGGATGCGTATGTTATGTTAAAAGGTAGCACTTGAGTTCGGATGGCAAGTAATGGAGTTCTTTGTTATATATTGAAAATTGCCTAATGTAAAAGATACATATGTAGAAGGAAGTTGTGAAAAACATGTTTAATATGATCGACATGGTCAGTGTGGTACAACCAAGTCCATGGAGTTCCTGCCATGGAAGATATTAACTGTACAAGAAAGTCATCCACACTAGCCAAACACTGTTGAAATGAAAAGTGTCTAAGAAGAAGAAAGTCCGACAACTTCATAGTTCCAGTTGCAAATTGTTGAGTTTGCGCTTTGAGCAAGGACATCCTTAGTACCCGTTGCCGAAGCCACAGTGTTGCCGTTTTGTACAATGGAGATGGACTGTCCACCACCTTCCTGGAGGCCAGGCACGGACTGGTAGTTCAATCCAGCGACACCAGTGAAGTTTCCAATCAAATTGCTGTTGCTGTACACCTCGATGCTGTATCCGTCTGATGGCAAAACGACTGCGAAGTTAACAGCATCCTGTCCCTGTTGATAGTTTTCGATGCTGCTTGAGCAGTCTGCGCTGGTAAGAAGGGGTCTGTACCACAGAGTGCCAACGGGGCTGTTGCCACCGGGGGTAATCTGAGAGATTTTGGTTGCGTTGTTCTTGAACGCGGTGATGAAGGGGCTGATCACCTGCTGCCAGCCCTTGTGATCATAGCCAGTTGTATAGGCATCCTCGCCCGTGCCGGCAATCTGCTCTGGCCAGAAATCGCCCACATAGTGAGACTCGCCGGCGTCGTTCCAGGTTATCACTTCAACGAAGTCGGGCTGATCATTCAGGATTTGCTCCATACGTTCGGGCAGATTGGTCTCGCCTGCGCGGAACCAGTCGGAGCCGTCGAGCCACTTGAATTGGAAGGTTGAGAGAGCTGCGTCCTGTAAGTATTGATTTGATTACAGCCAAGAAAAGACCTCGTATCTCAAGGCCATAAGGGGGTAGCTTACGCATCATATAAACCTTGCTTGCAGCATGGGCGTCCTTGATCAATGTAACGTCGACACTGTCACTAACATTGGAAACAGTTGAGCCGGCACCTGGCCAGGCAGCTTCCCAGCTGAATGCACCATCCACAGTGGTATACTCGTCGAAGAATCCGTTGGGATATCCAGACCAGTTATCGAAATTAGGGACGAAGTAGGGATTCACTCCTTGAGCCACAAGTGGCTGTCTGAACAAGGTATCCCAGTCGGAATTACTGGTGGTACCACCTGAATAGGTACTCACCCACGGCCGGCCGTCCGCAGTGGTGTAGTACGACGAGTGGTTCGTAAACTGCACCAAGAAGTCTCCAAGACCGGCCACGTCGAGGCCCCAGGACATGTCAAAGGAGATGAACATCTTGAAAGAAGTTCCCTCGGCAGCGTCAAGGAGGTAGTTAATTGCATCGGTATTCCAGGCATCTCCGCTGCTGATGCTGTGAGTGTTGAGAGCAAAGCCGTCGAAACCGGCGGCGATTGCGTCCTTGACATCAGTGCCAGCCTCATCTTCCACCATGCTGCCAACCTGTACAAGTTAGAAAAACATTGATACCTTGCAAGGAAATTTGAAAGCCGTTTATGAACAATGTTTATCTCCTTACCATGTAGTGAGCAAAGACGGCCCTGCTGGCCGACCGGCCAGTTAGGGCTAGCAAAGGCAAAATCAGAGTACGAATCATTTTTGAGTTTTGTGGCTTATTCGTAGAATTATGATGAAGCTTGGCTGGGGGAATTCATCCAGCTTATATACAAACTAGACTCGCTCAAACAATCATATTTTCAGCGATCTCAGTCCTCCGTTCTTGGGGACAATAATGCAAGAAACGTTGCATTTGCGTTTTGATGACGCCCGCTAGGCGATCGCCTGTCACTTCCCAATTCACATTTAGGCTAGCCTCAACCACGTTCTTTATCGCTTCAATTCTCGTCGCGTCTGGCTGACCTGGCTGCACCCTTTACGCCGCAGCTTTTTACCCCGCAATGTTAAGATTGTCAAACAGGGTCCAGTAAAAGTGACAAAAAGCCCCCAAAGATCCGTTAGCTGATAGGTGAGACTGGCTACATGACTTATTTGTATTAATTAAGCATCGCGCTAGATGCTTAACCTGAAGCTTTTAGCCTTGGGAATAGCCGGATGCAACGCTGATATTAAGGGGCCGATCACCAAAAAAGACCCTAATCTTATGGTATCTGAGCGCCAATAATTACCGCATCTGGTAAGTTTTACGTGTCAGGACGCTTTAGGCTAGATAGTGCGAAACAATTCCAGCGAGGAATAATGGCGAATGTTCTCAGGTCTTTCTAGAGGCCAATTCTTCAGGAACATCAACGGAGCTTATTTGTCGGGTTATACCCTTCCTCGGGCAATACTGCATGTCATCCCATCGACTGCTTCTTTTAACTGTATGACGCGTGTACCCTCGTGTCCGTGGTGCTATTTTCCAATTGGCTACATTTATTTGTATGTTATTGCTTAATTAATTTAAGTGTTCCTTCGTGCTAAGGTCCTCTGGCTCCTCCCCGAGATCGTATGCCATGTCATCTCGTAGCGTTACTCGAGGCAACTCAAATGGTCCTACCCACCAGGTGTATGCATCCTGAAATAAGACGAATAGCAGTTGAATTGCAGGATCATGAGATCTGCTGTTTGAGGTGCAGATGAAAATCCATCAATGTGGGCCACTGCGATTGGAGAAATGTCATACTCGTGTTACGCCATATGCCAAGCTTCAATGGTAGACATACAGACTGGAGGACCACCGCAGGGTCAGACTATATTTATACGCGCATGCATGCTGGTGTCTTTTTTCCCTCTCTCGGCTTAGATTCTTCCTGTGCAGGGTAACAGTCTATTCGGGTTTCTTACTCGGTGAAGTGATTTGCAACGAAAGCGCATCGCGTGACTGATGAACATCAGCCGACCACGAAGTGGCGATTATTTCAAATGTTTCTTTCCTCGATGAGGCATTCATTCAAAAATGGCTTGAATAAAATAGACATTATCTGATTCAGAGCAGTAACATACTGTGTTTTCGGACTTTTTTTAATTTTTTTCTGGAGAATCAACCTCTTACTACTGGTATCCCCCAGGCATGCTCATTACAGAAATCGCGAATTGGCGTAACTAACGACAAGTACAAACAATCTCAATTTTGAAATGTCGTAAGAACCAGGGAATTCAACCTTATTAAAACGGCAGAACAAACCGTTGCTTAATAATAATTATGGTAGTTACCGACGCCCTTTTCCTACAGTAGCCCCGCATATCTCCTCTCACGCAGCACTAGGACGCTTTCAACACCAATTTTTTACTGGTTTCATCTCATTATATGCAATTTTCCCTCATATATAATACTTGCACGTTATTATTGACCAGTAAATGTATGTCTGGCCTTGTGTGCAACTTGTAATAGCATTAATTGATCAACAGTGAAGCGCGGAGTTGCGTTCATCCGGCCGCCTTTGTTAAATATCAATTTGACATTCCCTAGAAAGAGAACGGTTTGCTCTTCGAAAGGTTATTAAAAATGGTAACTACTTTATCTTCTGTCTTACCCAATCACGGGCTCCAGGAATTTTCAATCAGTACCGAGTTCGGGGCGACGGTCGCTGGACACTCCCGAGGTATTGATGGTGTCTCTATCAGCTCTAAGTCGCCTATCCTAGTTCTCCTACATGGATATCCAGAGACGTGAGTTCCTTTTCATTATTAATAGATAGCCTTGATTTCTGACAAAGATATAGGAATTTCATGTAAGTGAAAATGATTACATTTGCGTATTTACTATTCTCAAATGTGAGATTAATTTGAACCATCGATATCTAGGTGGCGTCATGTACGTTCCAGATTTGAATTTTTGCTAAATATTATGGTACTGAACAATTATTGTGCAGATAATTCGACTTCTACCCAAGTCTATTCCTATTTTTGCACCAGATCTACCTGGGTACGGGCTGTCTAGCCCTGTGACCGGCGACACGTCAGCATCGCATACCAAACGGGCAGTCGGAAATGCCATTCTTGCTGCTTTATCCGGGCTTTTTAAAAAAAATGGCAACAGTGGCGCTAAATCTCCAACGCCTATACTACTTGTAGGCCACGACCGTGGTGCTCGAGTCGCCCATCACCTAGCCATTGACGCTTCTCTTTATGCCGACAAATTCACTCTAGTAGGCACCAGTGTTCTCGATATTGTACCGACCATTATCCAATGGCAAGGAATGGCCAACCCTGCCGAAGGAAAGGGTTTCTTTCATTGGCCGTTACTAGCAAACGTGGATTTGGCGACGGAGATGATCCAAGCCCTTGGCGGCGACATTTTCCTGCGTCGAATGTTTGATCGCTGGCGTGGCACGCTGTCACCAGAATGTGAGCAAAAACTCGGGCAAGATGGGGCTTATGAAATCTACGAAGCAGCCTTTAGGCCCGAGAGTGTCATCCGCGCCAATTGTCTGGACTATGCGGCTGGCGCGAAAGAGGATATCGATGAACAAAAGGCTGATCAGGCAGAAGGCAAGAAAGTAGGAGTTCCGATTCTGGTGCTGTATTCTGCCAGTGGCTTGGGGAAGAGGTTCGACGTACCGGGTGCGTGGAAAAGCTGGGTTCATGAGCCGGAAAAGAACATAGTACAGAGGGCAGTTGGTGGAGGAGCTGGTCACTTCTTTGCCGAGGAGAACCCAGAGGAAACGTTTGAATACTTGATTGAGTGGTTCAAGGAGCTTGGAATTTATGAAAGTAAATAAAAATATGGACAGAATCAGGTAGAAGCATCAACTGTTGAAATGCCGACCCCAGCTGATAGATAAATCAAATACCAAGAATGTCTGGGCCATCATCACACGATTTTAAATCACATATTATTAATCTCCGAAAACTTTTTTTTGATGATGAATCGATTCTCTTATGAGAAAAATCCAGCCCTATGGGACCCGGGCGTGAGAACTACCCCAGTGGGGAAGTCTATACGATATACGACCGGTCTCCATAGTTGTTACTGACAGTGATGACACTATGCTCGGTGCGACTATCCCTCCGAACCCCTTCATATTCATAATAATAAACATTAAATAATATCGAGAGGAAAGCCTTCCTTGTTTTTTCGAGCAATGCGTATGCGCTGATCCTTCGTAACCTTTGCCGAATTGGGAAGAACGAGGTGTCTTATCTCCGTTTTCGGTGAAATGGGCGTTTCCCCGACCTTATTTCCTGACTACGTATTTCCATCGCCATGTGGATTAACTAGAGATGTAAACATAGTGGAGCTGCAATCTGACTCAGTGACAATGGCATTGTATAATTTCCGGTATTGTTTATTGGACTCGAGTTTGTAAACGGCCCCTGCTACGCACGGCGCCGGAATTCGTGTAGGGGCCGGTTAGAAACAAGCATGATGATTTTCTGCGCAACGCAGTTGCTGTAAAAGCAGCTCTTACTAAATGCTAGAGATATTATTTATGAGGCCGATTGAAGAGTGCACATGTTAAAATAGATATTACCCCAGGACGGAGCATTTCACTTATTCCGTAAGAAGACTAGAAAAAAGTTTGATGACGGTGTTCAACGTCCGGTGTTATTATTAATCTAGGGAGCTAAGCATTATCGCTGTAACACGCAGAGAATTCCTTACCTAGAGACGGATTTCATTTTTATTCTCGGGATATTATTATTACGTGTAAGATATATTGGTTCCAATCAACATCGAAATGTGGATAGTATACTTGCGCGAGGATGAGCATAAATAGAGACAACAATCTCTTGACGAGCAGGATATTGTTTTCCAGTTATCCTGACAAATCGTGAGCTCAAAGACATCATGCATTCCCTTCTCAGCCTTCTGGCGGGGTCGTCTCTATTTATCTCCCAAGCACTGTCAGGTCCTCTACCGCCCTCAAAGGATCCATGGTATACAGCGCCTGAGGATGCAATCCTCTTCTCCAGCCCACCCGGCAGCATCCTGCGAATTCGTCCAGACCCGTTTGACCTGTACGCTGCTGTTGGGAAAAATATATCATCTGCGAGCTACAATATTCTCTACCGTACAAATGACGCAAACGAAATACCCACGTTCGCTGTGACCACTCTCTTTGTTCCCACCGACACTTCTTCTAGCGGAAAGGGCAGTCATAAACTGCTCTCGTACCAGATCCCGTACAATTCACCCTCGGTAGACGCAAGTCCCTCATACGCCCTCGCCACAGATTTGAATTCCACTTTCTCAGACATTGCCGCTGCACTGGAGCAAGGGTGGTATGTCTCCGTGGTAGATCACGAGGGGCCAAAGGCCTGCTTTGCGGTAGGCCCAGTGGAAGGCCATGCCGTTCTCGATGCAGTACGCGCAGTCACTCAATCCCCGTCTTCTCCAGCCCTCAAAACCCACGGACCCGGCCATAAAGTTGGCAAGTGGAATGTCGGACTCTGGGGCTACTCCGGAGGTTCCATCGCAAGCGAGTACGCCGCCGAGCTCCAGGCCACATACGCCCCCGACGTTGAAATTGCCGGCGTTGCGATTGGCGGTCTGCCAACCCCCGTGCGCGAGGTGCTGATATCCGTTGATAAACACCCCTATGCCGGACTTGTGCCCCTTGGTCTCTGGGGATATGCGAATGCGTTCCCGCCGCTGGAAGACTACCTGCTTAGCCGGTTAACGCCCGAGGCTAAAAAGAGCGAGGTCTTCACAAAGGCACGCAATATGAGTGTTAACGAAGGCTTTGCTTTCTACGAAAATTCTGATCCTTTTTCGTACTTTATCGGCGGCCGGGATGATATCCTTTCGTCGCCGTTGGTTACATCGCTTCTTGAACGCGGGGGCAAGATGGGTTTACACGGATTTCCAACAATGCCAATGTTTGTGTACAAGGCAATTGACGATAAATTGGCTTCGGTAGAGTCCACAGATGCTCTGATTGAGCAGTACTGCGGATACAACAGTGTGGTGGGCTCGGCAAAGGGAGCAAGGATACTTTATGAACGAAACTCCGTTGGCGGACATGTGGCTGAAGAGTATAACCAAGATTCAAATGCGCTTGCATTTTTGGCCAAGGCCCTTAATGGACAACTGGGTGATGGATGGCCACATGGAAATGAGACAGGGTGTGTTGTGAAGAATGTCGCTGTTGGAAACGACACATCGCCGGATTGGTAGATGTCGCGTATATTCAGGGTGTTTTAGACTGTTCATAAGCTTAATCGTATTTTCTTCTTCTTCATAGTACATGTATTAAGATGAAATGTATGGGTATAAAATAACACTGCGTTGCTATAATCTTTTGCCATCTGTCGTATTGTTGATGAACAGACCACCAGAGATTATTCTTCTCGCCTGTCAACAGCTGCTTGCTAAAAATAGAGTCAACGACCTGCGGCCAGTTAAAAAGCCTCGCACTCGTTTGTCTCTATACCGCGTTTCGGAGGAAGCATAAGTGAGAGCGTTTTGTGCAATTTCTTTCATCCTGAAACGAAATATAGTTGGTAATTATGGCTGTCCCACAGAAAAAAAGCTGTTTCAATCAAGGTGAACTTGACGGGATGGTATATCAGTCCTGAGCCCTGGCCAGTTTTGATCTCTTTCGCAATACTCTGCCATAGAAATACAAAACATATACCAGTGCAACAACACCCAATGACACAAAGGCCAGCACGGCAAATGCCCACTTGGTGCTCAATTTATCAAACATGACGATGCCTAAAATTTGATCATATTAGTCTCGTTTTCTCTTTTCTTCTCAATGATAAGAAGAATCCAAAACATACCGATATGAACACATCCCGCAGCAAGCAGAAAGCTCGGGATAAGAAACGCCGACACAGCACTCGCAGCGACATGAGGATACGTATCCGTGATATAATTCAACATACTCAACCACAGGAGCGGATCTGCAACTCCGAGCATACCGCCTGCAATAACAGGCGACCAGTACGACACGTTTCCGCTCGACGTGAAAGCGAACCAGAAGAGCGAAGCTGGGAACCCCCAGACGGTGACGAGAGAAAGTAAGAATCGGGCCTCGGGTCGTGACGTGCCTCCGTTTTTCCGTCTGTCGCGTACGAACAGCGCAGTTTGGATGGGCACGAAGATGATGAACATTATTACGACGCCGACGACAAAGTTCAGGTATGTGAGGTCTGCACCGATGACGCTGATAAATTGTTAGCTTAAAGGTAAGGGCTTTTCTTTTTGTTTGACGTTACGCACGAAAGACCGTTATTCACGACGAAAACGTCGAATATTCCATCAAGATAGAGAAACAGCAAGCCGTAGGCAAAGCCATTGAACAGGCCAAGAAACGTGACAATCGGCTCCGTAAACATGATACGAAAAGCCATGGTCGTCACAAAGCGCATTTCCTTCAGGATATTGATTTTCGACTGCGCAATGACTTTTTCTGTCGAGTCTGTGGGCACCTCGACTTGCTGCT
Source organism: Talaromyces sp. P118-02 (assembly GCA_037040535.1). Taxonomy (NCBI): domain Eukaryota; kingdom Fungi; phylum Ascomycota; class Eurotiomycetes; order Eurotiales; family Trichocomaceae; genus Talaromyces; species Talaromyces sp. P118-02. The sequence continues at coordinate 550,650 of JAXQGY010000928.1, forward strand.
GCGAAGATGTACGTCGCACAGCGCGCGCAATCACAACCTGGGGCAATGTCTCGGGGATAAAAGCCATGGCTGCGGAAAATGCGCCAGCAAGGATAACACTATAGATTTTTAGTTGATTGGGTTAAAAGATACTTGGGAAAGATGATGTATTTACTTAATCCAGAAAACCCAATTCAGTCCCATGTGCGGATTGTCAGCAATCCACTCCCCAATCACACTGCCAATACTTGGTCCTGTATTTGCAGACATGACGAACAGAGCCATGGGCTGGCCGGCATTGTCGGCGGCACCAAACAAATCACTGATTGTGCCTGCGACATTGGACAAGGCTGTACTGCCTGCCACGCCGGAAAGAAACATGAAGATAATCACCATGGGCAGGTTGAGAGCGAGAGCACAGCCCTGGGTATTGTTAGTCCGAGTCCTTCAGCGAAATAAAACAAAAGAAAAGGGAGGAAAGAAGATGCAACATACAATCTGACATAGTGCATAGACCAAAATGCTCGCCACATAAACCCACTTCCTCCCCCCGATATCACTCAAAGGTCCGAGGAAGACTGGTCCAACGGCCGTACCAACAATGAATAGCGACTGTCCCAACGCAACAACTTGCGTCGAGCCCCCAAACTTGGCCTGCAGAGGTATTTCAGCACTGATATATGAAGTTGATAGCATTGCCACCAGCGTCTGGAGAAGGCAGTAGGTGCTCGCAATGAGCCATTTCTTCCACGCAGGCCAGTGGATTGGATGATACGACTCGTCAGTAGAGACGAGATCCAAAATCCCCAAAGCCGAGGAGGGCGCTGCCTCTGTTGCTGCTCCTTCTAATGACGGAGGCATCTCGCGCAAGGGATGATTGGCTTTTTCCATGGCGAAGCTCCAAATCGGGTGACTCTTGTATTGGGATAAACTAGGTGTTTACCGGCCCAATAAATTTAATAAAAAGCCACAATCACCTTCGAGAACAATTATAGATTCATACTTGCTGTTCAAAGAGAGAACAAAAGCAAAAAATTGCAACCTGATAGAGCCTGGGGCCCCACCATGTCAGAAAATTCGCGCGCTTATCTTATCGCCGCAAAGAGTCGTGATCGGTGCCGGTGCATCCGAATGCCTGTTTAAATATTAATATGGGTTGATCATGTGTAACAGCGCCTTCAAATTGTCTGTCGTTTCCAGGCCCACGTATGATGCTATGGATCATCAAATGCAGCCAAGCATCAGGCGGGCAAATAAACTGTGTGTTTGTCCCACAGAGATGGCCTTATTGCGCCACCCACCTCAGCTCACTCTTTTTTTATTCGTGCGACTTGTAGATCCCGTATGCATGTTATTGTTGGATTAAAGATGTAGTCGATTGGTGCATGTCTCAGCCTTTCATCTGTGTAAGAAGCCACATTAAGGGTATACTGCCTGGGATAAAGAAAATATTGATAGATTGTAGCGAAGGTAAAATATATCCGAAAACGGCATTTCGAGAAGGCGAATCGGTCGCCCGTTATTGGAAACTATTTCTAAGAATGTAAAGTGGTGATAACCCTAAAAAGGCAAAACGAATAGAAAAAAAAAAATTCGGTGGGCACCCAACCAACGCCGTCGCTAGATATCTGTCGCACCGGTATCCGGCTCCTAGTTGGTCAGTTGGATGCAGTAATGACGACAGAAAACCCCTAGATGCTAGTACATTGACATTAAATATAAAACAAGAATAAAAGCAGGTAATTCATTGAGAAAAACAAGGAAGATGCCACACACGGCCGTCTCACATTCATTCAATCAATCGGGTATTGTTTCTTCCTATACTCCAGATGGAACCAAAAAAATATAATAAAATAAAAACGAAAGAAGAAGACAAGAAATCAATCAGCCCAGGTAGTACCTCGCTGCGGTCACTTTGTTTGCTGATTTACTTGTTGATGGTGATGTTGAACATGAGAGCGAATGTTGACAGCATTCTTCCAGAGCTCCTCCCCACGATCATCACATATTGGACCCAGCCAAAGCACTGATGAGAGGACTTTTTTGATATCAGCCCAAGAGGAAAGCTTTTTAGCTGCTGCGACTTGACTCAATGTAGCTGCAAACCATGCGGTCGTTTTCGACTCGGTGGAGGCAATACCACCAACAACCAGGGTCCAGAGAAGGTATTCAGGAGCCGAGTTCCAGCCGCGCGACTCATTGCACAGCGCGTGTCGCAGCTGCGTTGTCAGTCGGGGATAAGGTGCCATGATGGGAACGAGGGGAAAGATGGTGAGGAGACAATAAGTGAGTGTAGCGAGACGCAATGCCTCGTACGCAGGGCAGGTATCGGCAATCTCTAGTTCCTCGGCTGGGTCTAGTGACAAAGCCCGGTGTTGAATCCAGTTACGACGATCGGCCATGACCGGTGCATCGGACCCGGCAAATGACCCAGAAAAGATTCCTTGCATGTACAATTCCACTACCGCGTTGTAGGTGTAGATATCCTGGAAAAGAGTAACCAAGTCTGGCGGGACCCCAAGAGCTTGCAGCTTGGGAAACTCGCCGCCGGTATACATTCGCAGCAAGTATTGAATAGGGGCAGGCCAGTCTGGCTGCTCGTGTTGGCCATTCGTTTTGATAATGGGGATAAATGGGAAGAGCGGTTTGTGAAGAAACTTGGAAGAGAACATGACCGTTGCGAGGGACATCATCTCTGCTAGGCCATGTAATTCAATTGCATCAATACCGCCCCGTATTTCGAGCAGGCGAATGAGTCCCATCACATGGACTTCGTCGTAGTCAAGGTAGGAGTATATATTGGCCCATTGGATGTCATTCAATGGCGATTTATGGGGGTTACGATGTGGAGAAAAGACGGCTTCGTCGTAGCGGCTGTAGCCCATCAGGAAGACGGCCATGAGCAATTCATCTGTCTTCTGGGCATCCGGATCCTGCAGGGCGCGATTGATCCGGCTGATCGATTCACTTTCCGCAACCATAATCTGGAGCATCTTCTGGCGCCGTTCTTTCGATGGGGCCCCGCTCTCCATGCGCTCGAGCACGAACTCGTGGCTAAGAGTTCCGTAGATAAACGCTGACAACAAAGCCGGGCTGCGCATTGCCGAGGCTACCCAAACATCAGATACCCTGGGCGCCGGGCCATCTGCATCTGATGGAAGCATTTTTGCCATGACCACAGAGGCCGCTAGTTTTTGTTAGTTCTAAAGGTCTGCGCTCGTGTCTAAGAGTGTACTTGGTGAATAGAGTAAAGGGAAAGAACTGACAATATTTAAAGGTCCGGCGAACAATCTCCTCAGGAACTTCGGTACCAAAACTGGTGAACAGTGGGCTTCGAAGCCCATGATTGATGCCGGTTGTCGGGTCCAGGCGGCGCGTGGTTCGTCTCCGTGGGCCGAGGGTGCTCGTATTCTTTTTCGCTACAGTGACTGCCTGCTCTTCGTCTTCGTCTTCATCTTCCTCCTTCACTCGCGGTAAATCTTCCAAAGCCTCGCTATTGTCTTCGGGAGGCGAACTTGGTTCGGCTTTGATTGCAGCAGCATTTCGTTGTGACGAGGGCTTTTCGTAGGGTTTGGCCCTGCCGCCGCTCTCTTTGGATGAACTAGCCTTGCGACGCTTCCAAATGTAGCGACCGGCATTCGCACGTATCAAAGTTCGGCTGGTCGAGCTTTCCGACCGCGAGGATGGATCAACGGTGATGAAGTTGAACCCGGCAGGACTCGAGGCTGAGGTGGTGACGGGAGTGGGATTGGTGTGTTTTGCGGACGAGAATGAATTTTTCTTGCTGCTGCTGTTACTGGTGGGTGTTCGTTTATTGGCATTGAGGGCGACTGGGTGATCCATTTTTTCATCGCACGGCGGGGCAGCGCTGTGAGTTCAAACGGTCGTCGTGGATGAGAGGGGGATAGGCCGCCATCAGATGGAAATTGTCACAGCAATTCCCCCCCGGCTGTATGGAAGCTGACTCTGGAGATGTCGAATGGACGGTCGCGCAAAAAGACAAACAGGGCACAAGCCTGCGGCAGGAGACCGTTCGTTCGTGGGGATTAAGCCAAGAAAGAAGGCAGGCTGGGGAAACGATCCAGAGGGAAAAAAGAGGTGGCAGCGATAAATCGACAAGCGCGAGATGCTAGCGAACTCACTAGTGCAGTCGCTAGCAGCCCACACTGGACGAGGATGGCGTGGTCGCCGCCAGCAGCCAGAAAATTGGTGCTTGGTATTGCTAGTTGTCAGAACGGAGTCCTCCGTCGTAGCGGGACAGGGAAGGAAGAAGCATTGCGACTGTTGGTGTTGCTGGGGTTGTTCGTGGGGTGGTGCGTTCATTGCTGAGCTGGTCGAGACTGGCACGGTGGAGCCCCGCCCGCTCTTGGCAGGCCAATGATCGTTGCTGATCCCTCGGAGTGGGCCATGTATGCCAATAGAATTCGGGTCTAGTGTGGGGCAAACGGGCCCGGACAAGGGTATCTGCAGCCGTAGCCCCATAGCGCGTGGACGGGGACCGAACTTGGGAACTCGGCCTCTGCGTGCGCTGCTCGTTGTGGCTACTGCGTCGACCACACTGTGCTGTGTCACATTCGACATGTACTAGCCAATTTCTCCCGTACCAATCTTTCTGTGCTATTCTTTGGTGGCCCAGAAAAGGGAAAAAGAAACAATAAAAAAGCAACAGCAAGAGGCCCAACCGAACATTCTTAGCGCATCCTTAGCTCTCACAGCGTGCAAAGTGTTTGGTCAATCCTGCGGCTTTTAAGGTTATCCGGAAGCACCCTCGTCCTCTACCAAGCACCAATGGAAGGTGCCGTTTTTGGGCCCACTTAGGCTCCACCCAGGCCTACGGGAAGTGCCGGTTCGGTGGATCACTTATCCGAGATCTATGGCCTATCATTGGACAGAACGGTCCTCGAGCACATTGCGCTACCGTCTACGGAGCGCGAAAGGCAGTAGGTTACGGACTGGAAAAAGAAAAGAACCTCATGGCAGAGGTGTGTTTGCTGTCTAGCCAGTAACTGTTCCTTGTCCGGTAGCGACTGCCGTCTCCGTACCTATGGGTTCCAACTTCCAAACACTAGTTGAAGACTTAGCGACTACGGAGAACACACGGAGTTCTCGATCGATCACAAACAACCCTGTCGATCTGGGTTACTGAAAGTGCCATGTGGAGATCTGACTGTTGGGCCTTTATGATCAGGGTCCGGGATCACAGCATCCACTATCGCTTTCTTCCTTCCGAATATTATTTGTCACGCTCTCTGTACTCCGTACTATTTTAGTATTCAACTAATTATATGATCCCCAAATAGTAAAGGGCAGTGAAGAGATCGAATGAAATGCAAAGAGAAGAAGTACAAAGAAATAATGCCGAACTTTGTGTTGTTTCACACATGAGCCAGCACAAAGGAGAACTACGTGCTTTGTTTGAGGCCAACTCCGAGTTACCGCTGGTTCGAAAATTCGACGAGGAAACGTAAAATGTAATCAGGGCGAGAAAAAAACGATCAAACGAGACGTGACGTAGACATCAGTTTACGAACAAGACGACAAGTCGACGCCTACTGGTAGTGACATTCTTGTTCGGCATCGTTTTCCTCATTCGGCCAAATTTGGTCACATGGTCATTCGGCACCATGTATCTAATCAGATAGTTATAGTAGATAAATAATCAAGCTGCCCTCCGCCGGAGTTAAGTTTTCGCCGTGGTAGCAACGGCTAGATCTGTGGATACAAATTGTCCCTTAAAATCAAGAAACTGATCGTTTAATCTAAAACCTGCTTCGGATTTAACATGTTGGTCAAAGCTTTAGCCGTTTTTCAATGTTTACTTGCTTTTTTTTTTTGGTTTTTTTATAGATCAAAATTCTCTCCTTGGACATTCCAAATTGATCAATTCCAGGGAGAGACAGAACATCCTAGATTTATCTAATACTTACGATTAGAATATCGTCGAATAGCCCAAGGTTGTTGTGTCGTTGATCTGAAATTTCAATGATGAAAACTTGTGTACACGTGGAAACTCAGAATCTTTTTAGCATGGCCCCCCTTCTCCATGTACTCAAATATTTCCATTTTTCCCTCTCTTCTTCCAATATGGTAACATAGTCCTCTCCTAGTTGCTCAGCATCGGCTTCGACAAAGCCAAAGTGTTGATAGAAGCCCCCGTTCCACGGTAGATCCAAGAATGTGATCAAGGTCAAACCATCGAATTTATTCTCCCGAGCATACTCTTCAACAAAACTCATCAATTTCCTCGCAATCCCTCGTCTCTGGTAAGATGAATGAACGGAACATTCAGCGATGTACAAATGATTAGATGCCGCCTCGCTATCATTCACGTTGGATGTTTGTATAGGTTTTGCGGCAAGAAAAGCGACAGGTAGGCTTCCAGAATCGGGGTCATCGTATGTGGCTACCCATAGATGCCTAGATGAGAGGAACTTTTCGAGTTCTTCAACGGTCAAAGGAGGGTCTGAAGCAATGAACGAGAGCGCAGGTATTGTCTTGAATATGGCCGATGCGGAACTCTCTATACCAGGAAGAAAGGGGATATCTGTTGATGCGGCTAGTCGGATTGATATATAACTTTTATCTGAAGAAAGTGACATGGTGATAGATGATGCGTGGACAAGGGTCGATGGGTTAACATGGAAAACTTGGGTTTGTGGACTGATTACTTGGATGTGGGGTATACAACCGAAGGGCTATTACTCATAATGACTCAAACACCAGTAGCACTTGAGTTTTCTAGAACTATATTTGGAAGTTAGATGTAAATGCGAAATTTATGTGTTGGAATCTTTCGAATCTATCAAAAAATATAGGCGCAAATCTGTAACCCCATTAGACATCAACTGGTAGGTATCATTGACATCGGAGACGCATGCCCATACTCTCTGTGAAGTATTGTGTGAACTGGTCATTCGTAAATTTGCAATACAAACTAATTTGTAAATAAAATATAAATATATACTGCATAACTATTGCCCAGTCATCTATATACGTAAAAGAGTACACAGAAACCGTACCATTTGAAATGGGGCATCTGGAAACATTCAACGTTTTTGCTACATGTAAGTCTCAACCGCAGACCAGAAACCCAGAAAACCTTATTTATCTATTTGTAGGTACTGGTGGCCCTTTTTCTTTATACGAATGTAAATTCATAGCTTTGTTAAAGCATCCGTACATTGTCTCGGCTACATTGCACCGCGGAGTGTCGTTCGACGCGTCTGTTCCCCACTCGTTTAAAGTCATATCCAGTGGATATCATCCAATGCATTTTCCTGGGCTATTTTTCCAAACCTAGTACTGACTAGTATCCATATCTGCCTTTCATTCGCTTGTGCTACCTTCGCTGTAGTGGCGGTTTAATTTCCCCAAGGCTGATAGGCGGAAAATCTCGAATCAATATGCCAGGGCTATAAGACACGGCGCACCTTCTCTTTCTACCTGATTGGCTTTGCCTCTATTACTGATGGCTGCTATTCTCTCCACACTCCGGATTTTTTGTCTGGGGTTTGTTAGCTTCACCCCACATCCAACGCTATTCCAGAGCGTTCTGGACTTCCGTATAGGAGGACCGTTGACCTCGTGGTATCCTACCACGCTGATTTGGTTTGAAACACGTTCCTTTGAACTGATATTAGGCTAATTTTTATGCCAGGCTAAAATAAAATTGTTCTTTTGCTATTTTGCCGTTATATAAATGCCCACTACTGCCTGTGTGCGTCTCACGCGGAGAATCCTTTCTGGTCACCAAAACTACAATTAGAAGCAGCCCGTCGATAGCCGCTGAGGGGCCCGACACACAAAAAGTAAGATATGGCGTCCGAAATCCATATCGAAAAGTCTGCGGCCGCCCATTTGGAAGACACCCTGGGAAGCAGCGCCTTAACCGAGGCAAAACAAGCCTCCGATGAGGAACACTCGCAAACTCTATGGCAGGCGCTGAGCGCCAATCGCAAGGCTGTCTTCTGGTCCATGTTGATCTCATTTTCCATTATAATGGAGGGCTACGATGTTGTCCTGATCGGCAATTTCTTCGCCTACCCCCAGTTTACCCGCAAATACGGCCAGGATTACGGCGGCACGACGGGATGGCAGATTTCAGCAGCTTGGCAGTCTGGTTTAAATATGTCGAGCACTGTGGGGGCTATATTTGGTTAGTATTTCTTGTTTATTTTGTTCCTTATATGGCCGGCTGCTTATTCCAAGTGCTTCAACTCATATAGGTGGTTTATTCAACGGATACATGACGTCTCGAGTCGGCTATCGCTGGGTGATGGTTATCTCCCTGGCTATTTTGAACGGCCTGCTATTCATTGTATTCTTTGCACCTTCACTCGGTGTGCTAGTTGCGGGTGAAGTCCTATGCGGCCTTACCTGGGGTGTTTTCGCTATCGTTGGCCCTGCCTACGCATCCGAAGTCTGCCCTACGAACCTGCGCGGCTATCTCACAATCTATGTCAACCTCTGCTGGGCAATTGGTCAATTCATCGCTGCCGGTGTTTTAGAGGGCCTGATTGGCAGAAATGACCAGTGGGCATATCGCATTCCTTTCGCTTTACAGTGGATGTGGCCATTGCCCTTGATGGTGGTCTGCTACTTCGCCCCGGAGTCTCCTTGGTACTTGGTACGCAAAGACAAACTGGAAGAAGCGAAGAAATCCCTGCGGCGTCTCGCAGGTAATAAAACCGAAGACCAGATTAACGGGCAGCTCGCAATGCTGGTTCACACCACAAAACTTGAAGCCGATATACAAGAAGGTACATCCTATCTCGACTGTTTCCGAGGTACCGATCTCCGAAGAACCGAAATCTGTTGTGTAGCATTTATCGGACAAATTCTTTCGGGAAGCACATTTGCCTATTCACCAAGTTACTTCTTTACGACGGCAGGAATGAGCCCGGATCACGCATATCAATTGAATCTCGGGGGCACAGCAATTGCGTTCGTTGGAACTCTTTGTTCATGGTGGTTGATTACGCATTTCGGCCGGAGAACACTGTACGTAGCCGGACAAGGGATTTTGTTTGCTACACTTTTCATCATCGGCATCATCAACTGTTCTTCGAGCGCGACTGGTGCTGTATGGGCCGAGGCTGGGATATGCATCTTCTGGCTACTGGTGTACTCGCTTACCGTTGGCCCTGTTGCATATGCAATTGTTTCGGAAACGTCCTCGGTCCGCCTTCGGAGCATGTCGATCTCCTTGGCTCGAGTCTCTTATCAAATCATAAACGTTGTCAGTCAGGTACTTGAGCCGTACTTTATGAACCCGACTGCATGGAATGCGTCTGGAAAGACGGGATTCTTCTGGGGTAGTACCGCGTTTTTGACTTTTATTTGGGCGTACTTTCGTCTACCAGAAGCCAAAGGAAGGACTTATGAAGAGCTGGACATCTTGTTTGCAAGGGGAGTCAGCGCGAGGAAATTTTCAAGCGAGCATGTGGATGCATATGGAACACATCAGATGAATTTGGAGAGAGATGAGAAGTAACACAAGCAATTAATTTTCTTTTCTGTTGTATTCACGTCTATCTTCTCTGAAATTCGTAAATTTTCTGAAACTCTGGTCAGGTAAGAATTATATTGATCAGCCTAGCTATTAAACAGTTTATTAGACGCAATGTCTATTAATTGATGCATTAAAGTCGGTGTCTTGTTCCATAGTCACACATGCTGGTCTCTCGTATGCCACAACCCAATCATCAAAACTACGCCTCAATAAGACAACGTCGTGATTTAGGAGATACAAGCAAGTAAGCTTTCACCTCCATATCCTCATCACACATTCCATCCTTGATGGATACTCTAGCGTCAGGGAAACTTCTGAAGAAGAGTGTAGTTGCAAGAAGCAGTTCCATCCAGGCGAGATGCACACCGATACAAGCTATTCCACAGTGTTAACGCGTGTTTTTAAATATTTGAAAAAAAAAAAGAACGTATTTACCTCGACTTCCTCTTCCGAATGGCATAAAAGCTGCCTTCATTTCGTTGGACGGGTTTTCCCACCGGCTAGGGTTGAAACTGTCGAAATAGATTAGCTTTTAACTTCTTTAAAATTTAAATCAGTAGTTGTGGTTACCTTTCTGAAACTGGAAATAGTTCTGGGTCACGGTGAAGGGTATATGCCTGTGTTGATACTGTGGTACCTCCTGGGAAGTAATATCCTCCCAATGTGGCGCCTTCGGGAGGGACTCTTCGAGGTAAAGCGCTGGGTACTGCTGAGTGTATCCGTAGGGCCTCTTGTATTACCTAATAATTGCTAGGTCAAAATTCTAGGTTTTAACAGGAATACAGGTTTTTTGAAGGGGGGTTACCTGGTTAAGATACGGTAGATCGCGCACACTCTCCTCCGAGAAGCCATCCGGCAGACTCTTTACCTCTGCCACTAATTTATCCCGAATCGACAAGTCTCTGCATACAGCCCAGACAAGATATGTCATGGTAATGGCAGTTGTATCGCTACCAGCAGCAATATAGCCACAGGCTTCTTGTATAATTTCCATTTCCGTCAGATCTTTAGTCCCGCTCTTTAGGATGTTGCTGAACAGCGTTTTTTTGGTGTTCAGGCCACTATCAACCATGCTCTTATACTGTATAATGGCCTTTCGGGCATGCTGAAAGATTTTTTGGCCTCCGGCTTGGACTTCTTGTAGCAGTGGCAACGGCAAAAGTTGTGCCCATGGTAAAAGCGAAGGAAAGGTGGTTCGGACTGCCATGAAAAACGATTGGTTTTCAAGTGTCGTGATAAGCGGTGTTTTCTGTTTTTAACAATTAGCTTCTCACCAATGAGATTTCAGTGCTGTGTATTCAGAGGGTAAATCACCACTCCATGCTCCGTTGTCTGAAACGATTCACCAAAACTCAGTTGTGTAATCACGTCCGCGGCCATGAATGTCCACCATTTAAACACGTCAATTACTCCGCGATCTTTGTTTTCCTCTTGCATCCGTTGAATCGTCAACCGGATACGTTGCATGACATCCGACTCTAGCTGCACAATGCTGGTACGAGCCATCCCGGCCGATAATAGCTTTCGACGAATAGCATGACGTTGAGAATCAGTCTCGTTGAAAAGTGTTCTGCTGCCGCGGTGTCCAATGTTGTCGTAAAACTCGTTTTTAAGGTATTTTCCCCCGACACGATGAATTTCCTTGGCCGCGTTGATGTCGGCGACGTCGACCTCGTTAGGCCCAACTCGCACAATTGGACCTACAGCCAAAACTGGGTCAGATGTGCGCTTTAAATTTAGCATAGGAAGTGAGATGGACTGTAATACCGTATATATTATGAAGACTGTGCACATAGCGAGGTTTATTCCCGCGCAAGAATTGGTACGTGGTGTAAATGTCGGTATACTTTGCAAGCCATGGTCCTGGGATCTTTGATACAGGATTCAAAAACTCTCTGATAGCGAGGGTCTAGATGTGAAATATCGTCAGCAATGATTCCATTTTTAAGATGCCTTTGCAATAGAGCTCCCACACGAACCAATGCAAAAATCGAAAAGGCGCCAATAGCAAGAATCGCCGTAAGTGGCGCGTCCCTGAGCAACTCTATCGTATTCGTAAACATTTTCCTGAACAATAGAGGATATAAGATATAGATTAATCAAAGGCAAGGGGAGAGTAAAAATTTTCACAGGAAAAGCAGCGAATGATTTTAATATAACCAAGATATTTTCACGGGCTTCATGCGTATGGCGATTTGATCACCAAGTTAACCGCATTGTGGAGAAAACAATCGGTCACACACCGTGTCACACTATTCATTCATGCAGTGCTCATTATTTTCTGCGGACTACAGGTTGTTTTTTCTTTGCTTTTCCCAGCTGCATTTTCACATTCCCTGTACCGAAGCTGCAGGGCTGGATTGGCAGCCGGCATCATTGGGCAATGGGAGCTGGCCGATCATTGCCCCTTGCAAGGTCCATTATTGGACATTGCTTTCTATTAGTCCGGACATATCCTTTCCCAACAAAAAGCTTGTCAAAGGTCGCATGTAAAGTCGGACATAATTTCATATATTCCGTATAATTATGCTCCCTAATTCGCTTTAGTTCATGCTGGTCCCACCTTGTCGTGCGTGCATAAAGCGCAATGCGACGGGTTTTGTCGTCCGGCAAATTGATTTCGCCGAATACGTACAACGATGTTACGAATCCCCTCGGATGGGGAGGAAATAACTCCGCAAAATCCAGGTAGTGGATAAAAAGGAGTTTTATGCACTATAAACTGGTGGCTACTGCCCTTTGATCGATTGAAATGGTTGAATGGTCGCGCGCGGTTGCGTTGATCAAACTGTAATCCAAAGCTTAGAATCGAGTTACTTTTCACCAAATGCGTCGTGTAGTTTGTGCCTTTATTTGGACTGTTCTCATGATACAATATGGAAGCTACCATTTCCAATGTTCCTAGGTTTAATTCATCTTCCAACTGATCTTTGTATTTTCATGGAAATGGCCCTGTATTGAAGCTGGACACTCGGTGATTTTATTCCACCACCATCATGATAAAATTCAAGGAACTCCTGAAATAGAAAATTAATGACATTAATAATATAGTGAGATACTCACTGAGGAGTAATATTGTGAAATATTACTGTCTCGCTGTGTTCGTAAAACCAGCACGTGACAGCTGATACCCTTACTCGAGGTCTCTTGCCAGAGCTTGCTCCGCGGCTAGGCAGCATCAAAGCACGCAGTATGTATTTAGTAGTGTTAGCTTCAATACTAGTTTGTTAAGCTTAAACAAACATCACGCCTTTGCTGCCGTGCTACATACCAAACAAGTCTTAAGGCTGTCGTTGTCATAAATTGAATTCTAATTCGGCTTCTAAGTCAACAAAACGTCAGGATTCATCAAATCCCGGATATAAACAAGTTCTTTGAATAAAACACATATTTTACATTGTAAGATGGCTCATCATGAGCTACAGTAGCAAAAGCCAGCATCATTCGTGCAGAATGGATATCCGTCATTGCAACAGGTCATGAGACTGCATGGGCCAGGACATTCCCAGCATTGCACTAGTGTTGAAAATTCAGTCAATGATTGATTCAAGTTTATGTGAATCGACTTTGGAAGATGGGAAAAGAAAAATAAACAAGGAAAAAAAGAGTTGCCAAATAAATGTTTCTACAAAACCAGAACTAAGAACTCACCTTCGTTCAAAACCGCTTGGTGACCAGATCGACCTGAACTAGCTTCGGAACCGAGCCCGGGATGTTCTATACGTAGGAGCTGTCAGAATCTTGTGTTGAATGGACTACAGGCGAGGATATGTCCCTACTTGTAAAGGTATTGCCCGGTAAGGCTAGCGCAAATTGGCAGATCGCCAAGAGCAGGAAAAGAATCAATTGATGAAGCTTGCCCATGTCGAAAGTTTTGTATAAATATGCGATATAAGTCTGACCAGCACAATATCACGAAGATTCATTCACGTTGACACGATTTATTCAGTGTGGGGAGAAGAGTTCGACATGTAAACGGCCCCAGGGCACGAAGAAAAGCTTGGTCGAGGTATCCCGGAAGGATTCGTCAGCTATGACGCGTTGCTCGTCGTAGGGCTCTCCTTAGCAAGACTCCGAAACTATAGCTGAAAAAATATGCGAGCTATGTCAGCAAATTCATGTTGAATTATTATTGTACCTGAGAATTTTTTTTCCCGTGTCGTTCGAAACCGCCAGAGGCTTGGGGCCAGCCCACGCAAGGCAGTGGTCGCCTTGACGGATTCCCGTGGCCTCTGGCCATCCGGCCCGATAAATGCCAACATAGGATCTGCACATTGCCTCAAAAGCGTTGGCTTGTCGATCCCAATATTATCATCGATGGATAAATGATAGAAATGCTCTAAGGTTGCATCGCGCCGCGGCCCCCTCCTTCATCATCGCACGTGCATCATTACCGGATCCGGCATTCTTAGATTGCCGGGGTAATATTTATCCTGGTATACATGTATATTATCAACATATTTTCTATACATCCCCACCAGTTGACAGCTGGTGATGACCATTGACATTCACGGCGTCATTCTACATCAATTGGTATCTTAGTGCAGGTTGAGCTGTCATGGTCGCTGGCTAACGCCGATAGGTCAACTTTCTAGTATCAGAAGTTTCTTGTTTCTCGTAGAGGAATGATACACGTAGAGTCGATAATATGAGGCCGAGATTGGTTCAGGGCTACATTAACCCACGTTCTGACACAGGTCCAGTAAATAACTAAACAATTTCCTATGTGACTACGAAAAATAGCCCCCAGCAGCCCCTGACAGTCGTTGGTCCATGAGTGGAGGGAGGAGGTCGCCAAAAACACATTAGACTTGAATTGGCCATGCATTCTGGACATTTCAATGAAATATCAAATGGTAACATATTATTGAGCATATTTTAACGCCACATAGTATCAACTGGCCTTAAAGTTGATATATGAACTACACGGTAAGTTCTCATTGTCTCTAAATGACAAATTATACACCTGCTCGTTCAAAATATTACATGTACTAGAGAAACATATGAATTTCACAACAAGTGGATATGAACATCGGAAAAACACTTAAATAAATTCAGTATATTAGTCTATTAGATTCATTTGAGTTAAATATTACTTATCCTGTCCAACATTGAAACCCCCGTCCGAAGAGATGACTTCGATCTTTAGGTCGAATATTTGCAGTCAGAAATCCTACATAGAAGAATTCTGCTCAACAATTGGGGTTTTCCCCTTCCTCGACCATATTCATTTCGATAGAGCTGTTCTCCTTTCATGATTTATCTTGTAGCCTCATTAAGACCGGTGTGATTTCGTACCCGCGTCTCTCCAGTAATCACGTCATAGAACGTAGTTGGAGGATCTAAGATGGAAAAACAATCACAGATTAGCCGTATTTTCTATAGAATAGGGAAACATTGGAAAAGATAAAAGTAACATCCGACGTACCACCAGGCTCGCCTTCGTCGTAGACGCCATTCACCAACTCTTCAATCACTCGAGAAGTGTCAAATCGCCCATCGGGCTCCGATAATAGCTTTTTATGCTGTCCGGATTTGTCTCTCAAATGAGACTTGAGTGTAGAATGCAAACTGAAGCTACAATGGCATAATGGGCATGTCGCACGAAGAGTGGTTGCTAGGATGACCGCATCCTGGAGCGCAATGGCCGCTCGGTGGCCTTTTTTGCTCTTGAGTAACTCCATCAAAAGGCTCGGGTCAAAGAGTTCAGGAATCCGGGTATGGCAAATCGTCCAGTCGTCGATATGGGCTTCTGTCAGATTGAGAGCTTCTCGGAAGAAATCGTAGAATCCTCTCGGGTCCCGGTTTCGATTCTCACGTAAAATCCGCGAATGGCCCTCTCCTCCGTCCGAGGCATGTCGATAAAGATCCTCCATGCGTGCGAAGCCCTGATAACAGTAAAGGCAGACGCATTTTAAAGACGAGCTACTTATTATTGACCTTTGAACGCGGTATTTGCGCTCTATGTCTGGTGGAACCTCGTGGCACGGCGGTAGGACGACATCACAGGCACTGTGATGCGCTGGGGCCACGCTAGAATAGTTTCGAGGCACTGGCCAGGGAGCCGTTATTGCTTCGAGCTTCATTGGGCTCTAATCTCGATGGTAGTGAGCCGCAATCTTGTTCTGCGGTCTTCTGTTGGTTTTAACTGGGTGGTGCGAACATAGAAAAGAACCATAAAAAGAGTAGTGACCAACGATGATCAGAAGATATGGATAAAGTGGAGTTGAGAGCCTGAGTGGAAGGCTTAGGAAACTTAGAAAAAAAAGGGTCCAGTATAGGATTGCAAGGGGAAAGAATCACATTATGTATTTTTCAGCTTGTCGGTCTTTGAGCCTTGTGTCTGCTCTTTGTACGGACTGTCTACCTGTTGCCTCTTTTTTTTTTCTTTGTTTCCTTCTCGAAAGCTCACTGCTAGGCTTCAACTAGGCTCCATCTTCGAGAGGGGCCCAAAGTACACAGCAAGAAACTAGTATTAACCCCCACTTAGACCGTATTCATCCTTGTTCATTACTTCTTTTTTTCCGTCCCCGCGGGACATCATTCGATATATTGTGGTGCGGTTGTTATGTCCGGCAACAACTGAATGGCTCGACAGACTGCGCATGCTAGTTGCCGCCAAAAAGCCCACTTCTCTAAGTGCTAAGCAGGGGTTCTCGGATTCCGGCGTTGGAGAGCTCTGTTGATTGGTCTCAAATACTGCTTTTACCAGCCTAACGCAGCTGTCACGGCGGATATCGTGGTCCGATTGGACTGCAGATGTGCGCCGGCGCAGTCTGACTGTCTTGAAAGGAAAGCCATCGCTCGGGCATAGTCTGGTTTATTGGAGACGGAAATAAAAGCCAGCCACATCTCTGCCTTTTTCTTTAAAGATCGTCCCAGTGATGCTTTAACACTTGGAAAATAAATGATAAGCTGAAAGCTACATTGTGAACCTGCCCAGGTTTTAACCCGTGCTTAGTATGTCTGCTCTGCATAATACATCCCTGTTGTAATTTACTTCTTATTGACAAGCCATTTATAGGTTCTGTAAGCGAGTTTGAGCGACAACTTGCACCCCTGTCGGATGATGTAGCCGGACTCGGAGTTCCCTCCAATAGCCATAGGGAGTTTTCAACCATAGCCAGTACGAGACCGGAATTCCGCCTGTTACAAATATCGAACATCTTCTATCAAATTATGCTTGGACCCTCAAGAAATAAACTGTTCTCCTCGTTTATGTCGGATTTTGGGGTAATTCTATATGATCTTTTTGAAGTCAAGCTTTATTTAATACATCCCTTCGAAGTACTAAAACATTGAATGCACCAGTACTAGAAGCAGTCCCAGAAGTTCTTGACCTATACTACTCGTTTGTACACAGGTTTTAACAATATTATTGCCGACTCTTGCATTCTTGGGTGCTTTACGCGGATCCGAGGACTGCGCGCCTAAACCCCTGTGCATAGGGGCAGTGATATTTGGCACATTACTTAAAACAGTTACCTTTTAGGTTTTTAAGTAGCTAGTAAATGTAAAATATTAGGGTTCCCAAGCTCTGGCATTTGATGGGGGAATTTCACATGTTTGCTCGAACTACGCGGAATAATTCAAACCCACAGAGTATTTTTAGGGGTAAAAAGAAAAAAAAGAAGCCCCTGTGAGTTCAGTCTTTAGGTACTGGAGTAATAAGGTATTTCAGTAAAATTATGATTTGTTTGGATATAGAAATGATTAAAACCGAGAAATTAGAATCTCATGGGAGGAATCGTTTAACCATTCAAGACTTCCTAATCTCACTGACGTCCGAAATTTGTCGGGTATGTCGCCGTAAATTCATCCGGAAGAGGCAATCCAGGCAATCTAGGATTAGGAATAGGTACCCCATGGGCGATAGCGGGAGTAGCAATAAGCCCTGTATAAATGTGCCCCGTTGGATCTGGCACTTCCTCGGATTGTGGCTGGACTACTTCTGGAGCAGCTCCCCCATTCCAAGACTTCAAACCCGGGGCCAATAAGTTTCCCTTTTTGTCTTGGTATCCTTTTAGAATCCAAGGATAGCCCTGCTCATCTCGTCGTTGTACAAATTCTATTGTCTTCAGTTTAATCACTGGCATCCAAGGGTCTTCTGGTTCCGCTTGTAGGTAATGACTAACGCTGTAGTGAATTTGTTCTGTGTTGAAAAAGTTTTCCACTGCGAGTCTCATAAAATTGTTGACCCATTGCCCGTTATTGTCCTGAGGAGCTAGCCATACAACATTGAGATTTCTGTCCCTGAGAATCCCTTCAGTCTTCAGAGCAGTAATGATTTCCCCTAGGAACTTTTTCACCTCCTCAAAAGAGTATTGTCTGCCGCAACGAATGATACAGCACTCTTTATTGGTTCTGAATATGAAGACGTCATCGATCAACCGTGTATACTGTGAATCAGTACCCCCAATATCCACAGTAACCTGGCTATCGTATCCGATGTTGCGAATATAGAAGATATTATCCACTTTAACCTCTGGCATCAGGGGCATCTTCCTATAATCGCTCTCAATGAAATTTTTGAGAAATTCCGCAGAAAATTTGCGCCCCTTAAAATTGAAATGGACCCCCTTCCTTCCGGCTTGGACGATTTGATCCTCGTTTGGGTGGTAAGGTTCGTATAGATAAGCTTCCCAGCCTGTCATAACCCCATCTCGCAGGCGAAAGTCTGCACATTGTTTCATCACCATGGTCTAAGAAAGAGTCGATGGTTAATGGAAACTTAGTCACTTTCTTTGAGCGATGGGGCTTAGAATACTTACCTTTGGAAGCGGGTCCATTTTGGAGGTTTTCAGAAGAGAATATTGGTCCTACCTGAGCCCGAATAACGTAGCAATATGGTAAAGGTCACTTGTGATAGTCTTATTGAGACTGTTGACAAGTTAATTGTTACGTACAGGAACGTTGGAGTGATGCAGAGCTTTTATATGGTGCTATGAGTCAATGTTAGTGGTACGAAATAGTCACCGCAATCAGTCATAAAGAGTCGGTAAGTCATACTCGCCTCATGGCCAGTTGACTCATTGTTCATTTATCATCTGATGTATAGAGAAGAGTGCAAAATTAGTCTATTACTACTTGATGTAATATATAGTAAGAGGACCTCTGTTGACACTATTCAATTAACCTCTCTTCCAAAACGTCACACATGGGAAAATATTATAGAATACTTCGTTTTCACTAGAATTGTTCAGTTTGCGTTCTACATTACTTGAGGTATTGAGTTAACATAACTTAAAACACATACAAATGAGTCTCAATCGAGCGAAATATTGGGACGAATAAATGGTTGGAGCATACTTCAATTGTTTCCCTTTTTATGTATGAGTTAAAAACCCCTGAGATGGATATACAGATAAGCCCGCGCCACGATTACACATTCAACATCCCAATTTATGACACAATGAGAAGATCTAGAAGAGGTTTACACCGCTGTGACTGTATTTTGTACCTAATCTCTTCTCTGTATGAAATGAATCATTGATACATTCGGGCATGAAAAAGCTGTCACAAGAGATGCCTTTTCTGAAAATTTCTGTTATCATCATTATAATTTTAGAATCTTAAATTGTATAGAGCACCGTTGTTTCTTTACATTGAATTTATTTAATGCATCAAATTTGAACTCATTCTTGTTGTCTCCGTAGATGAGATGTAGATTTTATTAGCTTCCCGTACAGCTGTGACCTAGCTCCCTTATATGTTTTCTTTGAGTCTGGAATTTTTAAATTCTGCATTACATTGGTAGCAATTGGATTGCTTTAATTTTTCTTAAAAAATGTAAAAAATAAGATAAAAGCTACCTAGCCTGAGTATATAGCAGTAAACTCTTAGACAACCCAGCCATTATTTAGATAACTATACTTCATACTCGTTGAGTTGAAGTTATACCTATCTGCCTGGCACGATCAAACCGCGTCGATCACCACGGCGAGCAATGAAGGGATAGATAAGAATGCCCTGGTTTGGCGTCATGGTTGGCCGATCGGGCAAAAGCTTGCTGATCGCGCTTGGCCAATGCTGTCACCTGATGGTCCGATCCATTTACCCCGCCCTATAAACGGTCGAGCGTCATCGGGATTTAAATTTAATTCTCAGTAAAATTGTTTTATTCATATCGGAAAAAAAGGGTCAGGAATTCTTCTGTTTGCCCACAGTGCAAAAATGCGCGGCCTTGACGAGAGCGGAGAAACACTTGTCTTGCTCGGCTACAATGCCGGAGATCGCATCAGACATGTCTGGCAAGGGTTTGTTGATTTTGCCATGCGAGAAAATGTGCTCGAGGTCGCTATTGGTTTGATGTAGGTTGTGCCCATCCACGCTTCGAAAATATCACAACAGTTCGTTCCTAATAAGCACAAAACCAGGATCGGTCAAGCATTCACCAAGGTTGTTACATCTTTTGTCTCCGATGTCATACTCCCCGTAATTTCTTTACTGCCTTTCCTTCATCGAAATCTCGACGAGAAATTCGCTGTGCTGAAACAAGGTCCACAATATGATCCCGAACGTGGCTATAACACGCTTTCCCAGGCGCGTAGTGATGGGGCCCTTGTGATGGCATACGGGTTCGCAATCCCTCCACCTAATTATATCAAATAGTCAATACTTACGCGATCACAGGGCGTTTTTGAACAATGTAATCAGTTTTCTCGGCGTGGGTTTGGTATTGTACGGAATGGCACATTTCTACGTCCTAATCTCACACGATGGATCGATGATCAAGAGAATGGTCAAATGCAAGTACTGCAAAAAGTGGATCAACCGAAAGGTATTCTTCTTCTTCACAACATGTGATAGTTAGAATATCATATACTAACCAAACTCTAGGCTGACCGGTGCGTGAATTGCTCAAGTTGGCAAGACGGAAGAGAGGAGGTTCAAATGACAGACTCTCTTGTCGACGATCGACTTTCTTCTACATGATGGGTTAAGTTGGGATTATATGTCCGTTTGTTTATTTATTTTTTTTTCCTAGTAGGCAGCAGTTTTCTGGGTGATAGATAGATGTGATAAACGGTCGTATTAGGTATGTATGTAGTTCAGTTTTCTTCAATTTAATTCAGTATCCGTTTCCAGACGAATCGACATATGGAACATAATTTCTTGACGCTGTGCCAGAAGGCTATATTAAAAAACTTAAGGTTCATAGTTCAATGTTTTACAGATAGCCTCTAGGATACGCAGTTGGAAACGCAATTTGTGGCGAATATCAATGTTTTCTTGTGTCATTGCTTACATAGCATGAACTAGCATCGCTCCCAGATGGCGATTTTATCAGGATTCAATGGAAGAAAAAATACCTTCGTGTAGTCGACCTATATCTCTAGACTCAGCTTATATTAGGTAAATTCTGTCAGTTGTTTGTATCAAGAACGCTCCAAATCTAGTATAATCAGAAGGACTGACAAGATTACTATTGTTCCACCAGCGATCTTCAGCGAAACAAGCGTTTCCAAACAATGTCTCAGTATCATTCTACATTAATACATTTAGGCCAACTTGATTACTCACCGCTTCGGTATCCACACAGTAATCGCGTTAGCAAAACCTTGACGATCGAGATACAAAGAAACGCCGTCTTGAGGCAAGGGGATGTGCTGGCAACAGGATTATCGGGCGTGCAGATGAATAAGTTCCTTGATGAGTATATACTATATAGTGCTATCGCTATGAGGGTAAGATCACACATGTGCAGCAAAGGAAGGAAAATTTTTTGAATGCCGAACTGCATACCGAAACCAGTTTGCAGTACAAGCGTTTCATGCTCCCTCTACTGCAAGGCTAATGCATGCATGTTGTGCAGAAGCGAGGAAAAAACAAAACAAAACTTTAAAGTTGAAGGGGGTACTGTCCCAATTAGGAAAGGCTGACGCTGTTGGCCCTTGGCCGATCTCATAGGAAAATCCACCCGGCCCACTTACAACTAGAAATGGAATTCTCCACCCAGTAATTCTTCCCTAGTTGGGGCACCCGAGGATGTTGCATTATCGAACAACTGGGGACGACTGTTACACGAACGTCAAGGGGCGATATTTGCCTGGCGCGTTGGCGTGTTTAGTGCTCGTGGTTTTTGCAAAACTGAAGCAAGATGTATGAAAGGAATTAGAGAAAAGGATAATTTGAAGTCTTTAGATTGCTTTCATAATCGTAATCGTGTTATCGTCATGCTAAAATGCTAGAATAAAATCAAGTTCTATGCCAATGACTCACATGGGGTATATCCACCAAAAAAACATTAAACCTTTTGGTCCAAAATGCAGAAACAAAAACAAAAAAGCAAATAGCAATAAATCAAATAATAGCATCTCGCTCGTCTATCCAAACCAACTCCGGATGTTTGTCCACATCATCCATATGCACTGTTTCCGAATTCGGGATAAACTCTTGCACCCCAATGATCTCAGTCAAACCGGGGAGTTGTCCAGCAACAAATTTTTCAAAAAGATCTTCAATATGCGTGTCGTAAAATTGATTATTTCCCGGGATATAACCCCGAATGGAGAGATGCTCCAAGTTTGGAGGTAGCAGGTCGGCGAGCTTGGTATGGGTGGAATGTTGGGTAGAGATGCCAAGTGCCATTTCAAAAAGGCATTTGACGCCAATCTCCAGTCGGCGTAGAGCGGTGAAGTTTTGGAGAGTGCCACTTTGATGGAAAATTAAATCGACAACAGACTTTTGGTTCGCGAAGGCTCGGCGATCTTCATCGTCCTCTGTTTCATCCTCTTCGTCGATATCGATATCCGAGTCATGGTAGTCATTGTCTTCAGGCTCGGAAGCAAAGTACTCTTCAAATTCCTCATCATCAAGAGTGCTAGAGTAATCAGAGTCGGTGTCCAAGTCAAGGTACTCGAGCGACTCTCGGTGAACGAGAAGGGCTCTGAGAATAGCTGGAAATCCCATGTGCCAGTTTCCTTCATCAATAGTGGCACGCCCGCCGACGGAATGGGAGAAGTGTTGTAACCGTTTCGAAGAAGTTATCACGGAGCATAAAAACATAGTCGGCAACACTGAGTGTAAAAGGTCGATGCGCTGTATATTCGACGACAGTGGTGGCAGATCTTCTTGCCCGTCTTCGTCGATTTCCATTCCGCCCACACAGATTTGCTCTATAGAGGGTAATCGGTCGAAAAGAGACATGTGGTAGAAGAGGTCGTAAGGGTTAAAAAGAATAGGATCCCGTGCAAGGGTATCATCCGTATGGAGTAGGTCGACGCGTCGAAGGTTTTTCAGAGGCATGCTCTTGTTGTGTAATGTGTTGTTTGCTCGCACTAAAAATTGTTCCAATGGCAGATGTGAAAACCCTTCTTTCATATACCGTCCAATTGGTCGGATCTTGATCGACTCTAGGTTGGGCGAAACAGACATAAGAAGCACTGCGAGGGCTTGGATCATATGTGAACCTCGTGTATGTCTGCCGCCTCTAACTCTAGAGCTGCTTTAGTTAATAAATACCTCTTTAACATAATAAAAAAGGGCGTGGATGAACATACGATTGGAAGCCGTTGGAGAAATCTGTATCGAAATTTTTTTGCAAAAGCATATTTAACACCATCTCTTCATCCATATCGTACCATCCGCAGTTTCGGATAGCTTGTCGCAAAAGGATTCCATCCTTCTCGGAAATAAAGCGCTGGACTGGAGTAGGCTTGAAATGACCATGAAAGGACGTATCCCGTAGGATATCAACTTGACGGATGTGAAATCCCAGTTCTGGGTTGTGTAAGATGGCCAACAACAAGTCAAATGCCTCGCTGCAATCTTGCTCCGAGCGTAGTCGAATCGTCCGCGGCACATTGATAGGATCGATCTCAGGGAAGATGCTGGTCATTGTCTCGATGTTCATCATACTTTCGAACGGCAACATCTTGCCGCTAGTAGAAAGGGCGGCCATGGTAGACACGCGACAGAAGAGAGAGATATCCATATCCATATTTGATCTGAGAGTGACAGGGACGGACCTTTCGAGGCGTGTCCGACTGCTGCTATCGTTGAACCCGTTGTGTGAATGCTGTGCTGTATTTTTCACCGTGGCGATGGCTGTCGTTATCATTACTGCGTGTATTGGTCGGTAGGAGCGTGGAAAAGGATAATTTAGTATTCGTCTGCATGCCCGGTCTCGAGATTTGAGTGTAACAGTAGTAGCAGCGGGGAGAGCAGGCCAGACCAGCTGCGCGAAGGTGTCGAGAGCTGTCGGAAGTATTATTCAAGCTTGGTACCCAATGTCGAAAGAGCATCCAGCTGTTGTGCGCATATCCTCAAAGCCGCCGACTCCGAAATTTGACACAATAAAAATGTCGACATGCTCGGGGAAGGTTAATTATATGGTTGGGACAACCCGCTTAGTGGGAAACAAGGGAAAATCACAACAATCCATCGCATTGGCATTTCAGTCATAGGTGGCCCAGCAGACGCAGCTAGAAATGCAGCTAATCCTTGGGGAACGTTGTTATTTTTTTTTTTCGATGTTTTCTTTTCTTGCATGTAGGGCCTCGTTGGGGAATACCAACGAAGGAGATGACAGAGGGGGCAAATACTTCTTTCCACCGTTACTTTTTTTACGCGCTCACTTTTTATAAGCTTTCCCTTATTTTGCCTTGCGCCTATTTTTATGGACCAATAATTTACGAGCCACATGCATGGGGTTACTGCTACAAGACATCTGGAGACGCCCGGCAAGCTGTGCATTATACTGCTTCTCCACACTGCGGGTCGGCTAACCCGAAAGTTCATGCATCAAGTATTTTCCTTTTTGGGCAATCCCTGCTCTGCTGTTAATTTGCGACCTGTCGGACTGCCTTGCCGTCGGATTCTTTATTATTCTCCATGCACATTCCGTTTATGTTTCTAGAAGCACTAGGTTTCTCCTTTCTTTTCCCGTCATGCGCCGTGTCTATATTTTCGATCTGGAAATGATCGGGTCTGCCTGCGACAATGAGACAGCGAACATGGACATTGTAATTATGACGCCAATAACCATAGTAGGCAGCAAACATAATAACCCGCAACTAATAAGAAGAGCAATCATCGGCCAACCAGCTCTAAAGCGCCGTCCGGCCTGAGTCAGCGCGTTAGACGTTTGCGACTTGGAGCTTTCAAGTACTTTCCCGATAAAGTTAACACCGAATCGCGCTAACAGATCCCCTAGTCCTAACTCGGTATGTGGCGCACGATGCTCCTGGCTCGCATCCGAGCCAATCATTGTTGCCACTGGCCAGGCCGCGACCGGCCTTGGTCCATATTGGGACTAGTGCATCTCTCCCGCTTTGAGCACGGACCAGATGCCCCACTTCATTCGTTGTCAATTTTCCCCTTCGGGCGTTAGCGCGTTTGCACATTATCCGTACTTGCCTATTTAGGCAAATATACAGTCATGCACAACTACTTGCCGAGCATAATGAATCAGGGCGTCAAATGCCACCTCTCAGCCGGTGCTCAGAACACTCGACATCAAAAACCAACACGTGAGTGACATGTGTCAAGGAGGATTTGCGATATGAATTGCCTCGAAACAGTCACCACTGGATTTCTCCACTGATTCCAGCCCTGCATAAGACGCCCACCCAAATTACACCTACATACTCCGTGCCAACAACCCTTGGGACACGCCGTTTGAAACACCACTTGACGCCAGGGTCGCAGATTTCAGATAGTGATCTCGATTCGACATAGAACAACGGCGTTTAAGGGCATGCGTGTTGAGGTGGCATTCCGACTGGCCCCGCCTGTTTGAAGTCAATGACGGAGAATATTCCGCATGTAGCCAATACTGGCGTCTAGTGGGATTTCAAAGTCTGCCGCTTTTTTCTTTCTTGTCTTCTTCGAGTCCCGACTGCAGTGCGTGCCAAGGCTGTCAATCACCCCCGGTTATAACGTCCTTGTGCATGTACGACTGTTACAATATCCACCGATATGCCGATCTCGTAACACACTGTATCGCCGAGTCATGTATGTAGATCCGCCTTATTCTCAGCCCTTCCATCGAAATGGTTCCAATTTTCGTCGTATATTCCTAACTTGGGTTGAATTTACGCTTGGACATAACAAGTCACAATGGGCAAGCACTAACCCTAACCTGGTTTTTACAAAAACTGCCCCAGCCCTTGGCTCGTTCATCTTTTCCGGGCGCATAACTGTGTGGACAATCAGAAGAGGGATCGTGATGAAAGAGCCTGACATCCTTTTTCGAGGTAAACCCGTCACATTTAATTAATTATTATTCAAGGCTTTACTTTTCCGGAATAATGCATGGAAAGTGGCTTGATATGCCCGATACAGAACTTTCTACATGTATTACCGGGCATCTAATCACAAATAATGAGCGTCGGGCCGACATCGGTAAAACACACGAGGCTTTCGCAATATTGACGGCGTTGAACTATGAAGCCGATTCCATGATGCTACAGTCGCTAACCACTACGATACTAACAGAAAATAAGATCTAGCGTACTGTCCAAATTAGGTCATTAAGCCATGCACGATCAAGTTCGCTGGCTGTAAGTAAAATGCGACTGATGACAACTTCCCATGAAAAGCTCACCGAAATAATGTCTATATTCCTGGAAGGGATTAGCGGGATAATCAGCCCTGGTCGATTCAGGTCATGAACCACGCATGCATGCATGCATGTATGCATGTAATTTTATTAGCACGAAATGGAACAAAGGAAATTTCATCAAAAACCCCGCATACAAATTTGCAGGCAGGAGAGCGGAATTAATGTGGCTTAGCTGGCGGTCGTGGTAACTCGTTTACTATTGCCAACAGTAATGGCTTGCTGGGTCGTTTGTTCACTGGTCATCAGTACTAGTCAAGGGCGCATTGTCCATAGAAGTAGCAATGACCTATTCTGGTAATTCAACAACATCGCAAGATAGTTGGCATTTGACTTTTATAATTTCAGTTCGTTGGTCATCCATGTAGTTGCGGTTATAGGAAAGTAAACCCTCTATCGACTTTGTTCCAGACTGGATCTCTCCCTCGAGCTGTCGATCAACGGTTTCATCAGTGTTATACTACATGTTACCAAGTATGACGCGGCCTCCAAGTCTTTCCCGTTGAACACCCACTTGGTCAAACCTAAATGATCCAGAGTAAAGTAGTAGGAAGCAAGGGAGACAAGTGGCCAGAGACAAAGGAAATGTGAAGCGGTGGATAGAAAAGTCAAGCATTGGCCAATGAGTACTTTGACTTTTCCTGTCACAGATATTAATCTCGGAAGCTATGTACCCTCAGTCAATAGATTATCAAAAAAAAAAAAAAAAAAAAAAAAAAAAAAAAAGAGTTAAACAGTATCATCGAATTTCCTCCAGATGAGCGAGTGTTGATGTGCAGTCTCACTACTATTTTGATCTTTCTAAAGCCAATTAAATTCTTCCCATGACTAGCCTGTGCTGTGTGCAAACGCATAAACGAAACTAACGTCAACTATATCTCGCCCTCTCCCAGAGGTGACATTTTATTCATATTTTGATCTACAATTACCGCTTGGGCAGGATTGAATTAGCTGAGTTGTCACTTTTTATTTACCCCGACGAGTGAAGAATCCATGTCAACTCTAAATTAGATCGGATTTTGATATTAATTTTGGCTACATAAAGATAGGGCCAGGATTAATGTAATACAACATTGAACCTGCTATCCCTGCTGCCTCCACCTCGAAGGATATATGCAATATACACCGACTCATCCTGCGTTGTTTCGAATAGAGTGATGCCAACAATCGTCAAACTCCGAACAACACCGAGCTTTATGCAATCGACCTGTCAAGTCCCTGGTTACGATTCACTGGTCCGGAAAAAGCAGCAGTTTATGCTTTTTTTATTTTGATTGGGTCGGCTGTCTTCGGACGCAAATTTTCATTTTCCAAGATCAGGCAACAGGATGTGATGTTAATGAATGTAACACATGCTCTCATTGTCTTCTACAGACTCCCTTGCTTGAACCCTTTACCAAATTCCTCGCTCCCAAGCTTCGGAGACGTGTCTTCCAATTCAATGGATACAAAGGCTGTTTGGTGCTCCAGGCTGCATGATGCCAAAGTGAAAAAATGGCCTATATTGACATCCTGCAAAATTGCATGTGCAGATAAATCGTGCCAACGGATATCAAGTAACAAAGAACCCTGCATAGTCAACAGTCGATTTTAAAAGGTGTAATTGATTATATTTGCAATATAATACATAAAAACTCAGTCAATACGGAGTTTTAGTGTTATCTGAGATCGATTTGTGTAGTCATACCAGTTGGCGTATATCGGTTGAGCTGATTCGGCGACCCGGCGATTCGGTGATCTCAACACCGAAGCTGATGGTTTATAACAGCATCACAACGTTTCTATCTATTTTTTTTATTATTTTTTATATTATTAATTGGATAAATTATACTAAAATTTATAAATAAAAGTTTAAAATGGTCACTTTTGATGTTGAACTGATCACTGATCCAATATGCTCGGTAAGTTGTGCTCCTCGCCAATGACTCTTCCGCATCACTGACCACACCACCAGTGGTGTTTCATCGCCCACCGAGGCCTTTTGAAATCTTTCCAGCTGTACAAAAAGACATTTCCCAATGGCTCTGCCGACAATTTCAACTTAGTGTATCGTCCTTACTATCTACTTGACCCGTCAACACCTGCCATCAACAAACAAGAATTTCAGGATAAGATCATGAGTCGGGAACGACAAAATATCACTTACACCCGCATTAAGCAACTTGGACGTGCTTACGGAATTTTCTTCAACTTCTTTGAAGGAGAAATGGGCGGAACCAGGGAGGTGCATCGACTGATCCATCTGGCGCAGACCAGAAAGAGTGTTGAGGTCCGAGACGAAATTGTGGAAGGAGTCTCTAGGGCGTACCATGAAAACTCAATGAACATATCCGATTGGAAGGTTTTACGGCAAATTGCCATTGATGCTGGTGTTGGGGCCGAAGAAGTAGATGAATGGAGTGACATGGACGCGGATGTTGGCGGCGAGGAGCTGGATCGTGAGGTTGAAAAAGCCAAGCAGGTTGTCACTGGCGGCGATGGTAGTCAGCGCGGTGTGCCGGTGATTATAATCCAGGGGAAGTACAGGATTGATGGAGCACCTGATGTTAGTGAGTTGCTGGACATCTTTGGAAAGGTCAGGAATGGGGAAAGCGTTGAAGGTGAAGGGAACGGTTTCATGTGTGAGATTGGATCTGGAAAATGCTAGTTCAGTTTTATTTATGCATCGTATTTATATGCATGAACATATGTATGGATCCAACCTTGGTGCAAGTTTCTGGTGAAGTGGAAGAAATTTACCATGTACAACATTCGAAAGACGATTGTGTTTTATTAGATAGGTTTTCGGGTGGTGGATTCAAGTTAGTTTTATACGTCTAAAATAATATATATGCAGCTCATTATAACCATGATTCTAAGTTACTTATTGCTCGGCAGAGAGGAAGAGTCTGTCGACTTTTGAGTCGTTCCATGAAATTATTATCATTTAGTATCCACACATATCTTCCCAAGTGATCAACTGGCAGCTAAGTTGTTCGTTGTGTCTTTCAATGTTGTTAGCACTTGAGTGTGAAATATATCATTGGATACATAGATCGTAACGATGTGGGATTGTTGATTCAGCTAGAAGGGCGCCTTACCTTTTAACATTGAATCCATAGACAAACAAAAAGACATAGAAATTGGTTTAAATTGGATCCTCATTCGTGATCGTCTATCGGATAAACATTTCGATTTTCATCGCCCAGCTTACAAATACACACGCCAAACTGCCGACACTAGCCAATCAGACGACCCCAAAGATATTGCAAAGGGTGAAATGACGTATATTGGTCATCAGAGGATAAATGAGCCACTTTTATTATCTTTAATTGGTTCTTCGAAGCTTGCTCGTTGCTTTTGAAGTTAATTGCTTGCGGCGAAATTGGCCGGTGTAGAGAACGCTTGATTACAAATTCTTTCTGGTATTCACAGTCTGCAAAGCAATTATATAAACCAGGTCGATTGCACCTGGTTATACCCAGACAATTTCTTCGTAACATCATCTACTGTTTCCAATTGATCATCCTCAGAGCGACAAATATGTACGACGTTGTGGTTCGTTCCGGGCCCGTGGTCGAGGTCGTCGAGTCACCTATTCCCACGCCCAAGCCAGGCCAAGTCGTCATCAAAGTTATCGTGTCTGGCAGTAATCCCAAAGATTGGAAGCTGCCGCAATGGATAGATGAAGTCATTAACCAGGGTGACGATATTGCTGGGGTCGTTCATGAAGTTGGTGCGGGGGTGACCGAGTTCAAGGTATGTTGCCAGCGACTATCCACATATAGAAAAAAAAAAAAAAAAAAGGCACAGGCATTTATATTCATTTTCTAACTCCACTTCAAGGTTGGGGACCGGGTAGCTGCATTCCATGAGATGCGCACACCTGGAGGCAGCTATGCGGAGTACGCTGTTGCATGGGCTCATACAACTTTTCATTTGCCAGAGAAGACTTCTTTTGAGGGTAAGTTCGTATGAAGAGATAATAGTAGAATTTTTACTAACTTGAAGCAGAAGCATCAACAATCCCGTAAGAGAAAACCCACATCGATAGGGGCATCGCGTCTAACTGAAGTATAACAGTCTTGCAGCTCTGACTGCAGCAGTCGGCCTGTTTGGGAACCTTTCTTTGCCAACTCCCTTTTCCCCAGCAAAAGAGAAAATCCCTCTTGTCATATATGGTGGTTCATCTGCTGTCGGAGCGTTTACTATCAAACTAGCGCGACAAGCGAACATCCACCCTCTCATCGTTGTTGCTGGCTCGGGCGCATCGTACGTTGAGTCGCTCATTGATTCTTCAAAGGGCGATCTCATCATCGACTACCGCCCTGGTCCGGACCATGTAGTTAAGGAGATTCAAAAGGCCGTCAAGGACAGCGGGAAAGACACCCTCAAATACGCTTTTGACGCCATTACTCTTGAGTCCACATGGACCACACTCGCCAAAGTCCTCGACCCAAAGCAAGGATTATATACTGGCGTTTTACCTTTTGACGAAAAGGCGTTCCCAGATACTTTGTACACTGTTCGGACCAATGTCGGGACTGTTCACAAGCTCCCCTCGGAAGAACCGGGAATCGCGGATCTCGGATTTGTGTTTAGCCAGTTGTTTACCAAAGGACTGAAGGATGGCTGGTTCAGTGGACATCCATACGAGGTTGTGCCAAATGGACTAGATGGTGTAGAAGGTGCATTGAAAAACTTGAAGGAAGGGAAGAATAGCGCCTTGAAGTACGTGTTTAGAATCGAGGACACACCTCGCTTGAAGAAGTAGAACGGGAGAATAGCTTCAAACGATAAATTCAAATTCATTTTGTTGTGTTTTTTTTTTCTCTCAAATCCTTACGCCAGTTTTATGCATATTTAATTGACAAATGTAATTGCCCTCTGTCCCATTGGATGCCAATTGGTATTGACCTGATCGAATCACAATGCATACACATTGATGATTACCGTCACCACAACAACCACACTCAGCCTTACAGGATTCTTATTCATCTGCGCATCCCCCGTTGCTACGGCCACAGTTGCAGAAGCCGTATCTGGTGTGACTGTCGTCGTAGCAGTGATACCTGGTAGGAGAGTTGAGCGGCATTGTGTCGGAATATTTGTCGCAAAGTCAGCAACGTCGCTTGACGGGCACCCTCGGGCACACACGAGCAGCTTGTCGTTATAGCCGTTAAATGTTGCACAGGTACAGTCCGCGAGACCCTGGCCGGTTTCGCTGCCAGTGCAGGCAGAGTTCTCGGGATAGCGAGCGATGCAGTTGGTGATGCAGCTGCTTAGGGAAACGGTGTGGGATGATAGAAGAATGAGAAGAAAAAGCGTAAGAGTCTTCAATCCGCCTAGGTTGTGCATTTTGAAGTCAAAAATAGTATTTGTAGAAAGCCGGGTGCGTGGTTCTCTGATAATAAAAATAAATTTGGCAATGTTCCGAAGGTGACAAGAATTCATTACATTTTTGACTAAAGCCCAGCGATATCCAGCTCTTAAGCATTCTTCTTATCTATCTGACCTTTCCTTTCTTTTTTCTCGTTTTCCCTCATCCTTTGACCAACTAAAAACACCCGGTGGTGGCTGAATGCATGCAGAAAAAAACTCAACTTACATCCGGACCATACACACAGACTTGCACACTGGTGAGATTTGAAGATGCGTTGTGATCTGCGAAACCATCCCAGTTACTGGTCAATAGCCCGGTTAATTGTTACACCGGGAATTTCAACCCATATAAATCAATAGGTGGCTTACATGCTCCCTGTCCGGGGATTGGGTAATATGTGACTGCAGCGTGTGCTCCCTTGCAGAGGGCACAGCTTGCATGGTCTCGGCTGGGCTTTAGGCTGCAAAATTTTTCTTTTTTGTGTTGCCTAAATTTTATTTTCGCAACGTGCGTGGTATTATTTTAATTTCGACCGATAAGAGCATATTGATCCAAACGGTTCAAGGTTATACGTACTTCCGTCCGTACTTGTTTGCCATGTGCGAGGACCAAAAAACGGGCTAAATTTTTCTAATTTGAAAATCATCTCGTATTCTGGGAAATCAAATGGCTAATTGTTTTACTAGTAAATAAAGTACCGAAACATTTGCCAGCATAAAATTTTCATTGGCACTGGCTTGAGTCTGGTAGCGTTTCTCCGAAGCACGCCGGCTTTTTAATGTTCACCAGCGCCGGAGTTTCTTACCACCACTTCACTATGGATGAATCAATAGCTGGATAACTCCTTATCAGTATACTGAAGAGTTTAAATTATAACTGGCAGAAATAAATGGAATGAGGACCAAACGGTGATTTTTCGCAGTGATCGGACTGAATAACCCTAACCGGGAAGACCGGACCCAATCATGCGCATATACAGAATTCAAGGGCTTGATAAACTGCATGTAATTTCTATCTCTAATATTTGTCGTATCCCTAGTTTTATATAAGAATTTCCCGATCGATCATTTCTTGTTCAAATATGTTCGTGAGCTGTTCCAGACTCCCCTCGCTCCGGTGATAATCTGCCTTCTCCCGTCATACAGTGGAAACACCACGACTGCAAAAAAGGCCACAAACTGCCATATAATAGCCACACTCGTCCAGCTCTTAAAAAAGGTCTTGGTAAATATATAGTCCCTGTACAGTGGCATCGGCCAAGCGACAAATGTGACGAGCACTATAAACACCCAAGCGATCCAAGCAATGCGGTACCAGCGGTGGAGCTCTGCAAGAGTTTCCTTGGAGAAAGGGTGTTGAATATCATCTAGGGGTATGGTCGAAGCATTTATCCGAGGCTTTTCTTTACTTCCAATCACGGTAGGTGTTTTTGAGTCTGTTTTGTCGGAAGAGGGTGTTGCAGAGATAGGTTCAGCGGTGTTTGTTGTTCGCGATTTGTCTTTTCCTTCCTCACTAATTGCCGGACCGGTCGAGGATGAAGAAGATTCGACAGTTTCCATATCGGCAATCTCAATGCGAAGAAACTCCCTCCAGTCGAAAGAGTATGGTTTGTACTGCGAAATAAGCACAGAGTAAAGGGCAGGTGAGAAAAATGATCCCATAGCTCCGTATAGTGCTGGCACTCCAGCCTCGGTAGTAGTCAAATTAATTTCTCCGTAGAGATGATATGCTGTCGCCAGCCAAATGGAAAGGCCAGTAAAAAACCCAAGAATTGGAGAAACAATCAACGCCAAACGTGTCTGCCCTTTCCAACAAAGAGTGAATATCAGCGGAATAATTCCGGGGCATGTCAGGACAGGTCGAAAGTAGCCGATCCAGGTCATGTCGGCACCACCATAATTAAGAGCTATTGAGAAGACCGTGATGAATATGGCATGAATCACAACAGATATATGGCTGACGCGGACAAGACGCTTGTCTGAAGCTTTCGGGTTGATGTATGTTTTGTACAGGTCGAACGAAAGGATGCTGCTGACCGCGATCATCGAAGAGGATACAGTACTGGTAAGAGCCATGAAGAGAAGCACGAAGAAGGCTACTATTCCCTGATCACCGATGAGCGCTTTTACCACGTACGGCATCACCAGTCCTGCATTAACTTCGGCCGTGGTGAACTCGGCAGGATAGGTTGGCCAGATGGGGGTATTGTGAATTGCTCGCCCAGTTAAGCCAATCACTGTTCCAAGGCCCCAGGGGATACCAAATATAGCCAACGCCGCCAGGTCATACCCAGGAACGGTTGCGTTGACCTCGGTCGCAAAGGACTTTTGCCAAAAGGCAGTGTCCATAACAACTAGAGACAAGTTTCCAAATTTGAGAATAAGCCCCCAGATAATCGCCTGCTTGGACTTCATCGTCAGGAGGGAACCCTGGTAGTTCCCACTGATATAATTTTCCGCCGCAGTCGCTGTTACTTTGTCATAGAGACCCCCGAGTCCTCCGATAGTGTCGTTTGTTAGAACCGAGAGCGTAAAGAAAATGATGAGAATCAAAGCGACTAATGTGTGGAGATAATCGGTGAGAAATGTTGCTTTAAGACCTCCGACAGCAGTGTACAACACAACTAAAAATCGTGTTTATTAGCTTTGAGCTCAAAACAACGCAATTCCGTATATTGACTTACCTCCCAATGGGATGAGAATTGTGGCAGCAGCAAAATTCATCCCCGAAACTCCATAAATCAATTGAGAGCCGGTCAGAATCATGGATGCGCATCCGAAGATATTGCAGGCGAGATTCAAGAGGATATAAACAATATGTCCTATCCGGCCATATCGCTGCCGAACAATCTCAAGGGAAGTATGGGCATATGGAACCCTGATCTTAGCCAGCACTCCGAGCGCAGCCATGAGAGCAATTTGAAAACAGAGGCCTGAACCCCACCACTTTACGGAATTGTGTTTTAGCAGGAGAAATATCCTCTTTATGCAGAATAAACAGAAATAAACACACCATTGGAACTGCAAGGCCAAACTTGTAGCACATAGCTGCGGCAAAGACCGTTTCATTTATCCACATCCATGACGAAAACACAGCCGATGCTGTTAACCCAGTTCCTACCGTTCGATTGGCTACCATGAACATCTCCGAGGTGGCCGAGTCTTCGGAAAGATATACCTTCTGTATCTTGACTGCAGCCAGAATTACACCGCAGAAGAGGACGCCGAGACCGATGAGGAGACCGTACGCTGTTCCCTGAGGAATGAGCGTGTCGCCCGCGACGCCTATCGAGAGGGACGACATCGTATGGTGCTAATAGGAGCACTTGAGCTTGATTATCCGGTGGTGGGAAAAGTACACATGGTTTTTTTTTTCTGTCGATGCATATCACGGGCGTTGATATTTATACTCGCATTGAGCTAAAGCCTGCCCTCCAGAAGGGGAAAGCTTCCACGGACAAAGCATGCCATCACCCACCACGAGGCAGAAGCACGCAGATGGCTGCCGTTATTGCGTTATACACAGGCTGTCCGACAATCGGATGGCCATGCGCGTGGCACAATGGAGAAGAAGTGGGTTGTTTAACGACTATCAATTGACCAGGCAGGGGAATTCATTTGTTCGCAAGTAGCTCCACGCAGCAATCATAATTCATCACTGACGCCGTTGCCAAGAGAGAGAAAAATATATGGGTTGAGCAAATGCGCGAATGAGCGCGACTGGAGCGGCGAAATGACGTGCCACTCACAGGCGATGGCGAGACATTTGGCCTGAGCGGGGCAGCCCTGCGATTCTTGCCCGATTCGGTAATTTGGGCGTCCGGGATAACTGACATGAATCCATTAAATAATCGCGATGGCCGTCAAGATGTTATAAGGTCGGCTTGCTCTACTGAGTCTGGGTTTCTTCCGGCGTCAGTCCAGGTTTTTTCACCCACGGAATTCGACATGGCAGACACCGCCCTTCCCAAAAATAATGGAGCGCCTAAAAGGCAACTCATCCTGAATGCCTTTGTAATGAACACCCCAGGCCATCAGGCTGCTGGGCTATGGCGCCATCCGCGCAACAAGACCGATCAGTACAAAAAGCTTTCCTTTTGGACAGATCTCGCACAGCTGCTTGACAAAGCTGGGTTCCATTCCATGTTCATCGCCGACACGCTTGGTCCGTACGATGTATACAAAGGCCCAGCAAATGTAGGACCGGCATTGGCAGCGGGCGCACAGTTTCCAGTTAACGATCCTCTCTATCTCGTCCCTGCAATGGCCGCCGTCACAAAAAATCTCATTTTCGGCGTCACGGCGAGTTTGACTTATGAGAAGCCTTATGCATTGGCTCGGAGGTTCTCGACGGTCGACCATCTTAGTGAAGGCCGAGTCGCATGGAACATTGTGACGTCGTACCTCGACAGTGCGGCCAGAAACCATGGTCTGAAAGAACAGATTCCGCATGACGAACGTTATGCCATTGCACACGAGTACATGGAAGTGGTCTACAAGCTCTGGGAAGGTAGCTTCCGTGACGATGCCGTGGTTGCTGATAGAGAAAACGGCGTTTATATCGCGAACGATGCAGTACGACTAATCAATCACAAAGGGAAATACTTTGAAGTCCCAGGACCTCATTTCTGTGAGCCCTCTCCACAGCGCACTCCTTTTCTGTTCCAGGCCGGTGTCTCTGAAGCAGGAAATGGATTTGGCGGAAAACACGGAGAGGCTATCTTTGTTGGAGGCCAAGTGCCCGAAGCAGTTCGCACAGTCGTCGACAATATCCGCGGCATTGCGAAGAAAGAGGGTCGCGATCCAAGCCACATCAAGATCCTACTAGCAATCGATATCATTGTGGCGCCAACGGACGAAGAAGCAAAGGCAAAGCGAGAAGAATTCCTGAAGTACGCAGATTCCGAAGGCGCGCTAGCGCTCTTTGGTGGGTGGACTGGTGTTGATCTATCCAAGTACTCGGATGATGAGAACTTCCTGGTGACAGACTCGCCACGTATCCAATCTATGATTCGGCGATGGGCCGCAACTGTGCCGGGAACCGAGAATCAGCCCTGGACAAAGAAGACGATCGCCGAATACCTGAGCGTCGGCGGACTGCAGGCAAAATTGATCGGCAGTCCAACAACGGTGGCCGACGAAATCGAGCGTTGGGTCGATATAACTGATGTCGATGGGTTCAACCTCGTACATATTACGAATCCGGGTTGTTTTGAAGACATTGCCGAGTATTTGCTTCCGGAACTGCGACGACGTGGGCTGTTCAGAAACAATGTTGAAAATGAAGGTGCCACTGCGCGAGAGGTCTTCATTGGGTCAAAGAGGCTCCCGGAAGATCATCCAGGAAGTAAGTATAAATGGAGGGCGGGGGAAAAGGCGCCTCGATACACGGAATTTGAAGCCAATTGATATTTGTTGGCTTCCTAACACAGCATTGGACTGCCTGGGAACTATTAGTTTCTACTTGCATGTACGCGACGAAGCCTAGAAAACGACTTGAAATGAGTGACGAACGAATGATAGAAGTCCTCCGGTGAACAAGTCCATCTTGTGTCATGAGAAAGGGCTACTATTGTTACCCCGAGGATAGTCTGTGATTTCCACTATACCAAACGAAACATGAGGCATAAACCACTGCAACCCAAGAACAGAGCAAGCAGATACATCAATTGATAGGTTTAGATTTGCAACACTGGAAACCAGCTTACCACCAATTTCAGTGTGCCATTGCAAGATTATCGAGCCTAGTGTACTTTGTACAACCGAGCCGAAAAACCAGTTACTGAAAAAATAATTCGTACAGAGTAGCACTGTAAAAATGATGGAATAGGTATCCAATGATCCATCGTAGTCAAAAACAGCAAGTTATGCGTGCTCTCTCCGTACACAGCATCCGGAACACGGCCGAACCGGGAGCCTTAGGGTTACGTACCCCACCGAGCAATAATCTATGCTCGTTATTAATAATATTATTGTTATTAGTCTGCCCAACGCTGAATTTTTGGGCAACTAATTAATTACGTGATTCCCTGTATAATAAATCACGTGAGTGGCATCGACTGCGGGCGCGGTGCGATCACTGCGATGGCGAACAACTCCCAGTGTTGCTTATTTGGCCAAGCTCGTACCTGGAAAAGTTTAAATTGCAGCAGTTTCAGGGGATTCCACATTCTAGTGTGACGAGGATGGAGCCTCCGCGTCGTACCGTACTCCGTAGAAATCCGTAGCAATCACAGCACAAATAATATTAACGGGCCTGGGCATCACATCGTTGAGGCCCAGACTCAAGCGAGACCCTTGGACTCTTACCCGAACAGGAATAACTGCCGCGGCGGCTGTGTTTGGAACTCTCCTGTTCAGGTAGTGAGTTGATGAGATCGGCGGCCAGAAATTGAGAGATTGGTACGGAGATGCTCCAGTCTCCGTATTCTCCGTACCCTTAACTTATTAACTTATTGCAAAAAAAAAAGCCCTCGTTCCCTTTCGGCTTGGGGTTGGGCGGCTCGTCGGGCCTAGGGATCGGAATCCCTGAGACGCTCAGACAGCTACACGCGACCATTATTGGGTGCAGAGGGGTAAATCAAGATAGTAGATTAAACCAACCAACACTAGCCGGCTAGACTCCGTGCGTTTGGTACCCGGAACCTGTTAACATTACACAGTCTTGTTATTCATGTGCTATTCTTATGATTCTTATGACTATTACGGCGCGACCGAGGGCTTCTGCTGCAAAGCCAGTGCTCTAGGTGGCAAGGTACACATGTCAGTCCTCTCCCCGCCACGGACAGAGGACGGAGTACGAAAAGGAAAAAGAATTGACCAGTGAAATGTGTCATCGGCCCATTTTCATCAGCCCTAGTGAGGTTCCAACCGTGCAGAAAAGACAGAAACTAAGGTGCAGAAACATTGGTTCGTCCCCACCACCGCGCACTCATTGCTTGATGATTTGATGGCGGGATGGGGAACGATGATCCGGGGGAACATCAATCGATAGGATTAGTTTCCCCTCCCCAGCGCTGTGGGTTTTATCCAACTTTGTGTTCGTTTTCTTTTTTCCCTTCTTGTTTCTTGTTGCTTTTTCGCGTCCCGAGGACGTGGTATATGAACAGCGCACGAGCCCATGAATGTCGCTCGTGTGACAGCACCGGCTCTGTCTAATATTAGCTTGGGATATGGATGGGAATCTGAACAACTCCACCTGTCCGCACCCATTCCTCGCACAGGATACCTTTCCAGATGTCGGTGGATGTATGTTGACAAGCCGAATTCCCCTTCTTAGTTATTTCTAGCCGCGCAATGCTGATGTGTCTTGTTGATTAGTCGTGTGGAACCGGTTCTGTAGAGACTTTGCTCACGACAAGGGCTCAGTCTCGTGTTGCCTGCCCTGCCCTTGGTCATCATGGCGATACTCCGACGGTAAGACCAATAGCATCCTTCGATACGAAAGCGAAAAGCGAATGGCGACTAAAAAAGCATCTCAGACTTTGAGAAACACTTGGATATTGCGGGCTGGTGCGGCATAGCTGTGGTGGTGATGCTGGTGCTGTTCATCATCACATACGCAGTCGTGCCGAAAATCTACACGGCCCGGCATTATTTGACAACTGTCCCCGCCTTCGGGTTCGTCTTCTTGTCGGTATGAAATGTCTTTGCTGTGTTTGGAGTCCTGTGGTACAGAACTGACAAGCCACTTTAGATAGCATACGTGATACCGCTGGCCAAGACGCCCGACCAATGTTACAACGAAATAACGCCGAACGATAATTTCTCGGACAGCACGTGTACTGCAACTTCGACGATACTATTCATTGGGGTATGGCTTGTCGTCATAAGCTGTGAGTACCAGCCTTTTTTTCTCTCTCTCACACACCATCTCATTAACTCTACTTCAGGCTTTTTTCGGACCGTGTCTCTCCACCTCCTCGTTGTCTGGGAACAAAAGCTCGGGAAGAAATACCAATACGTGTCCTTGAGCACCATATTTTTCGGTACTATCCTGCTGGTTGCCTTGCAGCAACGTGTCACCGGCACGTCTTACCAAGTGGGCAAAGTGTGCTATCTCAAACCTATCAACGGATGGGTCACGTTTTGGACACCTTTGCTAGGAATGGCTGTCGTTAGCTTCATCCTTCAGGTCTGGACTCTCGGCTACTGTCTGCTCAATGTCTTCCGCGGAATATGGGAGGATCGAGGAATTACTGCCTACAATGAGGAAAACAATACTGAGAACGGCAGCATCAACCATCATCGCACCGTGAACAGTGAATGCCATGGCACTAGTACCGATGAATGGAACCCTTCATCAGTCAGATCCTGGCGGATACAAGGGGGCCGTGTCGGACCGCGCCGAAACTCGCTTGCGACTCAGAAACTGTTGACCAGCATGCAGTGGCGGCCCATGTTCGCTGCCTTTGGCGTTTTGATTTATGTCGCCCTCATCGCAGTTATCTTTATGATGCTGAG
Source organism: Talaromyces sp. P118-02 (assembly GCA_037040535.1). NCBI lineage: Eukaryota > Fungi > Ascomycota > Eurotiomycetes > Eurotiales > Trichocomaceae > Talaromyces > Talaromyces sp. P118-02. Next base: position 590,528 of record JAXQGY010000928.1, read on the forward strand.
AGTAGAGGATTTCGACTCTACGGAAAAGTTCGACGATTGGGTTTCATGTATAACGACATCCGGTGACAAAAACGGTTGCATGCCACACCTCTCAAACGTGGGTCCGGACGAGAACCTTGTCGTAGTTACGTTCTTTCTTCTTGCTGTAAGTTCTTGCTATTTCCACTTAATTTGCCTAAGCTCTTTTCTCCTTGACTCACTGCTTTGGTCTTCTGCCCTTGTCACCTTTTTGTCGTCTTGGGAAATTTATTCTAATTCTTTTTTGAACAATACAGATATCTGGCATCTGTGGCATGTTGGTTGTAATGCGCTTTGACATGATCACTGGCTGGATAGAGGTGTTGAACTGTCGAACCAGACGGCCATCTACAGCCTCAGTCGTTGCCACTGATCCCGAGGACCAACTCCCTCTTCACCAGGTGCCTACCAATACCCCTTACGCCACCAGTTTCAACACAACACCCAGCTTGCCTGCTGCTGATATGAAGTAGCAGGCAAACTTATTGTCATGATTGATGGTTTATTTTCAATTACTATTGAACATATTTTTGGTATTATTTTTTTGGGCAAAATGGTGGGAAAAGTTTTGATTGTTTGCATAGCTATGGTGTTTTGGTTTATATTTTACTGTATCATATTGTTTAATTCTAGGCATCGAGGCAACTACACATGGATTGCCATCGATTATCAGAGATAGTAACCGTGACTAGTCAGTGGACTGGCTAAAAATCGAAGTTGTTCCAACATTGAAGCTCGCACTGACAATTTGAGGGGATAATACACATGTTCTACAACATTGAATAGTCGTTTGGGAAGATCTCTCGGTACTGTCGACTTGTAAATATCTCCTTTTCTTTTAAACTTGGTTTTTTGGTATGCAGTTTTCGCAGTCACACTTTCGGTTGACTCACTTAGGTATTCCTGTATCGTTATCTGAATGATTACACATTCTCGCCGTTTTTTGGCATTGATTATCATTTCGTAGCTTCTATATGCGTTTCCTTCTATTTCTCCGGCTTCGTAATGCTTCCGTGGGTATCTAGTTTACTATATCAAGGTAAATTTATGCAAACTTTAACCTAAAAGGTCACCGGGTTTGATATTCTTTTACTGATAAAAACAAAGATTAGCTAGATATTTTGTCTCCATTTTAGTTCGTCTTCTTCCTATTGGCATTTCAATGTTTTATGGTTCATTGAAATTTGGGGACAAACCAGGTAATAAAAATTTCTTTAATTTGACCAGATGAGAGAACTAATTGGTTTCTCTGCATTAAATTAAACTTTGAGACGAAGAAAGACAGAGCAGGTATATCCCAGATTGGTGCTATAGCTGGGTTTATTCAAGATTCCTTTCCGGCAATTTCTGGTCTAGATTCATAGGATCAAGCAATATTTAATTCAATAAATTAGTAAGTATATCAAATCGCAAGTTTAATGGTAGCTACTGTACTTATAACCAGCACATGCCATATCAAAGATTAATTCTATGGACAGAATGCCCGTAAGTTCCGATGTGTCGGTGAACCTTTCGCCCTTCATATATAAGCCTTCCTGGCTAGATAGCTTTCAGTTCATGAATTGTGTTGATATATGCGGAACTTCATAGTTTCAATCGCGACTTGTTGCTTGTTGCTGAGCGATGAATGGGACTGAAGACTATTGACTGTCCGTTTACCTGCAGATGAAAATCTGTTAAGAGATAGGTGTTACATATATTCAATCCATGAGACTTCTTTACCTAATATTATGTTATCTGTAACATCTACAAATGAAGAACTCGCTCGAAGACTAATTATGCACACGTTGCAAGCCTACATCAATGTATAGCTACATGTAGCTTTGAAAGGTGATCAGTAAAAAAAAATTTTTAATACTATTTACAAAAGTTTTGTACTATTTTCATATCAAATATTCATTCCATTTCATGGTTCCTCGCAGCAACAGTTAAGCGGATGTGCAAGCGACAAAGTCATCGCCGCTGGCTCCCGTGTGCGTAATCAAGCCGGCATATTCACCCTGCTCGTTGAAGATGACACGGTCAGCACCAGGGCTGCCACCAGTGTAGACTTCGAACGAGCTCAGGATAGGGAACTCTTGGTAAGGGCCGTCAACAGGGAAGTCGAAGCCCTCGTAGTCGTTGTAAGTGTGAGGGTAGCTGTCCAGCTCACCGCCGGATTGGTACTCGGAGTAGCCCTTGTTCAGAGCATCGTCAATGTCGGTTTGCCAGTAGCAGACGCTGCCGCAGGTCTCGACGCAGCTGTCGCGAGCCTTGACGATGGTGGTGGCCTGCGCCGAGGTGGCGAGGAGGAAGAGGGCAGTGGCAATCTGTTGTATTTCATCAGTACGGTGTTGGCGAAACAAAGTGTCCATGGGAAAAACATAAACACACCTGGCTGATCTGCATTGTTGTTGATTTTCTTGAGTGATAGGATCTACTGATCGGCAGGATGAGAAACAAGATGGGGCAAAAAGCTTGCTTTTATAGCTTAAATTTACTTATTCCGAGGTAACATCGGACTGGAGCCACTCTAGAAGCGATGAATAATAGTAACAAGTCATTAGATCAGGAGGACGCTGTTACTGCTCCAATATCCTCTAAATTGAACAATGACCAAACAATAACAAGACCCGAACACGACTCGAAAATGTCAGACAAGCTGTCCTAGATGGGCGTGTTAAAATAGGAATGTAACCCTAATCTTACCGGATTCGGTCAAGATCTACAAAACCAGACAGGTACACATTCCGGGTACGCATGAAATGGCGACCAATAATTGCAAGCGCCGATTGCATTATTGCTCCTGACCGTCTCCTCGTGATAAGAATCCTGCTGATGATAGGGTCACATCTTTCTTTTGTGCATGCTTGTTTCTTCCGAGCATCCGAGCCTGGCCTAGTTGGTACAGCCACGCCTACTGCGTACTAATCAGTATTGCACGCATTATACTCAAGTAAACCTTGACCGACTAACTAGAAGGTGCAGCTATAGCTAGTGAGATACATGATACTGCCCGCAAGACCAATCGCATGTTAAGAACACAAATCGGCGAGCTCCGAAATCCCAGATGGCTGCGAAGAGCCCACCAATAACCCATCCACCCTTTACCTCTTCGCATTTTTGTGTATTCTTCACAAGCGTGTTATTTCCCCGCAGAAATGGCGACCTTCCTAAATCAGAAATATTAGAATAGGCTATTATCGCGCAACATCAACATCCCGCCAAGAGTGGCATTTTCAAGTGCATAAGAATACGAAGATAGGTTTTATGATTTTAGCAGGCGAATTTCTTAGATGAAATAGGCAGCTGCAAAGGCGAGGATATGAATGGTTCAGAGAAGTGGTGGAAAGAATTGACATCAACATTCGAATGTTCATGCATTATCTACAAACTGATATGACTACACATAACATTATAGTAACAAAATACTATTCCATCATCGTTTTTTCAAGTTGATTCTTGACCAACAATTACAGTTTCCTCCAGGTCTTAATACTATTGACTATTGACTCTATTTTCAACCCCTTTTTGTGGGAGTAAATGACCAAGACGCGGACTCATACTCATGTTCTTTTGATATCTAAACCTCTTTTTTTACATTGATTATCAGGAAATTGATGTATTTTTCAAGTAATAAAATAATCAAAGATTGTTGAGATAGGCGGTTGCTGTTTGCGATATCATTAGTATTATTACTACATGTATAGCGAAGAAAATGAATAAAGTCGACTTGTTAGTACAGGTATTTCAAAGAACAATGTAAGGAATTGATGTTCCTCATTTTATCAACGACAGTTTAAATTTTATGGAACGAGTAATTATTTCCTGTTACCTACATCTCCAAGTCAACTTATACGTTAAACAGCTTTGTCGAGGTTACCAGGGCAAATCCATAAACTTGTGAAAGAGTTAAGCAAAGAGGTCAGGCTGTATATGAAAATTTATTTATTTAAAGCTGATTTTCGGGAATAACACCCCATTAAGTGTAAATGGTGAATATGTGGCGAACAGTTAGCAAGGCAAGGCAGTCTTGCGGTTGTTCAGCCTTGCCATTGTGCAGCCCCCGCATTCAAAGCCCACGCGAATGATCCTTAAAAAATTCATTATTTCGAGGCTAAGATGAGCTTTGGATTCAGCATTGGAGATTTTATCGCCGTGATTGAGCATTCTAATAAGCTCCGAAAGAAGTTTGTTGATGCTCCAGCCCAATTTAAAGCGCTCTCTGATGAGTATGGAGCATTTCCACATGCCTTGGATTGACTTACTAACGGGCCCATCAATAGAGTCAGAAATCTCGCTATCGTCGTACAGGATGTCGAAGTCGAATTATCTAATGCACCTCTTAACAGCCAACAACAAGGCGAACTACGAGATATCGCAGCGAGCTGCAGCAACGTCCTTGCTGGAATCGAGAAGGTGATATATCAATACCACGAGCTAGATAGTCAAAACAATGGTATTAAGAAAGCATGGAAGCGACTCAAGTGGGAGCCGGACGAAGTCCGCGACCTTCGAAATCGTCTTTGCAGTAATATCAGCCTTCTCAATGCGATCAACGGGAGGATAACACGCGATAACGTCTTGGAACTGTTGAAGCATCAGAACGATGAGCAACATCAAATTTTTCTCGACTGGTTATCACAAACAATCTATACAACACAACAAAATGATTACATCAATCGGCGTCAACCGGGAACTGGAAAGTGGCTACTAGAATCATCCGAGTTTCAAGCTTGGATCAAAAAGTCACCACAAACTATGTTCTGTCCAGGTATTCCGGGAGCAGGTAAAACTATTCTTACCTCTGTCGTGATTGATGAGCTCGAATCTCGTTACGGAAACGACCGGGATGTCGGAATTGCGTATATCTTTTGCAGCTTTGACCGCCATGACGATCAGAGTCAGAAGCTGGAGAGCTTGATGGCAAGCATTCTTCGACAGCTGGCACAGGTTCTGTCACCGTTTCCAAAAGTCGTAAAATCGTTGCATGAAAAGCATAGAATCAAAGGGACTCGGCCGTCGGTTGATGAAATTTGCGTGGCCTTACGTTCTATCCTAGGCCTTTTCTCAAGGCTCTTCATTATCGTTGATGCATTGGATGAATGCCAGGCCCTAACCGTATCAAAATTACTTGATTTGATCTTTGACCTTCAGACGACAGCCAAATTGAACTTTTTCGCGACGTCAAGATTTATCCCGGACATAGTGGCTAGGTTTCAGAACATGCCTACTTTAGAGATCCGCGCAGCGAAGTTGGATGTAATGGAGTATTTGAGGTCTAATTTACATAAGCTCCCTTTATTTGTGTCGAGGGATCCACAGCTACAACAAGATATTGTGACTAAGATCACTAACGCCGTTGATGGAATGTGAGTAGTCTCCAATCTCGGTCAATATCTTAAATTGATGTCTCCCCCATCGACTAGGTTCCTACTCGCACGACTTTACCTGGACTCGTTGGTGGGAAAGAAATCGCCAAGGGCAGTCAAATCGCAACTCCGTGATTTAATCTCAAGTTCCAAAACATATGATTCGGCTTACGACGATGCCATGCAACGAATCAAAGACCAGGTCACGGACCTGAAAAATTTGGCTTGGGACGTATTGACATGGGTTACTTGTGCGAAAACGCCACTGACAACAATGGAACTGCGGCACGCCCTTGCGGTGGAGCTCGGTGAGTCCGAATTTCACGAGGATAATCTCTCTGACCTCGATGACATCGTCTCTGTGTGTGCGGGTTTGGTCACAGTCACACCCGATGCCTCTGGGGATATTATTCGACTGGTTCACTATACAGCAAAGGAATACTTTCAGCGAACATGGAGCCACTGGTTTCCTGATGCACATTACAACATTGCAACAGCATGTGTGACATATCTGTCATTTGACGTTTTTCAAACAGGCGTCTGCTTGACTGATGCAGACTTTGAAGCCCGGCTCGACGAATATTCTCTTTATCACTACGCAGCAAAGAATTGGGGAAATCATGCTCGAGAGCAGCCCATAGATGAGAGCCTTATAATGTCGCTTTTAGAAGACACTTCCAAACGCCACGCTTGTGTTCAAGGAATATTTGCATTGAAAGGTTTATCAAGCTACGATAACTACAGTCAAAGAGTTCCTTTGGGAGTTACCGAGTTACATCTTGCCGCATACTTTGGGCTGACAAGTACGGTGCGGTCCATAACTCATAAATATGACCAATCAACCATGGTGGATTCAATGAGTCGGACTCCCCTGGTATGGGCAGCATACAATGGGCATGATGCTGTAGTTAAGATTTTCTTGGAAGACGGTGTTGCTCCAAGTGAAATGGATGGTGATGGCCGGACAACTTTGTCATTGGCAGCCTCAATGGGCAGGTTCGAAGTTGTGGGTCTCCTCCTGGAGTATCACGTTGATCCAAACGTTAGAGATATAGGAGATGAAACCGCTCTGTCTTGGGCAGCATCTCGAGACCATTTTGAGGTCGCCCAACTTCTGATCCAAAAGGGTGCTAACCCTCATTTTAAAGATATCAATGGCACATCCCAACTATCTTGGGCAGCTTCCAATGGCTGTTTTCGAATAGTCGAGCTTCTACTTGGTCACTGCGTTGATGTAGAATCTCGAGACATCTCCGGCCGGACACCACTTTCCTTGGCTGCTGAGAATGGCCATGTAGATGTCATTCAAATTTTATTGGACAGGGGAGCTCTTCCGGATTCAACCGACTTAGATGGCTGTACTCCGCTTTCCTGGGCAGCTTAGAATGGCTATTAGGTGACATTACGGCTACTTTAGAAGAAAATTGAGAATGCGAACTTGTAAATTCTAATAATAGATAGAGTGGATTTTGTGATGTAAAATATAAAGAGACCTTTAGGTCTATTTCTTCTTAGAGAAAACTTAAAATTATCTTTATAGTAAAATAAAAAGACTCTTAATCAGCGGAAACGTCAACTGGGGAGGGGATTCGTATGTTCTCTATGCCTGTCCTCCAAACCTTGGGCTGGAGGCAGCAGCGGTGGATTACAACGACACTTGGATAATTATCACTTTCCCCGGTTCAACCATTTCTGTTCTGAGCCATCTTGTTCAGAAGATGGAAAACCAAAGGCACTTTCTCCCAGAGTGGATAAATGCCATATGCATTTTCTCCAGCATCACAACAAAAGACTGAGCCACGAAGAGTTGACAAAGCTTCGGCATGAAAATTCGCATCCCACAAATTGCCCCTTCTGTCAACGATCCATTGGCTCCTGGGAAGATTTTTATCGCTGCGTTATTGATCACTCTAGAGTAAACAGGTTACCATCAATGGATCCATTTAATTAATGGTCACTCCATTCAGAGAGGTGTTGGACCATACAAAAATTGAGACGGGATTAGAAAAGACCGGAAGTTTGAACTCCTCGATACTTATTCGTCCAGTGCAATGGGTCAAGGAAGCAACGCATTACCTTTAAATTTGCAGAGTCCTTTGTCTATGGTTATCGAAGGCACTATAATTCAGCCTACGTACATATGTAGTTGGTTTAATGGGGACCTTTGAGAAAGTTTCAAAGAATACTAAGATTTATTACGATCTTATGGACAATTCATAAACTCATATGGTAATCAATCTATTATGCTATAATTAAAAAAAAAAAAAAAAAAAAAAAAACGACTAAAAGAAACCACATAACGCCTCTATTTCAGCTCTCTTGAGCTTGTTTGCACTTCCTTGCCCTTCTCAGAATCATATACTGGCGTCGTAGCACCCGATGGAGTCGAGGGAATAGTTTCCGGGCTCGGCGGCGCCACATCCAGTGTGTTGGACTGTTTCCCACGCGAGAGAAGGAAATCCTCGCCAAAGGGATAGGTTGTCGGCCTCTTCGGGGAAGGTTCCTGGCTCGCAAAGTCCCACAAACGCAAAGTAAAGCTCTTACCCAGAGCCTCAATGGGGGGTGTCAAGAGCGGCAGGCTTGCGAAAAGCACTCCATAAGAAACAATCGCTGTCAACAGACTGCACAGCCAGTATGGCAGGCCGTAGGACCACAGCGACACCATGGCCCATGAACCAGCGGACCAGAAGACGAAACCGTGGATCAGGTAGATACTGAAAATATGGGGGAAAAGCCATTGGAAAATCTTTGCCGAGAGGACCTTTTGCACCGAAGGGGAGATTTCGACGATACCTTGCATGCATACGGTTGCGAGAAGAGCGTTCAATCGCGGGATGAAATAATCTGGATAAGTCATGCCCTGGGCATCCTGGATGGTGCGACCAGTGTTAACGTCGGGATGCCATCCGTACTCAACCGAGGCATACTGCACGCCGGAGTAGATTGAAGCAAGATCCATTGAGAATCCACCGATGGCAACCACAGTGAGAATGAACAGAGTGGGGTAAAAGATGTACCATGTGCCTTGCAACCACTTTTTGTACTTGAAGGTCAGGTCGATGTCGGCCAGCAGGACACCGGCGTAGTAGTAGCTTCCCCATGAAAGAGCGTACCAATGCATAGCAATGCAGAAGAAATAGAATGAAAACCGCTTCCATGGGGTCTTGCACTCGCGAATCATTATCAGAGCGATCAAGGTTTGCCATGCACCCTGAAGCTGGATGGGGATAGTCCACAGAGAACCTGTGCAGTAATTGTTGGTGATCATCGGAGCCGCATTGGGAATGAGGAAGGCGAGTTGCAAGATTTCCGAGATGTATACACCGGGGTTTGGAGCAACGGTGGTGAAGGGCCAGGTAGACCAGGTCACTGATGGCAGGTACTCAAGCCAGTCGATAGCACCTGAATCCATGAGGAAATAGATGAGGAAAGCGATCGAAGCAACCGGTGTCAGTAAACGGAATGGTCGAGCAACCACCTTTTGCGCCATGTTGTCCAACTTTCCTGTGCGGATGTAGTTCGACACCAGGAAACGCGTGGAAATCATCAGGAAAGGTCCAATCCAGAGTGGATCCATGAAGTATGTAGCAAACGTCTTTCGTGCGATTTCCTCACTATGATAGTGCGCATCAGCACTAGGACTAATGACAGCATCGAAGTACGTTTGGCCGAAATGGTTGGCAGTGACCAGGAGACAACTGATTGAAATAAAACCCGCCAAATAGTCGATGCGAGGCGGCTTTGCACTGGCAGCTTCTGCTGCCTTGTCCTTGGGTGCTTCTACGGCACTTGCTTGTGTCTCGTTTGGAGCAGCTTGTTCATTAACTTCAGGGACCACAGCCTCCGTAACCGGGGCCGGCGAGGTAGGCTCTGAAGTACCTGGGATGTGGATAGAGGGCCTCCTCGACGACTCGCCATTGTTCGTGCCAAACGCATTATTGAAAGGATTTTGGCCCATGTTGGAAAGCGATGGCCGTCGCGAAACAGCAGGGGTCTGATACTGAGGCGCCGGGGTCTGAGCACCCTTGTATGGCGGTAGGCTCAGAGTATTATAAGATGAGTTTCGTGGAAGCTGCGCGCCATTACCACCTTCTTGAGATCGGC